>JAPVLO010000045.1:3775000-4975000 GCA_027257055.1 Cephalopachus bancanus
CCTCCCTCCTACCCAGCTATGTCTTTAAGGAATGAGAAACAATGGAAAAATCCAT
This sequence comes from Cephalopachus bancanus, assembly GCA_027257055.1. NCBI lineage: Eukaryota > Metazoa > Chordata > Mammalia > Primates > Tarsiidae > Cephalopachus > Cephalopachus bancanus. The sequence continues at coordinate 3,775,056 of JAPVLO010000045.1, forward strand.
AAAGAAGTAACATCACATCATTTTCTCAGGCATATGGATTAGTAGTGGATACAACTTCAAGTCCAAGGACAAAAGTTGACCTTTGAGTTTAGAGGTCAATGGACCTTTTAGGAGGGTCCTTCATGGCCTATGCTGTGGGACACTCCAGAGTTTACCTTTTAGAGAACTGCATGGGCTTCTGACTATCGACCTCCAAGTTACATCTCAGGCCTGAGCTGCCTCCTCATACCATTTTCTCTGAAATATCCTGCAAGGATTCAGATTGCTTTCCTATAATTCCCATAGCTACTACCTTTCCATTATCTATCAAGAGGATGCTTTTCTCTCAAGACTGACACCTCATATGCTCATTTCCCCCTTTTTTTGCTGTCCTTGAAAGTAAGTCCTCTGGCCACTTTCACTTGTTGCTAAAGTAAACACTAGGAGGAGAGGGAGGGAAGCAGAGTCTCAAGCAAGTATGGTAGTTTTTAACTCCCTTTCTTAGATGATACCTAGAAGCTTAAGTGATCTCCAGTATTCTCCAATTATTAATAAAGTGAAGGGCCTTTTGACCTCACATATCTCTATACTATGCTAATCTCTATTTTTAAAGAAAGCTCATTTTACAAGATATGATTGCATCTGGGAGACATGATGAAAAAAAAAAGAAGAAGCAACTCTTATCAACTGGAGTGCACATTTCTAAGGCTCTTCAGAAAGGAAGATATTAACCTTGAAGGGCTCTTTGTCCAGGGTAGGCCATTTCACAATGTGCTATTTTCCAACTAACTACTTGAACTACTTCATCACTTTTTTATAGGTGCATCACTACCATTTTTGCTTTCCTTGGTAACACCTCTTGAAATATTCGATTTTGATTGATTGAGGAGATCTGTGTCCCCACCACAAATACCAGCAACATCCCCCAAAGAAGAATAAAGACAGTGTATAGAGAACTAAATGATGGTCTGGCATCATAGCCACCACCATTTCCCCCTTGTCCTGAACCCAGGAGGCAGTAACAAGTGATGAATTTGCACATCGTAGTTTTTCATTCACAAGTCCCACTAACCCCAGACAAACAAACCTCGCATGTTTATGCGGCACTTTCCTTGGTTAGCAGACTAAATTGCTTTTTAAAATTTCCTCATAAATTTTCACAATTTTCTTGCCAGAAAATATTATTAGCCCTACTTAATATTCAAAGATAGTAAAACATTGAAAGATTTGCTTGGCCAGGGCATCCAGAAACAGAATGAAGATTATCACTCGGCCAGACTCCAAGGCAGTGAACAAAGATGGATTTAATGGGAGGCTGTCAGGAATAGTGTAAAAGCCAAACTACCTCACCTTAACTCTTGCTCTATGTTTAACTTTGGAAAAATGACTCAACCCACTGTGACTCAGTTTCCTAATGTGCAAAATGGTATCTATAATTGATGTAAAGATTTGTTGTAAACATTAAATAAGTTAATGAATGAAAAGTACTTAAGTCTGGCACATGGTAAATGCTTTGAAAGTATTATTATTATTATTATTATTATTATTTTTACTGAGTCTGGGTCTCACCCTGTTACCCAGGCTGGAGTGCAGTGGCATGATCATGACTCACTGCAGCCTCGACATCCTCATCTCACGTGATCCTCCTGTCTCAGCCTCCCGAAGTGCTGGGATTACAGACATGAACCTCCATGTCCCACCCCTAGCATTAACCATAATTATTGCTCTGCAGCATCAGAGTAATTTTTATCCAAAGCTTTCTAGATCAGAAAGATTTAAGCAAACTCAGAAAGACTAGAGATCCAAATCCTTCAAAATGATGGTCCAGGTAACAATTTTTCAAGCACCCTTGAAGCAGATTGTTGACTGATCTTCCTGTCTCCAGACTCATCACCTCCCACCAATTCTCATCACTTTGGGGGATCCGTCTTTCTAAAACATAAACCCAATCCAGTTACTTCCATGTGTAAGACCCTTCAATAGCTCTGCACTGACATTAGGATAGAAATTAAAATGTCCCACTGGTTTGTGGCTTTCCACAGTTGGGACCCCTGTTTGCTTTTCTAGCCTCTCTCACCTCCCTCTCCTTGAACTTGATGCTCCAGACAGGCATGCTGAGTCTCTTTCAGTTCCTCTAGCACGGCACACTCTCACATCCACAGGCTTTCACATGTGCTACTCTCTTTAGATTAAAATGTCTCTCATCTCCATCTCCACCCATTTATATGCCCCTCAGTTTTAGAGTCTATAATACTCAGTGATCTATCACAGAAGCAAAGAACTGAGATCCACATATTCTCACTCATAAGTGGACCCTGAACAATTATCATAATACTATAAGAAAGGCATTGGTAGTAGTTGGGGAGGAGGGGGAACACTTATCAATAAAGGCACCTGATCTCAAACCAGGAGAAGTGGGGACCGAAGTGAGGCCCAAACTTTATTTGTACAATGACCATTTGTATACCTTATCATGAATTGTACCCCACATCCTTAAAAAAATAAAAATAAAAAAGTCACTTCATGTAAGAGGTCTTGGTTAAACCTTTTTACAAGGTTGGTGCACCCCACTCCCTGCAATGCACTGTGTGACTGTTTGTCAGCTTTTTCTACTAAACTATAAATCCCTTGTTCACCACTATATCTCCACTACTTAGCGAATCTGTCACATGGTAAAACACTCAGGAACTCTTTGTTGAAAGAATGGCATACTCAGTTTATATGAGCAAAATAGAATTGACTTCACAGGTTGAGTTAGGTATAAGTTGACTTCAGAGCTTAAATTTAATATCCTTTCTTTCGTTAATCTCCTGGATCCTCTCCTGGAATTCCTAAGAAATTTCATTGGTCTTTCATGGTTGCCTCTTCTGATATTTAAGCTGTTTTTGCTGTAGCAAGGTTAATATAAAATGATTCATTAAAGGCTGATGATTGATTTGATTTGGAATTTACAGGGGAGATGAGTAGTGGTTCTTTGCTGTTTTGGCACAGAACATTGAAATTCTGATGCAAATCAATCATCCCTCCCCATTTCTCCCAAAATAAAAATATGCAATATCTATAACATTTTATATTTAATTTTATATTAAATTTCCAGGGGTTAATTAGAAATCTTTTGCCAAAAACTTAAAATGACAAATCAAGGACAGAAACTTCCTGTGTAGTCTGTGGCTGTGAAAGGAATATTTCTGTCATGGGTTGAAAATATAAATTATAACATGTGCTTGAATAATATTATTTCACTCAGTGTGGTTTTGTTGTAATGTTAATGAGAAAAAAAAAATGAATCTGGGCTGGGGCCACTGCCTGTGTGGAGTTTGCATGTTCCCCTCATGTTTGTATGGGTTTTCTCTGGGTACTATGGTTTCCTACCACATCCCAAAGCTGTGCACATGAGGTGAACTGGGATGTCTAAACAGTCCCAGTGGGAGTGAATGTGGGTGTGGTTGTACCCTGTGATGGGATGGCTCCTGTCCAGGGTTGGTTCCCACCTCGTGCCCTGAGTTGCTGTGTTAAGTTCTGGTCTGTTGTGACCCTGGACCAGAATAAGTGAATATATAATTATCTTACTTTTTAATTAATCTTTCTTAAATGTATGTATAGATCACATTTATTTCAATATGTAACATTAGAAGTGTTTTGGTCTTTATTTAGAAGTTTGGTGATTTTTTTTGTGACCAGAAATATGCCATAGAAACTTAACTCATTCATATTAATTAGCCTAAAATTGGTTTCATTATATGTTGTTTCACTTAAAGTCACTGTTTCCAAGAACCTGTCAATGACTTTAAGTGAAGACTTACTGCACTTTCTTCACTTAAAGAATAGTCTCAATTGAATACAATGAGGATAATAATTTTTCATATACTCAAAAAAATTGAAAGCATATCCTGATTTTTATATTGAAATATGTCTCTCTGAATATACTCTATTTTAAAGACATAATCCCTATAACTTTTCATGAACCAATCAGGGCATAGACACAGTTAGCTCCATGGACAAAAAAGAGATTTTGAAGTGTAAGATATAAAGGGGAAAAACTGGGAGCTAGAAATTCAGAATACAAGTAAAATGCAAAGAGACAATTAGAATAAATAGCAAAACAAAAGTCCAGTGACTGGAGGCCTCTCACAGTACCTTCTATTTTGAGCTAGTCGTATAGACATAGCAATCTGTCAACATCAAGCTTGGAAAAGAAGCACAGCATGAGAGCAAGGAGAGAGAGAGAGAGAGAGAGAGAGAGAGAGAGAGAGAGAGAGAGAGAGATCCCACACAGAAAAAGGAACTCAGAGAAAGTAGACACAATTCTATTATTTCTACTTATATATTAAACATAAAGATCAAATTGTTATTTTCACTATTTGATTCTTATTGAATCCACAAGAGAGACCCTAATCAATCATTTTCAAGTGCAGCACTTTTCTTTTATCTGAGGTTTCACTTTCCTTGCATTGTTTAGTTACTTATGGTCAATTGAGATCCAAAAATATTAAATGAAAAATTCCAGAAAGAAACAATGAATACATTTTAAATTGCACACCATTCTGAATAGTGTGATGAGATCTTTCACAGTGCTGCCTAAGACGTGAATCATTTATTTGTTCAGTGTATTCCACATTGCATACACTATCAGCTCATTAGTCACTTAGTAGGCATCTTATTTATCAGATGAGAAAAAACATAGTATCTATAGGGTTTAGTATTATCCTGAGTTTCACACACCTACTGGGGGTCTTGGAATGCATCCTTGATGAATAAGAGGGCCTACTGTAATGAATTTCATTTCCCTTTTTTATATTATTTCCTTAGGTGGCTGGCCTTTGGCCAAAGTAAGACAAGAGACCTCTTTGAGATTAGCACATTACTTTTTTTGAACTATCATATTTTGAACTATTTTTTAAAAACTAGTTTCCCATTAATAACTTTCAGACAACTAATTTTTGTTTAAAATAGATCATTCAAACTTAATGACTCTTTTTATGAAAGTAGTAACATAAGCATGTTAAAGTGTATTTTATCAACAAAGAATTAAGTATTGCAAAGATCCTGAGTTAAAGTCAGGTGTGGAGATGGAAATATTAATGGACATAAGTGTTTCTCATACTCCTCAATCATAGTAAGGATAAGCTATTGCCTCCACTTTAGCAAAAAAATCAGTCCTCCATGAGATATCTGGAAAATAATTTTCTATCCATCATTATGTCAGCTTCCTATAAATACAAAGTAATATTTATTCATTTATGCATAATACACGGCACACAGCCTTCATTACAAATAATTAATAAATACTTGTTGAATAAATAAATAAATAAATGAATAATTAGGGAATTATTGACTAAATAATGACTAATTTTTGAGAACTGCAAACTCAACTGGAATAATGGTTGTCAAGTTTGACAATCTGAATTTTCCTTTCTTTTTTTTTTTTGAGTTGGAGTCTCATTCTGTCACCCACACTGGAGTGCAGTGGCCACTCCCGGCCACCGCAGCCTCGACTGCTGGGCTCCGGTGATCCTTCCGCCTCAGCCTTCCAAGTAGCCGGAATTACAGGCATGCGCTACCACGCCCAGCTGATTTTTTTGATTTATTGTAGAGATGAGGTCTCGCTGCCCAGGCAGGTCTCGAACCCGCGGGCTCAGGCAATCCACTCATCTCAGCCTCCCAAAGGCGCAGGATTACAGGCTGAGCCACCGAGCCTGGCTGACAATCTGAATTTTCACTTGGAAAGTATTACAATTCAAACAGAATAAAGAAACTTCTTGTGTCCGTTTCAAGTCAAAATCTGTTCATTTCAACCTGGTGGCAATGAGAATGGTGGAAGATGGAGGAAAAATTTATTATGTAAATGATCAAAACCTTATGGCCCACTACAGGTAGATTTCTAATTATTCTGAATTATTGTATTTAATCTCAAGTTGATTAAAAATAGATTCTCTGAAAAACTTAAAAATAAAATAAAATTATTAAACCCATTAGCGGATGAGACAAAAACAGTAATGTTCAGCTGATACTTATGCCCGGCTTTATTCCTATTATATTTTGAGTTAGCTACTAAAAGCTTTTGCTATTTAGTCTATTTTTTCCCACTGAGAAACCTTTTAAGACTAGAACAGATAATGTAATATTCTGTTTAGTAGGAACTTCCTTTAAACAATAGAAATTTTTTTTTTACATTTAAAGGAAGATCCACTACTTATATTAGGAAAAAGAGAAATTCTTTATTTGAAAATATTTTATATTTGCTAAAATATGAAAATAATCCATAGTTACATCTAAAATCATATTTCACAGCCTTTAATTCACAGGAGTAGATTACTATTTTAAAATAGAAATAGTCTTTGAAACTGCTTAAGTTTAATTGAGAAACTAAAGCCAAATTTATTATTTACTCTGCTCCCAAACAAAAAAAGTGAGCTCTCCTTCTGTATTTGATTAGATCTATTAATGGTATTATCTTTTCTATAGTCAATGAGCCAAAGTCTAAACTTAAAAGTCACTAGCATGCTTTTCTTATATCTAATCAAAATATCCTGTTTCTATATCAATCAAGTAACCAAGTACTTACTGAATGTATTACAGCAATGCGAGAAGTAGTGGAGAACAAGGGTTCTTGTTTCAAAGAAGTTTACAATTAGATTTGGAGACAAGATTAGCATACTAATTAAACAATTAGCAAAAATAACAGAAAACATTATATAATTAAGTGGTACCTTAGAAAGACATAAACTATAATTACAGAAACTTGTAGACAAAAGATGATCAAGGAAAAAAAGGAAAGGCTAGTGAATACATCTTAATCATCATCATCATTATTATTTTGTGGCAAGTGCTTATATGCTATTGCAAAATTTTGCAGAATGGATTCTTACACTGGCTCCCTTTTATAGCCAGTGAAATTATGTTTCAATTAAGAGAAATGACCATCTAAAGACCCCATGGCTAGAGAGTGGAGAGATTTAAGTTTGGGCTTGGAAAGGCTTAATTCTTTTCACATTTCAACACTGTTTTTTATGGATTTGGGTGGACTTTAAAGCCTGGAAAACTTTACTGTGCAGAGGAGGGACAAGCCTATTCAGGCAAAGAGCATAACATGAGATACAGAGAAGAAGAAATGTATCTCTTTTTATCTCAAACGTTTATTGAACTTCAATATGTGGCAGACACTATGCTGGGAATCAGTGAAAAGCAAAATAACAATGACCTCTGCCTTCATGGAGTTTAGACCAGGGGAGATGAACACTAATCAAATAAACACAAAAATAAATATAAAACTGTAACTAACATAGAGATTCATATTATAATGAGAATGCAGAATAGATAATTTAACCTAAAAAGGAAGGTCAGGGAAGGTTTTCATGAGATATTATAGATATGTGTATGATTATATAACATAGAAAAAAGATACAGACCATACTTTAGGTGGTAATAATTGGTTATGGGGGATAAGGGATAAGGGTGGAGAGTGGAATAGGAAAAGAAAGTCAAATGAAAATAGTTCTCTTTTTTACAGTATTATGATAATTGTTCAGGGTCCACTCATGAGTGAGAACAAGTGGTACTTAGTTCCTTGAGGGATAGGCAGTAATGGGAAACTGCCAGGAGAGGGAGGGTACACTTCACCAATAAGGGTACCTGATCTCAAACCAGGCGAAGTGGGGACCAAAGTGAGGCCGAAACTTTACCTGTACGATGACCATTTATATTTCTAATCCTGAATTGTTTCCCACGTCTTAAAATAAACTATTAAGAAAATAATTCCTCTTGATTAATACAGAATGTATACAATAAAAGTTATAGTAACCAAGTGCTATTGATGGTTATCTCAAGGTGATTGGATTTTAGGTATTTTATGTTCTTTCTTATGATTTTCTAATATTATTCCCATGCTTTTAAAAATAATCATGTGTTATTTATGTTATTTAGTTTATGAGTATCTTAGTCCTTGTAGGCAGTTCTAAAAAAGTACTTTAGATTGGGCAATTTGTAAACATCAGAAATTTATTGCTCACAGTTCTGGAAGCTGGAAAACCCAAGACTAAGGTACCAGCAGATATGGTGTCTGGTGAGAGTCCTTTTTCCATAGATGGCACCTTCAATGTGTCCTTATATGGTGGAAGGAATGAACAAACTTCCTCTGATCTTTTTTGTAAAAGGGCAGTCATCCCATTCACAAGGGTAGACTCTTATGACCTAATCACTTCCCAGTGGCCCCACTTCTTAGTATTACCATCTTGGAGGTTAGATTTCAACATATACATTTTGAGGAGACACATATATTCAGGCCATATCAGGGGGAAAATATATTTTCCTAAGAAAATCGCTCTTGAAAAAAACTTCACTTCAAAGTCAATAATGACTTCCAAGTTATTTGTAATCTACATTTATTTCAAGAATTCTGACATCTTAAGGAGTCATAGAGAAGAACAACTGTAACTGTTCCATCACACTGACAATTCTTGAAAATAATATAGTGATAAAAAACAGAAAGCTAATACTTAGGTAGTGGGAATGAAGAATAAAAACAATAAGACAAAATTGGTTGGTGCATTGGATATAGGGAACAAATTGTTCATGAAGCAAGCATTATGCATTTTAAAAGGTTAAGGGTTACAATTTTTACTGAATTGATTCCAACCACTTGGTGGATACTGAGGTAAGAAAAAGCACTGCATTTATGTGAATAAATAATTCACTTAGATTCTTCCACAGACAATTTATATTTTGATCTATAATTGATTTTACTTCATCATTGGCAACTGTATTGTGGCTGATGGGAAGAGAGACTTCAATTAAGATTAAAAGAGAATCCAATCTCTTTGTTGGGAAGAAGAGATGACAACCAGAAAATAATTCTCCAGATACGATTAAAAATATACAAAGATCTGAAAACGTCTGAAAGCAAAGGCCATTAATACAAGTGATTAAAAGAAACAGTAAAACTCTGGGAGTGCTCTGAAGAACTATAGAGAAAACAAGACAAATGCAAAGTGACAGAATTGAGGGTGGTAGGAAACTATGTCTAAAAGTAGAAGATGAATTCCAGCTATAATGGTAGGGTACAGGGAGAGGAGTGTGCACAAATTGGAAACAAAGTCCATAGAAAAAAAGAATAACATTTCTACATTGTAGCAACTCCCACACTGCAAAAACCCTACACAATAGATATAAAAAAGGAAGAGATAAAGGCAGCAATTAAAACAATTACCTCTATACTGTACATTCAAATATATTCTACTACTGTAGAGGATTAACTGTCTTTTTATCTAGTATAAAATACCTGAAAGTGATTTTTTTAAGTGATCTTGGACTATTTTGATTTCTGATATTCAAAATAAAGAGCAAAAAATATGAAATTTTTTGCTTGACAATAGAAAGAGTTTGAGTTTTGTTTTCAAGCAAACCTGGGAAAATTCCAAGTCCTTACACATACTATCGGCATAACTTTGGGCAAGTTATCTAATTTTTGATATTAGATTGCATAACTGTAGGCTATGACTGATAATAATACCTTCTTATTTGTTTTTTGTGAAGATTAAATAAGATGATGCAAGACAATTCCTGGTATATAGCTATTTAATAACTGTAATTCCTTTTTCTTTTTCTTTCTTTTTAAAAAATTAATTTATTTATTTTAAAGATGTTGGGTACAATTCAGGATTAGATAGATAAATGGTCATTGTATAGGTAAACTTTGGGTCTCCCTTTGGTCTCCACTTCACCTGGTTTGAGATCAGATACTCTTATTGATGTTACATGCTCTTCCCTCCCATGGCAGTTTTCCACTACTGCCAATCCCTTTCTTATAGTATTCTGATAAATGTTCAGGGAGTGCTTATGAGTGAGAATGTGTTCTTTGTTTCTTTGTTCTTTGTTCTCTGTTCTCTGTTTCTGTGATAGATCACTGAGTATTATAGACTCTAAATCCATCCAAGTTGCTGCAAAGTCCATAATTTTATCCTTCTTTATTGCTGCATAGTATTTCATTTGCATATGTACTACATTTTTTAAGTCCAGTCCACTTTCAATGGGCAGCATGGTAGGTTCCATGTTTTTGCTATTGTGAATAGTGCTGTAATAAACATGCATGTGCAGATATCTTTTTCATAAAATGACTTGAGGTCCTCTGAGTATATTCCCAGAAAGAGCTTGCTGAGTTGTATCTTTTTTTTTTTTTTTTTGAGTTAGAGTCTCACTCTGTCGCCCAGACTGGAGTGCAGTGGCCGCTCCCGGCCACCGCAGCCTCAACCTGCTGGGCTCCGGCGATCTTTCTACCTCAGCCTTCCAAGTAACTGGAACTACAGGCACGCGCTACCACGCCTGGCTAATTTTTGATTTTATTGTAGAGATGAGGTCTCGCCAAGTTGCCCAGGCAGGTCTCGAACCTGTGGGCTCAGGCAATCCACTCACCTCGGCCTCCCAAAGCGCGTGTTTACAGGCTGAGCCACCGAGCCTGGCCAAGTTGTATCTTTTATAAATTAAATATGAACAACCTTGGCACAAATTTTAATTTAACTACCATTTGTCAGAGAAAATTAGAACCAATTTTTTCAGAAGTTTTAACTAGTTATTAACCATTTCTATGTCACTTGAAAAAAATTCCCTTAAAATTATGTTTGTTATAAGTCTCCCAAACTATACTAATCTTAATTGAAAGGTAGAATTTCTGTTGTTGATTCCACTTTTCCTTCAGGGAGGATTCTTCTCCCCCAGTATACACTGCAGATTGTGGAATGGTCTAGTTTAGGAGGATACAGTGGTGATGCCAGTGAAATGCCTTCCTAGGAAAGAAGAGTTTTAAAAGTAACTCTTGGAAAATAGGTTTAATTGGTATTTGCTTCTCTCCATATCTTCATGGGCTAGAGAAAAAAGTTATCAAAGCAAGTCAACAGGTTTCAGTAACTACTGAAGTGAAGGGCATGCCTAAAATATAGGTGAGCAAATAGGAAATCCAATAGCCACAAGTTAGTTCTAATGTCCAAATAGAATCCATAACTGTAGACCCTGCAATAGATTAGAGTGAGTCCTGATAAGGCTGAAAGACTTCAGCTTTCACTCTCTGAAATTGTGGTACAAAGTGTACCTGTACAGGACAGAATCAAATGGTGTTTATTAATTATATCATTCTTTATAATTTTTAAATTCTCAAGAAATAAGGATAATATAACGTGAAAACTATTCAGGATATCTAAATTAGGTGGGTGACGATGGGGCAAGACTAAAGGAAAAAAGACCAGGTGTTACTAAGTCTAAGTTTTGTTAGTCCTTCAAGGTACAAAGAGTTGACAGGACTGCAAACAGCAATGAAGGACATCACAGGTGTGGTTGTAGTGGTTAGGGTATGGGAATGCAGAACCACTGGGGATACGAACACTAAGAAAGGAAGGGTAAAAGTATAAGGGGCTAGGACCCTGGAAAGCTCAGTGGGACCAGGATGCCAGTTATAAGAATTCTCCCTGACTTTAGTCTTTTCTATTATAGACAGCTCCAGATTTTCCTGACTGACTCCACAATTAGTAGGAACTCTCTGGAGTTTAAACCCCACCATGCCCTCTTGTCCTCCTGGGGGAAGGGGATTATCTTCCTTTAAAACATGAGATAGTAAAGAGAAGTCTTTGACATGGAGTAAGCAGTTGTTTGATCAGCAGAAAACAGGTTTTAACTGCACAGCATCTATTTCCCTTCATTCGGAAACAGCATCCTGGTGCCATTTCACATTACATTTTCCTGAAAAAATAAAAAACGATTTATTCAGGGATATGCATGAAATCAAAGCCAGGCTAAGATGATTCAAGACCAGGATTTTGCTGGGGCTATTGGGAAAGAAAAAGAAGTTCCTCTGAAAGTTTGCCAACCTGTTGGTGATATGAATTTTGAACTTCTAGTGATTATCTTGACCTGTCAATGAGAGTCCTCCCAAGAGAACAGCTAACACAGAGAAAAGAAGAGGAAGAAGATAATAGGAGACAGGTTTCTGGCAACACTATCTGAGTATCTAACTCCAGGACACATGAAACCTATATCTGGACTTACAAGACACATCAGCCAGATAATTATTTCCTTAAGTCAGCTTAATGTATGTTTCTGTCACTCACAACCAGCAAGTCCTGTCTATTACAGTTATCGTTTGCCCTGCTGTGACTTCTGTTACATAGCGTCTAAGAGAAGTTGAGAAAAATGTCAAAAGAATGCTATTCTCTCTCTCTCTCTCTCTCTCTCTCTCTCTCTCTCTGTCTGTAGCTCTGTGGTTTCTCTGACTCTATCCTTCATTTCACATACAAAGATTTCTGAAAATCATGCCTCTCTCTTGAAAACAGCATGCACCTGCTGGTCTTTCTGTTTATGCCAAAAAAAAAAAAAAAAAAAGCGCTACTTAAAACCTGTACTGAGATCAACTCACTGCCCACCTACTACAGTTAAGCCTTGGTCACAGATAGAAAATGATGCTCTAGACAGACTCTGTGTTCTCTGCTACTTTCCTCATGGCAATTTGGGCCTTGTCTGAATATTTGGAGCCTCTTTCTGCCAGGGCTGCTTATCTAAATCTATATCACTGAAACTCAATTCTGGCATGCCCAGTCTGTCCATCACATTAGACTGATGTACTCTGAACTTTGATTTTTTTACTTTGTTCTCTGACATGTAGCTACACTACTTCTCCCTCTCTCCCTTTCCTGATTTCTTGCTGTATACCTCTCAGTCATGCTACATTGGCTTAGCCAAATACCTAGGATTGTGGACTGCGCTACTCTCTAGGCAGTTAAGTCTTGGTGCTGCTTTAAGTCTTCAGTTCTAGTTTGAGATGGTATAGGCTAAGCTAATAGGGAGATATCTCTTGTCCACTATTGGAATTGCAATGCATTTTCTGGTTGCAATGCCATGCAGACTGTGTTGCACACTCTTCAGACTAACCTACTACTTATTCCATGAATACTGATCCTACCTTCTTTTCCTACTGCCTACAAAACATATCCTCTTAAGCAATATGATAGATAACTCAAGGGAGAAAGTGGCTTCATTGACCAACTCATCAAACTTTAGAGTTTATATGTCATGCGCTTTTTTTCTGTTTCAGAAGGAAGAAAAATCTGCCATCTGAAACAAATCCTTTTATAGCATTACTCCCCGATTATTATGGGACTTTAATTTATCATTGGTGCATAAAAGTTACCTTCAAATATAAGAAAGACTTGTTATAAAATGTTCTTATTCTTAATGACCCTAGGGAACAGAACAAAGTGGAAGTTCACAGAGATAAATTTCAGTTTAGTTTAAGAGCATTCTAAATTTTCAGAGCCAGCTCAAGATGGACTATGCTCTTTTAGTAGGTGGTGATATTTCTGTTGCTTTGGTGTGCTTCCGTGATTTAACAAGTACTGAATTGAAATCCCAGTGCTCAGCACCCAAAAACTTATTTTAGCTTGGATTGAAGAACACTTGATCAGAAGACATCAGTTATCTATCTCGAGACACAGACCCCCATGTGAGGGCCCTGGGATGCCTCCCTGCATGTTTACTCACTGGCCCAGAAGCAAAACCTCCATCTGGTCTACCATTTGTTCTACCCTGACAATCTGGAACTCCAAAGTGCAGTATACTGGGAAAATGGTTTTTGGTCTCCAGGAGATCTTGCCCCTTTCTCTGCTATAATTAACATCACAAGGATTTATGCTAAATTCTTCACATATCCTATAACTGACTGCAAAATGTGTTTCTGATGAGTGAAAACACTTTTGATGAATGATGGATGTTTCCTCTTGACCTAATGATATTTTCTCTATTTATTCTTGCTTTCTAACTGTGTGGTAGTCCTAATTTGCAACTACCATGTTGTAGATTTAGTTTTTGCTACTACAGATTTTTTTTCAAACATAAAATTTTAATGGCCGTAAGTATTTTTTCTAATTTTTATAAAAGTTGAGAAAAATGTGTGTTTAAACAACCTTTAATGCTCAAATAAACACAATCAGAAATACAAAAGATCAAATCACAACTCGACCCTGAAGAAATAAAAAAGATTATCAGAGATTACTATGATTATCACCTGTATGGAAACAAACTTGATAACCTAAATGAAATGGAGGACTTTATGACATCACACAACCTCCACTGGTCAAAACAAGAAGACATTGAGACATTAAATAGACCAACAACAACCAGGATATTGACTCTGTCATAAGAAAACTACCTCCAAAAAAAAAAAAAACCAAAAAACAAAAAACAAAACCCTGGACCTGATGGCTTTCCAGCAGAATTCTATGAAACATACAAGGAGGAACCAATACCAAAGTATTCCAGGCAACTGAGAAAAATAAAATTCTTCCCAAATCATTTTATAAGCTAACATCACGCTGATCCTCAAACCGGGTAAAGAGCCAACAAGAAAAGAGAACTACAGACCAATATCCCTTATGAACATAGATGCAAAAATCCTCACAAGATTCTAGCAAATCGGATCCAAAAACACATCTCAAAAATTATCCACCATGACCAGGTAAGCTTTATCCCCAGGATGCAGGGCTGGTTCAACATCAGCAGGACTATAAATGTAATTAAATACATCAACAGACATAAAAATAAGAACCACATGATTATATCATTAGATGTAAAAAAAGCTTTTGATAAAATTCAGCATCCCTTCTTGATAAAAAACCTCAGACACCTAGATATAGAAGAACATATCTCAAAATAGTAACTGCCATCTATGATAAACCCACAGCTAACATATTGCTAAGTGGATAGAAACTGGAAACATTTCCCCAAAAAACCGGAAAAAGACAAGGCCGCCCACTCTCACCTGTCTTGTTTGACATTGTGTTGGAAGTCCTAGCTATAGCAATTAGACAAGAGAAGGAAATCAGTAGTATCCAGATAGGAAAAGAGGAAGTTAAGTTATCACTCTTTGCTGATAATATGATCCTAAACCTCAAAAATCCAAGAGAATCTGTCAAAAACCTGTTTGCACTGATAAAAGACTTTGGCAAAGTCCAGAGTACAAAACAAATGTACAAAAGACAGTTGCATTCTTATAAACCAACAACAAGCAGGCAGAGCCCCAAGTTAAAAGCACAATCCCATTCACAATAGCCACAAAAAAATGAAATACCTCGGCATCTTCCTAACCAGAGAAGCAAAAGACCTTTACAATGAGAACTACAAAACACTGCTCAAAGAAATCCAAGAGAACACAAACAAATGGAAAAATATTCCATGCTCATGGATAGGAAGAATCAACATTGTTAAGATGTCCATCCTACCAAAGGCAATCTACAGATTCAACACAATACCCATTAAATTACCAACATCATTCTCCTCAGACCTGGAAATGACAATACAGAAATTCATATGGAAACATAAATGGCCATCAATAGCCAAAACAATCCTTAGCAAAAGAAACAAAGCAGGAAGTATCACACTTCCAAACTTCAAACTTTACTATAAGGCTATAATAAGCAAAACAGCCTGGTATTGGTACAAGAACAGGCATATAGACCAATGGAACAGGATAGAGATTCTGGAAGCAAAGCCTCAATTTCTCAACCAACTCATCTGTCACAAAGCCTCCAACAACCTTGGGGAGAGGAGAACCTTTCCAGTAAATGGTGCTAGGAAAACAGGCTGATCACATGCAGAGGATTGAAACAAGGTACCTACCTACCACCATACACAAAAATCAACTCTAAATGGATCAAAGACCTAAACGTAAAACCTCAAACTATAAGAATCTTAGAAAATGCAGGAGACACCCTTATGGAAATTGAAACAGGCAGCCAATTCCTGATCAAAACTCCAAGTGCCAATACCGTAATAGATAATATAGACAAGTGGGGCCTCATCAAACCAAAAAGCTTCTGGAAAGCCAGAGAAACCATCAAGAGAGTGGGGAGACAGTCCACAGAATGGGAAAAAAGTATTTGCCAACTGTATATCTGACAAAGGCTTAACATCTAAGATCTACAAGGAACTCAAATATGCCAAAAGGGAAAAATAAAAAAACAGCCCCATTAAAAAATGGGCAAAAGATATGAATGGACACTTCTCAAAAGACGGTATATAGGCGGCCAACAGACACATGAAAAAGTGCTCAACCTCACTAATCATCAGAGAAATGTAAATCAAAATCACACTGAGATATCACCTAACCCCAGTAAGAATGGCCATCATTAATAAAACAAACAACAACAGATGCTGGCGAAGATGTGGAGAAAAAGGAACACTTCTACAATGCTGGTGGTAATGCAAACTAGTGCAATCTCTTTGGAAGACAGAGTGGCAATTTCTGAGAAACTAGAAATTGACCTTTCATATGACCCAGCAATCCCCCTATTGGTAATATACCCGGAGGAACTCAAGTCATTCTACCAAAAAGATACCTGAACAAGCATGTTTGTTGCAGCTCTGTTCACAATAGCAAAAACATGAAACCAACCATGCTGCCCATCAAAGCTGGACTGAATTTAAAAAATGTGGTACATATACACAATGGAATATTATGCAACCATAAAGAAGGACAAACTTATGGACTTCGCAGCAACTTGGATGGACTTAGAGTCAATCATACTCAGTGATCTATCACAGAAACAAAGCACAGAGTATATGTTTTCACTCATAAGTGGACCTTGAAGAATTATCATAATACAATAAGAAAGGGATTGGCTGTAGTGGGAAACTATGAGGGGAGGGAGTGTGCTATTGGCAGTTGAGGGAAACTGCTAGAGACGGGGGCACACCTCATCAACAAGGGTACCTGCATAATGAACTTTTGTATACCTAACCCTGAATTTTACCCCACATCTTTAAAATAAAAAATAAAATAAATATAAACCCCAAAACCTTTAATGAAGCTGGAAAAGATGCAATAAGTCTTAGTAAAATGACTGACAGATTAAATATTGTTTCAAAGAAAATAAAGATCAAGCATATTTTGCCCACAAAGAAGACAGTTAAAATGAGGCTTGACAAAAATCTGTGAAATCATGAAAGTTTTAGTAAGATGGACATGACATTCTTCAGAACATTTCCGAATATTGAAGTGTATGTACTTCCCTTAAAGCTTGAGTAACTTAATGTTTTCAACGATATTTTGCCATGTTGACAAGAATGTTTGACTTTTCTCCTTTGCCATGAAAAACATCCCAAGTACCATCCACAGACACAAGCCGGTCTTTTGTTATGCACTCAAGCAATGACTCTATGCAAGAAAACTCAGGAAACTTTCCAAATGTTCAAACATAAAGGAAAAAAAAATCTATCAGTTTAAAATGATAATTTAAAAGATTATGAAAAGTAGGTTTCCAACACCTTCAAATTTGTCCTACTTTACTCAGGATTCTTTTCGCTTCTAAAATCTCTACTTTGAATGAACTCTGCAAGCTGTGTAAATTCAAAATATAATTTCTGGCAAAACATCCACTATACCAGGACTCTAATACAGCATCTAACAAGCAGAATTATTCATGGAATTTTCATCAGAATGAGTATTGAGCTTAAGCTTATGCCTGGACAGGCTGGAAAGGTGGTTAAAACTCATTAGACACTTTCCTCAACATGGAGGGACATGTGATTGTACATACCATTCTGTTTTGAAATACACAAAAAATATTCCCTATGATCCAGACCTGAAATATTTCCAAGGCTAGTAATATTCATGTACAAAAATATTTGCATAGCCTTAAAAGTGTAAGTTCTGATGAGGTTGGATGTGGTGGATATGGTTGGGATTTGTTTTTCTGTTTGTTTGTTTTAGTTTTCTTGCATCCATGAGAGAAAATCTGACTGAAAAGCTCCAAGTAATTCCATGGCATAGGAAAAAGCTGCAGTGAAGTCCTGTTATGAACATATTGATTTTTTAAATGAAGACCAAAGAAATAAATGAATGGAATGAAAGAGAAAAAACAGTAGAGTTAGATTTAGGAATTATAACCTAAATGTGTGTGGAAAGAGAAATATATTTTTTAAGTTATCAAAACTTTTTTTAGTAACTACACTACTCTATGTTTATAGTTTGTTAATTTAAAAGCTACCTATAAAGTACGACTTTTAAAAGTCCATATAGGTTTACATGATTGTTTTTTAAATATCATTTAAGGAATAATTTACTTAATTTTGATATTCAAAATACCTTAATTACATTGCACTATAGACACAAGCTGTAATTATGCTTCTGAACAACATTTACTTCTCACGATCAAGCATAATATTTTAAGAATGTTCTTCATGAAACAAAAGAGAAAATTTTAACTAGCAAGATATTTTTTAGTATTTTCCTTCTTTCTTTCCAAATATTTTCAATTTGGATATGCCACTCTTCAAACATGGCAAATATGATGTTGTAGCAAAGAGACTTGGGTTTCTTTCCATAGATGACAAGAACGAGGTGAGGTAACAGTCTTACATAAAAATACTTTTGCAAGGGAAAGAATCTTACTCAAATAAGCTCAAGAAAATGCAGTGTATTAAGTAGAATAAACACACTGGGAAGTGAAGTTAAACCTCAAGGAACACCGGGAGGAACAGAAACCAGGCAGCAGTAGTGACCTCAGCAGCAGACATTCATGGGCTCTTCATAGTCTACCATAAACAGTGAGAGACAGTGAGTGTAATTGGTTTGGTCCAGCCAACGTATGACTGGCTCCTTCCAGCTAGGCTGTACTCATCATTAAATTAGAGTGGTGAGGGATGTTGAGTTGAGGCAGGATTTGGGAGGAAAGCATGTTTTTTCAGAAGGTGTGTCGAAGGGAAAAAATAATTGGTATATATAGTGCAATCACTAAAATAATTAAAACTTGGATAATGCAAAGATAAAAGTTATCACTTGCTTCAAATATAGATCTGAAATTTCTGTGCCAACGTTTGAATTAATCTCTGCAAAAGATCAAAGCCTAACACTCCTTTTTTAAAAAAGGAATTTCATGAATATAATTCAGAAGTCTCTACCCAATTTACTTTAGCTCTAAATTAGGTTAAACATCATTATGATCTGAAAACACTTGCTGTTACTAATGCATATGAGCAGTAACTGGTGGTAGTGATTATTTCTTTAAACTTACCTTATAAATCATTACATATACTTTTTAGCATTAACAATCTTAAAACTATGTCAAGTAACCCAAACTAATAAATATATAAATAAAATAGCAAAACTAGGCCAACAAGATCTATTAAAAGCTTTATTTTTCATTAATATTAGTAAACACATATTGAAAAATCTTCATGACACAAAAGTCTGAAACTGTAACCCTAACAAATGTTCCAAACTTAGATATTATTAAAATTTTAATATAAGTGTAACGAGAAAGAAATAATCAGCATACACAATGGAGCATTAGCATCTCAGCTTCTAATATCTGAGTCACAGAGGGAACCCCTGCTTTTTTTTTCCAAGTATCATTTCCTAGAAGGTTACAAAATGGTTTCCTTTCATGAATAAACCTTTTTCCCCAGTAGCAAGGATTAGACTAAATCATCTGTAGTCTTCTTCCATCTCACCTCTCTAAGCCTGTCCTTTAGTTGAGCCTCAATGACCTACAAAGATGTTGCTTCCTGACTGAATTTCTCTAATAGCTCTCCCTGGCCTTCAGGGTAAAGTCGAAGTGCTTTTGCAACCACAGAAAGCAAATTTCTGTAGATTTATTTTCTTTCATTCTCAGCCTTACAGTTGGCACTTAATAATGAGAAAATACTTGCCACTTCTGTCCACCTTCTGCTTTTAGGCCTTTATCCATGCTTCTCTCTGTAATTGGAATATTCTTCCCCTACCACTTTCTTTACCAAGGAAATTTCTACTCTCCCCTAATGATTAAGCTTTTGTGAACATTTCCTGAACCTACCAAATTGAGCTAAAATTCCTCCCCTTGTGATGCCAAAGTGTCTTGTGCACGGCTCAATCACAGCATTTATAATACTATATTGAAATTATCAGTTAGTCTATGTCTCTACTAAACTGTAAGTTGGTTGCATGCTGTACCACCAGTACATACTAGGGACTTGATATGCTAGATTTGTTAAATAGAATGGAACTTCTGACATAATTACCCATTAATACTGTTTCAACAAAATACTTAAGCCATTTCATATGGAATTTGAAATCTCACTGACATCAAGAAGCTTATAAACTAATTGTTTTTAAAATATTCAACTGCTTGAGTAAAGTGAATTTAATCTCTTAATTTTTCTTATTAGCTAGCATAAAAAAAAAGTTTGTTTGTAAATGTAGCCCAAGAGCATTTTCTTGGCATGCTGGCTCACTGCCTGGATCCATCTCAGCACTTTGCCTAAAGCAAGATAGTGATTGCGCAAGCAATCAACACACTGATGGGTCTCAAGGCATGGTTGAAATGGTGCTTTTTCACATCAGAGTTTTGTAACCATGACGGTCAAAAATAATATAGTTTGGTTCAATTACCCAAAACAAGCAGCACATTTCTATTTTTTTTATATCCCAAAGTCCTCATTATCATTATTATTGTTTTTAGAGTCAGGGTCTTACTCTGTTGCCCATGCTGGAGTGCAGTGGCTCGATCACAGCTCATCGCAGCCTCCAACACCTGTGCTCAGGTGATCCTTCAACTTCAGTCTCCCAAGTAGCTGAGACTACAGGTGTATGCCATTGTGTCTGGCTAATTTTTAAATTTCTTTTGTAGAGACAAAGTCTCACTATATTTCCCAGCTAGCCTGTAACTCCTGGGCTCAAGCAATTCTCTCACCTCAGCCTCCCAAAGTACTGGGATTACAGGTGTGAGCCACTGCACCAGGCTCTCATTATTGTATATTTTTAAGCATAGTGAGACTATAAATAGAAACTTCATAAATGTTATACAAATAGCAAAAGAGAGATCTGCACAGGCAAATAAAATGGATGGATAACTCCATACGTTGGTTATTCAGAAATGACTTTGTGAGTTGCATTACCTGTATTTCTCAGGTAACACTGATTTGGAATTCAACACACCTGAACTGTCCAAATAACTATCCAATTCTTCCATTTTACCATATTAATATAAGAATAGCCTAAGAATTTTTTTTAAACAAAGCAAATTGAGATGAAGCCTAAGTAACAAGGCAAAATTCTACTTTTTTATTAATGACAGAATTAGAATTATTTATAATCTGTGATTTTTTTTATTCTTCAAAAACAGCATGATATCAAATTACTTTAGGGAGGCTTTTGAAAAGATAATTATTTTCTGATAAATCCAGTTTTTCAGAGCATTTTAATTATTAAAGAGGGGGAGTATCTCCTAATTAAACATAGGGAAGCATTACAAAATGTATCCTCTGCATTGTCCCCCCTTTTCTCCTTCATGAGTACATACTCATTCATACTCTCTCTCTACCTATTTACAGAATCCACTGATAAAAAAATTCCTTACTTAGTATTATGTGTGTCGATGGTATGAAAAAGCTCATGTAATTCTTCTCCACTGAGAACACCATCTGCAAAATATGCTTTGAATTCTTCAAAGGATAATTTTCCATCATCTGAAATGGTAAAAACAAATAGAAGAGAAGGAAATTATTTCAATTTTGTACAGCATTCTATCTTTTGATTTTTAAAAAACTTTATCTAAATTGTGCATATACATTTATGCACACACACACGTATTCAAAAAAAAGTTGAAGGTGTCAAAAATAAAAGTATTTTAATATATCTTTATAATATATAGAAAGCAGATGTGTACCCTCCGGTGACATATAAGTCTACACAGTTTAGGGTATTTTTGTGTTCATTTATTCACATGACAAACATTTAACAACTAAGCCATTTGCCTACCCATACAAAAAAAGATAGCCTCACAGCCAAGTAAAGAACCCAATATGGAGTCAATTATTTAGACATTTTGCCTTCATGGTACTGAACACATACAGTACCTAGCAGATTGCAGGATAAGTACTATGTATTTAATCAATATACAGTTAATCAATATACATTGAATACTTACATGAGGACACCAGAGTTCTTATTATAATCCAATAAATTATATTCATTCCTATACCCTTTAAATGAATGAGTACTTTTAAAGTCAAACAAATTTTATTTATCATGGGACACAAAAGCGAAACCCAATCAGAGATATGATGATAATACTAAAAGAAAAAGAAAAGAAAAGGTTATTTTCATTTGGTTCATTGGGAGGCATGAGGGATTTTAGTATCACTTGCACCTGACATTGAACACCAGGTAAAATCTGGGTCTGCATAGATAGAAGAAACACATTAATAAGAAGCAAAAGATTTGTACAAAACACATAAGCAGAAAATCCAGAGAAATGAAAGGACATGAAGGAAGAGTGAAGCATCCTTCTCTTTGTGCAGGGAGCTAGTCTGTTATTTTAGATAAGCTGCCAAATGACTAGAAGTGATACAATGATCTTCTCCATCTACAATGAGGAAACTGAGGTCTAAGGAGGGTGGAATTTGCCCAGGATCACAAAACTCCTATAATGTGGTCCTACTGACAACAACACCATACTGAACAAAGAAGAATTTGTCTTAGAATTGAAGAAGATATGATCTAATAAAATTAGATCTTCGAGATGTATTTAGTGTTGTTTTTTTCTTTCTCAAAATATGGCCCACAAACTGCCTGGAGTCCTATTGAAGTGCAGATTCCTGGGTTCTACCAGGGAATCAGAATCTCACAGAGGGGTAGGCACATAAGAAATCTTAATTTTTAACAACTTGTGTTAAAATTATATTAATTATACCAAATATATAATTATATTTATATATACTAAATATATAATTATACTAATGCCTGAGTTGTATTGCTACAAAAAACAAAACAGGCCTAATCACTGAGTTACTTATCTCTTCAGATAAAGACTTCTAGCCTATCACATTTTCAAAACTCTTCATTTGCAAAATATAAATATAAAGACTTATGAGAGGTTTTAAATGTATTTTATCTTGCTTTATAACTTAATAGGCACAATAAACTCATCTTCCACTTAATTCTCGCCAACAGTTAACTGGGCAGACATAGCCATAGAGGGGAAGTAAATCCAGATCTAGATCAAGCACAGAATGAGATCTTGACCTCCAGTGACCTCCTGAACCAGCCTAGCTCAGTCGTTCAAACACCATAGCAACCCATCACAAACTGAAGTTTAATCCACCAGGCTCATCAATTGTCTAACTTTGTGTTTCTGTTTTTGAATGAGTTATTTTAGTTCCATGCCTCATATGACTTTTTAAAGCTTTAGCCCCATGTAACCTGATGGATATCCTAGATGAGACTTAGTATGGTATCTCTAATGTGCATCTCCTTGCTTTGATGAAAAATATATTGCCAGGTTGGGAAACTGGACACAAAACAGATCTAGGTCAAAGAAAGAAAAGGGAAAGACTTTTTATTCTGTTACTTTTAAAAGGAATGAAAGAAAAAGGAAAAGTAGAAATCAACCAACTATTTCCACCTCCACCACTGTGATATGTAATGAATACAACACATACATATTGATAATGGAGTGTGTTTTTCTTGGTGAACATTTAGTGGTTCTTGGCTGAACTGAACCAGGCTATTTACAGAACTCTTGTTGCCTGTGTACCCTGTGGGTAGGGTGGGCTTCTTTATAATTACAGTAAGTAAATGATTTCAAATAATAATATGTATACTATCAAATAAAAAGCATGGATTAACAAGTGCTCTGATGATGTTAAAGGGCTAAAAGCCTTAAAAAAAACCAAACTCTTATTTAAAAAAAAAATCAAAAGAAAAAGGAAGTATTGAATTACAGTCTTGGCTTGAAGGATGAAAAGTATATTTTGAAAGCTGTTTTGAGCACATGCAGGATTTCTGAAAGTCTCTACTTCAGGCAGCCATGCTTTCAAACAAGCAGTTGTAAAGAGTTACTTTTTCAGTAGTTCTAGACTAAAACCTTAATGTTAACCACAAGTGTTATACTTTTTAAAGGAAAGAGAGAAAAAAAAATCCTTCATAGTGATTCTGTATTAATAAGCAATTATAAATTTTTATTTAAAATATTTTATTTCAACTTCACCTCTCCTACTGATATTTTCTTTAAAAAGGAAACAACATAGTTAAGCCTGATATACACTGGTTTGGCTCACAGAATAGCTAAATCTTGTGAGGTCTGATTTCCTATGGTATTATGTCTTAGCTTTTACTACCAAAGGACATAAGTTTTTAAGCTTTTTAAATTAGAATTACATACTTTGAGTTTGTCCTGAAAATAGTTGGCTCCTCTCTGCTTTATTTTAAAATTATCCTGGCCTTATACTTTGAATTTTTTTTAAGATGGAGGCAGTAGAGTGCAATTGTTTAAAGCATAGTCTTGGAACAAAGAAAACATTGGGTTTGAAACATGGATTTGCCATTTGCTAGTAGAGCACTTTCATCCATTTTTTTCATCAAATATTTATCAAGACCCTACTATGAGCTAAACACTGTTTCATGCTAAGAATACAGGTAGACAAGCCCTATGGATCTTATAATTATGATGGAGGATACAGCAAATGGACAGCCATGTACATTATAAGGGCAATGCTAGGAGACATGGGGTGATGTGGGAGCATTTAGAAAAACAAAACAACAAAAAAAAACTAGTCCACATGTGAGATAGGGAGGAGTTTCCAGAAGAAGTGGCACTTTTGATGAGAAATAAATGAAAAATAGAGGTTAGTGAAGGAAGATCTTTAAAGATAAAGAGTTGTTAGGCAGAGGAAATGCAAATAACAAAGGTAGGGGGCAAGAAAGGAAATGGGTTGAAAACTGAAAGGAAAAATCCGTATACTTAGTTAAAGTATATATATTTGGAGGGAAGGAGAAGCCAGAACACTGGATACAGAAAGGACATGTCATGAGAAACCATACACGTCATGATGAAGAGTTTTTAGTTTACTCCAAGAGCACTCAGGAGCCATGGTTGTAGTTCAGAAAGCTTACAGTGGTTGCAGTAAGCAGAAAGGAGCAGAGAGGTATGCCACAAGAAGAGAAGACCTGTTAAGAACTCCTGGCAAAAATCAAAGGTGGCGGAAATTTTGGTGAGGACAGTGAAAATACGGATAAGGGGACAGATTTTTAATCTGTTTAGGAAACAGAATCAACAAAAACTGGTGATCAGTTAGAGGTGATGGAATAATAAGTCAAGGATGAGACTTGCTTCTAGAATTGAGCAACAGATGGATGATGTTATCATTCATTGTCAGAGAGAACACTGGACAAAACCATGGGGTGAACTAAAGAGAGTTCATCTGGATATGTGGAAATTAGAGATATTTGTGGAATAAGTAGAGACATCTAGTGCACAGTAGAATCACAGGGCTCTGGGAAAAGTCTAGAAGGGTTGAGAGCTTGAGATATATGTTTGGGAGTCACTGGCACAGAGTAATTGAAGACTTAGAAATGAGTTATCCCAGGGAGAATACCTATAGTGAGAAAGAAAAAGACCCAGAATGGACTTTGGAAATGCCAACTAAGTTCTTTAAGTTTCAGATTTTTAAAATGCTTAGCTTTTGCAAGGATTGAGAGGTTATATGGAAAACACTCAGCATAGTACCTAGCTCATAGTAAGAGTTCAACAATGTTAGCTATAGATTTACTAACTCTGTGTGAAGATCTTTCATTTGTTTTTAATTCCCATTTTTCACTCTTCCTTGAAAAACATCTGAGTACTTACAGAAAATGAGTATTTAACATGTTTATTTAATAATAGAAAAGTTAATTTTTTTGAGAAAGCAGAATTTATTAAGAGGACAGAGAAGCTCCCACAGTGGGGAGGACCCAAAGCGGTTACCCATCTGGGGCCAAAAAACCTGGTGCTTATATAACCCTAAGTCCAAGTCGATTGGCTAGCACTAGCTGTGAACTGTTCCTGTTCTGATTGGTTTGTATTAAGGACCAATCGGTTTTCAATCAGGTATTGTACATTCTAAAACTGGAGGTTTTTTTTTAAGGCTCTTTAAACACTAATTTAATGTCTCCTTCAAGTTGCAACCACAAGCATGCCAGTAACTAGAGCTCTGATCTGAGTACTGCCCCTCTGTCATGGCAATTTTAATTAGTTTTTGTGAACATTTAAGAGATTATGTCGGCCGGGCTCAGTGGCTCAGCCTGTAATCCCAGGGCTTTGGGCGGCCGAGGTGAGTGGATTGCCTGAGCCCGTGGGTTCGAGACCCGCCTGGGCAAGTTGGCGGGGCCTCATCTCTACAATAAATTAAAAAAATTAGCCAGGCATGGCAGTGCACGCCTGTAGTTCCAGCTACTTGAAAGGCTGAGGCAGAAGAATCCCTGGAGACCAGCAGGTCGAGGCTGCAGTGGCCGGGAGTGGCCACTGCACTCCAGTCTGGGTGACAGAGTGAGACTCCAACTCAAAAAAAAAGAGAGAGATTATGTTTTTAAAACACTGTATTTTTGTTTATCTTAGTCTAACATTTTAGCATTTTAAATATTGTAGATTATGAAGATCAAAATACCAAAACATAATCATATTAAATAATAATAACAGAATCCCTGGAGCAAAATGAACACCTGGAAAGCATTACTGAATTTAATACACAAAGGAAAGTGTATACTTTGCACATGTGTGCAAATTTAAGGCAGAAATAAAAAATAACCTTGTTTCTAAATGAAGTTAAGTTGTAAATTCATAAAATACAGTTAATATATTCATATTTTGTTAAATTTAAGAGATAAAACATTCTATCAAATGTACATATCACCTTATACAAGTCATTTTAATATCATTGTACATTAACTTCTTCATCTCTACATAAAGGCTCTCTCCTAGTCTGATCTTTTAATGCTATATATTTGCTTTGAAAATAACTTACTAATAAGATATAAATGAAAATAAAATATAATATTTTCTAATTTTAGCTACAATATTAACCCTTTGATGTCATCATTCCTGTCCTTAGAACAACAACAAAAAAAAAAACTAAGCAAACTGTAATTCAATGGCTTTTTTTAGACTCATGAGAGAACTGGGGTTATAGGGCAAATTGTTACCAAAATCTAGAAAGTTAGGTGAAACCAGAGAATCGCAACCAAGATCTGCTTATCTGAAGCAAAAGCCACCTAGTCATAAACTGGTAGGAACACTTAGATAGTAATTCTGATAAATTGCTAGAGGCTGAGTGTGGACCATCATGAAAGGGAAAAACACCAAGGGGCTGCAGTCTTTGGGGGAACCGCCACACTTTCGTGGGTTTTACCTCCATGAATCCCACCAGATTGTCACAGTGACAAGATGAGAAAGATACCTTTGTGGGTCTGGCAGGAGGAGGGGAAGAGTGATCATGAAATATACCTAATGTTCTCCATAACAAAGGTTTACTCTCCAGAGACAAAGACTTTACCAGAGCCCTATTCCACATGAGGGGTAGGGAATTTCCCCTACTGCAGTATCCACTGCCCTTCCTGTTTCCACTAACTTGGGAGAAGAACTAAGAAACACTTGCAAAAGGGGATATCCTAGGGACACAGGCTCACTAAAAGACGAATTCAATCATAAGATTATAGAACATATCTGCTTCCCCACTTCTTACCACTATGCTGAAAGGGCTCCTGCATAATGTTGTGAATGAGTCTGAAAGAACTGCCAGACTCAGACTCTCTTTGAGAAGTATTTAGGGAAGCTTAAAATCAGCAGAGGCGACTAGACTCAAAAGAAACATGAAACTTCTGACAACTATTAAACAGAGCCCAACTTCCAGTGAAATGAACGTAAGTCCTCACATTAGAGACCTATTTATCTTAGTAACTATTATCTGATACATTATGTGTGGCTTTCACACACAAAAACATTACAAAGCATGCTAAAATGCGAGGAAAAGCACAATCTGAAGTGTCAAAAGAAGCATCACAACCAGAAAAGTTGCGACACAGATAATGAAATAATCAAATAAAAAATTTAAAATAACTCTGATTAACATGTTAAGGGCTCTAATGGTAAACATAGACAATATGCAACAAGAGACAGGTAATGTAAGCAGATGTGACATGCAATCTCTAAGAATCAAAAGAAAATAATAGAATTTAAAAACCAACAGAAACAAAGAATGCCTTTGTTGGACCCATAAGTGGACTTGACACAACTGAGGAAAGAATCGAGGAGCTTGAGAACAGGTCAATAGAAATGCCAGTATTTCTTCTTTCTTGTGACAATTTTAACCTAGTTTTTGTGAGCATTTATAGTGATTATCCTTTCAAAACACTGTATATATCACCAAAGAAGAAAGATCTAAAATCATTATCTGAGCTTCAACCTTAGGAAACTAGAGGGAGAAAAATAATTTGAGCCAAAATAAGCAGAAGAAAATATATAATAAAAATTAGAGAAAAAATTACTGAAATTAAAATAAGGAAAACAATAGAGAAAATTACCAGAAAATAAAAAACGATTATTTGAAAAGATTAATAAAATTGACAAACCTCTAGTCAAGCTAAGCAAGAACAATAAGAGAAAACACACATTAAAAACATCAAAAATAAGAGTTCTCACTGCTGTTTCCATGGATGTTAAATGTATAATAAAAGAGTACTATGATCAACTCTGTGTCCCCAAATTTGATAACTCACCCGAAAAGAAACAATTCATTGAAAGATACAACATGCACTATCTCATGTAAAGAGAAATAGTTAATATCAATAGATTGATATCCATTAAAATAAGGGAATAAAGCTGTGTGCGGTGGCTCAAGCCTGTAATCCCAACATTTTGGGAGGCCGAGATGACAGGATTGCCTGAGCTCAGGGGTTTGAGACCAGCCTGGGCAACTTGGTGAGAACTTATCTCCACAATAAATAAAAAATATTAGGTAGGCATGATAGTGTTCACCTGTAGTTTCAGCTACTTGGAAGGCTGAGGCAGAAGGATGATCTCAACAAGCAGCTCAAGGCTACGGTGGCCATGAGGTGCCACTGTACCCCAGTTGGTGACAGAGTGAGACTCCAACTCAATAAAATAAAATAAAATAAGGGAATAATAACTTTACATCAGTAACAACCTTACAAAAAAAATAAAGCATAGACCAAGTGGTTTCACTGCTTAAACATTTAAGCAACAAGTGATACCAATTCTCCATAATTTCTAAATAACACTAACTCATTCTAGATAGCTAGCATTATCCTAATATAAAAACCAGATACAGACATTATAAAAAAGAAAAATAATAGACCAATATAGCCCATGGACATAAGTGCAAAAATCCTCAACAAAATATTAGCAAATCAAATCCAACAAATCTTAAAAAATAACACACCAAGACCAAGTGGAAATTAATTCAGATAGGAAAGGCTGGGTTGATATTTAAAAATCAATTAATGTAATCCACAAAATCAGCTAAAGAAGAAGAAATCATATGATCATCTCAACTGATGAAGACAAAGCATTTGAAAAAATTAAATACCCATTAATAATAAAAACTCAGCAAACTAGGAATAAAGAATAACTTCCTCAACTTAATAAAAAAGTCTGCAGAAAACTACAGCGCATATCATACTTAATGGTGGGAATGTACATGTTTTTGCTCTTAAAGTCAGGAAAAGGTCTTTGGAAGTGTCCTCTTTCATCAGTCCTATTTAACAGTATACTGGAAGTCCTATCTACTGCTAAGATGAAACAGAAATGAAAGACTATATATTAGATTGGGACGGTAGAACAAAACTGTATTTCTTCATAGATGGCATAATTGTCTATGTAGAAGATTTCAAAGAATCAGCAAAAATAAAACCAAAAAGCAAACATAGTAAAGTCACAAAGGAGAAGGTTAATGTATAAGTTAATTGCTTTGCTGTCTACCAGCAATACGTAATTGGAATTAGAAATTTAAAACAATTTCATTTATAATAGCAAAAAAAAAGCACAAATCCAACAAAATTATAAAGGTTCTAAATGCAGTAAGCTACAAAGTGCTGGTGAAAGAAATAAGATAAGATCCAAATAAATAACTAAGAAGATATTCCATGTTTATAGATTGGAAAAATCAATATTGTTAAGAAGTCAATTCTTTTCAACTTAATCTATTGATTCAATGCAATCTCAATCAAAATCTCAGGAAGTTTCTTTGTAATATTGAAAACTGATTTAAAATTTAAAAAGGCAAAAGATCTAGAAAATAAAATATAACACTGAAGAGGAAGAATAAAGTTTAAGATTGACACTATCCAATTTCAAGACAGTATAAAGCTACAATAATCTAAACAGTGTTGGATTGGCAAAGAATAAATGCATAAATAAATAAAAAATAATCTAGAACCCCCAAATATACCCACACTAATATAGTCAACTGACTTTTGACAAAGGAGAGACAATTTAATGGAGAAAGAATAGTCTTTTCAACAAATGGTACATGAATAATTGGGTGTCATATGTGTGAAAAAAATGAACCTAGATACAGATCTTACATTTATGAGATAACAAAAATTAACTTAAAAAAGTAAGGATCAGTTGGAGGCCCAAACTTCACCTGCACATTGACTACTCATGTACCTAATCCTGACTTGTACCCCACATCTTTACAATAAAATTTTTAAAAATTGATAATTTGAACTTTTTGAAATTTTAACTTTTGTTGGGGGTGGGGGTTGGGAAATGTTAACAGAAAAAGCTACAGACTGTGACAAAAGATTCGCAAAACATGTATCTGAATAAGGACTTGTATCCGTAATATAAAAAAGAACTCTTAAAACTCTACAGTAGGAAAACAAAAGATGAATTTTAAAAAGATCTGAACAGATGCCACACCAAGGAAGATATACAGATGCCAAATAAGCATTTGAAAAGATGTTCAATATTGTTTGTCATTAGGGAACTAAAAATTTCAACAGTAACATACCACTGCACACTTATTAGAAAGGTGAAAATCTCAAGAAAAACTGACAAACTGATTTCTGGTTAGAATGTGGAGCAACAGGAACACTCATTCATTACTGGTGGGAAAGCAAAATAATGCAATCATTTTGGAATACATTTTGTTACTTTCTTGTCTAGCAATCATACCAATTATTTGAAAACTTATGTGCACACAAAAATCTGTGCATAAATGTGTACAGTAGGTTTATTCATAATCACCCAAAATGGTAAACAACAAAGATGAATAAATGCATGGATAAAATAATTTGGTACATCCACATTAAAAAATTCTTTTCAGTGATAAAAGGAAATGAGCTATGAAGTCATGGGAAGAAAAGGATGCATCTAAAATGCATATTACTAACTGAAAGAAGAAGCCAGTCTAAAAAGATTACAACCTATATGATTCCAACTTCATGACCTGGAAAGGCAAATTTCTAAACACAACAAAAATATCAGTGGTTGTCAGAAATTTGAGTAGGTTGGAGGAAGGTTAGAATAGGACAAGCACAGGGGATTTTTTAAAGGTGTTTGACACAGTATGATGAATATATGACATTACACATTTGTAAGAATTCTAGAACTTTACAGCATAAATAATGAATTTTAATGTAGCAAATTCTTTAAAAAATCATTTAAGAGTTCAGGGGATTCCACAATGGAATGCATAATGTGATTAAACAATTTAACTGCATTAGAAATGAATGAGAAGAGTGAGGGAAAGTGGTGCTGACCTAAGTAACTTTTGCAATAGTAGAGTCTATAAGCTAAAGAAAAACAAACAAACAAATTGTACATAGCACCGCACTATAGTTGATAAGGTTGTTTTCCATGAGGTATAAGTTAAACATCCTGATACTGCTTCACATGTAGACTAGAATTGAACAATTATATAACTGCATGGTTGAGACTAGAAGCCAGGTTTCTTACTGTTGGAACAAAAGAATACAGATAAACAAAGGGCGGAAGCTAGAATAATCCATGTGGTAATTAATTAGTCAGACATCAGTATGAACTCATGTTTAGCTTAGTATAGACATACATTGGTACAAAAGAAAACATTTATAAATAAGCACATAAACATGGGTTAGTATACACATATTTATTTCCTCGCTCCATCAGCTGAGAGGACTTAGAAGCAATTATGACACCTCAGTAACAATGAGCACAGCTACTACCCAGATCTTGGTTTCTAATAACATCTTCCAGTACAAAAGATCAGGAGTCCATGGAGAAATGGCTGATTCTAGGATTAGGTAGGGATTATAAAAGATGAGCCTGAAGTATCTGGTAATGCCAGAAAGTAAGGAAGTGCTCAATCTCTCTCCCCAGCAAAATTATGAGGTTATATTAAAGGCACAAAGGAATCAACTAAAGGAGCTCCCAATGGCCAAAGTGAGAACAGCTAGAACAACAAAATAAACTGAGTGGTATTGAATTATAATCCCAAATATATGATAAATGTATATGTGTCCATAGCATTATGAATAAATATTGAATAATTAAATAAGAGGAAAATCTCCTATGAAGAAGAATTCTAAATAATTCATGCAAATTCTCAGCCTTCAAGGAGGTAGAGCATAACTAACTGCCCCTCTGCAGGTATGTGCTACGCATAGCAACTTTCCTCCTAAGAGTAAAGTATGGAAAGAGGGGAAAGTGTGAACTTTGTATTGGAGAAATCTGTCAGACACTCCTTCAGCCAGGTGGTTAAGGTCAACATCATTGTTATAAATCGTATCAATATTGTATACCCTTGATACAATGTGATGGCACTTGGCCTTTGTGGTCTTCCTCTCCCAAACACAAAACTCCAGTCTAATCATAAGAAGAATATCAAAGAAATCCCAACTGAGAGGCCTCCTATAAAGTACCAGAGTTAGTACTCCTTAAAACTGCCAGGATTATTAAAAACAAGCAAAGTCTGAACAATTGTTTCAACCAAGAGGAGTCAAGGAGACAAAATTACTAACATAGCCATGGTATCTTATATGGGATCCTGCAACAGAAAAAGTACATTAGATAAAAACTAAGAAAATATGAATGAAGTATGAGCTTTAGTTAATAATGTATCAACATTGATTTATTAATTATAACAAACATATCACACCTATGTAAAATGTTATAAATAAGGGAAACTGGATGTCAGGTGTATGGAAACCATACTGGCTTCACAATTTTTCTGTAAATCTAAAATTGTTCTGAAACAAAAAGTTTATTTTTTAAATGTATTTAATAGAATATAAACTCATATGGTGTTAAAATATTTTAACATATTAAACACTGACTCACCATATTATCAACATTTTAAAATTAGCTATGATCATTCATATTCGATTTAAAATATAACATTTAACTCAATAATCCACAGATTCACTTTCTGAACTTGGATGAATGAAATGTTTCATGTATTAATGCTCATACAAGCAAAGATATACTGACCTATTATCTGCAAAGCATGACACTAAATTTTATTGACTATAGTCATCACAATAATTTCATAAAGTCATTACATCTTATTTTTCAATTTCAGGAAGGGAAGAAAATTGAAATATGATGAGGTTTAATGATTCAGATGAGGACCCTGAAAGCATATCTCCTGAAACACATTCCTAGAAGATGATTGTTAAAGCTGCCTACAGTTTAAAATCTACCAAATGCCCAGATATCAGGTAGAAAACTGAAAAAAATTCAGTCAAATGCTTGACTCTTTACTGACAACACCAAATATTTGCATGCTTTTTTTGGGTGGAAAGTTTATTTGTTACATAAAAATACTTTTATTATTTGGCATTATGTTGGGAATATGAAAAAAACCTATCTTCATTTTGGGGAATGAATGTGTATTAGTTTACATGGCTAGAAAGAATGTGCTTCTTATTTAGTGGGGGAAAATATCTATTTAATGTCACTTCCATGGAGAATTAACAATAACATTTTATGTGAAACTAAGAGAAAAGCAGAAAAGTCCCATTTACTTAGGCTTTCACAGAATAACAGATGAAACATTTGTTGGAGGAACATTTAGTTATTTGCACAGGAAGTAGATTCAAAATTAGTAATATAAAAATACACCATTTGTAGATGAATTTCATTGGTAAATGAAAATTAAGTATTTTATTATGGGCATCAGATACAGAAAGAGGAGTGCTATACATAATTGAGCTGCTTTTCTTTCCCCTCTCTTCATTCCTTTATTTCCATTGGAAAATCACTGCTTTTTCAGTTGATTTACCCTCCGAAAAAGAATGTAAGATAATTTTGTCCAGACAACAGCTATTATTTCTTCTTTTGGTAAAATACACTGATTTTCACTTGATCATCTGCCCTCTCTCTCATTCTAAGAATTTTAGGTTCAGATTATGCATTCCACTCCACTCTGGGGGAGCATAGGACATCTAAGCCTGGAAAATCAGTTCATTGCTTCAAGGATGAGCAAGTGACTAGTTGATCAATCAGAGAAAATCTGGATATTTTTGCTAAAATTATCTCTCTTTATTCTGAACTGGTGGGATGCATTTCAGGAGCTATCTTGTCACCCCAGGTAAGAAAGCCTTCTTGAAAGAAAAACCAGAATCAAGGTGTAGAGACAGGAAAGGAGACAGAGAAAGAGTGACTTCTGAACACCTAAATACAGCTGTGCCTAAAGCTTTACCATTTGAAGGGCATTTCAATTACAAGAGCTAACAATTTCCCAATTTTAAATTAATAAGTTTTTGTTGCTTAAACCAATTGAGAATAAACTTTCTTCTTTCTAAGCTATCTGAATTTTTACTCATTTTTGGAAACTTATTTGAGGACAATTATTCCATAAACCTTCCGAGGCCATCCCAAGGCTAGAGGACTTTTTCTCCTTGGAATTCTAATACATTAGTGTGTTTACCACTCATATGGCTTAGTGGCATCTCTTACATTGCTGAGGATGCCATTGGTCAATTTTTCTGTGACCGCTACTCATTTAGCAATAAGATGCTGAGCCCCTAGAGGACAATGTTATCCCATATCTCCACCTCACTCCAGGTCCCTATGTGTTTAGAGTTTATCAACTAAATTCTCTTAAATCTATGCCCCCAAATCAAACAGTTGTCCCTCTCATTACACTGATATATAATTAGTCCTAGTAACATGAAGCCTTGTAAGGATTCAGTATATATAGTCTGTCTTCCTTAATTCATAAGTGAAAAAATCACATCTTTAGGACTGACAAGAAATTAGTGAAGGCAAATAGGACCTGGCATATTTTGATAATCAGCAATATGCTAAACACTGCATCCTTGGGGCTTTACATATATATTACCTTACTTATTCTTCACAATAGTCCCACAAATTTTGTCTTATTATTCCTATTTTTTAATGAGAAAATAAACTTAGGGAGGTTTATTAATCTGTCCAAGATCACATTTAGTAAACGCATATTAAAGTCTATGTATTCTTCTATCTTTGTGCTCCCACCATCTAGCATAGTTTCTGGCATATAAAGGGCAAATAAGGGAGTGAATGAATGAACAAACTAGACTAAACTTTGTTCTTTAGGGTTCCAAATCTCTATTATACCATGCCACCTTGAAACAGGATTCCATATATTTTTGTCTTTTGTTTTTAAATTACATTGAATCATTTAGGGTTATTCATGTGGAAAGAGTGATATTTCTAGACTTCAGCAGTATAGCTTTGCTACAGAGATAAACCACAGCAAATGAAGCATCCTGGATAAGTGCTAAGACTTCTAGGTTAGAAGAGAATCTGGATATAAAATCCTAATTACTCATTCCATGTCCTTGAGCAAGTTACTTGTATCTCAGATTACTCATAGATAACATTGGGATGAAGACAGTATCTTCCTTATAAAATTGTTATGTAGACTACAAAAAATTATGCTTAGCATAGCATCTGGCATATAAGTCATCTTTTGCTAAGATTATTTACTGTTATTACTGTAATAGTTTCTTTTAAAGTTTACACCAATATTCTCATGGCCATGAAAGACTTGGTAATATATAGCCTATTAAATTTTTTAGGTTATTTTAAACAACTTAGGTGTGATTTACAGTATTAAGACAAACACAGAAGCATCACTGATGAACAGATCAACAGATATTCACAAGAAAATTCTCATAACTAAAAGTGATCCCAATATTACAACCAAATTAAACTTTTAATATGTAAGACACTCTGATAAACATAATTAACAGCCTCATTATCCACCCAGTTTCTCAAGCCAGAAACTAGAAATCTGACAGTCTCCCACATATAAGTATGTGTCATTAAATACCATCATCTCTCTTACTTAACGCTTCTAATTAATTACCAATTCTGCTAATTATACATTCTAAAATACCAAATTTATTTTCTTTTCTCCATCACCTTTGTCACTGGTTTATTGAGGGCTTCAATAGCTCCAATCTGGAGGTTTTTGCAGTATCCTAAATGCAAGATTGTGGAGGCTTCAACTAGAGTGAGGGATTTGGAAGTGGCAAGAAGTGATTAGTGTTTTAAGATGCTTTGACAATGAAGCCAACAGGTCCTGCTAATTGACTGGATGTGGAGTTGTTAGAGAAAGAGAAGAATCATGAAAGCCTCTGAAACTTTTAGTGAAAGCAACAGCTGCATGGTGGTACATGTCTTGAGACAGGGGATGTCGATGAAGAAGCAAATCAGGCAACTGGACACAAAGCACCAACTCCAAGCACACACAAGTAATTAAATCAGGATTATTGGTTTGCAAACAATAGGAAAGCTGAATGACCAGAGCAAAGGTGGAATGCATACTAGGGCATACCAAAGTCACCATGGACAGATCTCTGGGCACTTCCATGTGATCAATTTAGCAATTTTAAGAAATAAAACTCATTATTCCCAATTCAGTGGGAGGGTGGGCAGGATATTGTTATTGACAGTCCCATCAAATAAGAATAAGAATTAAAATGAAAATAGACAGCACTTATTAAGAACTTCACAAGGGCGAGGCAGTTTTCCATGAAATTCCTGTGTATGATCTCATTTAATCTTTCAACAAGTCTGTGAGAGAGGCGCGGTCTTTATTTCCATTTTACAGATGGGGAAGTTAAGTAAATTGCCCAGGTTGTGTAGGAAGTGGAACAAGGATTTGAACTCAAATAACTTGACTGCAGAATCATACATAAGCTTAACCATAATGCCATATACTTCTGGAATCTAGGTGGTACAGAGGAGATAATTAAATTGCAGGCTGCCAACCCACAGATCTGGATAACAGAAAAGACAATGTTCAAACTCCAGGATCTAGTATCAGAGCAGGACTTGACTTCAGAGCCTTTGGCAACCCATGGCAGCCATCTTGTGGGCTCAGGAGTTTGAATCTAAATCTTCTGTTTGTTTCTGTGGCAGTGGATGAGCCCAGCTATGTAAAGATAAGAATTTTCAGTTTTCTGCTTTTAGCAGAAAAGTAACACATTTATGAGTGTGAAACTGCTTTACATTTTAGAAAAAAAATCATACTATGGAAATAGAAAATTTGTTTTCCCTTATTTTATTTTTTTAAAAACACATTGCAGCTGAACTTACACTCATGGGTTACTCCTACATATTGTAGTACTGGATGAGCCACTTCTTCCAATGAGGTCATTGTTCGAGCATAGATTTCTTCTTCTTTGTAAGTGCATCATGCCTAATAGACTTTACTTTGACTTTCAAGCTGGTAGGTGTGTAGTTGAGGAGTTTGTATGTATTTGAGAGTAAACATGAATAACGAGCTATTTGTGAACCCTACTAACCTGTTATAAGTTGTCTCTTTCTCAGTTATGCTAGTTTTCTCAAAAAAGTTTGAGAAAAGAGTAATGAAGTATGAAATACAGTTTAACCTTATGCCAATGGTCCTAATTTCAGAGCCCAGACCCTAATCTTTCCATTTTATTTGGGACTAGAATTCATGATTAGAAGGTAAGAGGTTCTGGTGAGGCCACTGGGGCATAGATGATGCTTGATTGAATAGCTCTCATGAAAGGACAGCCTTATTCCCAAATCAAAGAAACATAGAATTGAGCTAAACACTGAATACACATGGGCACAAGGTGGGTAACAATAGACACTAGGGAACTCTTAACGAGGAGAGAGAGTAAAGTAGGTAACTACCTACTGGGTACTATGTCCACCACCTGGGTGATGAGCTCAATAGAAGCCCGATCTCATCATCACACAATATACCTATGTAACAAACCTGCACACATTCCCTTTGAACCTAAAAAAAAATAATAATTAAAAAAATAAAAACACAGAATCATAGACCTCTGATATACTCTGAAGGTTTGCTAGCTGATGACCCAAGCTTCAGGAAAAATACACTTATTGAACCTGTGTTTCAGTGAGGTCATATTTTTACATCTTAAGAGCATAAACTAAACTTAAAGACTCTTATCAATTATCACATAGTCAATTCAAAATTAACTGATTATAATCCAATGATATTTTAAAAATACCTTCCAATACATAACAAGCTACATCAATTATAGTTGCTCAATTCCAATGTTATTTTTTGGAGGTATATTAATCATTCAGTCATAATTCTTTCAGATGACCAAAGATGCATTTAATGCATTGAATCACTAAAACCACCATGTGTTGGGGAACCAGAACTTCATATTCAAGATCTGTGCAAATTCAGATTATAGCTATAATTATATTTATATATTTGTAGACTGAAATACATATATATATGTACATCTACAACAAAGTGAAAAGATCATCACATTTGGAGTCAGATAGACATGAGTTCATGAATCCTGGTCCTGTTGTCAGTATACCATGTAACCTGGATAAAGTTACTTAACCTCTCTGAGCTTCATTTGCTTCATTTTTAAAATGGAGAGAATCATAAAAAGAGCTCAAAATAATCGAGCATTATTTCTATCAGTGAGATAGGATAAGTGTTTTCAAGGCATAAACTCATTTAATTCCCAAAACAACTTCATGGGGAAACTGAAGCACAGGGAAGTTGAGCAATTTGCTCAAGGTCACAAAGCTAGAAAGACTAAAAGCCAGGATATGGGCTTGTTTGACCTCAAAGCTTATGTTTTTACCATTGCTCTAAACTTTATAGCCTTTTCGTAATGATTGAAGACAATGTATATAAATCACTTATGGTAGGACCTAGCTCATAATATGTCCTTCATAAATTTTTGCCAATATTATTAAATACAGATAGCAATAATGCTTGGTTTGATTAAGTTATAGATATGATTGTGCTTCTTCATCAATTTTAATTGTTGGTTATGCACTTACAAATACACTCACAAATATTTATAGAACAGCAGGCATTCTGCTCACCACTGTGGGTCTGGGGTGTGTGTGAAATGGGCATGATCTCTGTCCTCACAAATTTACAAGGTACAGGCTGCAGGGATGGATTAGAGGTCTGAGGAAAACTATATCTATCTCTTAAAGAGATCAGTCATTGAATAGGAATCCAAAGTGTCACCCAACTAGTCTATCTATAATATTAATAATTAGCTGAGCAAGAATGAAAGTGGATCTTAGCAAGTGCAAATCAGCTAAAGGAATCTGATGGTGCCACTCACTACTACGAGCCTTTTCATTTTGTTTCTTTTTTTTTTTTTTTTGAGTTGGAGTCTCACTCTGTCGCCCAGACTGGAGTGCAGTTGCTGCTCCCGGACCTGCTGGGCTCCGGCGATCCTTCCGCCTCAGCCTTCCAAGTAGCCGGAATTACAGGATGCGCTACCACGCCCGGCTGATTTTTTGATTTATTGTAGAGATGAGGTCTCGCTGCCCAGGTGGGTCTCGAACCTGCGGGCTCAGGCAATCCACTCACCTCAGCCTCCCAAAGGTGCGGGATTACAGGCTGAGCCACCAAGCCCAGCCATTTTGTTTCTTACTATGATTTTAAACATCATCTTGCCTGCAGACAGAAAGACAAATACTATAGGATCTCACTTACATGTGGAATCTGAAAAAGTTGAACTCATAGAAGCAGAGAATAGAATGGTGGTTGCCATGGGCTGGGTGTTGAAAGAAATAGAGAGATGTTGGTCAATGGTATAAACTTTCAGTTATAAGATGCACAAGTTCTTGGGATCTAGTGTACAGAATGGGTGGTGGCGGATATATTAATGGATTTGATTGAGGTAATCATTACCCAGTGTATAGGTATGTCTGATCATCAGATTGTATATCTTGCATGTATTAAATCTTTATTTATTAATTAAATATTTTAAAATAAAAATAGTTAAATTTAAAAAATCTTTTTGCAAATCGAGTAGCTCACATGAAAGGACAGCCTTATTCCCAAAGTATCACTCAACCTGTAAGGAAGTTTTCTCAGGAGTTTTGTATTTCTAACTTTAATTTTAGGCATTTTGAATCACAGCACCAGTGTCTCTCCTAAGCAATTGTATTTTGAGATCTATCTTTATGTCTAGGATCCTAGCCTATGATTTAAAAAAAAAAAAAAAGCAACCAAAAGCTCTCCAAGACACTATTATTAAAGCTAAGTGCTAATCATCTATTTTTTTCCTCAATTTATCCAGAAGTTTCTCTTTTGTGTGAGATATATTCCAAAAGCTGAATCTATCCTCTGGCAGCATAACTATTATACTGCTTATTGCCTTTTATTCCTTTTGTTATTCCATTGCCAATCCCTGTGCACCAGGGATTTTATCACTTAAGGGTCTGTTACCAAGAGCTCAGATACATGTAGCAGCTGTGTATTTGCAAATACAGAATGTGATGAACACGATACAGAAAGATGCTAACTCTTTTTATGGTAGTATCATCTAATTTACTTTAGATTATCTACTATCCTTTTCCCTTTTAAATTCTGCCTGTTTGGTAAATAACCTTATTTTTCTTTTCTACCAAAATCCACTCAATAGAAATAGCCTAAATATCACTAAGTGTCTCAGATTGCCAAGGCATCATAGCACAAAAAATATCTCAAGCTTTCAGTAGTAATAGTAATAAATATTAATCATAATAACAGCAGCAAAATGAGCAAGCATGAAGCTCTGACTACATGCCAGGCACTTTCCTGGAGACTTGACATGTAGCATCTCATTTATTATTCATAGCAGCCTCACGACATATGTACATGTCATTATCTAGCTCTTTATAAGATTACTAGGAGCCATACCTGTGATTTAAACCCAAACCCCCAGCTTTACACTGAGACTGAAGGAGAAGATTAAGGTGCAATGAAAGGCAGGGGAAACAGTGGATGGAGAGAAGGGAGATGAATAATGGAGTAGAACATCCTCAATCCTTTTTTTACTTTTAATTTTTATTATACATTGACAAATTATAGTAGAATATTTTTATGAAGTGCAAAGTGGTATTATGATTTCTGAATACAATGTGGAAAGATTAAATTAAACTAATTAACATAGCCTCAAAGTAACAATGTCTTCAAGATGAGAACATTAGAAATTTACTCTCAGTGATACTGAAATGCACCTAACTCAATAATTAGCTATATCTACCATGCTGTGCAATTGATTTTTTAAAAAATCAAACTTATTCCTCCTTTGCATCTTTTAACTATCATCTCCCAACTCTTTTCACCCCTCACCCTCTGTAACCACCATTTTACTCTCTGTTTCTTTGAGTTCAATTGCTTCAGATTCCACATATATGTGAGAACATATGATACTTGTCTTTCTATGTTTGGCTTATTTCACTTAACATAATGTCCTCCAATTTCATCTATGTTGTCACAAATGACAGAATTTCTTTATTTTTAAAGAGTAAATAGTAATCCAGTGTATGTATACTACATTTTATTTTTAGTTCATCAAACATTTACATAGCACCCAGTACTCAATAGCGCATAGCGTAGCATAGTGTCTACTAATAAGGCAAGTTCCTTGCCCTAGACAGTCACGTTTGGCTTAGAGAAGTACAATCTCCAGCCAACAACTGCAATCAATCTCCACCTTAAGGGCAACAATCAATATGTGTCGAAGTGTTGAGAGCACAGAGAGAGAGGGTGGGTCCTGCCAAGGGAACTGAGGAAGGCTTCCCAGATAAGATGCCTTTTGGGCAGGAATGGAAGCAAAGCATGAATGTTCTCAGGTTAAGGGTGGAAAGTTAGAGCAGGCAGAGTTTGAAGCAGAGCAACATCACAGCAGTGCAGCAGATGGAGGTATGATCAGGGGACTGCGTGCCTCAGCAGCTGCAGAGGAGAATGCACAGGGAAGACTATGAGAGATAAGAGCAGAGGTACAGGTGGTTTGTCAGCATATCAGTTTTCAGCATTAGGAAAGGGAGTAAGGAGAGGGGCAGGTGAGGGAATATGGGGCTGCTGGTGCAAGTGTCCTCTAGGTAGCATGATGTGTGAGGTTCTCACAAACCATTAAATCATGTGAATTGGTTTGTCCAGTGCCTTTTGTTATGATTGTGGATTATGCTAATTTTGATGGAAAGAAGAATGATAGACACAAAGGTAGGGTGTCCATAAATCAGGGCTTTGGGGTTTAGGAAATGAAGGTACAGCCTAAGAGAACTAGGAGCTTGGGTGGAGAGGGAGCTAAGGCATTTCTGAGGTGGAGACAGCTATGAAATACAAGGCAGGTGACTCTTCAATTATATTCTAGGCATTACTGGGGCTAGATATCAGGCAAAAAGCCCAAAAATGAGATGAGAAGACAAGACAATGGCATCATTACTTCTGTATTTTAAAGTAATCAAATGCTTCAAGTGGGGAAGGGGAAAAAAAACACCTTAGAATTTATAATATATCAATCACCAAAGCATAATTTGAGAAAATATCTTGAAGATCAGGTACAATTAAACATTATTAGGACTTGGACCACTATTTCATTCCTCCTTAAAAAATATTTTTTCTGTTGTATGGAAAGGTGTGTAGTGTCAGTGAAGCTTTTCTTGATCTGGCTGCATAAGCTAGACTACAACATATGTCTTTAGACAGTTAGATTTGGTCTCTGACTGTAATCTCTCCCCACAAATAAGAAATGGGATTTCAAGAAAGGAAAAGGAAAATTTGTATCCTAAATTTATCAAAAACCTCTTGTCAAGAATATACTTCTACCATAGTACTTAAACTATGGTAACAGAATAAACTTAAAAAGCTATGATTTGGTGTTCTATGGGATAAAATTTCTAGTGGATTAAAGGAATCAATCGTTACTGCTCATGAAACCTTATAACTGGACTTCGTGCAAGCATCATCAAGTAGACAGTGCAATGTTTTACAACTAATTTGCCATCTCCTATTTCTCCATCCCTTCAGATGATCATTTCCAATGCATACCCTTCGAATGGGAGAGTGATGGCCAGGAACTATGGGGTAGAGATAAGGCTAGTAATACAGGTTTTCAGGCAACTGTCTTAGAGTGCAGTAGTTTCCTGAAGGCCATGATGAAGTGCGATGTGGAAAGCCTAGAATTTGGTGCCAAACAGACCTGGTTTCCAGTCCCAGCTTTGCATCTTAATAATTCAAGAAACAATGCACACAAAGCACATGTCCCAATGCCTGACACACAGTAGACACTCAACGAATAGAAACTGTTATTGCTGTAAGAATACTTTTTAGAAAGCATAATGTATTTTTTTAAGCATAAAGGAGAATAGTCAGAACCCAAGTATGGCAGGTCTCCTCACTTCAAAGGCATAGATTCTATCTTCCTGTCAAATGTAAATCCCTCTGCCAACTTCTTCTGGATATCTGGAAACTAGAACTATTACTAGCACAAGAAATTGGTATTTTAAATGCCAGTTTCTAGAGCTCTCCCCTTCTTCCTTAGGTAGTCTAAAATATAAGACAGTAACAAATAGAGGCCGGGCGTGGTGGCTCAACCCTTTAATCCCAGCACTTTGAGAGGTCGAGGTAAGAGGATTGCCTAAGCCCGTGGGTTTGAGACCAGCCAGGACCTCATCTCTACATTAAATTAAAAAAATTAGCCAGGCATGGTGGCGCGTGCCTTTAGTTCTGGCTACTTGGAAGGTTGAGGCAGAAGGATTGCCTGAGCCCAGCAGGTTGATGCAGGGGTGGCTGTGAGGGTGCCGTTGCGCTCCAGCCAGGGCAACGAAGTTAGACTCCAACTTAAAATAATAATAGTAATACATTTTAAAAGAAAAAGAAAACAAAAACCAACTAGAAACTGTAGACTTTTGGTCTTACCATTTTTATCTGCTCTCCTCAGTATCTGGAAAAGAAAAAGAAATAAAATTATCACCATTGTAAATAAATATTGCAGTGAACATTACACTCACAAATATTCATCCATTATTAAATAAATTAAATTCCAATTTTTTTTTTTTTTTTTTTGAGTTGGAGTCT
The DNA here is from genome assembly GCA_027257055.1 of Cephalopachus bancanus. Taxonomy (NCBI): domain Eukaryota; kingdom Metazoa; phylum Chordata; class Mammalia; order Primates; family Tarsiidae; genus Cephalopachus; species Cephalopachus bancanus. The sequence goes on from JAPVLO010000045.1 coordinate 3,819,135, forward strand.
CACTCTGTTGCCCAGACTGGAGTGCAGTGGCTGCTCCCGGCCACCGCAGCCTCGACCTGCTGGGCTCCGGCGATCCTTCCGCCTCAGCCTACCAAGTAGCCGGAATTACAGGCATGCGCTACCACGCCCGGCTGATTTTTTGATTTATTGTAGAGATGAGGTCTCGCTGCCCAGGCGGGTCTCGAACCCGCGGGCTCAGGCAATCCACTCACTTCAGCCTCCCAAGGCGCGGGATTACAGGCTGAGCCACCGAGCCCGGCTTAAATTCCAATTTTAAGTAAAGGTTTCCCAGTTGAGGTTTTTCTTTATAATAGCCAAAGCTTGAAAATAACCCAAATTTCCATCAACAGGTGAATGTATAAACAAGCTGTGGTACATCCATGCAGTGGAATACTATTGAACAATAATAAAGAACAAGGTATTGATACATACATATAACTTGGATAGATCTCCAAATAATTAGGCTGAGTAGAAAATCTAGATACATGCAAAAAAAATCTACTGTCAGATTACACTTATATAAAGTTATATAAATGTATGTAATTATATAAAATTACAATGATATAAAATTATAAAGATTACCAACTAATCTATAATGACAGGAAGCAGATTAAGGGTTGCCCAGGAATGGGAGGCAGGAAAGAGTAGATTACAAGAGGGTGTGAAAAAAACTTTTGCAGGTGATAGAGATAGTTATTATCTTGACTGTAGTAACAGATTTACACATGTCAAAACTCATTGAATTTACAATCCAAATATGTGTACTTTAATATTTCAGGCCAGGTACAGTGGTTCATGCCTGTAATTCCAGCACTTTGGGAGGCCAAGACAGGAGGACAGCTTGAGGCAAGGAGTTCAAGACCAGCATGGGCAACATGGTAAGACCTTGTCTTTATGAAAAATCAAAAAAAGTTAACTGGGCATGGTGGTGCATGCCTGTAGTTCCAGCTACTCAGAAGGCTGAGGTGGAAAGGTTACTTGAGTTCAGGAGATTGAGGCTGTGGTGTTATGGGACTCAAGCCTGGGCAACAGAGTAAAACTCTGACTCAAAAATAAAATAAAATAAAAGAGAAGGGGGAAAAAAATCTCAATAAAATGAAGAATAAACAAAACAAAAAAGAAAAGCAATAAATCATGGATAAATAGGAGCCTACATGTCTATACTATACTATATCTTACTTTATTTGAATATATTAACTATATTAGCTTGGACCTATTTTAAATTGTCTGTGGTACATCCATACAATGGAATACTACTGAACAATAATAAAGAACAAGCTATTGATACATACATACAACTTGGATAGATCTCCAAATAATTAGACTGAGTAGAAAACCTAAACCCATACACACACACAAACCTACTGTAGGATTACATTTATATAAAGTTATATGTGTATTTAATTGTATAAAATACAATTATATAAAATTCTAAAGAGTACAAACTAATCCATAATGACAGGAATCAGATTAAAGATTTAATAGAAAGTTTGGCTAGCTGGTATCTATTACTCTTCAGTCATTATTTCCAATTTTCTTCTAGAAAATCAATCTTTCCTCTACTCTTGACGCATGTGCTTCAGTGTTGGAGAAAGCATACAGGGTTGGGAAATCAGATGTTATATCACTCTAGTCACAGAGACTGCTGAGGCCTGAGCACATTAGGGCCAGTGAACAACAGGTCATAGTTTTGCTTGAGTGGTTAAGAGAACCACACTTTCCTTTGAACCTGGGAAGGTCTAGGCAAGGCATTGCTATCAGCCCTTTTGTTATTGGATATGTTGTGGGGTTAACTGTGTCCTCCAAAAACATATGTCCAAGTCCTGACCCTCAATATCTGTGAATGTGACCTTATTTGGAAACAGGGTCTTTGCTGTTGTAATCAAATTAAGGTAAGTTATGACTAGATTGGGGTGATCCCCAGGTCCAATGACTGATGGACGATTTTATAAGGTGGGAGAAATTCAGAGATGCAGAGATAGAGGACAAAGGTCACATGATGAAAGAGGCAGATATTGGAGTGGCACAGCTGAAAGCCAAAGATGTCAAAGGACTGACTGTCACCACCAGAAGCAAGAAAAGAGGCCCTAATGCTTCCCCTCTGCAATCTACCACAGGAACACCACCCTACTAACAACTCTATTTTACCTTTCTCACCTCCAGAACGGTGAGAGAGTTAATTCTGCTGTTTAACCACCTTGTTTGTGGTAGTTTGTTATGAAAATTCTAAGAAATTAATACCATATATAACCTGGAAGGAACTAATACCCAGGAAAGTAGTGTTCAGTGACATAGAGAAATTGGATCCTGAAGGCACTCTTTGAGTCCCTGTATAAGTCATCCTGATAAGATGATCTCTGCTTTTCATTATAGGAGCCATTGAATGATTTTTTTTTTAAATCTTAAGATTATTTGGGTTATTTTTTCTGTAATCTGCAATCAAATTAACCCCAACTGATATGTATGCTGGTATAAAAAACTCTGATCAGTCTTTATGGTACATGCCTCTAATCCCAGCACTTTGGGATGCTGAGGCAAGAGAATCACTTGAGTTCAAGATCAACCTGGCCTATAGTAAGACTTCTGTCTCTATTTAAAAAGAAAAATTAGCAGGTCATCGTGGTGCACGCCTGTAGTCCCAGCTATTCAGAAGACTGAAGATCACTTGAGCCTAGGTGGTTGAGGCTAGAGCAAATTATGACTGTACTACTATACTGCAGTCTAGAAGACAAAACAAGATTGTATTTTAAATATATTCAAAACATTTAAAAAATCTGAATAATTTTCTATGTTGCATATAGTACCAAAGAAAATGTGCCTATACTATACTGCAAAGACAAACTTAAATTACTTGGAAGGGGACCTTGAGGATGATTTTTTTTCTGAGTAACTTGCAGTTATAGTTAAATAAGCAGAGCTATTCTTATATTTAGATCATCACTTCTTGCTGGCCAGCTTGAAACATGAGCAATCGTTTTTATTCCCAAGTTGTCTGTTTCACTGCTTTCTACTATAGAAATGTTACCCTCCTTTTATTCTGTTGACTTCATGGAAATGAGGTATTGATGAATCTAATTATTACTACCATGTGTTTTATTATAAGACTAGTATTATTTCTACAGTTCTCACCCATGAAGCTTTTCCATCAACAGATAGGTATCACTCTGACGTGTGTGCATAAGAAGATGGTTCTCCTTTCTACTAAATTGACTTAATTACTGCAGAAGGACTGCTTTCAGTAGTAAGAGCTATGCTTAGAGAAGAATGAAACTCAGATTCTCTTTACTTCACAGAGATAATCACTAGTGGGAATTTGGGGATCCATCCCTCCATCACAACAAGCTTCTTTCTGTCCTCTGAAACCATGGACCCCCAGCTGAGAGTCAGGGAGACACAAAACACATCCTATTTCTTACAACTCATTCTTAGACTCTATTTCAAGTTCTCTTGTGTCCTCACTGGTTTGAGGTAACTAGAACAGAAATAACCACACACCAGAGAGGTGGACCCAAGACTTTCATCATTTCATTTCATAAAGAGTAATCCTAAGTGGTATTTAACCTATTAGAGATGAAATTAAGACAGCTGCTTTTGTTATTAAGATAGTTCTTAGTAATTAAATATGAACTGAGCTATCTCTGCTGTAAATTTTGCCTCTGAGCCCACAGACTAATAAAACATGTACTACAGATGAAAATTGAGTTCACTGTTACATTATCACAGTAATCTGGGTCAGCTAATCTTATTGCTATCAGTGGATAGGTAAAAAATAAATTTAAGTATTATGATCAGGCTTAAAGTTTAAATACAGGTAATATTATGTCTTTGATACAATTTAAGGATTATCAAATAAAATTCCTTTACTTGAAAGGTATTTTTGATGGCCTTGACTGAAAGTCCTCTTTCTTCACTTTTAAGTTATTAACAGAAAATGTTAAAATGTAAATGCTATTTTGAAAGCATAAAAAAGGACATAATCATTATTTGCTGAACTAAAGTTTCTAAGTGCCTCATCATCTAGCTGGTTAGAATTTGACAATGAGATGAGCTAGTCAGTCACATGATGGAGTCCCGAAAAACTGGGAAACATGGCAGGGAGTTAGGACTCATCTGGAACATGAAGTACCACTCAGAAAGGAAGTTTCAGTGGGTTAGTTAGGGTGGGTGGGATTAGACATCCAGTAGGTAGTTTCACTATCAAGACTAGTCACCCTGAGATAATATGTGGGGAAACGGGCACTGAAAGATGGACGGAGGGAAGGAACTAGCACATACATTTTCATCTTTTCAATTTTGTCTACGTAGGTCCTGTATGGAAAAAATAATGTTTAATGTATCGTTATAGAAAAACTAAGTTTTGAAAATTTCTGCTGGTTTCTGTAACTATAAGAGTGACATTTGCCTTGCCAATTGGGATAAACAATGATGGGGTTAACTACCATTCTTCCAACTGGATAATCTCATTCAAATGAGCAACTGTGTATATGTGACTGATGAGACAATAGGTGTGTGTCTGTAGTAGAGTTCAGTCACAGAATCATCATGTCTGGAAGACTCTTTCTGCCTTGACAGTCCTTTATCTGTCTCACCTCATACAAATAAGCATATATAGGGCTTTGGAATGAAGCACTCTTGTAAAGAGAAACTATTCCTTGTTTTCACCAAGTCTCTGACCATCTAGGCACTGTGCCTTGTGTTCACGGTATAGGTAAGTGTGTATGCTTAGATGGGGGAAGGAAGGGAAGACAAACAGCAAAGTCATTTCTCTCCTTCCCAACCTTCTAGCCTCACTCCCACATCAGCAGGAGAGTGGGGAAGGGTCACTTACCTTCCAGGTAAAAACAAAAGGAAAACTATTTGGATGAGAAAAGTGACTTCAGGAGGTTGGAGATGCAACTAATTTCATTTGGGATTTCTCATGCTTTCAGGCATATGTTGATGAGTTTTTGTCCTTTTGCATAATAGGGAAGTTGATTCATGTGATGACTCAAAAGAAGGAACATGTTACATGGATTAGCATGATAAACTAGAGTTCCTTCTCTGTTATCTGGAATGTAGTAACCTGGGAAATAATAGTCCACTGGGGTAAAAGGAAAAGCAATTGTTCTCCTTCACGCCCACTGCTTGCTGCACGTTAGACTCTGTTCAGTCCTGCTCCTGGGGGTGGCAGGCATGCCCTGTGCAAATGCATGCACCAGTCTCAGTGCATTGGCACACCTTGGCCCCAGCACTAGGTTTTCTCAGCCCTCCATAGGTATTCAAGAGTATTTATGATAAACTGGTATGCAAGTCTGTCATCTTTTAGCAAGAAAATCATAGAAGATTTATAAAGAAATAGACCTTATATTAGTTTGTGGAATTAGCTACTGTTACTGTTACTATTCATGCATTCATTGTGGAACACTGTCATAACCATAATACTTCAATTTACATAGCATTTTCCCTTTTTTCTGTTGTCTGGCCTATGCTTTCTTATTTCATACAAGAACTTTGAGAAGTAAGGATCATACTCATTATTATTGCTGATTAAGAGAGAAAAAAAGAAGTAAAAGTCAACAGTTAATTTTCTTGTAAAATCTATCTCTAGTGTCTCACCAGCTGGACATGTCTATCACATCATTAACAGTATTCTCAAAAGCAGTTTACATCATTTCTTAAAGGATTGATTATTCCAATGGCACTGGAATATAAAGCACTTGAAATCAAAGTTTTCCTCAAATTTGGAAATCAGTCTGTGTGATGTCACAGTTTCCAATCATTTTCATTTTTGTTTCAGTTTGGAAAAGGTAAAATCTATCACCTATTTATTATAATATAAAGAGAATTCTAAAAGTAATCCTTATCAGTTCTACTAGGAGATATTAAATCTAATAAAATAAAATGCATTCATATTTTGCATTTTATTTTGCTAAAAGCACTATGATCCAGATATGAATAATTCAAAAATTCCTAAGTAACAAATCTCTTTTCATATCACGTATTTCACCAGAGTGTTAGATTTTTCACAAAACAACTCAAAGAGAAGTGTAAACAAAATCTTTTCTATTTGAGACAAAATCCAACAACAGTTCTTTTTTTATAGACTCTCACATTTTACTGACAAACAAGCATTTCAACACCTCTCATTGGGAACCAGTTTTATATTTTTACTTTTAAATCCTAGAAATATAAAAAGGCAAGAATGCTTATTCATAGACTACAAGCTCCTTCAGAATAGAGACCTGGTACTGTTTATTTACAGACTTGGAGATAATCATGCACATATAAAAATAAATGAAATTTTAATTTCCTCTTTTTAAAAAAATTGCAGTTGAGCACTCAACCCAAGGTTGGTGTGTGTGTCACGAGGATAACTTTTCATTTATAGGGTTTCAGTTCATTCATCTCCACACTATCACCAGTCTTTGTTAAAAAAAAAGAAAAAAGCACACAGAAGCAGTTGATGTCATTGGGTGACACAGAGAAGAACAGGTCAGGATGAACAGAGGCCCCTACTTGCTGCCCTCTTTGAATCAACTTCATGGCAGTTTAGTCTTCAGCTTCCAAACTGACATGATTTTTCAGGGCCCTGGGAATTCCCTTATCAGGTATGTTGTGGTGCCTCTCTTTTCTCCCAACTCAGCTACTCAAGGGCTTTATGTCCCTGGATAGCAGGACTTGAATGAAATAGTATCATCCAGTTGAAATATCAGCACCAATAACATCATCTGATTGATAAGCCAAGCAGAGATAAATGCTCATGAAGAATAAAATGCTTAACAATCTGACTGAGGGGATGAATGGGAGACAGACACTTGAGTTTTGGTAGGAAGAAGATGGCAGGCCCAGGATGCCTGGATGCCCAATTGAAACCATACAGTGATGGGAGAAGGCTGCCAGGTCACACAGTTGAAACCTAAATCTTGATAAGAGTTTCTCTCTTAATTGAAAAAAATCTAGTTAATCCATTCAAAATAAACTTGGGAAAGCTCCTTGCCCCTCTCCCCATTACCTTTATCTCTGCCTCACCATTATGATACTAATAATTTGATTTCCTTATATTTTTGTCTTTCCACAAATAAGTGTATCTGGCCTCTGACCCACCTCCCACTCACTTGGATTTTAATAAGAAAGGATAACTCAGAGAAGGGTGGAGGACAGAAAATATAGCCCTGCCCTTTGTCATTTACTATCATGCCTAAGCTAGAAGCAGGCAGAATTGTTCCCACTGAGCCAGACACGATATCGGGCCGGCATGAAAATGACAACTGTGAGGGGCTGGGAAAGCTGGGAGCCTGCAGGCAACTGAGAGCAACCCAAAGGCAGAGAAAATAGCCAGGCAACAGGGTGAAAAATACAGAGAATAGAAACAGCAGGAAGGAGAGAAAAGCAGAATCGAGAAATAAATAAGAACAAAACAGCTATAAAGATAGAAACCACAGCATGAGGGCAGAAAAATAGCACAGAAGGAAAAGAAGGAATGCTCATCGAATCAGAGAAATGGAGAAAACGAAGGATAGGTCCAAAGGAAAAGCAGTCAAAAGCTAGAAATGATGAAGACGATCATAGTGATTACCACTTGGAGAGGCACAAGAGAGAGTAATTGGGAAGGAAAAAAGGGAAATAATAAAAGGTGGCAGAGAAAAAGGAGAATCATCATGAAAGAAATCTCGGCTATCGTTGTAAAAACAAAAACAAATGTGTTCAAAGTAATTGTTTTCCGAGGGCGTTGGGGGAGGACGGCGGGGACAGGAAAATCTCTACTGCTGCCTTGGTAGGCTTTAAAAGCGTCAGCGAGGCTGGAGACTGCACATTGTAGCAGAGTTGGGACAATCCCCCGACTCACCCCACCCGGAGCACCTTACATCTCTTTAAAATGTCCTAATCATCCAAATGGAGACTGTTGAATGTACAATCCTGTCCCTATCGAGCCCAGATTGTCGGGAAACCTAACTTTTGTAATTTCCTTAAGGGCTTGCTAAGCCCCAAGCTGCAGGTCTGGGCTGCCTTTTTTTTTTTTACAAGTTAAGTGGCAGTCGCTTCCCTTGCATTTGCCTCGGTGGTTCTCTGGAGGGCAAGGAGGGGGCTCTCCCGCGTGCGCTCCTGCTGGTCAGCCCCTGAGCCGAGCCGCGTCCTCCCGGGGAACAGGAGAGACGCTACAGAAGCGCAGAGCCAGCTCCTGCCATCTGTACTTACGTCGAGGAAGATTGACATGCCCTTGGACAGCTGCAGGGCAGAGCTGAGCTCTTCCGAGGAGTTGTTGGAGCAGGGCGACGTCTCCCGGGAATCCTCCATCCTCAGGAGCCGGGCGGGCCGCGGGCTGGGCGGGCGCAGCGGGGCTGGATGCACCGGCTCAGACTCCGGCGCGGCCGCGGCTGCTGCCTCTCCGCGCCGCCGCCAGGGCACGGGATCCAAGTGGGTGTGCGCTCCTCCGCGCGCCTCCCTCCACGCTCTGGGTCCCCCTCCCTTCCTCCGGCCTCCGCGCTCCCACTCATTCCAGCTCTCGCCTCCTTCTCCCTCCGCCTCAGCCCCGCATTTAGCGACTCTGCCCCCTACACGGCCATTGGCCACGGTCCGAGGTAACCTGGGAGCCCCCTGCCCAGTTCGTGACGCTTCCATGTTCGGGGCGGAGGAGGACGTCCCGACAGAGAAAGAGGACAGATGATGAAGGGGCTTTTGTCCTGAGCCGCCAAGAAGCAAGGGAACCCCCCAGCCTCACCCCCGGGTGGTTACCATGAGTCCAGAAGGATTCGAAGAGATTTTGCCTCCTTTGCCTTTGATCTAAGCAGCCCATGTCTGCCCCACCTTCCCAAAGGCGGGTGGGTTCCTGGGTACTACCAAGAAAAGAGCGACTGGTGTGGTAGGAATCCCTACACTAAAGCCATTCCGTTTGCGGGTCTGCCAGACCTGAGTTCCAAATTTACCTTGGTTATGTTATCTTGCTGTTTATCAAGTTACTAAATCGTTAAGCCTCCATTTTCTCATTAGCAAAATGGTCACAGTAATGGTGCTGACCCCCAAAGGGGTGTGAGGCTCACCTGTGGTAGCGCTCTTGAAAAAGACAGTGCTCTTGACAAAGGCGATGAACTCTGTATAAAGTAGGCTTCAAAGAAAGTTCATCTCGAGGAAAGGATTAGTCAGGTAATGTTAACGCAGGAAGTTTCCAAAGTCAGTCACAGTAAAGATGTTTCAGCATTTCAACTAAGGCGATGATTCAATATTTGAGGGCTTCTGTGAGGGCTACAAAAATAGGTAAGTGGACCACACATTTCATCAGGAGAGAATCCAAAATGTGTATATGTGGGCTACAAAGTTGAGCTATCTGGGAGCAAGATTAGGCAAAGAAAGGGTTCTTCTTTTCCAAAGAAGACTCCACCTGTGAGACCTGATGGAGAGGATCCAGATCTTCATTTTGTGATCTCCCGAGGAAAGAACACATGTTCTTTTGGTAAGACAGGGCCACAAACAACCATATGTGAGTGCCTTAAAGCATGTAAAATGTGCTATGGGCTTCTTAGGAGGGACGGATTCTAATCTGGCTGTGGGAACCAAGAAAGTCTTGATAAAAGAAGTGGCATTTGAAATGGATCTTAACAATCCATAGTACTCTATCATTGATAGAAATGGAAGGAGAAGATATTCCAGGCAGAAGGAACAGCAAAGGCGTGTCACTAGGAAGGCATATAGTAGCTGAAAGTAGCCTGCTGGGGATTCCTGGGAAAATCTCCAGACCCTATCCTTGCTGAATTCAAGTATCAAAGGATTATCTCTAGCCCAAGAATCCAAGTCTCCTCACTCCAGTTTCTCTGTAGCAGGGTCAGGACCAGGGTGAGGCCAGTGAGGCACACTGGGCACAAAATGTAAGGAGGTACTTACTCTAAGGCCCCGCCCTGCGCTGTCTTCTTAAATGTGGCACCGCGTGTATCTCCTTCACTTCATCTAAATACCACCCCTTGCTCTGTAGATCAGTGCTTGCAAAACATGAATCTAGTTGTCAGCTCTGGACTTTAGAGCCACCTGGAGTGTGTGGCAACTTAAGAATGTGGCCACAAAGTCATTGACACCCTTCCCATAGAAAGGTAGGGCCTCTCCCCTTGAATGTGAAAGATTGTAATTGTTTGAATGACTAAAACGAGGCAGAAGTGACACTGTGTACCTTCTAAGGTAAAGTGCATAAAAGGTCTTGCAATTTTACCTTTTGCAGTGGAATACTCGCCCCTGCAGTCCTGAACTTCCATACAGGAAACTTGACTTCCTTGAGCCACTATGCTTTGAGGAGCACAAGCTGTGTGGAGAGATATTTGTAGACACCTGGCTGGCAGGTCTAGCTGAACAGAGCCTTTGCATGATCCCAGCCTAAGCAGCAGAAATGTCAGTAAAGATGCCTCCAGATGACTCCACCACCAGACATTCCTAGAATATGTGTTGTCCCAGCCAAAACTCCAGAAATCATAGCACAGAGACACACTATCAGTGCTATGCCCTGTGAGAATTGTTGGCCCACAGAATTTGGGAGCATAATACAATGTATACTGTTTTACATAAATAAGTCTTGGGGTAGTTGGATTTGTAATAATAGATAATCAAAATAAGGACCTAACACCACCCTCAAATACACACACACACACACACACACACACACACACACACTCGCGCACGCACACGCGCACTCACACACACACACACACACACATACACACACACACACACCCCAAATTGATGCCTGTACTTCATCCTCAAATTCATATTCAATTACCATGTGGTGGCCCCAGGGCATAAATTTTTCTTAAAGCTTTTTAGGTGATTTTGATGTGCAGCCAGGATTAAGAACTACTAAACTTTATACTGTACATACAATATATCAGAAAAAATAGAAGACAAGCAGAAGACAGGCAGAGGCTGTGGGATGAGGATGCGTGAAGTCCAAAGATAGAACTCTGGGCTTAATTAGGTAGGGAGTTAGAGACATTAGACTTAATCGGGGAGATATTGATTGTAACTGTGTTTTGGACATATTCATCTGGCATCTTTGTGAGCTTTTACCTTATTATCTGCAAATGTCCTTTTCTGATCTCTAGAATAGACCCTTCCGCTTGACACCTGTTCATCAAAAGAAATACAAAATCATTAAAACCTGTGGGGGAGGCAACCCATCAAACGGATAATGATCATTCAAATCACTGTAGAAGAAAAACCAGAAAGAGAAAGAGGAGGAGTGCCCACTGTGGACGTCAAGTTACTGAATTTACCAAAATAACATATTGTTTGTTCCTGCCATTGGATGGAGGATCGAACAGATTTTTTGCAGAAAGTGCAGTTTAAGTCTGGCCCCTCTAACCTGAGCTGTGTGGGTCTCTTAGCCCTCAAACTCAGCCCTGCAAGTAATAATATTTGTATACCAATCCCATGGTAACAAGAACAGGTGATGAAGAAGACTTTCTCTGATTATAAATGAAGAAGAGGAGAATAATCAGTAGTCATCATTCAAAACCGGGGCGCTATTTGTAACACTTCAGCAAAAACATCCCTTTTCCCTTTGCCAACAACGAATGACATTTTCTGTAGCTGTAGTTTTGCTTATTCCTCTAACAGTCTATCAAGAAGAAATATAAATTATTAAACAACCAACTTGTCATTATTTATTTTTATGATTCCTGCGTGAACACCATGATGCTATAGCTGACTTCTCTTCTTAATGGAAATGTAATGTTCATGGAAGGCTCTAGTAGAAATGGATGGCAATTAGATTCCCATTCACAACCAAATTCAATAGGCTCTACAAAATGGTAACCAAACATATTTTTAGTTTTCTTTTTATCTAGACACTATGCATTTTTTGAACACTGTTTTCACACATCATTTTCCTGAAACACAGATGCTGCACTGCTGTGCATAGTATCAGTCAAAAACAAGAGACAGCAGACTCGAGGGAGGAAATGCATCTTCTTACCAACTTCTTTGTAGCAAGGGCCTAAAAAAAAAAAATGTAATTCTAGATTCGAGCTCTCAGGCTTCCTATGATAAGACTTTGACACGAAGGTATTTCTAGCATTTCAGGAGATGATAACTGTGTGGGAATGTATTGTATTTCAATCCATCTCTGCCTTGTGGGGGAACTATTATCTAAACCATCTGAGACAGCCAGAAATCTATCTTATTTATATTTTAAATTCTAAGGAAGTTTATTCTTTTGAGCAATGAGTCAGAATTCATTCAGCCTGGCTAGTGGACATTTATGTTGCCTGGTAGCCAAACCTTCTTCCTCCTAGGCACCTGTGCCCATGGTGTGGGTCCTGATGGACGACAGGGACCCACCTCTTCTTCAGAAAAGCAAGGTGGTCCCTCTTCCTCTTCCTGGCAGGTAAGGCACAGATCCAGGCTCAGTCAATGGGACACTTCACCTGGGCCTTTAAATCTGGCTCAAGGGACACGCAGGGAAGTTTATTAATGGCAGTGGGCACAAGCAGGTTAGTGTCTAGTGGTTATGATACCAGGAGAGTCCTGAAGATGGCTTAACCAATTCAATGAAGGCATTTTGTGATGCTAGCAGCCTTGTCCTCAGGCTTGATCTGCAGCCATCCAATTGACTTACTGAGAGACCTGGTATCCTTCCCAAACCTTCTTTTCTGTCTTACCATAGTCAGAGTTAGTTTTCGATGCTTGAACTCTGACTGATTCAGTCTAAATTTCTCTTATTAAAGAGGGTCATTTGTGAAGTCACTGGAAAAAAATTTGTTAAAAACTTTCATTCTCTTCAGACATCTGTTGAGTGCCTGCAACTGACAGACGTTTCTGAGGAAATGATGAAAAAGACTGGTCCTTGTGACTTAAGGAGACACTATTTTAATAGATAATTTTAATGCAGTGAGACAAGGGTAACACCAGAGGTTTTTTTTGCAGTAAGGGTTGAAGCAGGACAGCAGAGGGAATTTTTCCCCATTAGTGCCTGTTCTGTGTGACCATTTATGTAATTGAAGATGGCAAAATTAGGACTCAGAAGTAGTAAGTGCCATGGGTCAAAATTATGAACTAATAATGGCTATTTTCCTACAAGCTGTTTAGCCCTGAGGATAAATTTTGTTTTGTTTTGTTATGCCACTGTCTGAATGAAATAAAACTCCCATTCCCCTGGCTTATTCAACTTAAAGCTTTTCCATCTTGAAAAAGGAAAAAAAAAAAATCTTTTTTTTTTTTTTTTTGAGTTGGAGTCTCACTCTCTCGCCCAGACTGGAGTGCAGTGGCTGCTCCCAGCCACTGCAGCTCAACCTGCTGGGCTCCGGTGATCCTTCTGCCTCAGCCTTCCAAGTAGCTGGAACTACAGGTGCGCGCTACCACACCCGGTTAATTTTTTGATTTATTGTAGAGATGAGGTCTCACCAAGTTGCTTAGGCAGGTCTCGAACCCGCGGGCTCAGGCAATTCACTCACCTCAGCCTCCCAAGGTGCGGGATTACAGGCTGAGCCACCTAGCCTGGCTAGAAAAAAAAAGAAAAATCTTACTCAGTATCCTCCTTTAATACTATATGTTATTACAGTTAATGTTCCTTGTCTTTATCTGTCTCATGGGCAAAATTTCTTACTTGTAAAAAGAAGGATGAGGTGTTGTGTGCAAAGGGCTTATCAAACACTAGGTACAGAGAAAGTGCTTGACAAAATCATTGTTTTCCTTCCCAGCACCACTGCTTTGCAACCAGGTTGTGAAGACCAGAGAAATTTCACATCGAATACGCCGTATGGTATCTGACACACAGGAACCCAGTGAGCTGTGGTGGTCACTATGACCAAGACATTACTGTCTATAACCCTGGACACTGTTGTTTGTTCCCTCCTTAAAAGTCTTATCCTTGCTCTCTGATCATGTTTCTCCTCTCCTTAATCTTTTCTATGGGGTTCTCTAATTCTTCTAGTCTTCTATGCTTTATTTTATTGTTTCGAGTTGGAGTCTCACCCCATCATCCAGGCTGGAGTGCAGTGGCATGCTCATGACCACTACAGCCTCTACTTGCTGGGCTTAGGCGATCCTTCTGCCTCAGCTTTCCAAGTAGATGGAACTACAGGCATGCGCCACCACTCCCCACTAATTTTTTGGTTTAGTGTAGAGACGAAGTCGCACCAAGTTGCCCAGGCTGGTCTCGAACCTCTGGACTCAGCCAGTCCTCTCCCCTTGGCCTCCAAAAGTACTGGGATTACAGGCTTGAGCCACTGCACCTGGTGTCTTCAACATTTTCTAAATTATATCCCTGGTTCACCTTTTCCCTTCTCTTACTTCCGTTCTTGTTTTCTTTTCCTCTTTTCCATGCCCTGATATTACCCAGTCCCATGATGTCCACTTATTTAAAATGTTGATGACTATGTAGTTCATATCTCAGCCTGACTGGTACACATCTCCTTATGGATGTTTCTTAGGCATTTTGAATTGAGCCTTTCTACAAAGGAATTCATCATTTTTTCCAAATTAATTTATGCTCCATAGCCGGGCTCGGTGGCTCAGCCTGTAATCCCGCGCCTTTGGGAGGCTGAGGTGAGTGGATTGCCTGAGCCCGCGGGTTCGAGACCCACCTGGGCAGTGAGACCTCATCTCTACAATAAATCAAAAAATCAGCCGGGCGTGGTAGCGCATGCCTGTAATTCCGGCTACTCGGAAGGCTGAGGCGGAAGGATCACCGGAGCCCAGCAGGTCGAGGCTGCAATGGCCGGGAGCAGCCACTGCACTCCAGTCTGGGCGACAGAGTGAGACTCCAACTCAAAAAAAAAAAAAAAAAAAAAAAAAAATAATAATTTATGCTCCATATCTCTCTCATACAAAAGAGAAACCTAGAAATAATCTTAGACTCCTTTCTTTAAAGTCCCTCACCCTACCTTTATCCCATCCTTACCTCTATCTAATTAGTGCAAGGGTTATCTTTGGAACTGACCCTCTCCTCTCCATCCTTATCACTACTGTATAAGACCAAAAAAAAAAAAAAAACAACAAAAAAAACTGTCAGCTGCCACAGCTGCCTGCCTAGTTTCCCTGTCATCAATCCGACTTCCTTCTAATCTATACTTCATACTTTCCACAGAGTGAGGTTTCTGAAATGCACATCTAAGCATAGCACACACCTGCTAAAAATTTTTCAGAGATTCACTGGAGCCTTTAAAATAAAATCACCTTTACTGTGTCATCTCTTGCCATTCACTCCCTACCTCCTCCCCAGCCTCAATATTCTAGCCACATAGAATTACTGGAGTGGTTAAGCAGACAAATTGTGATAGTCAAAGGACTGGGGCTCAAATCCCAGCCTAGCTTCTTATTTTTGGATAATAATAAGGCGTGTTACTTAACTTTTATTTTTCTCAACTATCTCACATAGAAATAAGAACGATACCTTCATCTGGGCTCGGTGGCTCAGCCTGTAATCCCGCGCCTTTGGGAGGCTGAGGTGAGTGGATTGCCTGAGCCCGCGGTTTCGAGACCTGCCTGGGCAGCGAGACCTCATCGCTACAATAAATCAAAAAAAAAAAAAAAATCAGCCAGGCGTGGTAGTGCATGCCTGTAATTCCAGCTACTCGGAAGGCTGAGGCGGAAGGATCACCAGAGTCCAGCAGGTCGAGACTGCGGTGGCCGGGAGTGGCCACTGCACTCCAGTCTGGGCGACAGAGTGAGACTCCAACTCAAAAAAAAAAAAAAAAAAAAAAAAAAGAATGATACCTTCTATACAGGGGTTAGATGATAATTCAGTTAAATAATGCATGCAAGACACTTAGCACAGTACCAAGCACAAAAATAATGGCACAAAAGTGTGCCTATTTATCATTATTTGCGGAATCCTGGATATTCATCACTCTACTGTGCTCCTGGGCTGTTGCTCTTGCCATTATCTGCCTAGAATACGTCTTCTTTAATCATGACGGCCATCACTTGGTTGTGTTATAAGAGTCAGCTCAGAGGTCTTCTCCTCTGCAGAAGAGTCTCCCCCCACCGCACTCCACCAATCCCCAGGGCCAGATTTGTCTTCACTCCTCCTTGTTTCCATAGCACTCTATACATACCCCCTTTCGTGTCCCTTATCACATTTTTAAAAATGTATTTTTGTTTTAGTATCTTCTCTGCTTTGTTTGTCTGAACTCTGAGATGCTACAGAATAGAAGCTGTGTTTTTAATATATATCTTGTGTATGGTAAATTACTGGACACATGGTGGGCACTCAATAAAATGTGAAAGAAATAAACAGAAGAGGGAAAGGTTAAAAAAAAATCTGACATTGAATATAGGCTTCTGAGTAAGAGAATGAATGATGTTAGCTGCTTCCTCATCATAATGTCCAATTACATGAATTGATGATGAAAACTGCAGAGGTAAAGTGGGGGGCAGGGCTCCAAATATGGTGGAAAGTTGATAAGTATCAGCTTCCAGAAGTGAGTAGTGTTGGGAGCTGCATCACCATATGATAACAAAGGGTGTGTTTAGGGAAACACAGCTGGGGAACTATGCCCCTAACTCCCCCCAAAAAGAAAGGTTAAACTTTGATCAACTTAGCTAACAATTTGCAATCAGAAAATGCAGGAAATAGCTGTCATAATTTTCCAACTACATTTTTTAAAAGATAAAGATTATAGTGAGATGGAAAAGGGAATCTGGCAACTCTGTATAGAAGCTCAAGAGTCTTACCCATTTCTTTCTGACTTAACCTCTTCACACTTATGTGGACATTTAAGAATCTCACAATAAATTCCTAGGAGGGCTGGGTGCGGTGGCTCATTCCTGTAATCCCAGTGCTTTGGGAGGAAGAGGATTACTTAAGGCTAGGAGTTCAAGACCAGCCTGGGCAACATAGCAAGACCCTATCTCTACACAAAATTAAAAAATTAGCAGGGCATAGTGGCACATGCCTGTACTACTGTACTACTAGTGGTACATCCCAACTACTCAGAAGGCTGAGGCAGGAGGACCACTTGAGCTCAAGAGTTTGAGACTGCAGTGAGCTATGATTGCACCACTGTACTCCAACCTAAGTGACAAAGACAGAGTAAGACCCTGTCTCTAAAAATAAAAATAAAATAAATTCTGGGAATATGTCACTAAACCCTGGGGAACAGTTTGAGGGAATGCAACTGGGATGACATTGGGAAGCTAGATCCAGCTTTACCATTTACCAGCGAAAGGAGGGACCCTGAGAAACTTAGAATAAACTTAATTCACATTTTGCCTCAGCATAGCCATTTTTGCTTAGACAGACACACTTTGAATCTAGCACAGGTTAGACATAGGTAGATAAATTTCTAATAGGCAGGTTTTAGGAAGCATTCAGACATTTTTACTGCAGGACAAGCTGGCAGCCTACCCTACCGCCTCAGCAGATCTCCATCAGATGCAAGACAAGGACAACTCAACCTTTCAATTCATGGTTTAGCATAATAATCTTTGGGAAACCTTCAGTTACTTTGTTGAAGGCAGAAGGCCAAAGATCACTCCTTAGCTGGCCAAAGTCTTAGAAATGATAATAAGACCACTTTTTTTGCTAAGGAGCTTATGGGTTGGAAACATCTGACAGGTCTCTTGCAGGAAAAACCCCTCCCCTTCTCTCCTCCCATCTAGCCCACCACCATGGCAGCAATTATGGAACTAACTCACTCGTGTGCCTCCTGTCCATCACCTGACATCAGTACCTGCACTTACCTGCCCCTTCATGATGATGAAACAGAGCAGACCACCACCCAATCATTTTAATGACCTTCTCTCATCAAGGAGAAGGATTAAAAGGACTCAACCACAAGCAGCCAATCACCATTGCCTTGCTAAACTATGCTGTGTCCATGTGCTACGGCCAGGCCATGTTTTCATAAGCTTTGGCCCCTTTCCTACCTTGGGGAGGTGAATCTCCTCTCTCTCTCTCTCTCTCTCTCTCTCTCCTTCTCCCCCCCCACTCTTTCTCTCTCTCCCCCCCTCCCACTCTCTCTCTCTCCTCCCCTTTTATAATTTAGTTTTAAAATAAACTATATTTCCAAATCTAACTTCTGTGCAATTCTTTGCATCTTTCTCGCGGATCACACACTAGACACTCACACCCTGGCATGCCTGACCCCACATTCCGGAGGCCCCCACTGGGAGTATGACCTGACAACCAGCCATGGAGTCACGAGCAAGTCACTTAATCTGTTCAAGTTTTAATTTTCTCACCTCTAAAGATCAGGTGATAAAAGCCACTTCATATAAATTTTGTGGGATTCATGAGAATGCATGGAGATTTGGCTGTGGGTCACCTCTATCTGTTTGTTCAGTATCGTGTCCCCAGCTCTCAGTGAATACTGATTGAATAAATCAGAAATCAGTGCACAATAGGGCCATCATTATGTGTACAATATCATGAACTTCACTAACCTCAAAGAGTGTAAGGGAAAAGAGGCAGATGCATGATGCTGTGAATGTTGAGTATGTGCCCAGTTTTCACCCTGACAGGTACTATCAAAGTCAGAGCTTTCTTCATATGTCTGTAGTTATGGAGAAGGCAAAAATGCCCCAAAACACCCTGTATAGCATTTTTCCCTCTTGGTTGCTCCTTCACATATTTTGTTTTTCATATTATTTTTCATATATGAAAAGGGACTTCTGAAATGCATTTGACATTTCTAAAGTGATTTTTTAACTGAATTTATTAAGATGCTTTTCAGCCAGGCTCGGTGGTTCAGCCTGTAATCCCACGCCTTGGGAGGCTGAGGTGAGTGGATTGCCTGAGCCTGCGGGTTCGAGACCCGCTTGAACAACTTGGTGAGACCTCATCTCTACAATAAATAAAAAAATTAGCCGGGTATGGTAGCATGCACCTGTAGTTCCAGCTACTTGGAAGGCTGAGGCGGAAGGATCACCGGAGCCCAGCAGGTCGAGGCTGCGGTGGCTGGGAGCGGCCACTGCACTCCAGTCTGGGTGACAGAGTGAGACTCCAACTCAAAAAAAAAAAAAAAGATGCTTTTCACTGTACAAGAATTGGAAACTATATTCTAATCATACAATGATTTTTCTAGTTGACATTTCAGAACCTACAATATCCTTTATGAAGAAAACTAGGCCCCTTGGATCACAGTACACCCTGAAGTTAAGTAGATTCAATATCATGTAAGTATCCTTTAAAATACAGCATTTTATTTACATCTTAGGGAAAGTTTTCCAACGAATCTAATTTACAAAAGCAATTTACAGACTGAATTACACTTGGGAAAATTCTCAGTGCTTAACAGCAACAATGACTTCTTCCTTCCAATTTCCTTCCCAGCTTAAATTTGTCTGTTAGAAAAAAATGAAAGGGGAAGATTTGGGTTTAAAAGCATAACATTAAAAATTGGCAATACCAGTCACTTCAAAAAGAAAAATAAAAACTTCTAATTGTAAAGTTTTCCCCTGCTAGCCTTGATTGACGCATAATTTCTAAGAAACTGGACTTTTAAAAATCTTTTAAGTGAATTTCCTATCTTTCAATAGGCAAAACTGTTTTAGGTTTAAAAGGAGTCTCTAAGTTCACTGGGTTCTCTTTCATTTTAGCTAATGGAAGTCACTGTATTTGTCAGCTTATGCTACCATAACACAATACCACAAACTGGGTGGTTTGAACAACAGAAATTAATTTTCTCACAGTTCCAGAGGCTAGGAAGTCCCAGATCAAGGTGGCAGCCCATTTGGTTCCTACTGAGAGGTTTCTTCCTGGCTTGTAGACAGTCACTTTCTTGCTGTGCCTTCACATGGCTTTTCTTTTGTGCATGTATTGGAGAGAGAGGTCTTGTGTCTCTTCCTCTTTTTATAAGGACACCAATCTTCTTAGATTGTCTCTACTTTTAAAACCTCATTTCAACATATGAATTTTGGAGGGGACAAAATTCAGTTCATAACAGTCATCATAACAATGTGAGATAATAAGAAAAAGAGAGAGAACAAACTAGGTCTTGCAAAGACTCTTCTAAGTCTGAACTGGGTGATCTTAGGGAAATAACAGCCTATCTGTGCCTCGTTGTCTTAATCTGAAAAAGGGAATGATGATAGCATATTCCTCATGGAGAGTCATGAAGATAAAATGAAATATCTTATGTTTGGCTCAAAAAACATTGCTTGATGAAGTTAATAATCATTAATTTATGAATAAATCATTTTATAAATCTTTCTGTAGCTCCCTGTGAATATGAGCAAGAGAACAAGACATGCTTTGATGGACTCTTTTCATCTTTTTTTTTTTTAGAAAGAGGACTTGGAATCATCTTTGGCTCCCTTCTTCCCTTACAAAACTGGTCCACCACCAGATATTGTAAATTCTAACACATAAATAGTAGTTCTGGAATACATAGTCCTCCATTTGTCTGTATTTCTGTCCCAACTCACCTGAGTACCTTGTTTCTGGATCCCTCATAGATTTTTTTCTCTATAAAAGCCACAGTCAGAGCAACAATCTTGAACATATATAAGCCTGTTATTTTCTCTGTTCACAAATGTTCAGTGGCCATTACTAACTTTGGGATTGAGTCCAAATGTCCTTGTGTTGTTCTTAAGATTCTGCAAAATCCAGTTCCATCTCTCCCTGTGAGTCAAACTTTCAGACACACATTCATACATGCGTATGCACACTCACACCCAGGCACATATACTTACCTTCACATGCACACATATTTGTTCACATGCATGCAAACACACACACACACACACACACACACACACACACACACACACACAAGCACTCTTCCTTCAGTTCCTTGCCTACAAGTTTCCCATCCATTCTTTAGGTTTAGAGGTCAATTCTCCTGGGAAGCCATAGGCAACCCTTTGTTGACTCCATACTTTTCCTATCAAAACACCTGAACTGCGGAAATTATCTGTTGTCATGACTGTAAATTGTAAACTTGGACATTTAAAATTTAAAATTCAGCATATCAACATCTCATATAAAAAAGAATATTTAAATTAGACGAGTTTTGCATTAGTTTCTTTCATGGGAGCAATGCATGAGGAAAATCTTGTGAACAAAATGTTACAACGTACCATTAAACATTTTTCCTTGGCTGAACTATAAAGAGCTATTGAACTTTTCTTTCAGAAACAGTATGAACTTAATGTTGACTTTATCAAAAGACAAAAAAGATTAAAGGCGAAAAAAAAGAATTTGTTCCATAGCTCATCATTTTCTGGTTTAAGAAGATACTAACATTCAGCTGATGAATGGGAAGGTAAACTAATTCAACCTCTGTGGAAGGTAATGTGGCAGCTTTTGTTAAAATTAAAATGTTTATGCCTTTTGATCCAGTAGTTTTACTTCTAGGTACTTCTTTCTAAGGGGATGAGCAGACAACTTCATAAAGATGATATCTTAGCCCAGATTGTCTAGAAAATCTGAAGTCTGGGCTGGGTGTGGTGGCTCACCCTATAATCCCAGCACTTTGGGAAGCCAAGGCAGGACAATTGCTTAAGCCCAGGAGTTCAAATCCAGCCGAGGCAACATAGCGAGACCTTATCACTACTAAAAATTTTTAAAAAGCCAGATGTGTTGGCACACACCTGTGGTCCTAGCTACTTGAGAAGCTAAAGCAGAAGGATCACCTGAGCCCAGAAGATAAAGGAGTCTGAGGCAAAGTTTACATCATCAAGTTTTATTGAAAGATACAGTCCCAGGGAAGCACAAGGGATGAAAAAGGGAAGCCAGGCAGAAAAGTGAGGTGGGAAAATAAAAAGTGGTAATTATCGAGGCATACACAGTTATACAAAATAACATAACTGTCACTGAGTTATGTTGGATTTTTCTGTTCAGGCTATGTGGATTCACTCCTGGGTTGGGGAAAGGAAGGAGAAAATCTCCTTTCTGTTCTACCTTTCCCTGGTCAGTTTGCCAGTCACCACCCTCACCATCAGCATATTAAATTCTTGTACTCTTCTGGGTTGCACTGCTTGGCTCATCCAGGAAGCCTGGAGAAGTTAGACCCAATCCTCTCCCCACACAACTCCCAGCTCTCTGCTCCATCTCAGTTGGGAAACGATGGGAGGAAGCAGAGCCTCCATGGGTTGCCTTGAATTTGGCTTAGGCTTTAGTGTACTACCAAGCTTTCCCCCCATGGCTCTCACCTTTGGGGAGGTCTAAGACATCCCCCAGGGCTGGGAGAGAAGGCAAGGACAAAGGCAGCTTCTGCTCTCCATTGACATGAGCATGAAGCCAGGAGCCTGGTGGGCAGGTGAGGCCTCCAAAAAAATTGATGGGAAAAGAGAAATTGTTCGTTGCCACAGGGGGTTATGGGGGGAGCGGGGGTGTCACATAAACATCAATAAATGTAACTGATCTTAAACCAGGTAAAATGGGGACCAAAGGAAGGCCCAAACTTTACCTGCATGATGACCTCTCATCTACCTAATCCTGAATTGTACTCCACATCTTTAAAATAAATAAAAATAAATTTTTTAAAAAAGAAGAAAAATTGGATCCAATACAGATGTGCACTGCTTATCTTGTAACATGGCTTATGGACCCTGAATTTTTATACAATCCATATTTTTATGAATAGAAGATTGGTTTAATACATTTTGATATGTTCAGAATTACATCAATATCAGGTTAAAATTAATATTTAAAGCATAACGTGTAATTATGTAAAGAGAATATGACTGAGTGTGTGAGTACGTGTTGCAGTTATGTAAAGAGAGTGTCACTGAGCATATGTTTTGCAATTAAATAAAGAGAACATGACTGTGTGTCTCGGGGGGCATATGCGTATAGGCCAATAGAGGTATTGGGAAGAAAATACCAAACAGCAGTGGTCATTTTATCTGGAGGTAATATTTCAGGTGACTTTTTTAGTTTTTTTCTAAATATTCTTTTGTATTTTAAAAAATTACAATGAATGATTGTTTTCTGTTTTGTAATCCAAAATATTGCAAAGTTCTTTATATGTTTAAGCATTTCACATTAAGAGAGATGCTTAGATAATAATACCACGACATTGGTTATAAATAAGAAGAGAAGAACTTCCATTCTGGATCTGCTGTGCTCTTATAGGTCCACTATGACTCTAACCTCAAAAGGTTTGGTATGTATATCAATACCCTAGAACATCGCCTATGGTGTTATTATCTCACATGAATTCATTTAATTCACTCTGAAGCAACAAGGCTGAAACATGGATACCTTGAAAGACCACTATTCAAGGACATCTATAAATGTGTCCCCACACTGCCCTTGTAGCTATTTATTTTGACTGTGTTCTAAACTGGACTGGAGGAGTCTCACACTAACCCTACCCTTTCCCTTCTCCTTCTCCATATCCTTGCTCATACCATCCTCTCTCCAGTATATCCAACTGTCTGCTCTCTCCCACCCCATATCTGAACCTGGGAAACTTGAAGTCTTCCTTCCTACAAGTCCCAGCTCACATGTCATTCTTCTGTAAAACCTTCCCAGATCAATAAATCCATTTTTCAATTTACCATGATTCTTAAAATTCAGGTCCCTTCTTCAACATCTCAACAGAATTCATAATATTAAATGTTGCCAATAATCCCAAAGAAAAAATTTAATTTGCTTACATAAAGCATGAATAACTAGATTTGCAGTTCCAAATGAACAAATTTATCATTTCATGTGACAGGAACAAGCCATACTTGAAAATTATCCTCAGTTGCAAAATGAGACCGTGATGCAATAAAAATACATTCTAAAGCACTGAAGTTGAATAAATGAAATGACATGGTGGTTTTGAAGACTCTTACACTCTGAAGCTAGCTCTGGCTTCATAATGCTATTAGTTCCAAAGCGTAGATTGCATCGTAGACTCAATTGTATTCCTCCCAGGGGCAGGGCCACTTTCTTTCAATGCAAACCAGTTGGAAGTGATAGGCTGTTGAGAGGGTTTGGAGTTCAGAACCAGACCTGTCCACTGGGAGTGAAGGCCGCAGATAGAATCTGGCATGCAGGAAGTAGGAGGCAGCCATGTCAGAAGTGACCGATATGAGGCAGTGTTGGAGTGGGAGAGCATTGGTTTCCAACACCCTAGTTAGGGGGAATCTAGAGACAATATTCAGAGCCCAAGCAACTAGCATACATCAAATAACTCTTTCACTAGTGTTGAAAACAATAATCTATATTTCCAAAAGGGTCATTGTGCCAGGACCTATTAGAAACAAATATACTTCTCAGAACTCATTTAACATTCACCCACTGTGGGGTAAGTGTTATTATCCCCCTTTTACTTGCACAAAAAAAGAGGCTCAGAAACTTAAATAATACCAAGCTCCTATGGCATACAAGAGGCTTTATCCTAGGCAGATGACTCTGAAGCCAGAGTGGTTCTGCCATCTCAGCTGCATTTAATGTAGGGCATTGTTTTGTCCAAGCTTCTAAGCACTATCCTACATGCAAGCGTATTGGAACCTGCTCTAGAGAGTCTTGCCAGGACATAATGTCTAGGCTATTGGGAGAATTCCCTATATTGACGAAATCTCCTACATCCAACTTTTCATTCACACCTGCCTTTCAGTCAGCACCTTCAGAATTACTCTGGGCACAATCACACTCTTCCTGTGGATACTTGTGTGGCCTCTCCTGTTATCCCTATTGAAATTTGACCATTGCATTGCCTCTGGAGCCAGTCATTCATCATGTGGGACCTAAGGGTTGTGAGAGGTGGTAAGTCCACATCAGCCAGGGGCAATCCTCTGGGGAAGGATGTAGATTTTAACTGATAGCAGCCAGCATTCAAAGCAGCTGCAGAATGGGTGCACAGCCCAGTAAAGAAAACCTGAGTAGGACATCAAAGGCATGTGTCTGAGGCCTTTTCTTGAATCTAGTACAGTATCTGAATTTCATACTGAGTCTAAGATGAAAAGACCTGTCAGAGAAATTGAGATACCACCTCTCTCTTTCCGTATAACAGAGTCCTGTCATAACTGCAGCCCAATGTGTAGCCGGAAATCCTGCTCTTCAAGGAGGTGAGATAATGTAGCAGTTAAAAATACTCTGAGGTAGTTTAGGCAGGGATCAAAAGGTTTAGAGAAGTGAGTGTGCTAGAGTGGACCTATTATATAAATCTGGAAGATACACTAGTTGACTTTCTTCACCCAAAAAACACTCTACTTATCAAGTCAAGAATAAATGCTCTGGTGAAGGGGAAATTATAATCATTGATAAGCTCAACATTAGCTGTCCTCTGCAGGTTGAAAGTGGGATATATTGCTACAGAATTGGACTCTTGAGTAGTAATGGGAAGGCTGAATCTTAATATAGCAGAAGATAGGCAACAGTGTGTAGCCATCAGAGACAAGATGGGTGTGATGACTGTCAGGGAAGTAAGGTTAGAATGGTGGCCAGGGGTGCCTGACCTTCAAGAATCTGTGAAGATGGCTCATAAAACATGGTATTTGCAGAGGAAGATATATAGATAGTCAACAGACACACACACACACACACACACACACACACACACACACACACACACACTGCTGCCCAAAGGAAACACATCATCCCTTGCGCAGTTTTCAGACTTGAGACAGTTCTCAGAACCCACCAGTTAAAAGATTACCCTGAATAAAGAACCCTGCAATACCACAGTGAGTAGTCATTCCCAATCATTCCACCAAAGGAACAGATAGATATTTACTGCGTAATTGTACATATCTTTTGAAGGTTGTTAGATACAGAGTCTGAACTGACACACTTGGAGACTCTAAATGCCATCATGATAAGCCCCTACCCACACATTACAGCAGCAGTAAGTGGAGATCAGATAATAAGTAGAGAAACCGTCTTGGGTGTATTAAACAGCTGGTCCATGGGGTCCACAGATTCACCCAGTGGTTGTTTCCTCAATTCACAAGTGTAAAGTAAGAAGAGACATATTTAGTAGCTGGCAGAATTGTCACATCTGTTCCTTGCCCTATGCAAAAGGAGCCATTAGAGTAGAAAAGGTCAAGTGGAATCCCCCGAAGCTTCCCTTTCCAAGCCAAAAGAAGAAACCAAAAGTAGTATCACACCATGGGTGGAACTGCAGATCTTAGCGACACTCTTAAAGACTGAAAGGACATAGGAGTGGTGAACTCCATCATATTCCCATTTAATTCATCAGGTTGGCCCTGCAAGAACTGAATAGATAATGGTGTATAATAGCATACACTGCAAATTTAGCCAAGTAGCCATCTGTGTCAAGTGTTCTGTCATTACTAAAAAGAGATCAACATAACCTTTAGTGTGTGGTATGTGGTAGTTGATCTGGCAAATGCATTCTTCTCCAGCCATCAAGGAGACACTGTTCACATTCCCATGTGGTATGAGTGAGATGTACATGAGCATGCAGTCATGGTTTTCCTCCCTGTAAGTTACATCTTCTGATATCTGTTACAGTGTTACTAAAAAGTATCTGAACCATCTGCATAACCCATGGACCTTAATGTTGGTTCATTACATTGCTGGCATCATTTTATTTTTATCTAATGAGCAGGGAGTGGCAAGTATCTTAGATGTCCTGTTAAAACACATGCTCCAGAGGATGAGAGCTAACCCCTAAAATATTTCAGAAGCATGTTATATTGGAAAATGTTTTACGTATCAGTGTGGTGGGGTATGCCAATCAACTCCTTTATGGTGAAGGACTAGTCATTTTACTTTGTTCCTCATACCACTAAGAAAGAATCACAACACTAAATAGGCCTCCCTGGGTTTGGGAAGCAGCGTATATTGCTTGTGGAAATATTGCTCCACACCATTCATCAAGTTATATGGAAGGCTGTAAGTTTTTAGTGGGATTCAGAA
This sequence comes from Cephalopachus bancanus, assembly GCA_027257055.1. Lineage (NCBI taxonomy): Eukaryota > Metazoa > Chordata > Mammalia > Primates > Tarsiidae > Cephalopachus > Cephalopachus bancanus. The sequence continues at coordinate 3,845,854 of JAPVLO010000045.1, forward strand.
CAAGAAAATATTCTGTAGTAAGTTTAGGCTGTAGTACAAGCAGCCCTGCCAAGTGATCTTTATAACCCAGAAGATTCTACAGTACTATAGCAGTCTGTATGGAATTTCTAGCAAGGCCTACTAGGAGAATCACATTACAGACACCTAGAATTTTGGAAGCAGGTCACATTGTTTACAGAAGATAACTGTATGAAGAATTTAAAAGTATCTTTTGACATATTTATGGGCCCTCATGAATGATGAGCTTCTGATCATGGGATATTAAGTGACCATATAGACTGAGCTATCTATCATGAGCCAAGTTCTGTCAGGTTCACTATGTCATATGATCAGTAGACATTGATCTTAAAGAGGAGATGGAATAGCTGGGATTGGACTTCAGCATGTCCAGAAGGCAAGAATAATCCACAGAAATAGGTGAACCCAAATATTCAGCACTGTTGTACCAACGCCTCTCCCTCAGCTCACATTATGGACACATGGGGCTACCTGAGATCAGGTGACAAAGGAGGAAAAACCCAGGCAAGGCTTATGGGTAGTTTAGTTCAGTATGTTCTGCAGGTTGAAAATGGACTGAAGACAAAATACTTTCTAACTCAAGGGTGACCCTGAAATATGGTGGTAAGGTGAACTCCTTCCAAGGAACAGAGCTTTGGGGCAGATAACCTTATTATCAATTTGTGTGGCAAGAAAAATGGCCAAAGTTAAGGATATACATAGAATCATGGGCAGTGATGAATTGTTTTGCTGACTGGCCAGGGGCCTGGAAGACACCAGATGAGAAGTTTGGGGACAAGGAAGTCTAGGGAAGAGTCACCCAGGTATGCCTAGGGGAGTAGGCACAAAATGTGAATATCTTTGTATACTAATGCCTACCAGAAAGCATCCAGCGCCGATGAGGCCCTGAAAACCAAGTGGACAGGACTGCTCACCTGTTGGCTCTGCCCTCATCACCGTGACTGTTCAATGTACTCATCAATGGAGTAGCCATGGTTGCAGTAATAGAGTCTAAGCATGGACTTGCTCTAGCTAACACCAATAAGAAAAGGCAATCTTGAGCCTCTGCTATGGGATCATCCTTTAAGAAGATGAATCAGACAGTTGGTAAAAGTTGATTAATGGTCTCCTTCTACCCTTAAAAGGAGATAGCTCTACCGGTTTTCAGCCAACACTGTCACCAGAGTACTGGTTTTTTCTTCATAAGATCCTATATGACATTGCCTTGGACCAAGAGGCTCACTTTACAGTAAAGGCGGTGCAACAGTAGGCAAATGTCGATGGGATCCCTACTCCTACATCACAGCAGCTTACAAGACACTGTAGACCTGTGGGTGTGGAGCACTCTTCTTCAGGAGGCAGTATGTGCCTGCATTCAACATTTATTACTTGGTCCTGTGTCCCCAATAGACTGGACACATGGATCTTAGAACTAAGGTGCAAAAGTAGAAATGGCCTCAGTCACCATCCTTTCCAGTAACCTGCTTGGAGAATTTGTGATGTTCATGTAAGTTCAGGCTCTGTTGGAATAAACATCCTGATTCCTGGAAGGGAAACACTTTTACTAAAGGACTCAGTAAAAGTCTCATTAAATGCATAGCTGCAGCTGCTACATGTTTACTTTGGGATCACTGCCCAGTAGACCAGCAGACAAATAATTGAGATGCCGTGAGGTTCTTCATGAGGAGATAGGACTGTTTTATATAAGACAGGCCAGGAGAAATATACTTGGCAAACATGTTATCCAGTGGTCATCTCAGGCATCCCAAGCCTGATTTTAATTTAAACGGGCAAATACAATTATTGCCTGATAAGAGGGTATGGTAATAAAGGACTCAGAACCCTCAGGGACATGGAACTTGACCAGCCAGCAGACAAGTCACCTAGACCATCAGAAGTATGAGCTGAGGGTGAAAGAAATACAAGATAGTGAGAAGGTTGATAGTGAGTTTCAGTTGCTTCATTAGAACAATAGCAATAGCAGGGCTATAGTGTGACTCACTAATCCTCCTATGGTAAGTTTCCCAGAAGTTGGAATAAGTTATGAGTGTATTAAGAAAACTTAGTACAAGAAGTAAGTGGATCTGGGTGATTCAAGGTGGGCTGAAGCAAATGCTGCTGGTGCTCTTCCAGAACCCCTTTACCAGACCAGTGCACCTGTCCCCCAGAGACTGCAGATGTTGGCTGCAGACAAACTCTTTATGCTGATGAAAGTACATGGAATGATACTCCACTGTGGAATTGGTCCCTCCTCGAGGGTGGCTCATATCCAATGACTGACCTATGTCAACATAAAATAACCTATCCTCCTTACCTTTGGAATGAGAATTGCATCTTTGTGGTCAGGAAATCAGGCTGAGGCTAGACTTCTCCCCATAACACAGCTCCATCTCCTGTGCTATTCTGATTTTTCTCACTCCCTGACTGCTATCTCTGTGAGCATTTAGACTATAAATCATTTAAAGTGTCTTCTAGGAAACCTCAACTATGATAAGGCACAGGCTCAGTTTTCAAAAAGTATTAATACTTTGAATACTAAACCTCAGATCTCTGGGCAAAGGACATTTAATTCTTTTCAGCCTGTAGTGAAGGATGGTGCTAGGAACTTCAACAGGGCTGAAAATGAATGAGGAGATATGGCAGTGGGAAATGTCACCAGCTATGAGGAGTGCAAACATGGGAGAGCTGCACTACAAGTTCAAGGAAATCCTATGCAAGTCAGAAATAAACTCTACAGGTTAGAAAATGTGAGCAGAATGAAGAAGAAGCCTTGAACTTGGGTAAACTGCCCTCATGAGAGTAATTCTATATTTGGGTCAAAGAGGTCAAGAGGGATTTTTGTCTTTTCTAAAGATAACATCCCACCCTCATAATCTCCATTGCATTCAGCCATGTTTCACTTCCTAGGGACACTATTCCCATGGCTATAGGTTTCTAGTAATGACACTACATAAACATTTGGTTAGGGAATGTATGACTCCTAAATCCTCAATGTCAGCTTGTGTGAATCTGAAGTGTCTGGAGCCTGCTTATCACTATATATAATATTCATAAAGCATTCCAAGTCCCATGACAGAGGCTCTTTGCAGACAGGATACAGCTATCTCTCTCTGAAGGATATGGTGAAGATTAATTAGTTAATTTCATAAAATGTTTCAGGAATAAAAAATGCTTTATAAAAACTAATTATGAATATCACACTGTGTACATACCCATAAATTCATACCTCTGAAGTTGAATGGAACTTGTTTTTTTCATTGCTAGAAATAATACTTATTAGAGTTGATATACCATTTATTTTTCATATCACTTAAGAGTATTTTGCAGCTCAAAATGTGGGTTATGGCTGTCATACCACAGAGACAGCTGAGTCTGGCTGTGCAGTGAGGGAATTAACACTAACTACTTCTCATCTCATTCAACACTGCAGACATAACCTATTATCATTTACAATGCATTAAATATAGCAGAGTTCATGTCCTTGCTCCACTGTATACCAACTGAAGAACTTCAGAAAAATCAGTCTGTGTCACAGTTTTATCTTCTGCTAAATAATAGAAACTGTCCCATGGAATTAAAGGATACAATGCAGGTTTAGACTTAGCAAAGTCTAAACCTTATGATTAGTACTCAGTAATTGCCAATCTAACTACTAAGCAGAACAGTCATGACTGGAAGTGTGTAACTAAATTACTTTACATTTGTCTCCCATTGTCATCTTAAATTTTATTTATTGTGGGAATTTATTATGCCACTGCATAAAAACTCCTGGTAGCCCTCATAATTTTTTCTGCTCATTCTTAGGTCACTTATGTCACAAAGCAGTCTCAATTTAGCAATTAGAATGGCTATTTCTGTAGTAATAAATTTAGAGGTAAATCCTCATTCCCAGCTAGAGTGTGGTTGTGACTGGACTGCCTGATATATGAAGCATGGACCCTGGCTTTCTAGCCATGATACCAAGAAATCCAGGCTTTGAACTTGGTCCTTTAAACCTGGAAATGGCCTTCTACGTATTGGAACCTGGTTCTTGAGGCATGAAATTTGACCCTGCAGGCATGGGATGACAGCCCACCACCCATACTAAGCATCAAACCTGGCTCTAGCATTTCTGTCCTTCAGTGTGAAAATAAACACTCTAAGCATGGAAACTGACATCACAGTCACATAACATGCTCTCCATATATGGACTCCATCCCTCTAGTCATGAATTCTGTCCTTCCACATATAAAATCTAGCCTTCTATACTTGGAAGGGGTTTTGAAATCATGTAACCTATCTTTGTACCATGGGACATTAGTACATCCATGGAACTTGTCACATCAGGCATGGAGCCCAGACTTTCAGATACATAATTTGGCCTTCCCAACATGAAGCATGGTCTTCCAGTTGTGGAAACTGGCCATCAGACATGGAGTCTTGCACTCAAGGCATGACTCTAAACATAGAATTTAACCCTACAAATAAGGAACTTTAAATTCCAGGTGTGGAATATGAGCTTATGGGAATGGAATCTGACCAGTAACAATTATGGAATCTGTTTGTTTGGGTTTTTTTTTAGATTAATTTAGGTCTTCCAGGCATGAAGTATGCATTCTAAGAATAAAATCTCTTTTTTTCATATAAGACCCAGCCTTACAGGCATGGATTTAGATCTCCAAGACTGGAAACGAGCCCTCTAAACACAAAATCTGTTCCTTCAGATACAGAATGTGGCCTTTCAATTGTGGAATCTAGATCTCTAAGTATAGAGTCTGACTTTACAGACATAGAAAGTAGTTTCAAATGTGAATCTTTCTCCTCTAGGCGTAGAATTTGGTCTTCTAGGTCTGGAACCTGGACTTCCACATGTGGGTCATAGACATCTGGGTATGGAATAGATGTTGACCATCCAGCATAAGAAACCTTGTTAACTGCAACACACATACATAATCTCAGTCTCCAGACATAGAATTTAGCACTACAACCATAAAAACATAGAGGCAGCCAGATGCAGTTGCTCCGGTCTGTATTTCTAGATACTTGGGGGGCTGAGGTGGGAAGATTGCTTGAGCTATGATAGTGTCAATGCACTCCAAACTGGGCAACACAGTAAAAATCTATCTAAAAAAAATAATAAAATAACCTGACAGATAATGTATGGAATCTCAATCTCAGAGCATAACATCTGGCTTTACAATCATGGAACCTGGGCCCACAAACATGCGACTTGACATTCCATATGTGTAATCTGAATCTCCATGAGTGAAATATGGACTTATCTGTGGTGAATTTGCTACCTGACTTGAAACCTGATATTTGAACTCTGAAAATTATCTTTCATGTCACCTAGGTGTGGAACTTTGCACTTTGCATGCTAAATTCAAACATGAAAACTGGTCCAACAAGCAGAATCGAGTGTGCAATGTGTAGACTCTCAAATCTCATGAATAAAACTTAGTTTTGCAAGTTTAGAATTTGACACCTATACAGAATGTCAATTTCAAAACATGAAACTTGACTCCGCAAACGTGAAACATGATAGTCCAGCTATAGAATCTTGTATCTTGCATTTCAGTCATACACATGTGTTCTCCAAAACTTGGAAACTGGTCTCCTAGTCATGGATTCTAGAAATCCATGAACTTAATTTCAATGCCAAAGCAGGTGTACTGCCTTACAAGCAAAGAGAATGGCTCCACATGTGTGGACTCTCTATCTCTAAACATGGACCATGGCCTCAGAGGATTTTGACACCCGAGACGTGGAAACCTATACTTATCTCATAGATTTTGTCTCCCCACATATGGAATGTGGTCTTCTTGGCAAGAAATCTGTAACTCCACATATGGAATCTTAATCTCCAAGCATGGAAACTATCCATAAAAGTATGGAACCTGACACTTCATTCATGGAAGCTCAATATTCAAGGGTGGAATATGGCTCTACAAGTACAAAAGTTGGCATTCTATGTGTGGAATCTCAATTGCCAAGCAAAGAGTCTGGACCTACAAACAGAGAAGCTGGCACATAAAGTGTGTGTTACAAGCACAGAGAGCAGCTTTGGTGTCTTTTCCTCTTTTTATAAAGACACAAGTCCCATCAAAATTAGGAAACATGAAACATGGCCAGACATGTTTGAAACCTGCTATTCCAGACATGGAAATTGGCATTTCAATCATAGACATTGGCTCTTCAAAACATGGAAACTGCTCTCTAAGGTATCAATTCTGGCACACCATGGATTATGGAATTGTGTCACCACAGAATTCATATGTCGAGGCCCTAACCACCAATGCAACTGTATTTTGAGATAGGATGTTTAAAAAGGTAATTAAGGTTAAATAAAAGCATAAGGGTGAGGTCCTAATTTTGATAGGACTTGTGTCTTTATAAAAAGAGGAAAAGACACCAAAGCTTGTTCTCTATCTGTGTGCACACAGAGGAAAGGTCATGTGAGGACAGTGAGATGATGACTTTCTGTAAGCCAGAAAAAGAGTCATTATCAGAAGCAAATTTGCCAACTTCTAGCCTCCAGAACGGTGAGAAAATAAAGTTCTGTTATTTAAACCACCCAGTCTGTGGTATTTTTTTATGGCAGTCTGAGCAGACTAATACACCATGTAAGCAATGCAAATCTCTAAGAACTATAAGCATGAAAGGTGGTACACTACTTGTGTAATTTGAATCTCTGCACATGAAAGCTGACACTACACACAAGGCACCTGACACTCCATGTGAGAGACTCATTTTTTGAGCATAGAATCTTACCTTGCAAACACGGAACCTGGCACTCCAGTATGGAATCTTAAATCTAAGGATGGAACATGAAACCACAAACATGGTATCTAGCATTTTATGTGTGAAATCTCAATCTCTATGCATGAGACAGACATGGTCTTACATGTTACTAAACCTGACATTCAAGGCATGGAAACTAGTGTTTGAATCATGTAAGTTGGCTCTATAATACATGAAATATGCATAGTATTTTGCAGTACATGTATAATATCTCAATATCCAAGCATCGAAATTGGCCCTACAAGCTTGGCTCCCACTATATGTGGAATGTAAATCTTCATACACGGAATCTGGCCCAAGAATAATTTAATCTGGCAATCCATGTGTGAAATCTCAATATGAGAGTACATAACCTAGCCTTAAGAGTCGTGCAACCAGCCGGGCTCGGTGGCTCAGCCTGTAATCCCGCACCTTTGGGAGGCTGAGGTGAGTGGATTGCCTGAGCCCGCAGGTTTGAGACCTGCCTGGGCAGCAAGACTTCATCTCTACAATAAATCAAAAAATCAGCCTGGCGTGGTAGCGCATGCCTGTAATTCTGGCTACTGGGAAGGCTGAGGCGGAAGGATCGCCAGAGCCCAGCAGGTTGAGGCTGCGGTGGCTGGGAGCGGCTACTGCACTCCAGTCTGGGCGACAGAGTGAGACTCCAACTCCAAAAAAAAAAAAGAATCATGTAACCTGGAGCTCCATGTCGGGAATCCCAGTCATTACACATGACACCAGGCCCTATGCATATGTTACTGATAATATGTGTAGAATCTCAATCTCCAAGAAAGAACTAGAGTACCTATGCAATGCACCTGGAATTCCACATCCAAAATTTCAAATTCCACGCGTAGAACCCTGTTCAGTTAAAATGGGAACTGGCACTTGATATGTGGAATCTATGTCTATTAGAATTTTACCTCCTCTGATGAGCACAGAACCAGGTACTTTGTATCTATAATCTCAAACTGCAAGCATGAAACATGGTATCATTTGAGTGGAACCTGGCACCCCAGACATTAAACATGGTGTGAGGTCTTTTCCAAGAAAAAGAGACTTCATTTCCAGACATGGAACTTTAAATACATATATGCATTCTCAACATCTAAGAATGGACTTGTTCCTAAAAGAACAGAAAATTGCATTTCATGTATAAAATTTAAATCACCAAAGAGGGAACCAGCCCTTAAAGCATGGAAGTTGGCATGTCATATGTGTGTGAGACATCCTAATCCTCTAGACATGAAAGAGGGCACAAAAAAGAATGAAACTTGGCATTTCATGTACAAAATTTCAATCTTCAAGTTGGAACCTGTCCCTAAAAGCATGCAACATGGTTCTTCATGTGTGAAATTTTACTCTTTCTGGGCCTCAGATCTGGTCTGCCCATAGCAGTCTCCTACTTGATTATGCTCAATGAATCATGCATTTGAGATAATCTAAAACCCGATCTTATCCTCTCTTTCCAATTTTCTTATCCTTTGGCAAACCAATCATTTCTTAATCTTAGGGAGTGCCTTACAATTTTCCATTTCCAAGCTTATGTGTATTCTGTTCTTTCTGCCTTCCTCTTCCCTTCTCTGCATGCTCACATCCTACCCATGCAAGATCCAGTCCAAATGTTATTTCTTCCATGAATTCTGCCTTTCCAGGCATGAAAGTTGGTTTTCCACCTGAGAGTCAGCCATACTATCTTGGAATCTAAAGGACTGGCATGGTTTGCCTCTAAGGATGATCACTGGTCCTCTGAGTATGGAATGCAGTTTTTTATTTATTATTTATTAACTTTTAATTTTTTATTTTAAAGATATAGAGTGCAATTCAGGGTTAGGTATACAAAAGTTCATAATGCAGGTACCCTTGTTAATGAAGTGTGCCCCCCCCACTTCTCCAGGCAGATTCCCTCTACTGCCAATCCCATCTCTCCCTCCACACACCCTTGAAGTTTCCTACAACTGCTAATCCTTTTCTTATAGTATTATGATAGTTGTTCAAGGTTCACCTATGAGTGAGAACATGTGATACTTAGTTCTTTGTTTCTGGGAAAGATCACTGAGTATTATAGACTCTAAGTCCATCCAGATTGCTGTGAAGTTCATGATTTTGTTCTTCTTTATGGCTACATAATATTCCATCATGTATATGTATCACAGGAATGTAGCTATTTAAACATGGATCCTGACCGTTCAAGTAGAATTTAATTTTATAGGCATAGAAAGTTCACCTAAGTGTGAATCCTGCCTTTCCAGGCATAACACCACTTCTAAAGATTCATTCATTCTAGAATCCCATGTGGAAACTGGGATTTAATATGAGGATAGAGCTTCTGGTCATGGAATTAGACCTTGGAGGCAAACCATGACTTCCTGATTGATGTCTCTTCCTCCAGGCTTGGAACATAGACTTGTAAAGGTAGAACCTGAATTTAAAAAGATGTAATCTAGTCTACCAACTATAGAATCTAATCATCTAGTCCTGAAATGTCTAATCTGGACTTCTCAGTCTGAAATAAGACCTTTTGTTCTTGATACTGAACTCTAGACATAGAATCGAATTCTCTATGTCTGAAACTGGTCATCTATGAATAAAATATGGATTTTTTTTTACTGTGGAATGGTAGATCTCTAGGCACTGAATTTAGCCCTTCATTTATAGAACTGTGCTTTGAGGTATAGAACGTGTCACTTTATGTGTGGAATCTCAGTCTCCCACAATGGAACCTTGTAAGCATGGAACTTGGCACTTTTGGTGTGAAGTCTCAAATTCCATGCATGGAACAAGACTCCACATACATGGCATGTGACACACTATCTATGGTTTTACATACAAGGAACGTGGCACTTTGTACAGGATCTTATTTTTCAAACATGAAACAGTATTAAAAGTGTGAAAACTAGCCGGGCTCGGTGGCTCAGCCTGTAATCCCGTGCCTTTGGGAGGCTGAGGTGAGTGGATTGCCTGAGCCCGCGGGTTCAAGACCCGCCTGGGCAGCAAGACCTCATCTCTACAATAAATCAAAAAAAAAAAAATCACCGGGCGTGGTCGCGCATGCCTGTAATTCCGGCTACTTGGAAGGCTGAGGCGGAAGGATCGCTGGAGCCCAGCAGGTCGAGGCTGCGGTGACCGGGAGCGGCCACTGCACTCCAGTCTGGGCGACAGAGTGAGACTCCAACTCAAAAAAAAAAAAAAAAAAAGTGTGAAAACTGACAATCCAAATATGGTACCTGAATTTCTGTTATGGATGTTGTGCTATGTAAATGAGCCAAAAATGGTCTCTTGTGACCCCTAAGTTGTTTATTTCTTCACTGCAGGTTGAGAAACACTGACTCAAAAGGCTTCTAAAGCCATACTTAAAGTTTTACATATTTAATTATTTTTAAAATACCCCCCAAAGAAACAATTTTTGCCATTTAGAGCCTGCCTGCTTTGTTTAACCTATGCAAATACACCCAGTATCTGCTAGCCACTGATAAGATGGAGGCTTGTTGTTATAAGACCTCAAGCTGTTTTGGCCTTCAGAGCTTTTTAATCCTGAGCATGCTGCTGAATGGACATCACTTAGACACATAAGCTCTTTCTTCTATCTGCCTAACATTAGGCTCTCTTGCTTTCTTCCACTTCTCGATGATATCCCATTTACCATGAGCTTCTGAATAAACTCAAACTGTAGGAACATTTCCTTGATGCAACCCTGTCCGAACACCACACAATAAAGCTTGTTGTGTGTTACTGCATCTTGTGGTTGTACCTTTTTCCTTGATTAGCTCAGATACCGTAAACTAACTGTCTAGATGGTGCCACTCTGAGACATGGAAACTGGTCTCATAGGCATGGAACCTAGTATCTCATATATGAAATCTCAATCTCTAATTGTGGAACCCAGTCTTACAGCCATGATTTTGGTTGTCCATAAGAAATCTGTCACTAAAGGGATAGAACTTTGACCCTCTCCTCCTCTTCCCCTCCATCCCCGACATATAAACCTAGCCTTCTAAGTAGGTGTATTGGCCCTCTAGATGCTTAATGTGACCCTTCAAACATGGACCCAGATTCTCAAGCATAAAATCTTGAAATATGGATCCAGACTCTCAAGTATAAAATCTAACTTTAGAGGTATAGACTGTCCCTACAGATATGAATTCTGCCTTTTCAGCATGCCCACTTAACCTCGGCAGAGAACCTGAGCATCTATGTATGGTATCCTAGACTTCTAGGCAAGGAATAGTCCTTTCATATATTCCATGAGTTGCTACCTATATGAAGTTTCTTTTTTCAAGCCTGGGTCCTAGCTTTCTGATGAACTTGAACTTCAAGTTATGTCATGAGGCCCACTAAGTAGGGATCATAGTCATCTAGGTCTAAACTCTGGCCTTCTGATTTGAACTTCTGGGAATGAAACAAGACTTTTACTCTTGGTACTCTATCTCTAGTTGTGGAATCTGAGTCTTCATGTTTGGAATTCAGCCATCTATGGATAAAATCTTGCTTTTATAGAACTGTACTTCCAGTTGCGGAGCATGGCACTCCATGTGTGGAATCTCAATCTCTAGCATGAAATGCTATCTTTGAAATTTGCCATTCAACATATGGAATTTCAATTACCAAGCATGGAGTCTAGTCATATAAGCATGGGAACTGACACACCATATTTAGAACCACAAATTCCAAGTATAGAACATGATCTTACAGATGCAGAACCTGACACCTCAGACATGGAATCTAACATTTTAGTTATAGAAGTTGACTTTCCAAAATATAGAACTTGGCCTCCTGAGTATGGAAAGTGAGATTCCATGCATAGAATATAACCTTTCAATCATGGATGTTTCCTTCTGACATTACATATTGTCCATTCAGGCACGAAGTTTGGTCTTTACAAGCATGGATTATGGCTTTAATGATATCAAAACAGCCCTTAATATATTTTAAAAATTACATTCTAGAGATAGATCATGGAATAAACACAACTAGGCAAAATTTTGTGATTTTTTTCTGAAAAATTTTGCCTAAGTGTCTTTTTATGAAAATTAAATAACAATTCTTTTTTTAAATTGGAGTCTTACTCTGTCACCCAGGCTAGAGTGCAGTGGCATGCTCACAGTCACCCCAGCGTCGACTCTGCTGGGCTCTGGCAATCTTTCCGCCTCAGCCTTCCAAGTAGCTGGAACTACAGACATGCGCTACCATGCCCTGCTATTTTTAACTTTATTGTAGACACAAGGTCTCACCAAGTTGTCTGGGCTGGTCTCAAACCCGCGGGTTCAGGCAATCCATTCACCTCAGCCTCCCAAAGTGCTGAGATTACAGGCTGAAGCACCAAGCCCGGCCTAAATAAGTTGATTCTTATAGTGCTTTTATAACTATGCCTGGTACATAGTAAGCACTTGGAAAATACTGGGTGGCAGTGTTATAATTGCTGCTACTACTGCCTCTTTTATTCATTTATTCCTTCATTCATAAATGCTCTGAAAGTATTTTTAAAATTAAATGTATATTTAATATATGTAGAGTTCCAGCATATACTTGTTATTCTTATTAAACAATAAAAACCCTCATTTACTTGTGTGAACAAAATTTTTACTAAGCTTTAATAACATATCTTTTCCATTTTTATGTACAGTTCTATAAGATGTGATTCATATAAGAAACTTCCTGATGAATTTGGTTTAGAAAGTGCTATCAGGATAATATGTGGGGCTAATGTAGGTGTGGGGGAAGTTGGGCCTTCATATGCTGCTAAGAAAGAAAATTAAGTACAGATTTTGTCGGGGGTCATCTGGTGATGCCTGGAAAAATCTTCAAAATTTCAGTCTTTTGATTAGACATTCTGCTGTAGGATAAATTCTAGGATTTTTTTGCTAAGGAAATAGACATACATATGAGCAAAGATATATGTAAAGTATCCTCATTACAGAATTGTATATCATAGTAAAAGACTGAAACAGCTTACTCAGCCAACAGTAAGAGAGTGATGAGATAAATTATGGTACCTACTACACTGGAGCACTACATTGTCAATCAGTGATTGTACAGAAAATATTAACCTAAAATGCCCATTATATGTTGTTAAGTGAAAGTGGCAGTTGGTACATAGCAGTTTATATAGTTGATTCCATCAGAAGTATGGATGTATAGGCATCATGGTATGGGTGATAGTTATGTTTGGATTGTGAGACTTGGATAGTTTTAATTTTAATTTGTGTGTGTGCGTGTTATTTTTTCCTACAATCGTTATGTAATTTAAAAAGGAGGAATTTGCACAGGCCAAAAAAATGCTTCCTTTGATCACAAAAAAAGAGAATTATATAATGTAGAGTCTGGTTTATAATGCAATCCTTTAAGGAAGTCCATGGCTTATTGTGTATAATTTTCCATTGCTATAGCTCTTATGCCATCTTCTGGTCTAAATATAATTTAGCTATTTGGGAATGTCTAGCATCAGTAGTTAGCACTTTAATGCTATTTCAGAAACTTTACTCATCCTGTTTATGATTCAAATATATCTTTGCATATCAAGTATAAAATTTTAAGTTGGCAACTTAAAAATTTATGATTAGATAAAGCATGTTTTAGTAGTAGGAGGAGAGCATTGAAAAACTTTATCAAAATGTAACTTCAGAGATAGATTAAAATAAATATATTATTGAATAAATCTACATAAACCCAAAATAACATTAATTTAGTTCTAAATATTGATTTAGGTATATTCTAGAAAAAGCACATAACTTGGAGTCAAAAAGCCTGGGTTTGAATACCAGTTCTGCCACTAACTTATTTTCTCATTTACTTATTTCAACACCTATTAAATGAAGATAACATCTGCCTTTTAAAATTATGTATAACTCTTATATGACTCTTACCCTTCTTTATTTTTGAACTTCTAACTTCTTATAAATCAGTATCATTGCTGGCTACACACTAAGGATATAATAAGGAATTTTAGTTCAGAAAAAGATAAGCCAAAATCATTTCAGTATATAAGAGAAAAATTGCGGTTCAGAATTGCTTGATAACCTAGCATTTATATTCTAGAATTTTTAAAAAAGATATGTTACTATTCTATACATGCTGATGTACAAAGGGTAAGAATTAGTAAAATGCATCCTCTTATCTAGCACATATGAGAGATAATCACAGACCTGAAAAAAATAAAACACCAAGTGTCAAAATTGAATGCAAGAGGTGTTGTAGAGACCTAACAAGACATAATATTGAAGTTTAGGCTCATTAATCCGAATAAAAGATCATGTTTATGTCCTAGTGATCATGTTCAAAGTCAAGGCCTGCAAGTGCAAAAGCTGACAGCTTCCAGCTCTGCATCTAGCCCCAAAATATCGACTAGGATACCTACTCAGTGATCCTTACCTTCTGCTCCTAACCACTAACTAGACTCTGTTTTCTCCTGTGAACTGAGGTGGTTCTTGCTCCTGGCATGCCTTGTTGCCTCATATGGAAGAACTGTCATTCTTCACTTATTTTTCTGTGTGTGATAACTGATTATCTATCCACTGACCTGCACACCATACCACATCACTGGTCAGCACCAGGGGGACAGGAACCTATGTTTTGGTTACCCATTAAAACCCAGAAACCAGCACAGTGTTTGAAACATAGCAGATGCTCTGCAAATAATTTTGAATCAATGACTGAATGACCACAGAGTAAAGGAAAAGAAGGGAAAAAGACAGGAGACAGAGAAGAGGAAAGACCTTCTGCATTTGATTCATACAATGTTTTTCCAGTGGCCATGATATTTTACTACAAATGTCTTGTTTCACTCTTCTTTTATGGATGAAATAAGGTAATTTTTCTTTTTTTAAAAAAGGCAAGCTTTCCCTTAATTTTTTATATTTAAATGTATAAAAAATACCCCCAAAAATGATATATAACAATTTCCATCCTCCAGAATTATTCCCCATAACATCTTGGCAGATTTGTTTTCAATACATTCTATTTGCATATAGCTTAAAAAACAAGCATATATAAGCACACTATTTTTTCTTTCTCAAATATCTAAGAAATACATAATTATTAAAGTAATGTATGCTAATTGGCTAAGTTTAATAAAGCAACTACCTTAGATCTCTGGTGTTCCTTGGTAACATGGATTCCTATTCTACAGCATTAGCTTCTCTATGCAGCATTTAGCCATGACATCCCAATAAATAAAGTCATAATAGAAGCACTAAATTACCAAGGAAACTTTAATTTATAATCTATAGTGTGTCTTCTGTGACAGAAAGGTATGTAAAAAACAGAAATTCATATGGAAACATAAATGACCATGAATACCCAAAACAATCCTTAGCAAAAGAAATAAAGCAGGAGGTATCACACTTTCAGACTTTAAACTGTATTATAAGGCTACGATAATCATTTAAAAATATATATATGGCTTCATTTTTTCTTGTTATTAATTTTACAATCTTTCAGATACTCTGCTCTGTATATTAGTGATAACTCATCTATATATTACCTAAGAATATTTTTAGTTATATTTATCATAATGAAAATAATCTATACAATGTAAAATTTGACTTTCAAAATCTTTTATGTTTATGTCTTCATAGAAGCTTTCTTTTCAGAAAGACATTCTTGAAAACCCAGTAGCTGACACTTTTTACATATTTTATAACAGACAGGTATATCCCATTTTTCAATAGCAAGTATCTTTTTATATTATTATTCTCTTTTGTAAGATTTTATTACATAGGTAAAAGATGCTACCCTTCAGGCATTGCCAAATGCTTTTTCTCACTAATAAGGAAACTACCATGGTAGTTTATCAGATTAAATTCTTTTGTATCTTAACCAAAATATGTGAGGGGAAGTAGCTTAAAACTACATTATTTTTATTTGACTCTTTATGTTTAAGTATTTATAAAAATGTTATTTTCTAAGAAAATTCTCTGTTGATGCAACTGCAGTCTCATTTCTTTCATTCAGATAAATAAAGAACATCTATGTCTCTATTAAATATATTATTTCATAATGTGTGAGGATTTAGACTAAGGTGATAAAATAAGAGACACTGAACAGAGAGGAGAATTAGTCCTGGTTGCCCTAGACATAAGGTTAAAAGAAAGTGAGTGCAGCTCTTTGAGCCATTTCATTATCCTCCTTAAAGTCAGGTTGATTTATCCAAAATTTCCACAATCTATTTTCCACAATTGTATTTTAACCAGTCACCAGACCTGTGTTGATTTATTCTCCTGCTCTGACATTCTCTGTGATATCATAACAACTGAAAACATTCCCTTGTCTGTGATGAGGTCCTACAATGGCAGCTACTTCATGAGGAAGCAGCATGCATAGATATATATTTGAGTGGCAGTTTAGGAATGCATAAGTTTGAATGAGAAACAGCCTCCACTGAAACTGTTTTGACCTGTGAGATACACAGACACACACACACACACACACACATACACACACACACACACACACACACACCCCTACCTTCTACTGGACTTCTACCCTGATTCTGCAGCACTGTCCCAGGCAGCTGGGTCAAAGGACAGAGGCTTCATCTTGCTCAGAGCAACGGAAGTTCCAGAGTAAAGTCAGCAGGCCCCAGTCACAGGACCCTACACTGAATACTTGTGTTGATGAAGTAGGCCCTTTTGCAGTTGGGAAAACAAAAAAGCAAACAAAAATATCTCACTGTGTTTTTAGTTTAGTTTAGTTTGTTTTCACAAATCCTTAAGGGTGATATAAATTCACCTTATTCAGAAATGAGGATTAAAAAATCATAAATTACACAAAAAGTGTGATTTGTGACTAAAGTCCTCTTAGCCCCCACAGGGCAGGACTCTGATAGGGCTGGCTAAGCAGACTTGGGGCACGATAGAGATGCTGAGCATTGTCCACCTTTCCTTTCAGGAGCAGGGTTCTGTTCCTCAGTTTACCCAGTCACTGACTGAGATCCTGTTCTAATCTGAGGGACTCTCCTGAAACATCTTTTTCTTGATGTCTATGAGCCCTGCCATGGTCTACAGGCCCTCCTGTTCTGTTCCACTGCCAACTAGACAAAAGTATCAGCACAAAGATTTTATCAGCATTGGAATGCCTCACTACTACATATGAACAGTAGTTGATGGTCAACCCGTATATTAGGAAAGCCTCAGACATGAAGTGCTAGAATAAGCAGGGAAACAAAAAAAAAGAGAAGCTTTCAGAAAAACAGTAATAAGTTAGGGAGCAAGAAAAAAACCTAAAAAAACTTTGATAACTAGTATCTTCAGAGAGAGAAGATATTATACCTATGAAAAAGAATGTTATAAAAATATTACTTAAAAACAAAAAAGAGAGCCTAGATATTTAAAATATATTGCAGAAAGCAGATATTTCATAGAGATTGTTGATAAAATGGTTAAAATCCCAGAAATTAGTAATAAAAAAATGAGTCGTGGAGGAAAAAAGGAAGAGAAATAGATTAATCCAAGAGAATAAATATTCAAATAATAAGCTTCCCAAAAAACAGAATGGAGAGAATAAAACTATGAAACAATTCAAGAAAATTGCTCAGAAATGAAAAAAACTTTCCTAGTTTTAAAGGACCCAAAAATATTCAATACAGAGTAAAATTAGTTCTTGTCCAAAGTCTGTCATGGTGAAATAATGAGAGTAAAGAGACCACTAGTTTAAGGAGAAGATTCTAATTAAGAAAAATTACGAACCAAAATGGAATCAGACTTCTAAAGAGGAATACTAAAACCCAAAAGGCAACACAACAGTGTCTTCAAAATTCTAGGGAAAAAAACAATTTGTAATGTAAAATTGTATAGCGTGCCTGTAGTTCCAGCTACTTGGAAGGGTAAGGTGGAAGGATTGCCTGATTCCAGCAGGTGGAGACTGTGGTGGCTGTGAGAGTGTCACTGCACTCCAGCCCGAACGACAGAGTGAGACTCTGACTCAAAAAAACAAAAAAGAAAGAAAAAAAAATTGTATATTCAGGCATCCATCAGAGTACAGGCAGGAAAAAAAAAGATTAGATAAGTATGGTGGGTAATTTTATATGTCAACTTGACTGTATCATGGAACCCAAATATGTGCTAAAAAATTATCTAGATGCTTTTGTGAGAGTGTTTTTTGGATGACATTAACAATTACAACAGTGCATTATGAGTGAAGCAGATTACCCTCCATAATGTGAGTATACATCCAGTCAGTTGAAGGCTTGAATAGAACCAAAATAGTGACCTCCCTAGAGCAAGAAATTCTGCAACTGACAGTAAACCAGCCACCCAGTCTCTGACTGGTACTGCAACACTGGTTTCTTCCTTGGTCTCCAGCCTGCCAGTAATATGTATGTATTGTACATACATACCTCCCTTCCTGTTGGCTTTGTTTCTCTGGAGAACCTTGAGTAATACAACAAGCTAGACATCAAAAACTTTACCTTTATTCTGCTGTGGGTTGAATGTGTCCTCCATAATTCATGTGTGGAAACTTAATTTCCAATGCAACAGTGTCAGCATAAGGGACCTTTAAGGGGTGAATAAGTCATGAGGGCTCTGTCTTCATGAATAGATTAATGTCATGAGAGTGGTTTGTTATAAAAGCGAGATGGCCCTCTCTTATTCTCTCTCACCATGTGATGGCTTCTGCAATGTTATGACATAGCAAGAAAACCCTCACCAGATGTAGGCCTCTCAACCTTGGACTTTCCAGCCTCCAGAACTGCTATTTGCTCTTAATCTTATTGCCCATGAAGAGCTATATCGAATGGACCTCTCCCTGTCGCCTCAGCCTTTTTTGGTATGAAGTAACATCTCTGGTGAGTCCAGCTGCTTATCTAGTCAGGAAGAGATCCAGGAACAGCTCTGACAGGCCGTTCTTTCTCTCTCTAAGTCCATTTGGGAGCATGTTACTGGGGCCTGAGGCCCCTGCAGAAATCTTGGCCAAGTCTCCCAAGCACGTGATTTGGAGCAGCCCTAGCACTAGGGCTGGGGGCCCTCGATGGTGAAGGTGCTGCCTCTGGTGGGTGAAGGAGACAAAGGACAGTCTCTCACTCATTACTCACATAAGGAGGCTGATTCCTCCAATCCTTTGTCTGGGACGCTGGACTCAGGAAGTGAATGGACTTTCTCTCTCTCTCTCTCTCTTTCTCAGGCCTCTCTCAGACACTGTTCTTAGGATGCTCTCTCTCTTTCGCTCTCCCTTCTGGGCCTCCTCATGGGAAATCCAAGATGCATGGCTAGGGGCCCCCACATTGAAATGCATTCTAAAACACCTAAGGACCCTCTCAGTAGAGAGAAGCGTCTGCACTATGCATCTCAATGGTGGCTAGATGACCAGGAGATGGGTCCAAGGTGGGTCTCTTGTCTCTGATGTTCTCCTTCAGCTTGACCTCTACTGTCACAAGGGCAATGGCCCAAGGTTTTCAAGGTTTCCGGACCCCCTGTTCTTCCTGTGGCACACTCTTCTTAATTCCTTTTTTTTTTAGTCAGAGTCTCACTCTGTCACCCAGGCTGTATTTCCTTGTTAAAGTCTATTAAACTTATAGTCTTATAACTATCTATAAATTCTTTTCACAAAACTCAAAGAAACTTGAAGACAAGCTGTGGGGACAAACACAAATGGACTCAGGAATTCACTGGTGCAACAGTGGGAACTGCCTGGACTCCTGTAATAGGTGTTGAGTCCACTGGAGTAACTATAAATACATTTTACCAGACATCAAAGTCCCAATATGTTATAACAGCAGCTATAATGACCTTTATTATAGTAATAGTAATTCTAATATTATACACTTGTACACAGTGTTTTGTTTTGTTTTTTGAGTTGGAGTCTCACTCTGTCACCCAGACTGGAGTACAGTGGCCACTCCTGGCCACCGCAGCCTCGACCTGCTGGGCTCCGACGATCCTTCCGCCTCAGCCTTCTGAGTAGCCGGAATTACAGGCATGTGCTACCACGCCCGGCTGATTTTTTGATTTATTGTAGAGATGAGGTCTCGCTGCCCAGGTGGGTCTCGAACCCGTGGGCTCAGGCAATCCACTCACCTCAGCCTCCCAAAGGCGCGGGATTACAGGCTGAGCCACCGAGCCCTCCTCACAGTGTTTTGTATATAGACACTAAAGATACTTAGCAACTCCATTGAGCTTCTGTCTTCTCATCACCCCCTCTTACTCTAGACAGGCAGGAACATCTCTACACCCATATCCAGCAGGTTGCAGTTATAGAAGCTTAAACTTCATCCCTGTTCACAGATACAAACAAGAATATCTTAAAATAACAAGAGGAGAAAATGAAAGGACATAACATGAATTTAATGTACCCAGTGAGCAGCCATTTTAACATTGCCTGAATCTCATGTTTTTTCCAGCAGTTCACTTAACTTACCCTCTAATCACTAGCCAAAGACAGAACCAGTTTCTCGGAGGTAGCTATTGATACTTGTTTTACAGCCCCCCTCCTCAGCTTATTTTGTACTAATTAACTTTTCTATTTCAAGTATTTGCCTCCACCCATAAGACCCAAGTTAACCTAATCAGCCCTGCGTGATCTTCATGACACAGACTGACTGCATTACCAAGGCAGCAATCACGTGACTAGCCCTCCCATCTGCCTGATATTCACCATCTGACATCAGTACCTGTGCTCATCTGCCCTCTGTGATAATGTGGAACAGACCACCACTCAACCACCTTAATGACCTTCCTCAATCAAAGGGAAGGTTCAAAAGGATTCAACCTTAAGCAGCCAGCTGCCATTGCTTTATTAAATTCTTGTGTGGCCATGTGCCAACTATATTTTCCAATTTAACTTCTGTATAATTCTTTGCATCTTTCACATGGCACTGGATCAGAACCCCACCTCAGTGGGTCTGACCTAACATTTGGAGGTCCCACTGGGAGATATATATATATGCCTAGCATTTTTGGAGGTCCAATAACAAGAGGGGGAAATGAAAGGATATAACATGGATTTAATATACTCAACGAGCAGCTATTTGCCATTGCCCTACTAAACTCCGGTATGGCCATGTGCTCTTTGAGCTATGGCTGCCACCATTTTCCTAAGCTTTGACCTCCTCATGTACTTTGGAGAGGTGAACCTCCTTTCTCTCTCTCTCACTAACTTACTTTCTAAAGAAACTATTTTTCCTAATCTAACATCTGTGCAATTCTTTGCATCTTTCATGTTGCACTGGATTGCACACAAAACACCCATACCCCTTGCCGGTCTGACATAAAATTTGGATACCCTGCTGGTATATAGATTTTTAACCTAACATATATCAACTTCTGAGTTACCTCCTATGTGTAATTATATCACGCAAAGAAAGAAATGTTTCAACACATTACCTAATCTGCAGTATTAATTACTGAGAGTTAAAAATTTCTAATTTCAAAGACAAGTAGAAATCTGTTTTATAATTCAATGAATAATTTTTAAAATATTAGCTCTAGTTGAATTATCACGCTAGATTACCAATTATATTTTTTGCACTTGTGTTTGCTCTGTTGTTGGTGAGACCCTTCCTCTGATTAAGGAGCTCAAAAATGTCTTATAAAACAATGATACCTCTTTCCTTCGGCTGATTTTATCCCCTTTCTAACCCTCTTGTTCTTTGATTTCAATTCTGATTAAATGGAGCTCTCATGTATCTCAGAGGTTAGTGAGTAACTGCACTGGACCTTCCTGACCTATTGACCTAGTCTTATGTTATGCAGACAAACCCAGCAGCTGGGCAGAAATGGGAGCCATGCAGGCAACTACTTTCCCGATGCCAATGCCAAATAGGCTGAACAACCCAGCACTCTCCTCAGTGAATTTGAATACTACTGCAGCCCTGCAAGAGAACCCCAATGCTAGTACCAAGGACAGGATGACACATGAAGCCAGAAAGCCTGTTTTGGCAGATATGAAGGGCTTCACAGAGAGAAGAAATGAGGCTACAAAGTTTTATTTTCACTCAGTTCTTTGATTTGTTTGTCCTTATTAGCAAGCTGAGGTCTCTATTTTTAGCTTTTATTCCTTTCATGTCATAGTTTATTTTCTATTAAAAACATCAAAGAATAAAGCAATATTTATCTGAATAGGGTATGATTTTTTAAAACTACTAAAATGACAGTGATGATAGCTTCACTAATTTTCTGAAACTTTTAGGTTGATAGCATATTTTTCTTAATGAAAACTGAAATATTATGATAATATACTTTTTAAAAATAAAATCTTTTATTTTTATACACTGTTGTGGAGTATGACTAATATTTTAACAATTTAAATGATCAGTGACTAGGAACAGTTGGCATAGCCAAACACAGATGCTCAGTACAGTAAAGTATGATTATCGTGTCTTTGAGAATCAAAATTGTAAAAGATATATGTAAGCATATAAGAAGCCATTAAAGTAGAGTGAGTCATTAAAGATGATAAAGACCAATATCCTTTCCTTGCCTCTTACCTACTTAACTTTTTCTAGCCTCTAAACTGCTAATTAGTAAGTTAATAAATAGTGACAGTTCCAGAGAAAGATTACCCACCTTCTAATTCTAGCATCATCACTTGCTAGCTCTGTGACTTTGGCAAAGACACTCATTCATCCTCCCTGGGGCTGAGTTGTTTGTTTTGGGTTTTTTTGTTTGTTTGTTTGTTTGTTTGTTTTTAATGTGAAGTTTGAGAGGATGCCTGAGAGGAACTACCTAACAGATGTATTAGGAGGATTAAGTGTATTAACAACTAAAATAATTTAAACTAGTGCCTGGTACATTGTAAGCATTCAATAAATAGTGGCCATAATTATTATTATAGCTGGACCCAAAAGAGTTCTTTCATTTTCGTGGTGTACTTTACAAGAAAGATATGCCCAACTTCCCACCTCCTGAAGGACAGAACAGAGGTTGATCTATAATAAAGATAATCTACTACTTTTCAATCACCTTGACAGGACAATAGTTAGTCTCTTGGACAACTGCTGTGGCTGATAAAATGTTAGTGTCAAAGTTTCTGTGGAAAAGATCCCTTCTACAGAAAGGATACTGATTTTGTTTCCTTCACAAATGTTGTATATGAGTACTCTACAAAATTTTGGTTATATTGATTTTACAATAGCACACACAGTTCAGAGTTATATTGTGACAGTTGGTGGTAAGCAAGAAAAGTTATAATTTCACTGATTCTCCAGTTTTACTTACTGTTGGGTTGGGTGCCAGGTTCTCTTGAGATTTTTTAGATCCTGAATAGAAGTAAGACCAACTTGGACATTATTTTCTCAAATAATTTTTATGCCCATCTCTCTCCTTTAATTCTGGAACTCCTATTTCATGTATATTAGAACTTTAGATATTGTCCCACATGTTTCCATGACACTGTTTATATTTTTCAATCATTTTTCTCTTTGTCCTTGTAATTGGATAATTTCTCACTTTTTATTGGATTTGCTTTTCTGTACACTGCTGCCCATATCTGCTGGTAAGTTTTTCGTGCTATATCATTCATTTTTTTGTTTCAGAATTTCCTTATGAACACTTACTGGGTGCCAGGGACAAATCTAAATGTTTTGTTCACACATTAAGTCTCTAAACTATTATAATGCCCCTCACTCACTGTCACTCACTCACTCACCTAGAGCAACTTCCAGTCCTGGAATCTCCATTTATACTATGCACCCTACAAAGGTATAACTTTTTAAAAAATTTCTTGTCTTGTATTTTTTATGATATGTTTTCTGTATTTCTATGTATGTTTAGATGTACAAATACTATTGTATTACAATTGCCTACAGTGTTCACTATGTCATGTATTCAATTTCCTATAGTAACATACTATACAGATTTATAGACTAAAAGCAGTAGATAACCTAGGTGTGTTGTAGGCTATACCGTCTAGATTTGTTTGAGTACACTCTATGATGTTTGTACAATGACAAAATAATTTAATGATGCATTTCTCAGAATGTATTCCCATTGTTAAATGACACATGGCTGGAGTTTTTATTTTTAATATGTTTTGTTCAGAGTTTTTAGTCACTGTCATGGAAGACAGCTGGTCTAGTGAGAATTATTTCTCCACTACCAGAAGACAAAAGTCTACTTTTACTTTTGTCATTGGCTTTCCTAATAATTTTCACATAGGTTGATGTCATTATTCTGCTAAATTTATCCAAATCTTTTATTTAAAATTATAAAAAGATCATAGTTTTTAGGATAAACACCATATAAGAGATGAAAGTTTATTGCACCCTTTTAAAAAGTTACTTAATGTGGTTTGCATCCTAGAATTGTTATTTAAAAGTTTCTTAACTTGTCCAGGACAAAGCTTTATGTGTTATATGATTGTAAGGATTCTCCCAACATTTCTCTTCTGTTATTTTATTTTTTGTTTACCTTAATGTAAAAAAACAAAAACCCTATTGTATGAATGTAAAATATTATTATCCAGATAGTTTTGATGATATATATAAGGAATCAGCAAACTTTTGCTTAAAAGACCTCTTAGTAAATATTCAGGCTTTGTGGGCTATAAGATCTATGTTGCAACTATTCAGCTCTGTCATTGCAACATGTATGCAGCCACAGACAACTCATAAATGAATAAGCAAGGTTGTGTTCCAATAAAACTTTGTTTACAAAAACAGACCATGAACTAGGTTTAACCTGGGGGCCATACTTTGTTGATACCACATATGTTAGTCATTATGTTGTCCTTTTTTGCATTTTTCTAAGAATGATTGGATTTACTTAAGATTAAAGGAGGTTAGATAGTCTCTAGTGTCTCACAAATATCCCTCCTTTCAAATTTATTAAAATCTGTATAATAATCATAAAGATTTTTATGAATTTTTAACATATTATGACTAATTTAAATGATTTAGATACTTTAAAATAAAAAGAAATTTAAGGAATGTATATCTTTGGGATTAAGGCAGATCAATTCTTCAGATGAAAGTAAATGTTGGAGAAGAGTTTCTGTGTATAGGCTGTAGAATTCCTACTCAAGGCAGACATTGAAGAAATTGTTTAGAATTACTATGAAACACAATGCGGTGTTCATGCATATGAGAGTTTTATTTAAAAAATAACAATTTCACCTACCAAATCCTAAGGTAGCTTTCCTTTCAGATACTTGGCAAGAATTAACATAAAGGAATTGAAAACAACTGTTTGCTTTTATTGCATACCTATATAAAGAACCGTCATGAAAGACTCTAAGTGCATAAAACAAAATTGCTGTGCCACAGGAAAGAAAACAGAGGAGAAACTTAACTAAAAAGAAACGCTTACTTCTCTTTGAAGGAGGGTTTTTTTTTTCTTGAGAACTTAAATCCATTCACAGGTTTAGATACCACAGTTGTGACCTAATTTTAAGGACTCTTGGCAAATGGGTTTCTCAAGCAATGAGATGTCCTGTCAATATTTGGAGAATAAGACCGTAAGGTACAGGGCAAATAAAAATAACAGTTTTTGGTATTATTTGCCCCTTGCTTATCTATCTAGTTGCATCTTTTATTACTGCTTATTTTATATACTTTACCTCTTCTTGATGTTTCCTTCTTGTACTCTGCCCATTTCATTTATTCATAAGTTTATATATGCTGTTTCTCCTACTTAGAATGCTCTCTAGACATAAAGTATATTTCACTTTCTGTAATACCCAACGTACTCACATCCTTCTAAACACATTCCAATCAACTCATAATTCTGCTTTGCTAACAATTTGTATAATTTATGCTAATTGCTCCAAATTTGAGCCTTATTAACATTGAAAATCTTTTTAGGTCTCATATGGTAACAGTTGTACTAGTATTCCTTGACTAAGAAAATCATGATACGCATTGATAATGAAATTACTGGAACCCCATGAAATACCTCTGCTGCCCTTCAGGGTTCTAGATCCACAATTTGGAAAGTAATTTTTAATACTACATCACACATTTTTTTCTAGTGAAGATATACTTTCTCAATTAAATATTATTTTTTATAAAAGTAACAACTATACCTTGAACTACTTTACCATTTATATTCCTAGTAGTATATAGATACTAATTATTTGGTGAACAAGGAAATAATAATTTAATTCAATTGAATTTCTTGTACTGCTTATCATTATTAAGATGCAGATAGGAGGGTTGGGAAGATGGCAGCCGAGCCAGTCAGAGTATGTGAGTCCCCTCGGAGAGCCATTGTTTTTTTAAAAACAGACAGAAGTTTTCATTTGAAAAAGTGGCAGGGAGAAACTATCGCCCCAGGCTTTCCCTCACCATTGAAGAAGGAGAGAGACTGCCGGCTTCTGGCTTTGCCTTACCACTTCAGCACCAGGCAGAGCTCTGGCAGGGGCTGTGTGTGGAGGGAGTACAGAGGTGATTGCCCACTGAAGAGGACAAGAGAAGCTCCCCACCACCATCTTGAAGGTGGGGCAGGAAAGTGCTCCAATTTGCTCCCAAGGAGCAACAGACCTGGTCTCTGTGACTGGTGGGTCAACTACTCAGGGACTGATCTTGTCCCAGAGGGAATATCCTGAGAGCACAAACTTCGGAGGGACTTGATGAGTGCTGAGTTCCAGACGCCCCACCCCCTACCCTGATCCAGCTGTGGGACAAAGGGTGTGGCCAGAAAAGGGTGAGGAACTACTCCAAAGAGATCAGTGGTGATTCCAGGGCTGACCAAACTCCCTCTTCCCCAGCAATCCTCTGAACGTCAGACCCACAAAGCTGGGCCACAACTGAGAGGGACAAACCCAGACAGCATCTGGACATCAGTAGCAATAGAACTCCATTCCAGGATAGGCATGACTGGGGTACCCCAGTGAGAGTACATACATACATGGGGAAGAGATAATCCCATACCTCCCTGGAGAAGATCTCCCTGACCATATGAGAGTGGGAGGGGAGGACTGCAGCCCCACCCACCTCCAGTGCCCCCCTCCTTCCCTGCTTTGTTCCCTGAGGAGAGAGTGAAAGAGGTGGCTCTGTAGGAGAGGCCTGATTAGAGGAACAATTACAGAGCCTGCAACAACAGGATAGGTTTTTTGTTTTGTTTTTTTTTAATTTTCAATTATTTTTTAATTTAAAAAAATTTTTGACTGTTGGTTCATCTATTTTTAAAATATTTTTCCTTTGTGCATGAAGGTGTATGTGAGGGTTTGATCTGCATCCCCCCAAAATTTTTGTTCTTTTCTATTTCTGTTTCTTTCTTCTTTTATTTGTCATTTTCTGTTTATGTGTGTATGTGAATGATTGAGTGTTCATCTTTCGATTTCGTTGTTGTTGTTGATTTGGCTCTTTTGTTCTTCTGGGGCTTTTTATATTCATTTTTTATAGTTTAAGGTGTGTGCCAATATGTGTATGAGGATTCAACCTGAATTCCCCCTCCCATATTTTAAAAAAAATTATTTTCCCTCAGTCTTTCTGTTTTTCTTCTCTATTCACTTTGTGCTAGGCACATGTGTGTGTTTAGTTTTCTTGGGGGTTTTCTTTGTTGTTGTTGTTTGTTTTCTTTTACTTTGTTGTTATTCCAGTTTGTTTTGGGGTATGTGTGTATGTGTTCAATTGCTTTTGCATTGATTTCTGATTTTCACCATCATATAGACTGGTGGTGGAGAGTGGGTCTCAGGGACCACATACCACAATAAATGAACATTTTAATTTGCAAGTAGTTTCTGATCTCTAGTACCCCATCCCCTATGTTATTCAAATTTCAAAAACTACAAGAAACAGCAAAGCTTCCCATCCACCATCCTATTTCAAAATAGAACAATTCCAGAGCCTGGATCAAGAAAGAATAGAGGACTGAGAAAAAATGGAAGGAAAGCCTCTCCCACACACACTGAATAACAGAACTAAAGAGAAAAACAAGAGATCTGTCACAAATGAGGAAAAACCAAAGGAAGGCCTCAGGCAATTTCAAGTGTACCAAAGACAAAAATCCTGAAAAATCAGACCTTGGTGCCCAAACAATGGAAGTCACCAATGACTGTCCCTAGAATATGACAGGGATTAAGGAATGGATGGAAAGAATGAATAAGACTCAAGAAAGACAAGATGCAACACTGAAAGAACTTGTAACAGAGATTCTGGCAACAAAAAATTTCATCTAGGAAATAAATAACAAGATAACAAGCATGGAAAGCAGAATTAATCTAGCTGAAGAAAGAATCTCAGAACTTGAAGACCAGAACATGGAATTAACCTGATCTGTAAAAAACACAGAAAGAAGACTAAGAAAGAAAGAACAAAGCCTGCAAGAGATGTACAATTATATCAAGAGGCCGAACCTATGCCTGATTGGTATTCCAGAAGAAGAAAGGGAAATGGAGAACAATTTGGAGTAAGTATTCCAGGAGATAATCCAAGAAAACTTTCCCCATCTCACCAGAGATGTGACCAGTCAAGCACAAGAGATACAGAGAACCCCATAAGACATCAAATGAGAAGACCAAGCCCTAGACACATAATAATTCGCCTATATAAAGTAGGTAGAAAAAAAAAATTCTAAAGGCAGCAAGAGAGAAAGGTCAGACTATATACCAGAAAAAACCAATTGGAATAGCAGCAGACCTATCAGCAGAAACACTACGAGCAAGAAGGAACTGGAGCCCTATATTCAAATTCCTCAGAGAAAAACAATTTCAACCAAGAATTTCCTATCCAGCCAAGCTCAACTTCATCAATGATGGAGAATTAAAAATCCTTCCCAGACATTCAATCACTAAGAGATTATGCGACCTCCAAACCAGCTCTACAGGAGACATTTAAAAAAGTATTGAGCATAGAAGAAAGAAAAAAACAATGACCACACACTTCCCAAGAGAACAGCAGAGTACAAAATCAACAGAGAAGACAGTACAATAAGAAACTTGAAAACACACACATACATTAACCCCAAAGCCAAAAGAAAACAAGCAAACAAAGAAAAAACTTTATAAGAACCTCATAGCAGAGAGAAAGAATCACATTTCAATAATCAGCCTGAATGTGAATGGACTAAATGCACCACTGAAAAGACACAGATTGGTAAACTAGATAAGAAACCATGACCCAATTATTTGTTGCATGCAGGAGACTCATCTAACCACAAGGGATGGCACACAGACTCAAAGTTAAAGGATGGAAAATGATTTTCCAGGCAAATGGACCACAAAAGTAGGCAGGAGTTGTGATCTTAATATCAGACAAAAAAACCATTGAGCTAGCAAAAATTTAAAAAGATGGAAAAGGACACTGCATAATGATAAAAGGTTCAATCCATCAACAAGAAATATCCATCCTAAACATTGTGCACACAACACAGGAGCACTAGCATTTATAAGGCAACTACTAAATAAACTAAAAAAAAATTATTGACTCTAACATTATTATAGCAGAGGACTTGAATACCCCACTAACAGCCCTAGATAGATCACTGAGGCAAAAAAAAAATCAACAAAGAGATCCAGAACCTAAACTTGACACTCAACCAAATGGACTTAATAGACACCTACAGATTATTCCACCTAACAACCACAGAATATACATTCTACTTATCACCACATGGAATGTACTCCAAGATTGATCACATCCTTGGCCATAAATCAAGCATAACTAAATTCCATAAGGTTGAAATCTTGCCATGCACATTCTCAGAACACAGTGGAATAAAAATAAATATCAACACCAACAACATTTCCCCAAAGCCCACATAGACATGGACACTAAACAGCATGATGCAAAACAACTACTGGGCCAACACTGAAATCAAAGTAGAAATTAAAAGATTCCTGAAAACAAATGAAAATGAAGAAACATCTTACCAAATCCTCTGGGATGCAATGAAATCAGTTCTAAGAGGGAAACTTATCTCTATGAGCACACATCAAGAAAACAGAAAAATCATAAGTGGAGAGCCTAAAAAATCACCTAAGGAGCTGGAAAGAGAAGACCACCAAAACCCCAACTTTAGCAGAAGAATCCAAATCACAAA
Organism: Cephalopachus bancanus; assembly: GCA_027257055.1. NCBI lineage: Eukaryota > Metazoa > Chordata > Mammalia > Primates > Tarsiidae > Cephalopachus > Cephalopachus bancanus. Next base: position 3,875,520 of record JAPVLO010000045.1, read on the forward strand.
AATAAGAGCCCAAATACAGGATATTGAAGACGAAAATATCATAGAAAACATCAACAAAACAAAAAGCTGGTTTTTTGAAAGAATTAACAAGATTGATGGACCCCTAGCCAGAATGACCAAGAAAAAGAGAGGAAAAGCCCAAATAAACACACTCAGAAATATAAAAGATCAAGTCACAAATGACCCTGAAGAAATACAAAAGATTATCAGAGATTACTATGTACACCTGTATGGAAACAAACTTGATAACCTAAATGAAATGGAGGACTTTCTGACATCACACAACTTTCCCAGGTCAAAACAAGAAGACATCGAGACACTACATACACCAATAACAAACCAGGAAATTGACTGTCATAAGAAAACTACCTACAAAAAAAAAAGCCCTGAACCGGATGACTTTCCAGCAGAATTCTACAAAACGTACAAGGAGGAGCTGATACCAATCCTATTGAGAGTATTTCAGGCAATTGAGAAAAAAAAAGAATTCTCCCCAAATCATTTTATGAAACTAACATCACACTGATACCCAAACTGGGTAAAGATCCAACAGAGAAAGACAACTACAGGCCAATATCCCTATGAACATAGATGCAAAAATCCTCAATAAGATTCTAGCAAATCAGATCCAAAAACACATCTCAAAAATCATTCCACCATGACCAAGTAGGCTTCATCTCCAGGATGTAGGGCTGGTTCAACATTCACAAGACCATAAATGTAATTAAATACATCAACAAATGTAAAGACAAGAACCACATGATTATATTATTAGATGCAGGAAAAGTTTTGATAAAATCAAGCATCCCTTCTTGATTAAAAAAACCTAGATATATAAGGAACATACCTCAATATAGTAAGTGCCATCTATGATAAACCCACAGCTAACATATTGCTAAATGGACAGAAGCTGGAAACATTTCTTCTGAAAACTGGAACAAGACAAGGTTGCCCACTCTCACCCCTCTTGTTCAACATGGTGTTGCAAGTCCTAGCTCAGGCAATTAGACAAGAGAAGGAAATTAGGGGTATCCAAATAGGAAAAGAGAAGTCAAGTTAACCCTCTTTGCTGATGATATGATCCTATACCTTGAAAATCTAAGAGAGTCTGTCAAAAACCTGCTGGCATTGGTAAAGAACTTTGACAAAGTCTCAGGGTACAAAATAAATGTGCAAAAGACTGTCGCATTCCTATACACCAACAACAAGCAGGCAGGGACCCAAATTAAAAGCACAATCCCATTCACAATAGCCATAAAAAAAAAAAAAAAAAAGAAATACCTCGGCATCTTCCTAACCAGAGAAGTGAAAGACCTTTATAATGAGAACTACAAAACATTGCTCAAAGAAATCCAAGAAGACATAAACAAATGGAAAAATATTCCGTGCTCATGGATAGGAAGAATCAACATTGTTAAATGTCCATCCTACCAAAGGCAATCTACAGATTCCACACAATACCCATTAAGTTACCAACATCATAATTCTCACACCTGGAAATGACGATACAGAAATTCATATGAAAATATAGACGACCATGAATAGCCAAAACAATCCTTAGCAAAAGAAACAAAGCAGGAGGTATCACACTTCCAGACTCCAAACTTTACTATAAGTCTACAGTAATCAAAACAGCCTGGTATTGGCATAAGAACAGGCACATAGACCAATGGAACAGGATAGAGACTACAGATGCAAAGCCTCAATTCCTCAACCAACTCATCTTTGACAAAGCCTCCAACAACAATCACTGGGGAGAGGAGAACCTATTCAGTAAATGGTGATGGGAAAACTGGCTGAACACATGCAGAAGATTGAAACAGGAACGCTACCTATCACCATACACAAAAATTAACTCTAAATGGATCAAAGACCTAAATGTAAAACCTCAAACTATAAGAATGTTAGCAAATGCAGGAGACATCCTTATGGAAATTGGAACTGGGAACTAATTCCTATTCAGATCTCTAAAGGCCAATACCTTAAGAAATAAGATAGATAAGTGGGACCTCATCAAATGAATTAGCTTCTGCATAGCAAAAGAAACTATCAAGTGAGCAGGGAGACAGCCCACAAAATGGGAAATAATATTTGCCAACTGTATATCTGACAAAGACCTAACATCTAGGATCTATAAGGAACTCAAATGCGCCAAAAGGAAATAAAAAAAACAGCCCCATTAAAAAGTGGGCAAAAGACATGAATAGACACTTCTCAAATATACGGGCAGCCAACAGACACATGAAAAAGTGCTCAGCCTCATTCATCATGAGAGAAATGCAAATCAAAACCACATTGAGATGCCACATAGTCCCAGTAAGAATGGCGATCATTAACAAAACAAACAACAACAGATGCTGGCGAGGATGCAGAGATAAAGGAACACTTCTACAGTGCTGGTGGCAATGGAAACTAGTGCAACCTCTCTGGAAGACAGTGTGATTTCTGAAAGAACTAGAAATTGACCTTTCATATGACCCAGCAATTTCCCTATTGGGAATATACCCAGAGGGACTCAAATCATTCTACAAAAAAGATACCTGCACATGTTGTTTGTTTCAGCTCTATTCACAATAGCAAAAACATGGAACCAACCATGTTGCCCATCGAACTGGACTGGATTAAAAAATGTGGTATGTATACACAATGGAATATTATGCAGCCATAAATAAAGACAAACATATGGACTTTGCAGCAACTTGGATGGATTTGGAGTCGATCATACTCAGTGATCTATCACAGAAACAAACAACAGAGTACCATATGTTCTCACTCATAAGCAGACCTTGAACAATTATAATACTATAAGAAAGGGGTTGGCCGTAGTGGGAAACTGTCATGGGAGGGGGGTGGGATTGGCAGTTGAGGAAACTGCTAAGGGAGGGAGGGGCATACCTCATCAACAAGGGTACCTGCATAATCAATGTTTGTATACCTAACCCTGAATTGTATCCCACAAATTTATAATAAATAATAATAATAATAAAAGATGCAGATAAAGACATTATAGATATGTGTGTTTTTGTGTGGTGTATAGGTATATATGTATATGCTAAATAGTAATAGATTGAACTAGTAATGATTTATGTGGGTCAAAATACTTTATAGAAGTTAAAATAATAAGTAATTTTACAGACTCAAGGAAAGAAAACTCCTTAATGAGGTACCAGATAATACACTCCTATTAGTGCTTTCCAAATCTTAAGGCACATACCAATCACTTGAAAATCTTGGAGTTGGGCTCGGTGGCTCAGCCTATAATCCCATGCCTTTGGGAGGCGAGAGGTGAGTGGATTGCCTGAGCCGCGGGTTAGAGACCCCCCTGGGCAACGAGACCTCATCTCTACAATAAACCAAAAAAATCAGCCAGGCATGGTAGCGCATGCCTGGAATTCCAGCTACTTAGAAGGCTGAGGTGAAAGGATCATCGGAGCCCGGCAGGTCGAGGCTGTGGTGGCCAGGAGTGGCCACTGCACTCCAGTCTGGGTGACAGAGTGAGACTCCTACTCAAAAAAAAAAAAAAAAAAAAAAAAAAAAGAAAAAGAAAATCTTGTAAAAAAGAATATTTTCATTCACTCAACATGTGGTGGGAGTGGATTGAAAAATTCACCAGAGATGATAATGCTGCTGGTCTATGGACCACACATTCAGTAGGAAGACTCTATCTAGTCCACCTGGATTTGTGTAACTCCATTTCCACAGTACCTTGAGTGCTTTATCAAGACCTCAAGAGGAAAAAAATGCCTAAAATCAAATACTAGACTTATTAGCAGTAGTAGTTCACTGGCAGGATATCCAATTGATGTCTCCCAATCATCAAATTACTTTAATTAGCTTCCCAGCTCTCCTCAATGTTCTCTTTTGTACTATTCTCTTTTATTCAGAGTTTTTTCACAACTTTTTTTTTTTTTAGTTTCATATGATTCTCTCTGGTTACAGGGACCCATAAATTATGGGTATATTATTTAATAAGCAATTATTATAAGAAAAAGTCTTTCTATATCATTCTGTGAATTACTTATAACTATTACTGCTATAGTTGCTATTCTACTTTTTTATTTCTTTTTCTTTTCCATTGTATTGGAAGTTTCAAAGTAACAGCATAAATATTATATTTTAACAGGTAGCATCATTTATTGCCTAAATAAGAAATGACTCCCCTCTTTCTTTATGTGAGAAAGGAAGGATAATAGATCTGCTCTATGATTTTGGAATAGGAAAGACTAACTTTCGAGAAGCATTTTGGAAAATCATCATCCTTTCGAACCCAGTATACCCTTTAGATATTGACTTTCCTCGTTTCTACTTTAAAATATTCCAGTGAAACGAATACCCCTTAGCAGAGCAGCTGTTTGTAGAGAAGTGGCAGAAGAAAAGAGTTATCTCATCTCAGGCCTCTAGATGAGGTATAAATTCTCCTCTGGTTTAACTCTCTATTGATTGAATACATCTTTAGCATATTTCCTGTTCATATTCACAATTAGTGTACTCATATAACATAACTTCTGAGCACTTGGCAGGGAGGAGAAGTATCTTTCATGTGCATTTACACAACATACTGTGGTTTATACTATGAACCCCACTTTATATTTTGTAGATTTTCTGGTCCCATATAGACTACTGAAATCTCAATCTCATATATGTATATGTTCATGTTGTTAAAAGATTACATGGTTCTTTCCAGAGAAATTAACACTTGTTATTAGAAAAATAATGCACAATTGTAATAAGACAAAAACCCTTCAGGAATTTATCTCACACTCTGAGCACTCATCCGGCCTTTCCCTCCATCTTCTTTTTCTACCACTGCTTTTAAGTTGGGAAATCCACGTTGCTGTTACTCCAAGGAGAGGTCACTAGCTGGAGGGGTGCAAAAATGCAGAGGAATAAAACTTTTAATTTAGAGAAGCAAAATCATACTCCAAGAAGGATCATCAGCATCACCACCAGCAACAGCACCACCAGCAACAACGGCAGCAGTCATCACCATCGCCAATACCTGCAAATGGGCAACAGGCCAGCAGCCAAAATGAAGGCTTGATGATTGACCTGAAGAATTTTAGGACACCAGGAGAGAAGACCTTCACCCCATCAAACTGTCTCTGTGGGAAATCTTCCTCCTGACATCAGTGAGGAGGAAACGAGGAAACTGTTTGAGAAATAAGGCAGGTGAAGTTTTCATTCATAAAGATAAAGGATTTGGCTTTATCCACTTAGAAACATGAACCATAGAGGAGATTGGCAAACTAGAGCTGGACAATATGCCACTTCATGGAAAGCAACTGTGTGTATGCATTGCCTGTCATAGTGCTTCCCTTACGGCCCGAAACCTTCCTCAGTATGTGTCCAATAAACTACTGGAAGAAGTCTTTTTTGTGTTTGGCCAGGTGGAGAGGGCTGTAGTCACTGTGGATAATCAAGGAAGGTCCCCGGGAAAAGACATTATTGAGTTCTCAGAGAAGCCATTTGCTCAGGAATCTTTGGACAGATGCAGTAGAGGTTCCTTTCTGCTAATCACATTTCTTAGTTCTGTGACTATGAAACCCATGAACCAGTTAGATGATGAAGAGGGATTTCCAGAGAAGCTGGTTATAAAGAGTCAGCAATTTCACAAGGAGGAAGAACAGCCACCCAGATTTGCACAGCCTGGCTCCTTTGAGTATAGGCATGCACTGAAAGGCACTCCTAGAGATGGAGAAGCAGCAGCAGGACTGCAACATCAAGGAGGCTTGTGGGAAGCTGGAGATGGATATGGAGGCATCTCGCCATGAGAATCAGGTCATGCTGAGGAGACAGGATTTGATGAGGCACCAAGAAAAACTTTGGAGGATGGAAGACCTGCACAACCAAGAGGTACAAAAACAAAAGCAACTGGAGATCAGGCAGGAGGAGGAGCACACACACTGGGAGGAAGAGATGCTGTGGCAACAATAAGAAGTGATATGGTGACAGCAGGAAGGATTCAAGGGAATACTCCCTGATGGGAGAGAGCAGGAGATTCGGATGGGCCAGATGGCTATGGAAGGTGCTATGGGCATAAACAACAGAGGGGCCATGCCCCATACTCCTGTGCCAGTTGGTACCCCAGCTCCTCCAGGACTTGCCACTATGATGCTGGATGGAACCTTGGGATTGACCCCACCAACAACTGAACGCTTTGACCAAGTTGCTACAATGGACGGAATTGTGGCAATGGTGGAACTCCTCCTGCATTCAACCGTGCAGCCCCTGAAGCTGAATTTGCTTCAAAAAAATATCGCTGACATTAATAAAGTTGCAGTGTCTAGTTTCTCAAACCTTAAAATAAGGACCCTTTTTGGACTAATCAGAATTCTGTCTTGGAAAAGTGTTAGAGATTCCTCCCAATGGTTAGGTCTACCTTTCCTGTACTACTCTAGGGAGGGTGCTGAAGGCAGAGGGCAAGAGAGGGGTGGTATTTAACAACTCAGTTCTGTGTGATGTATTGTTTAACTAATCAATTGTGTGGTGCATTCCTGAAGTCTCATATGTGATTGTTGAGGGTCTGGGGAAACCATGGCAAAATGGATCCAGTTAGAGCCCCACTAATCTTGATTATTCCATTTTTGTCCATCCTGTTTTGCTTTATTATCATTACACTCCTCCCCAATCCCAGCCCCAGAGACACTGCCACATACACCACAAAAATCAAATACTCCCCCCCACCTGTGACCTTAGCACCATTGTTCCATTCACTCCCAGGTGAGAATTCAGGCAAATGTCCCCAGAGGCCACAGCCAACATACATATGGTTCTGTTATATCCCATATATTTCCCCTTTATCTCCTAAGGAAAATATTTTCTCCTAGAGATTTTCATTTTAGTATATCTCTTAAAAAAAAAAGAAAAAAGAAAAAACCATGTGTTAACTAGCCTCCATCTTTTTCTTGGGTAAGAATAACCCAGGAATGGCCCTTTTGTGTCTATGCTGTTGCTGGTCACAGCTTTTCTTGATAGGTTCTAGTAAAATCTTGAGAACAGGGTTGCTGTATGCTGAAGATCTGACAGTAGCTCTTAGACTTGCCTGTTAGGTAGCTGTGCAGTGAATTTTTTTTGAAATTGGTGTACCATGTTTGATTTGTCCATAGTATCTTAAATTTGGAGTTCTTCTGAGAAATGGAGTAATAATGCAGCATCAACTTATTAAAATACATGTTAAGCCTTTAAAAAAAATTAGTTAATCCAGAAATCCTTAACTTAAGTTTCTTCTCTTTCTGTACTCTCTCCTGGCTCAAGTTCAATTGGTCATTACTGAGACTCTACAGTGATGACTCCTATTTCCCTGGTCCAGAACTCCTCCTTGGCCTGTACATCTTACTGCCTACTAGATAGGTCCGCCTGAATGTACCATGCACATCACAAATAAATCACATTCAAAAGTTTATGAACCAAGGCCCCTTGGTTGTCTCCAAGGTGACTAGTGAAATCAAATCTTTTCTGACTGTATTCCAGGAGTTATTCTAAACTCTTTTGTCCTCATTGCTTCTGATATCAAATTAATTATCAAATCATTAGATTCCTAAATATCTCTAAATTTATCCTTCTTCATCATACTCACTACAACTACTTTAATCCAGAAATACATAATTTCTTTCCTGGAACTTTGCCATATCTTCTTTACTATTCTAACCTTCAGGGTTAACAGTCTCTAACTTATCTTTCACACTGTGTCTGGAGTGATTGTTTAAATTTTGTTATTGTCTAGCTTTAAATCATTGAATGGCTCCCCACTAGCCACAAGGTGGCATCCAAATAGCTTATCATTTGGTCTTTGTCTTCTTTAGCTTTATTGTTTCTTTCCAATCTGCATTTCTTCCTCTAATTATTTATATATTTCCATTTTTTCCTTATTATTCTAATCCTATGCATGCACTGTTCTACCTTCAATCTTCCCCTAACCACTGAACAATATTACTTATATATCAAAACTCTGCTTAATTTTTATTTTTCTATGGAAGGAGAACTAATCCTGTTCATATTAACCTTCCTATGTAGTTCTATTATGATTTCACACTGCTGTAAGATTACTTGTATGTTTCCCATACACACAGGACCATGAGTATCTGGCTGCACATGCTATCTGGCACAGAGCATCTGATCAATAAATATATCAAAATTATTCATATGAACGTTTGTCCAGTCCATTTTAGCAACTTATTTTCTATACATCATTAAATATGTCTTGTCATTCTTGGTTAAATTTATACATTCATCTAAGCGGCTTTGGAATAAAGAGCCATAGCAGACATTTTTCTCAGATATAAGTACCAGGAACAGCTGTGCTTCTAAATAATTGATTTGTTTTTGGATCTACAAACAATCATTTGTAGTACTATGGATCTTGAAACTGATTGTATTTCTCTCTTCGCTTTGGCACTAAAAGAAATTCGGGGCGAAATATGTGGTTCATCTCTAAAAGTACTACAGAAACATATGATAAAGATTTTTATGCACTAATCTTAACTCATTTCATTTTCTAACCTTATTTTCTCTCTTATTAGTCTCATCACTTTATCTTTTCTATATGTGCTTTTATAAAAATATGTGCTTTCTTATGTGCTTTTATAAAAATATCAACATTCAAAATATATGGAATTAATGAGTGCTATTTAATTACTACTGACAAATTGAAATGATCTACATTGTGATATTCAACTCTTTTTATCCTAACCTTGGTGAGAAAAGTGCTATGAACTATATAATCAAATCCCCATTTCTTTGATTCTCCATGATGTGGGTTTACTTTAAACCTTGATCAGTGAACTGCTTCCCGAATATTCTTATTTTGCTCCAGTTAAGAAAAATATACACTCTACTTGGAGTTAATAAAATTTATTGAGGTAAACTTATAATTTCTTTGTAAGTCACACTTGTAACCTTTAGTTTCTATGTACCTATCACTGTAATTAAGATTGCTATTTTTCACTACATTGTATAAACTTTCCAGATAATTTCTGCTTAAAATAAAAAGTTTTTACCTTTGTGGTAGTTAAATTAAATATTCACTTTACAATAATTATTTAAGTTGTGTCTATATTTTATATGTATTTTTCTAAATGTATCATACTTCACAATAAAAAAGTTTTTAATAACTAATATTACTAAAAGCCTAGGCAGATATAAAATCAATAATAAATGTAATCCTAAGAAGGAATATAAGCAAATTTAGAAATTATTAAAATGTATTCAGCTTGGCCAACTAGGTAATCTGAATCAATTCTAGAGCTAAAAGCAACTAGAAACATATTGACAAAAAATTATTGTTAAAAATATTAGAAAATTGATAAACTACAAAGACAGATCAGATCCCTGGACTAAAAGTCCAGAGAAGAAAATCCAGAAGGGCAAGCCTGTTATTTGGGCTACTTTTCTCCAGGGACAGTAGTCAGTTTTACGAGAAATGGCCCAGAGGCTGAGGAGCTAAACTGAGCTTTCAGCAGCATTGTGAGTTTAGCAAAATACAAACTAGAATACAGAGGTTTCCGAGGAGAGGGAGGTCTGGAAATCCCCAGGGTTTAGGTTGAGACCCTCTCAAGGGCTACACCTAAGGACTGAGGATAAACTGAAATGACCCAGCCTTCACAAGGACTGATGACTAATGCTCAGTTTTGAATCATTTCAAACCCTGAGTGGATTAAGGCGATCTGGTGTGGTTTTGTTCTAATATATCTGCCAGAAATTAATGTAAATCTTATTTGGGATGAAGATAACTTTATTTTAGACTTCAAATTACTTCTGTGATTTTTTCAAATACTAGTACTAAATTTAAAAGATCAGGAAGAGAGATAAAAACCTGTGATGGAAACCAAGGAAAACAATAGACAAAATAGCAGACGCCCAGAACATCCAGATAGGGACACTTCAGACACAGATACAGATTTTTCAAAGCACAAATAATAATAGTGTGTTGTGGGGTGTAAATCATGTTAAAGTCAATTATATAACAATAATAATACAAACTGTAGCAGGGGTATAAATCAAAGTATCATTTAGAAGTTTCTTACATTATAGGGAACTGCTATATTAATTTAAAAACAACCATGAAAAGTTAAGAATACATATTGCAAAAACTATAGAAACCACTGAAAATAAAAAGGGCTACAGATAAAAATTCAAAGGAGAAGATAAAATGGAATATTAAATTGATGAGTCAAAAAGAAGGTGGAAGGACTAATATAGTCTCAAAAACAGAACAACTAGAAAACAAAAAGCAAGATGATTTTTAAAAACCCAACCATATTGATAATTATATTAAAGGTATAATAATGATATCAAAGTGTCTAGTTCATATGAACTAGACACTTCAATAAAAATGCAGAGATTATTAGGGTGAAAAAAAGCAATACCCACCCAACTGTATGCTATTTACCAGGAAGTGCATTAAATATGTTGGGTGGGTGTTGCTTTAAATATAAAGACACAGATATGTTAAAAACACAAATATGAGGAAAGTCATAAGCACAATAAATATGCAGCTATATTAAGAAGGCAATGTAGACTTCAAGAAAAAGTGTGCTACCAACATCAGTATTACATAGTGATAAGAGTGTATTCATTGAAAGGACATATCAGTTCTATATCAAGAGTCAGCAAACACAGCCTGTGAGCTAAATCTGTCTGCTACCATTTTCTTTTATAAATGAAGTTTTATGAGATTCTTTCTGTTTCATCAAATAAATTCTAAATTTTATTTCATCTATATTAAAACCTGCTCATGAGAAGTGGCAAGATGGTGATGGGGCAGCCCAGTCTCTGAAGCCCTCTGCAAAGGAGATCTGCAGTGGGTCTCTGACTCTCACCCTGGGGGGCTGTGGACCCCAACATCGCAGCCTGCTCTTCGTACAGAGCTCAGCCGTTGCCACCGCTGGGACATCGCAACGGATTGGACAGTCACTGCGGCACAAACGGTGCTGCCACCGCAGCCCCTCCCCCCACCGCCGCTGCCACCGCCGCTGCTGCCAGGGCCTCTGTGACGGCCGTAGCACATAACACCACCCGGCCCGAGGCAATCCACATCAAACACCTTCAGGGAAGATCTGCTGGGATCGCTGCCACCTCTCCTGCAACCAAGATTGTCCTGCCCACCCACTGTAAGGCTCCTGTTGCCTGCTCTGAGGCAGGCAGCCATCTTGTTCCTGTCCGGCCCCACCCCCCCTGGGGCGAGCAGCTGAGATAGCATCACCTGCTGGCAATTCAAGGTAAAAAAACCAAAACGGGAGAAACAAGCTTGATAAAGACATAGACCAGAGTGCTGAACGGAGGGTAATCTGAACTGTCCTTCACAGCAGATCAGGGGCAACTGACCCTAACTGCAAACTAATTTACGAGCTTGAAAAGAAAACTAGAAATCAGACCTGAAAGGACATTGGACTTAAACGAAATGTCTGAGTGTGCTTCATTGATTCTATTAGTTTGATGACTTAATTCTATTCCTACTGTATTGTTCCCTTTTTTCTTTTTTCCTTTTCCTTTTCTTCTCTTTTCTTCTCTCTATAAACCATATCTTTGTATAGAGGAACAGCATACTAACAAGGTGGTTGGTTACCTTGTATGTTAGCATGACTATATGTTTTATTTTTATTTTTATTTTTTGTATGATAGTTGGTTTGTCTGTAGCTGTGGTCTATTGTTTTTATCTGTTTCAGTATAGGCCTCTCTCTCTATTTGTTGGCACACTCATTTGTTTCCCCCCTTAATCCTCTATCTCTCCACTCCCCTCTTCAACCCACTATCTGCTCCATTCTCTCCCCTTTGCTAACCACATTTTATTTCAGGGAGTAAACCTACAGCCCCACTGCATGGACAGATTCCAGGGCAGTGGGAAGTAGGTTCCACATTGTCCACACACCTGTCAGCAAATACCAGGACCTGCAGACAGATTTTGAATCACAGCTCTCCCCTTAAGTAAATCTCAAAACTGCAAAAAGGACCACCTCCAACCTACAGTGCAACTCCAGAATTGAACAAAGTAAGAGGACATACATAAAGAATAGGAGATTGAACAAACAGAAGTAAAACCAATCCCTTTACCCCTGAATACCAGAATTAAAGAAGACAGTGATGTGGAGGGAAGGAAAAAGTAGGGAGGGGGAAAAACCACACAAGTGAAGAAAAACCAAAAGAAGAATATAGGTCTTACACAGACCCCTGGGAAATCAGACACTGACAAAACAGATTCTGGAACACAAACAATGAAGAGCCCCCCGAATGACTGGTTACATGCAACAAACCCAGACATCAAGACATTAATGGAGAGAATTAAAAAAATTTAGGAGAGACAAGAGGAAAATAGGAAGGAGCTGATGTCAGAAATGACAGAAGTAAAGAATACTGTGATGGAAATGAACAACAGACTAATAAGCATGGAAAGCAGAATCAACCAAGCAGAAGAAAGAATCTCAGAGCTCGAAGACCAAAACACAGAACTAACCCAAACTGTCAAAAGCATAGAAAAGAAGCTCAAAAAGACAGAACAAAACCTGCAAGAGATGAATGATCGCTTCAAGAGACCAAACCTAACAGTAATTGGGCTTCCTGAGGCAGAGAGAGAAACAGAAGCCACACTGGAACAAACATTTCATGAAATCATTCAAAAAAACTTCCCTCATCTCATTAAGGATGAAAAACTTCAAACACAAGAGATTCAGGGAACCCCTGCAAGACAACTAATGAGAAGACCAACTCCCAGACACATAATAATTCGCCTAAACAAAGTAGCTATAAAAGGAAAAATCCTAAAGGCAGCAAGAGAAAAAGGTCAGACTACCTACCAGGGAAAACCAATTAGAATAGCAGCAGATTTATCCACAGAAACCCTTAAGGCCAGGAGAGCCTGGAGCCCTATCTTCAAAGTTCTAAAAAAGAAACAATTCCAACCAAGAATAACCTACCCAATCTAAGCTTCATTAGTTAGGAAGAATTGAAATCTTTTCCAGACATCCAATCCCTAAGAACCTACACTGTCACCAGACCACCTCTACAAGAAACACTTAAGAAAGTATTGAACACAGAAGAAAAAGAAAAAAGAACAACAGCATTCTTCACAAGAGTACAGGCAAAAGATTAAAAACACACATGAACCAACTCCAAAACCCAAAGAAAGACAACAAACAAACAGGAACAACTTTGTAAGAACCTTATGACAGGGATCAACTCTTGCATTTCAATTATTAGCCTAAATGTGAACAGACGAAATGCACCACTGAAAAGACATAGAATGGCAAAATGAATAAAATATCATCAGGCAACATTCTATTGCCTTGAAGAGACTCACCTCACTAGAAAGGACACCCAAAGACTGAAAGTAAGAGGATGAGAAACAAACTTTCAGGCGAACGGAATACAAAAGAAAGGAGGAGTAGCGATCTTAATTTAAGACAAAATACCCATTAAGCTATTAAAAATCAAAAAAGATACAGAAGGCCACCACATAATGATAAAAGGCTCAATCCATCAACAAGAAATATCTATCCTAAACATATATGCACCCAACATAGGTGTGCCAACTTTCATAAAGCAACTTCTTGAAAAACTAAAGAAAGATATCGACTCTAACACTATCATAACTGGGGACTTTAATACACCACTCACAACCCTAGACAGATCATCAGGACAAAAAATCAGCAAGGAGATCTAGAACCTCAATGTGACCTTGGACCAAATGGACTTAATTGATACCTACAGAACACTCCATCCAAAGACCACAGAATACACATTCTACTCATCACCACATGGAACACATTCTAAGATCGACCACATACTCAGCCATAAATCAAGCATAAGCAAATTTAAAAGGACCGAAATTCTACCAAGCACCTTCTTGGACCACAGTGGAATAAAAATAAACATTGACACCAACAAAGTCCCCCCAAAACCCACAAAGACATGGACACTAAACAGTATGATGCTAAACAACTCCTGGGTCAATGACAAAATCAAAACAGGGATCAAAAGATACCTGGAAACAAATGAAAATGAAGAAACATCTTACCAAAATCTCTGGAATGCCCTGAAAGCTGTAGTAACAGGGGAATTTATATCCCTACAAACACACATGAAGAAAATGGAAGGAACAGAAATTCACAACCTAACAAGCCACCTAAAGAAGCTGGAAAAGCAAGACCACAAAAACCCTAATTTCAGCAGAAGAATCCAGATCACCAAAACAAAAGCCCAAATCCAGGACATAGAAGACAAAAAGATAATACAAAAAAATCGATGAAACAAAAAGCTGGTTCTTTGAAAGGATAAACAAGATCGATGGTCCCCTAGCTAGACTGACCAAGAAAAAACGAGGAAAAAAAAAAAAAAAAACAAATAAGAACAATCAGAAACACAAAAGATGAAGTCACATCTGACCCTGAAGAAATACAAAAGATCATTAGAGACTACTATGTACACTTGTATGGAAAAAAACTTGAAAACCTTAAGGAAATGGAGGACTTTCTGACATCACACAACCTACCTAGGTTGGAACAAGAAGAAATTGAGACCCTAAATAGACAAATAACAATCAAGGAAATCGACTATGTAATAAGAAAACTTCCTACAAAAAAAAAGTCCTGGTCCAGATGGCTTTCCAACAGAATTCTACAAGACATTCAAGGAGGAGCTGATACCAATCCTACTGAAGGTATTCCAGGCTATTGAAAAAGATGGAACTCTCCCCAAATCATTTTATGAAACCAACATCACATTGATACCCAAGCCAGGTAAAGATCCAACAAAGAAAGAGAACTACAGGCCAATATCTTTGATGAACATAGATGCTAAAATTCTCAACAAGATCCTAGCAAACCAGATTCAGCAATACATCTCAAAAATCATCCACCATGACTAAGAAGGCTTCATTCCTGGGATGCAAGGCTGGTTCAACATCCGTAAAACCATAAATGTAATTAAATTCATCAACAGATGTTAAAACAAAAACCACATGATTATATCATTAGATGCAGAAAAAGCTTTTGATAAAATCCAGCACCCCTTCTTGATAAAAACCCTTGAACATCTAGGCATACGGGGACCATACCTCAAAATAGTAAAAGCCATCTACGAGAAACCCACAGCCAGCATACTCCTAAATGGACAAAAATTGGAACCGTTTCCCCTGAAAACTTGAACTAGAAAAGGATGCCCACTCTCACCCCTCCTGTTCAACATAGTATTGGAAGTCCTGGCTAGAGAAATCAAGAAGAGGAGGCAATCAGAGGTATTCAAATAGGAAAAGAGGAAGTCAAGTTATCTCTCTATGCAGATGAAATGATTGTGTACCTTGAAAACCCAAGAGAATCTGTCAAAAGCCTCCTTACATTGATAAAGGCCTTTGGCAAAGTCTCAGGATACAAAATAAATGTACAAAAGACAATCGCATTTCTCTACACCAATAATAAACAAACAGAAACCCAAATAAAAAACACAATTTCATTCACAATAGCCACAAAAAAAATGAAATACCTTGGCATCTTCTTAACCAGAGACGTGAAAGACCTTTACAATGAAAATTACAAAACACTGCTCAAAGAAATCAAAGCTGACAAGAACAAGTGGAAAAATATCCCATGCTCATGGATTGGAAGAATCAACATTGTGAAGATGTCCATCTTACCTAAGGCAATCTACAAATTTAATGCAATACCCATTAAATTACCAACAGCATTCTTCTCAGACCTAGAAAAAACAACACAGGAATTCATATGGAAACACAAACGTCCAAGAATAGCCAGAACAATCCTCAGCAAAAAAAACAAAGCAGGTGGTATCACAATACCAGACTTCAAACTTTACTATAAAACTACAATCATCAAAACAGCTTGGTATTGGTACAGGAACAGGCATATAGATCAATGGAACAGAATTCAGATTCCAGAAGCAAAACCTCAATTTCTCAACCAACTCATCTTCGACAAAGCCCCCACCACCTACCACTGGGGAGAGGAGAACCTATTCAGTAAATGGTGCTGGGAAAACTGGCTGCCCACATGCAGAAGATTGAAACAGGACCCCTATCTATCCCCATGCACAAAGGTTAACTCCAAATGGATCAGAGACCTAAATGTAAAACCTCAAACCATAAGAACCTTAGAAAAGGAAGGAAATACCCTCATGGAAATTGGAACTGGCATCCAATTGCTGAACAAAACCCGAAACCCACATGTCATAATAGAGAAGATAGACAAGTGGGACCTCATTAAACTGACAAGCTTCTGCAAAGCTAAAGAAACCATCAAGAGAGCAGGGAGACACCCTACAGACTGGGAAAAAGTATTTGCCAACTCTAGGTCTGACAAAGGCTTAACATCCTGGATCTACAAGGAACTGAAACGTACTGAAAAGAAGAAAACAAACAACCCCATTATAAAATGGGCAAAAGATATGAACAGGCACTTCACCAAAGAAGATAGCCGAGCAGCCAACAAACACATGAAGCAATGCTCAACCTCACTAATCATCAGGGAGATGCAAATCAAAACCATACTGAGATACCATCTAACTCCAGTCAGAATGGCAATTATCAACAACTCAAAAAATAACAGCTGCTGGAGAGGGTGTGGTGAAAAGGGAACACTTCTACACTGTTGGTGGGAGTGTAAACTAGTGCAACCTCTGTGGAAAGCAGTGTGCTGATTCCTAAAAGCTCTAAAAATCGACCTTCCATATGGTTCCGCAATCCCCCTGCTGGGAATATACCCTGAAGACCTCAAATCACTCTATAAAAAAGATACCTGCACACGTACGTTTATCGCAGCGTTGTTCACAATAGCAAGAACCTGGAAACAACAATGCTGCCCATCGAAAGAGGACTGGATTAAAAAAAAGTGGTACATATACACGATGGAATGCTACGCAGCCTTAAAAAAGAACAAAATCATGAATTTCACAGCAACCTGGATGGAACTAGGGTCTATAATACTGAATGACCTCTCACAGAAACAAAGATCCGAGTATCACATGTTCTCACTCATATAATGGACCTTGAACATCCAATGTAATACTATAAGAAAATGACTGACGGTACTGGGAAACTATGGGGGGGAGGGGGATGGGATTAACAGTAGCAAATATCTGTCTGGGGATGGGAAAACACCTCTTATCAACAGGGTGCCTGAATGAAATGTAATTGTACACCTAACCCTTAACTGTACCCCACAAAACCATAATAAAAAATATTGATTAATTAAAAAAAAAAAACCTGCTCATCAAAAGACCCTATTAAGAAAACAAGTAGGCCAGGTGTGGTGGCTCACTCCTGTAATCCCAACACTTTGGGAAGTGTAAGAGAGAGGAAGCCCATGTATTCAAGACCAGCCTGAGCAACTTGGCAAGACCTCAATTAGCCGGGTGTGGTGGCATGCACCTGTGGTTCCAGCTATTTGGAAAGTTGAGGTGGAAGGATCTCCTGAGCCCAGGAGGTCAAGTCTGTGGTGGCTGTGAGCTGGCCGCTGCACTCCTGGGTGGCTGAGTGAGACTTAGACTCAAGAAAAAAGAAAAAGAAAAGAAAATGAGTGGGCAAAGTTTGGAGAACATATTTTCAATATGTATAATCTTACAAAACAATTGTATCCAGAAGATATAAAGAACTATTGAACTCAGTAACAAAAAGCTACACAATTTTTTAAATGGGCAAAATATAATTCACAAAGGAAGATATACAAATGGCAATAACTACATGAAAAAATGTTCAACACCATTCACCATGAGGAAATTCATGGTAATGTAAATTAAACTTAAAACATTTAAAAAAATACACTGAAGAAGGAAAATGACCCAGAGTAAAATAAGAAAAAAAGAGGCAAAAAGTGTCAGCAAAGTAGTAATAGATATAGAAAATGAACAAGAAGATTGTATGTATATAATTGGAGTTCCTAAAAAGGTGAAAAGATTCATGACAAACAGATCTAATTAATACTGAAAAATTATAAACCAAGAAAATTTTGTGTATAAAAGAAGACCTGAATATACATAGTGAAAGAGCTAGACAATCTCCAAGCCCAAACCACTAAATATTGCTTGAGTTGATTAACTCCTTTCTCTCTTCACTGCTATTCCCCTAGGTCAGGCCCTCATCACATGCTTCCTGGATCACTGCCTCTGCATTGGTGTCCCTGTGCAGGCTTGCTCCTCCTTCTTGACTGCATCCAGTGTGTTCAAAAACAATGAATCTGGTTATACCTTCACTGCTTATTACTCCTTTTAATAGCCTTCATTGCCTATAGTTTCAAGCCCTTTGTGATTAGCCCTAGCCTATCTATTCAGCCTGTGTTTATCTCCATCTCTCATAACATCTCCCCCACTCTTCTGCCATTGCCTTTACAGAATGCGTATTTCATTAGGTCCCTAAACCACAAGCTTGTGGAGAGCAATATTCATAATTCACTTATAGTAGAACTCCTAACACCTAGCACAAGGTCTATAACATGATAGTAGGATTGCCAAATAAGGATGTCTAGCTGAATTTGAATATCAGATAAGCAATAAAAAATATTTTAGCATAAGTAGGTAAAAAGTATTACATGAACTTACATATATTAAAAATTTATTCAATGCTTATCTAAAATTCAAATTTAACTGGATATTCTGTATTTCATTTGCTAAATCTAGTGTCCTACAAAGTCAGCATCCAGGAAATACTTTATGAATAACAAAATTCTGGTTTACATGAAGTGAATTAGATATTGTGGATGGCAAAGGTTCAAGAATCAAGAATTAAATTGTCATAAAAAATGACTTTTATGCGGATATTTTAGTACGTTCAAAGATACAAGCAGATAAAAGATATTGTGCATGTCATAGGCATTGCTTTAGTTTTTGGTCTTTTAAAAAAATGTGATCTCTCAATATGAATAGTGTGTGTGTGTGTGTGTGTGTGTGTGTGTGTGTGTGTGTGTGTGTCTAATTCATATATACATATGAAAAGTTTTGTGATTTGTTTCAGTTATATTTTCCAGCTCTGTTCACTGTATAACTTTTAATTAGGTGGCAGAAATGTTTCTTTCATATAGAAAATCCCACTTTCAGAAGCAAGTTCTAGGAATCACTAAGCCCCAGCATACTAAAGAATAGGGTATGTCCTAAGGATTTAAAACAATACCATTTTTTCTTTTCTTAATTTTATTTTAAAGATGTGGGGGTACAATTCAAGATTAGGTGCATAAGTGGTCATCATACAGTGAGGTTTGGGCTTCCATTTCTAAGCAGCCTTTGACCCTTGTAGTGTACCTGCTCTGTCTGCTGAAGTCCTGACTCTACTGGGTTTGTGCCCTTAGGAGAGGGTGGAACCATAAAATGAGGGCAAGGACTTCAGGCAAAGAAGTAGAAAATTTAATGTACTCAATGGAACAGAAACTTTGTTATCCTCTTGAGAATAATGAAAATGTGAATGTTTATCAATAATGACATGTGTTGATGTCACTCTAAATTTTTAAAAAGCAGTCCACTGATCATTGTTCTGCTAGGCTATCTGAGTGTTAATAAAAGGCAAAAATGGAGAATTTAATCTTTGGTATTGGAGCCAATTAGCTTAGCCACTAATTAAATATGTTTGGTAGATTGTATTTCTCAAAGATATCTATATCTATATAATAGTAACTCTTGTCCTACATTTTTTTTGCAATGTGAATTTGCCACAACCCCACCATACTGTGGGGTCCACATCTTCAGCTCCTTAATCTAGGAAGGTCCTGCAACAGCTTTGACCAATAGAATATGGTAGAAGTGATGGTATGCCAGTTTGGGGCATTGTCCTTAACTGTCCTGATATTCTGCCTCCTGCTTAATGGATGCCAGTCACCATTTAAGGAGTGCAATTACTCTGAGATCACCTTGCTGTGAGAAGCACAAGCCATGTGGACAGGCAGTGGAGGATCAGACACCATGTGAAGAATGAGAGAGGCCAAGAAGACTGAGGTGCCAGACATATAATGAAGAAGCTTGTTGAAAGTGACTCCTCCAGGCCTAGCTGTCCCAGCTGATACCGTGTGAATGAGAGATAAAACAATCAGCCAACTCCTCCTGAATTGCTGACTCCAAAAAGCATGAGCTAAGGAAAACTACTGTGTCAAGTCTCAAGTACAGGATTAGTTCATTATATAGTAATAGATTACCAAAATAACATGTAGTCAAGTCAACACAACTTCTAATTTTATGATCAACACCAAAATTATTATTGCATTGGCTCTTAAAAGATGGAAAGTAAATTAACAGATGGAGTACTATTTATAAATATACTTTTGTAGTTATATGTTGCTAGATTTTGGAATTTGGGGTTAAATCCTTATTCTGTCACTTACCAATCATGAGGCATTGGGCAAGTTACATCATTTCTCTAAGACTCAATATACTTGTCTGTAAAATAGGAAGACCATGTTGTCTATTTACCAGGTTGTGATGAGAATTTAATGAGATAATACATGTATAATACTCAGCACAGTACTCAATACATTAATGACAGTTATTAAAATCAGTAACAATTTATTAAGTAACTCCATAAAACTTTAGACACTCTAACTCAAAAGATCATTTATCAAAATAATAGCTAAACTTATATTGAAATCATTTTATATTTTCCTATGATGAATTTTCCTTAAATATATTTTGGGTAAAATTTAAAATTATGGTTTGATATCTTGACACCTAAAATGCTAACACTGAATATTTAAATGTTCCTTATGCTTGCAGATTGCTGTACAATTTTAAAATATTTCCAATTACATTCCCTCAGTTTGACTTCACAGCTCTCTAGTGGAATGTCAGGGCAGTATTACCCAATTTACAGATGACTAAACTAGGCCAATGAGGATCTATGATTAGAAAGTGGGAGAGTCAGAATTAGAATATATGTTCTCATGTTGTTTTCTTCATTATTTCTCATTAGAGAGACAATGAAAACTTATTTTCCTAACCTAACAATAAAAATTCTACTGATTACAGATCAATTTCAAATGCTATCTCACTGTCAGATTCTCTGTTGATGCCCCCAATTCAAATGAGACCTCCTTCGTGAACTTCTATACCTCTTTCATCACATATGCTTAACCCCTCATGACAATTGATCTTACATGGTAGATATATATGTATCTCTGAGTTAACAAATAACCTGGGAAAAGAGGTGTAGTGAGAGATGCTAGACTCCTCTCCCTTCAAGGCTGCATACTCTATGAGAACAGGAGCTTTGTCTGTTTTCTCCAGGCTGTTTTCTTGGCACCTAGCACAGAGTAGGTATCCAGTGAATAAATACTGAAATAGTAAATGAAGGAGTGAATGTGGAACAGAACTTGAGACTTCAATTCTTGGCATAGAAATATAAAACAAAGTAGTAGCCCAGGAATGTGTATATAAAAATCTGGGAGTCCTCTGAGTAGGAGGCAGTGGTCTGGGTTAAGGTGTAAGAGCCAGCTCAGGATGGGACTAAGCCAAGTAGAGGGCTAGTCAAGGTGGGGCATTGCTTGGAGCCAGATATTAAAGCCTGCTAGAGCCAAGAAGGGGAAAAAAAGTTTCAAGGAGTATGAACATGATGTCTGACACAGTACAGGCAAGAAAGTATCCAGAACCAAGAGCTGGGAATTTAATTTAGAGACTAACATAATATTAAAGCTAATCCACCTTCATATGCACCCTCCCAGAGTCCAACATTATAAACTTGTTCTAATCATGTAATTTATGACTGAGAGTGCACGGTGCCTAGATCCCTCTGTATTTTCTACAATGTCATATTCTGATTAGGATCTCTATGATTGTTTGACTAAAGTAATGATGAAAAAGCTTTATTTTGGTACAACTATAATTGCTGAAATGAAAAGAGTCTTGATAAATTTAATTGGAAGTTGGGCATTAATGAAACATTAAGAGTAGTTTATGGACTGCATGTCTGCAATTAGTCAACATCTACAGTGAGTTGACACCTGTTCAGGTAACTTTGTAGAAGAAAAAGAAATAAGCTTCTAGTGGATAAATTAGAATGTAGCGCCATATGAAAATTTATGGTGGATTTTAGATGTGCTTGGATTCAGGTGAAAATTGAACACATAGGAATTTAGCAGTGGAAATATTTTTCTAAAAGTGGATTCTACATTAATCACAACACTAAAGAGAGGGATTGGCAGCAGCGGGATACTATCAGGGGAGAGAGAAAGGGGGAGAGCACATATCAACACTAAGGGTACCTGATCCTAAACCAGGGGAAGTGAGGACCAGTGGGAAACCCAAACCTCACCTGTACGTAGACCACTTATGCACCTAATCCTGACTTGTACCCCACGTCTTTAAAATAAAATAAAATGGGAAAAAAAAGGATTCTAATGGCAGCATTTTTATAATAACAAAAGTAATGGAATAATATAAATATTCAAAAATCAAGATCTGTTAAATAAACTATCACACTTGCAAACAACTAAATATGATGCCCCAAATATTAAACTATACATTTGACTAGGATGGTTATTATTTATTTCAAAGTAACGAAAGGGTTATTATGCTATTTAGACACAGAAAAATATTAAAAATCTACACCAAAATGTAATTAGTGATTATTTCTGATTTCTAGATTCATGGATAGTATATGTTCTTTTTTTAAGTCTTCATTTTTTAATTCCTCTACAATGAATACACAGTACTTATGCAATAAAAAATTATCAAAGTTGCAAAAAACCAAAACAATATGTGCTTAGATTGTGCTTATGCTGCAGGATTCAAGATGAGATATGCTTTTTGTTTTCAGGATTTATAAAAGCAAGGCAATAATAAAAATTAACCATTAAAAGTAATATACAAATATAAAGTAATTTGGTTAAGTATTTGGGGTAATGCAATGTTAATTTACATTACAATGTTAGGACCTGATTTAGAAATGAAATTTTGTTCAATAAATATGAGATTGTTTTACTATTTATACATTTTGTGATACCATAAAAGGATTTTATGAAAAATAAGTGCATAGTTTGGAACAAAGTGATGCAAAAAAGAATATAGACTACTTCCTCATAGGGAATCAGAAACATATTCCTCTTCAGGGTTCAGGAATGTTATCAAATTATGTAAAGAGATTGAATTTTCTCTGCATGCATTCTGAGATTAATATTTTATAAAAATCATCTCATTTAGTTCTTGTAGCAACATTATGAAGAAGATAATTTTTTCCTACTTTCAAAGGAAAATAATGAAGCCCAGAGAAGTTAGCTAACTTGAGAAAGGTCACACAGACAGTGAATGGTAAGAACAGCAAGCAGATGGATAGTTATCTGATTCCAAGTTTTCTGGTCATTTTGCTGTGCCTCTGAATGCAACTGATTTTCTTCTAGGAGCACTGTCATAATTGGATTTTACCCTCCTGACCAAGATATAACTTTTATGTAAATAGCCCAAAGTTTCACTAATCAACTATAAATTAGACTTCAGTTTAATGTATAATTTGCAGCTTTCTTATTTATGTAGAATCCATTGTTAATTTGAATGTAATTTTATTTGCATCGTATGACTTTCAGATCACATCTTCTCAAATTTATAGTATCTCATCCTATTATAGAAAGTCCTTATTCTTGCTCTACTCGAAGGCCACACTAACAAAGGTGTAACATTAGAAATTAAGAACATAATAAAGGCAGCAGAATTCAGGTTATTTTTATGTGTTGGCAAAATTATGTTTTGTATAAAATAAAACCTCAGCAAAAGCACAACATTAGCAAATAACTGTTTTCCCTTGAGGTACTCGGATTTCCTTTGTAACAACAGAAATCTTTGGTTTGATTGCAACATATATTAGGAAAAATATGTCCTATTTTATATTTAGAAACTAAAATGAAACAGGTATGTGTTGTGTTACTTGTTATGCACGTCTAATTTAAAAAATTTCTCCTGAATTAAAAATTAAATTTAAGATCTCTGGTCAGTGGGAGATAATAAAATCCAGTAAACTAACTGGAGACACATGCACTGTGATTGTGGCGTATTTAGAACCTGAACTTCAGCACTGACAGGTGAGATTTTGTCTGAAGGCTGCGGCAGTAGCACAGCAAGGAGACTCCACTTGTTTCCTTTATCCAGGCTCAAGGAATCAGTGTCCTTGTGTTTCTTATTGCATGCTCTGATGGCTACCTGTATCACGATCTCTGCACTATTGGTTAAAGTGCATATTAAAGCGCCAGGCCCCAGAATTAATAAAATCTCTAAGACCTGTCAATCTGCAGTTTTCAAAAACTAAGAGCTCCCCAGGTCATCCTTAGGCTCTCTAATTGAAGAACACTACCCTGCCCATCTGAGAGTATTTACATTCTTTGTAAAGAAGTTAGGGGCAAGGGTTTGTCATGGCTCACAACAAACAATAATCAAAATGCTCGAGAAACTTATGTTTGAATGTTTTGGACTTTGAGGGAAAGAATATCCAATATTTAAATTTATTTCTTATTTCATAAACAGACACATAACCCTTCTTGGATTTTATAATATGACTTCTCCCCAAGAAAAGTAATTTAAAAAGGCCAGGATACAGCCAATCACTCCTTGTTCTAGTGTTTCTTTCCTCACTCAACTCATAATTGTTCTCCTGACATGTACTAAGGGCTAATGTTGTTTCTGACAAACCATATGTAGACTGAGTGTGCACAGTCCCCAGTTATACAAGGTGGAATAATTAATTTCTATAGACACTCGCTTCTCAACTTCTGTATTTTCTGTGTTCTCAGAACCTGTATTCATGGTTGTCACTGCATGTTTCATGCACTCTCCTCTCATGGACTGGTATTTCTAGGTCTTCAAACTGCATTAAATTTGCGGATCACCTAAAACGTCTGGGCCATTCATTGGATTTGATGATTCAATGTTTGTTGTAAAAACTTTTCAAATAATTCTTCAGGGAAATTCCCCTCATGGTTATGTTGGCTTCTTGAGTGAGCATGGTTATTTCAGGGTTCTCTAAATAAGGTGTATACAACAAACTCTCTTTCAAGTTTCTGACTATGCTATTGGTGCAACAAAGTTCCATTTTCTTTTCCAAGATCAGGGGTGAGCAACACATGGCCTGCAGGCTAAATATGGCCAGTTAGTAGTTTTTATAAAAAAAAGAAAAAAAACCAAAATTGTGTTGGAACACAGTCACAATTATTCATTGCATGTTGTTTATGACTGCTTTCACAGTACACTGGTAGAGCTGAATAGTTGTGACAAAGGTGGTATGGTTTGCAAATCTTAAACTATTTACTACCCAACTCTTAACAAATGTTCTTTGATGTCTGTCCAAACCTGAGGTCTCACCATCTTCACAAGAGCAGGCAATCACCACTTGATAATGAGAAGGTGGCATCTATGGAGCTGCCAAGGCCACTAACATTCCTATTTACTACATTTACTTTTTCTATACAATGATTCATAGGATTCAAATATTTTCTCATAGCAGCTTTGATTATGACATATGAATGGCCAGACACATACCCTGAGCTTTTGATTGGTGCAAACCCAGAGGCCGAGGGCAGAGAGTGGCCAAACCTGGAGTGAAATGCCCATGTCTGCTGCTCACCTATCACTGACCTGGGTATGTTGCCTGCTGCCAGGGCCATCATTCACTCAGACTGAAAGTGAGACCGGTGGCACAATAATTTATGTTTTGCTACCATCTTTTTCTTATTTCAAATTATCCTGTAGTAAGCACAGCTATTCAAGTTATCATTTTCTTTCAGTCAACTTTCATTATGTTATACTGTAGTAACAAATAGGTCCTAAATCTTAGTGCTTACAATAACAAAGTTTTATTTCTTTCTAATTAGTTAAGGATTGTCTCAGAGTATGTTCCAAATGTCTCCTTTATTCCAGAATCCAGACTAAAGGAGCAGTTTGTCTTTGGGATATGTCATTCTAGTGGCAGATGGAAAAGAGAGTTAAACTATGTGATAGCACTTAAAACTTTTGCTCAGACATCCCTTACATTTCTTTCACTCACATTTCACTAACTAAAACAATAAAGTGGTCAAGCCTGAATAGGGAAGTATACTCCTTCCATAGGGAAGGGCTACTGCAAGTTACATGCAATGCAAAGGATTATAGTCTTCTTTTAGGGAGAAAAGAGAAAAATTGTGTGTTTAAAAGTAGAAAGTTGCCATCTCATCAGAACCAGGGACTTAATTTGTGCCCTAAAATGTTTAAAGGCATGGATCCAATCTGCATGTATCCTATGTTTACCATCCTCAGAACAGTTGAAAGCCTTAGAACTTTGGCTTGTCTGGTAACCAAACTGATCCCCAAATCACAATCCCGGAAGTTTCTCTTTTTAACTTCAGGTCCTAGAAGTCCCTATTCAAAATTACAATTTAAAGTAGAACATCATGTTTTGCCTTTATTATTTTCCAAGATTTTTATGGACCGGATAAATGGTACAAGTTATGATGATGACTTTAATATCCTGTTCCCATACCCACATCTGCCTACCCATTCCTGGGGCGGGGGGTGGGGTGGATCAATTAAGTAGAACTTTTTGTATCACTGATGACTTTTAAGCTAATAGCTCTTGCTTAAGGAGTCACTCTGGAAACTTGTGTCACAATGAACTTAAAGTCAGTTTACCAAATACAGATGAAAACCAACCTCACCATTGTGTAAACATGGAGCACATACATTTGTACAGCTGTTTTCTTTTTTTTCCCATTTTTGCTTAGCATTCAAAAAATATTTATTAAACAACTTCTATATGCCTGTCACTGGGTAATCCCTTGCTCTTTGTTCTTCCAAGCTTTAAATCTTTATGTGCTGACCTGAGCTGAAAGGATCCAGACAGAGGACCTTCTGGGCTAGCCTGGGATGGTTTACCAGGGAAAAGACTTGTCAGTGAACAGGCTAACTAAGGCCAGTTCCTCTGACTGTAGCTTGCTTTCTAGCTCCATACTAATACAGGTCATTAGAGCACCATATGGAGAAATCACCCAAAGTCATTTCCTGCAGAGAGTATTCCAAGCACCCCAACTATGAATCTCTGATCTCAGAGTATATCAACTGGGAGAAAAGATATACATTATTACAAAGATATTATTTGCCTTACAAAGATTTATTGTAAGGGCTTTATTTTTTTTTAATCTACTTACTTTTTAAATGATAATGTGTGCATAAGGCACAAAAATAAAAAGACACTGGGGAGGTTTGTAGTGAAGACTGAGTCTTCCATCCTTGTCCTCCAGCTATCTGGAGGACCTCCTAGAAAGCACCCACAGTTATAATTTTCTTGTGTACCCTTCCAGAGATATTGTATGCACATGCATGCATGTTTTAAATTAGGATTTCCCTTTCTCCTGTTCTTTCCTTCCTTTCTCTCTGCCTTCTTTCTTTTAGGAAATGGTAACTGTTCTGTACTTCACACTATATCTTGGAGAGTTCTCTTTTTCCCTACTTAAAGAATTGCCTTACTCATTCTCACTGTGAAAAAGAGTAGCATTAAGCTTAGAGACCAAGGACAAAACTGCCTGGATTCAAATTTTAATTTTATCAATTAGCCCTGAAACCTTGGGTAAATTAGTTAACCTCTCTGTTCTTCAGTTTCCTTGTCTGTAAAATAGAGATGATGATTGTTCTCCCTGTTGGGGTGTTATAATAATGAAGCAACTTGGCTGGGTGCAGAGGCTCATACCTGTGATTGCAGGACTTTGGGAGGCTGAGGCGAGAGGATTGCTTGAGGCTAGGAGTTCGATACCAGCCTGGGAAAAATAGAGAGGCCTAATCTCTATAAACAAATAAAATAATAAATAAAAATTAGCCAGGCATGGTAGCACGTGCCTGTAGCAACTTAGGAGACTGACATGGGAAGATTGCTTGAGCCCAGGAGATGGAGGCTGCAGTGAGCCAAGATCACACCACTGCACTCTAGCCTGAGCAACTGAGGAAGATTCTGTCTCTAATAATAATAATAATAATAATAATGCAAGTTAATGTGCAAAGGATTTATGGTCACCCCAACACCCAGTAAGTGCTCAATAAGGTTACTTATTATTATTATTATGTATTACTATGTAGAGAAATACCATAATTTACTTAACCTTGCTATATGTCTAGGTTATTTCTAATCTTTAAATATTCAACAGTCAATAAAGCGTTCAATGAAGACCTATGTTTACAAGGCTCTTCAAATACCTCAGGACACGTGAATTACATAGGGAAATGGGGATAGAAAAACAAACAAAACAGTAATTTATATAGCATTTTATATCTTGAAATAATCTTTACATGCGTTAATCTCATTTGAAGCTTAAATCATGCAGTGACTCTATCTACTTCTCTCTGTCTTTCCCTCTATCACCATCCTCAGTGATGTACCATTTGTGTGTCCTCAGCACTCTCAGATGGCATAAAATAAAATGTACTGCGTAATGAACAAATGAATAAAGATGGAATAATATAGATAGATAGATAGATAAGGAAACAGGGAGCAGAACATGGTAAATTAATTGCTAAGTTCTTATAATTGAGAAATACCAAAGCCCAATCTCAAGTCTGCAACTTCTGACAGTCCCTGGGGCCCTCCTACCAACACTTCACTACTTGTCTTAACAACTAGCAGAGGTCCTCAAACGTTTAAAACAGGGGGCCGGTTCACTGTCCCTCAGATCGTTGGAGGGGCAGACTATAGTTAAAAAAAAAAAAAGGAATTTGTTCATAGTTTTTTTTTTAAACTATAGTCTGCCCCTCCAACGGTCTGAGGGACAGTGAACTGGCCCCTTGTTTTAAAAGTTTGAGGACTCCTGGGAGAGTCACTAATGATTGAAGACCAACAGAAGAGAATGTAAACCTTTCCTTTTCCTCTTACCTAATTATTATTGAGATCAATGGGGCAATAATATTCTCTTTACACAATTTCTTTTAAAAGAAACATTTCCATCAATAAGAATATATGTGTGTGTGTTTTGCAAGGGAAACCTTTTTGTAATTTAGAAAGCTGCTTCAAACTCAAAACAGCTTGATTATGGTTTGGGTTAGAGTGTTCAGGAGGAGAATTCTAATAAGTGATGATATATGGGGGGAAGAATAGATAGTGAAAAGAAACTTCTATAATTAAAATATGAAACATGGTTATTAAGGTAATTTCTAAACAGGTAGATTTGCAGAGCTTATAATTCATTTTTTTAAAAAAAGGCTTACAGAACTCAAGGACAAGCAAGTGTGTCTTCTGAAAGTTAATTCGGATATCATCTGACCAAAACATGAACGACAACATTGTCTGAATAACTATGGGAGGACAACGGTATTGCTGACTATTTACTTCCTTATCCCCAGGTTTAAATGGTATTGCATACACCTGCTTACCACCTGGCATATTGCAGTACTGCACATATGTAAACACATGGCTGCTGACTGAAGTGGAAATTCTCCATGGTTTATCCACTCCAGTGAAACTTGTCACTTGTTTCCCTCAAAAGATTTCCTTGACATGAACCTACTCTATGCTCCAGAATTTCTCAATATGTGACCTGTGGACAACCAGTCACCTGGAGTAGTTCTTTAAGAAGCAGAGCCCTTGTTCCTTGCCCATACCTACTTAAATCAAAATGGTAGAGCCAGGAATGTGTTTTAATTAGTAGCCTGAGTAGTTCCTATCCACACAAAATTTGAGAATGACAATTTGGTGATTTAGGAAAGTTACTCCCCAAGTGTTACAAGTTATAAACTGGACCCACTTTTCCAGGAAAAGCTTTGAACTTATATATTAGCTCTGAAATGTGATCTCTAAATCTCAGAAAATTATGGGAAGTTGATATTGCCTACCAGAATTTTGTGTTCTTCATTAAAGTAATTTGTGATCTAATTTCAGTCCCCAAATGACCAGAATATAAAAGCCAGAATCAGTCTTAAATAGGAAAATTAATTGATTGCATTGTTATCTTTCTCAACAGAGGGCAAAGTGTTTATTAAGTAGAATTTACATACTAGAATCCATACAGAGGCAAAGAAGCAAGGTTAATATAGAAATCATACTTATAATACTTAAAATACACATTAGATAAATTCTGAATTTATCTGCAAAGCATTAGATAAGGGGGAAAAGATACAATGGGTCATAAAAAATAAACTCCCACGAATCTCCTGAATGTCTCTCTATAATCACCTGCTCTCCTTGTGTTTCTCTCAGGTCTTTATTATCAACTGTGTATAGAACTGAGAATAATAAATAGTTTAAATTAAATAACATAACTACAATGATTTACAACAAGAAAGATATAAATACTAGGTAGAACTCACCGCCTGCTAGGAGGTTACATTATAGTAGGTGTCAGTGACAGCAACACTTTCATGCAGAGACAAAGCTATGACTTCAAAACTTACCTTCTTCAAGTCCCTTGGTCAGTACTCAGCTGATATTTTTATATATCAAAGGTCTCGTTTCCTCTGGACTTTTAGATATACTAGGCTTCAGCTTTTTACTTCATAAATCGAGGGAGCGTGGCTCCCCGGCTACAAATATTCTATACTTCTAGGGTTCATGTTTAAGCTTCCAGGGAGAATTCTAGGGGCCTGGCTTGGAGAGGTCAAGGGAGGAGGTGAATACCTGGGGCTCCTGCCCTAATTGCTGCTTCAGCCAGAGTATCTCCAGACTTTGTCCATGGACAGTGTTTAAAGAAAGAATCTTCCCAGCAGAGGCTGAGGTAGGTAGACTGCTTGAGTTTAGGAGTTCTAGGCTGGCCTGGGCAACATAGTGAAAGCTCGTCTCTACAACAAAAAAAATCACAAAATTAGTTAGGTGTGATGGTGTGTGCCAGCTACTTGGTAAGCTAAGGATTGCCTGAGTCCAGAAGGTGGAATCTGCTGTGAGTCATGATCATTATGATCAGGCCACCGCACTCCAGCCTGGGCAACAGAGTGAGAACCTGGCTCAAAAAAACATAAGAAGGAAAGAAGGAAAGAAAGAATGAAGGGAGGGAGGGAGAAAGGAAAGAATCCCGCTGCTAACAAAAACTATGTAAATCACTATCTCATGGAGTGTGACACAGAACAGAGATGTGAGGAAACTAGAGAGCTAGACTTCTTTTTTCTTTTTCTAACTGTACTTTCGTTTTTATTCACATCCCATTTCCAAGCATATAACCAAACTGAGGCTTAGAAAAATTAGGTTTATCTGTTCAAGGTCACTCATGTAGCTGTAGCATGTAAGCAGCAAAGTTGGATGTGTTGTCACTCCCACAGTCCAAGCTTTAACCCCCATGCATCTTGTACTCACCTCCTTCTCTCACACAAGCCAATTATGTGTCCATCTACTTTTTAGATATTTGTGATTAGAAATCTTGGCATTGTGTCCTTTTCGGCATGTTACAAAGAAATTGTTTACCCAAGATGGGAAAAAAAACCTTCTCAATTCAATATGTTTATTAGTGGTATATGTTTTTTACCACTCAAACTCAAACTCAATGGGAATAAAGGCTCAAAACAAATATGATCAATTCTTGCCTTGAATTAGATTGCACCTGACCCTTTTAATATCATGTTCACCACCTTTATTTGGATCTCATCACTTTATACCTAGACTGTGTAGTATCCTCTTAACATCTACCTGGGCCTCCACACCAGTGACCCTCTCAACCATGGAAGGCTTGGTTGGAATGCAGATTCTTGAGTCTTAATTTCCTGAGGGGATGATTTAGTTATTCTAATCAAGTGATCCAAGAAAATCCTTTTGAGAAACATTGCTCTAGACTTTCCTCACAAGAATGCAACCGATATGAAATTCATATCAAACTATTCATCATCACTGACAAGTGAGGATGAGGGCTGGGATACTGAAAAATGAATCTTAAACTAATTTGGGGAAGAAATGATAATTTGGAACACGACTATGAAACAAATCACAAAGGAAAAATCAGATTTCACTACATAATATGTTTAAAATTCAAGATGTCAATAAATCATAAAGTTCTAAGGAAGACAAATGACAACTGAATACATTAAGCACAAATATGGCATTCTTATCTGTAAAGAGTATATGCTCACTGATCCAAAAATCCTTCTCCTCCTCCAGACAATGCAATGATTGTCTGTGCTTGTCAAGGAGCAAGCGTTTCCAAATGTATTTTATCAGAATTTCAATTTCGGAAGTAACTTCGATTTAGGAAACACTGAGAGGAGGAGTTGCAGGGGTTCAAGAACAGAGGCTCTGAACTCTTAGGCCACCCCCCACCCCTCCCTGCAGCAGATCATGAGAAATGCCTTTGGCCTTGCGGTCCTGAGTATGTACTCATGGAAGCAGTCATCAGAAGCATTCACAGAAGCACACAACTGTGAGTAACAAACCTAGTTTCCTTGTGTATTTGTGCCGCCAGCATCAGCATCTGGCCTACGCATG
This sequence comes from Cephalopachus bancanus, assembly GCA_027257055.1. NCBI lineage: Eukaryota > Metazoa > Chordata > Mammalia > Primates > Tarsiidae > Cephalopachus > Cephalopachus bancanus. The sequence goes on from JAPVLO010000045.1 coordinate 3,907,831, forward strand.
TTTGTACAACAAGGGACACTTCTGCCCCTGGGATATGGACTCAGTTTTAATTTTGATGGATTCAATTTAAATTGTTTATAGAAAATGATTTCAATTTATATGATATATGCATGGACATAAGATTGGGAGGAAGATAACCAAAGTGTTAACAGAGAATACTTATAGATGGAAAACAAAATAGTTATTTTTGATCAAATACTATCTCAAAAATTTTTAGTTGTCATGGGATAAATTTCAAACTTCCTATCTGGGGTTTGAGCTACTCACCACTGGTGTCCTAACAATGGTATCTGCAAACACATCTCTAAATTAGACAAACACATCTCTAAAAGCTCGGTCCCCTAACCTGGCCTCAGCCGCATTCTTCTCCTTGTTTTGTAAACACCTGTTGTGTGGTTCTGCTTCTTAGCTTGGTTCTCATCATTCGCCTCATTTTCTCCCTATTCAAATTCTACTTATATTTCAACGTCTAGTACAAGCTTCCTTCTCCCAGGAAGCATTTTCTAAGTTCCTCAGGACACAGCAATTTCTTCTCATTTGACACTGTAGCGTGGGTTTTCTGTACCAATTATTTGGCAAATTTGCCTTGCAATATCTCCAGTATTTTTCTTTACCTTTAACTGTCTCCTGTAGAGTCAAGAGTACTTTCATTCCATTCTCCTTAGTATAGTTCTATGTTCATCTTGTATATATAGAATGTCTTTTTCTAAAGAAGTACAGTAAAAAGATTAGACCTTGATGTCAGATTCATCTGGGTGGAGTTTATTCTGAACTTGTCACTCAGTTGCCAATTGTAAAATGTCGATAATGATAATACTCTGTAGGATTAAATAAAATGTGAAATATGTATAAACTTATAGTGCAGTCTCTAGCATAAAAAAGGAATTCAATGAATCACAGCTATTCAATGAATGTAGCTATAGCAACATCATCACCATCATTATCATTTGATTATGTCATTACAAGTTCCTTCAGATCAGGAAAGACTGACTGTATCTACAATATAGCTCCACTTCATTATTTATTCATCAAACACATGCATTCCTGACACTACCCTATGATAAGCACCACAAATGAGTTATTGTCCGTCCTCATTGTGCTTACAGTCTAGAGGGAGTTGGGTTTCATTATAGAACCCAATCTTAAACCACCAGGGCAAGAAAGCATTTTCCCAGGTATATTGGTGTTAATTAAAAGTCATAGTTTTCTATTGTGAATAATAATGTCTCTATAACAACTTTTAAGTAGAATACATGATATTGTTTGATCAATCCATTTGTTTTCACGGAAGGAAAAAAAATCAAGCAACTTCTCATCTTTACATACACACTAATCACACTTGCATAGTTGAACTTGATTTTTCATTTGATATGATTTGATGTTACCTTTGCTAAACTTCTGATGTTCATCACCTAAAGGGGCAAATACTCTGCAGTAATAGCAGAGAGAAAAATGGCCGAACATCTGAATCTTCTGCCTACACACACTCCATTCCTGGGTTTGTGGAATGTGACAATATTTTCAATGATACTAGGGATATTGGATCAACTGGTCCCATTGTGAAACTTGATAACTTTCTTTCTCTCCTCATTTCCAAAAACCCTAGAGGCCACAGCTTTCTCTAAAGAAGACTCTTCAACTCTGTTAACAACTGTTACCAAAGTATCTTCTTACCATCAGCTGAATAAACACTTAAAATAATGATAACAATAATACACTGGCATGTGTGCACACATTGACTCAGTTAAACTGGTTCGTAGAACTCTGACCTATAAATTTAGGTCATTTTCCCACAGCACCTGTTAAAATGCTTCTTGGGTAAATGAGTCAGCTGGTGGCTTCATATTTTCTCATATGAAAATATGTTGCATGTAGACTGGTATGTGACCTTGTGTACATCCATGAAGGGCAAACCACAAGAGTAAATAAATATCACAAGGAAAGAAAAAGCAGTTCCAGCATGAAACTAGGATCAAGAAAGGGAATGCCTCATCTTGCCTCTTACATCTGAAAAAAAAGATTACTTTCAGCTAGTCAATTTCTTATATATTTTATGATGGGATAAATCAAGCCTCCTCAGTAACATGCTTAGAAAGATAATAAGTGGTTGTAGATTTGGTTTGGTGCTGTGTCTTTTGCTTTTGTCTAGCTAACTGTGCTACACAAACACACTTGAAATATTGTACATGAAAGTAGAGGAAGAGAGTGGCAGAAATTTTACCGGCACAGTTGAAAAGACATTTCTGGAAGGGAGAAGAGAGACATGATAGCTTTCACAGAAAGTGAAATATTGAAGAGAGAGGAAGATATTAAGAGAATTCTTAGAAAGTTGTGCTATGTGCTGTGTGAATGAACTCTCCCCTCTGTTGGCACTCCCCACTGACAACTTCAGAGTTGTATTTGTGTGTGAAAGAAGCAGCCTGCAAGAGGAGTGCTGAGTGAGGAAGCATTGTAAGCAACTTGAGCATTGTACTGCTCAGAGGAGGATAGTGTCATTCTTCCATTTAAGTTCTCAATTTAATTTTTACTTAGTGTAAAGAACACTTGAGTCTCTAATAAGAAATCTTGAACTACCGTATGGTCTCAAATCAATTCCCTAAATAGAACTATTCACTATTTACATAGCTCAGATAAGCCACCTTAATTTAAGGACATATTATCAGACAAACAGCTCGGTAATTTTATCGGTTCAAATTTTTTTCTAAATAATTCTGGTTCATTTGTTAACATTTTAAGTTACAGAACTGGTTTACAGTTAAAAGTCTCCCAAGGGTAACAAGTAACCTAAATTAGAAATTTATTGTTTGATCATCTAGACTTTTTCTCCATATTAACTACTAGTCTGTTTAGTCATGGCTACCTCCATATTTGCTACAATGACTTTACAATTATAGCCGGACACTATACAATTTTAACCGTTGTCATTTTACATCTTCTGAATCTATTTTCTGAAGTCAAAGTTATCTAGTAAATTTGTATTTGGAAAGTAACCATTAATGGGATAGGATTCTAATTTTTAAAAAATATTTTGCATGTATATTATTGTGAGGCTATCAATTCTTAGCTTTATTTTGCAGAGAAAGTTTCAAAGCTCCTCAAAACCCCAAATTTTGAAACTCCTCCCCAAACTATCTCTTGATTGCCTGTAATATGATTTGTAAGAATGTAAACCTACTTCACTACTAATTTTAGCAAAATGAAATTAAAAAGAATCATCTGTCCTTTGTACTCTAATATATTAATGCAATTTAAAAGTTGTAAAGATGTAAATTTGGACTTTCTGTGTTACTGATTCCTAGATGACATAATTGAGACCAATATTCATGGTTAAAATTCATTAGGCCTCATAATTATTCAGAAAAAATTGGTATCTAATTCTGACAAGTAATGAAGAGAAAGAAAAGTAAAATAAAAAGGAGAATCTTAAAAGTCAGGAAGAAAAATAAATAATTATGTTATTATTCTTTTAATATTCAAAATAGCTTTCAAATGAGGAGTGCTTTATTTCCCTTGAATAACTTCTCAAATGCTTCCTTCCTCACTTGTGACTATGGTCAATCCTTTATCCCAGCTATGGATTAATGAAGCCTCTTCTGAGCTCTGCTTCCTGTCTCTGGCCATTCTCTACATCCTGATCAGTATGAAAGGCTGCAGCCAAATAATAAAAAGATTTAACAATGACTGCATCATCTCCTCTCACTGCATTTAAATGACGCCTTATTGCTTTTAGCACCTCACTCAAATAACCTACCCAGGCAATAGATAATCAATCTCCTTCCATCCCCACTTGATAAAACTAAAAGCAGCACTTTATTTAATTGAATCAAAGCAGTGTTTAGGTCTATTTTCTTTTCTCTCTTTATTTCCTTCACTACAATTTTTTTCATGTTGTTCTTTATATAGAATCATTTCCTCTTTTGTATCTTTAAAGTTAGTCTCTTTGTTCCTATTCAAAACCCCAAATTGCACAAAGTGTATTTGTATTTCTTCAGGAATTGTATCCTCAATAACCTAGGTAAGGTAAAGATGAGGATAAACGATATAATTCCTAAGCTCAAGACATGCCCCACTCAAGAATTCACCAGCTGTGAAATGTTTGACTCATTCATTATTCATTCACTCACTCATTTAAGAAATATGTATTGACTTTACCTACCCCTCAAATTAAGATACCGTTGCCCCTCACTGTGTCACAACACAGAATGCTCATCCGTTGCAATGCCCTGCTTTGAGACCAGTAAAAGAAGAAGGTTGAGAGTGAAGAATTGGAGAGAGAATATGCTGGTTTTCCTCTTTTTTTTTTTTATCTCCAAGACTCTTGCCTAGACATATCTGTATAGCAAGTTAGAAATGATTTTTGATAAGCTCTTTTTCCTAAGATTTCTAGGAGAGTCTATTTGTACCAGTATAAATTGATTTTTAAAAATCAATACCTATCACACAAAGCAAACTGTCACAATGGTTAAAACAAATACTCTAAAAGGAAGGAAATCAGAATAAAGTGTAGACTTAGGTAAATAATAACATATTTTGATTGGTTCATTAGTCATGACTACAATACTAACATAAGAAGTTAACAATTAGGAACTCAGAGTGTGGGATATACAGAAACTCTCTGTACTATCTTCAAAATTTTCCTGTGAATCTCAAAGTATTCCAAAATTAAAATTTTATTTAAAAATACAACAAGAAATAATTGGTGCAGCCCCATTCTCAAATTCTGTTCTTTTTTGTTTAATTTTTGACTTGAATTTTATTGTTGTCCAAATTGAGACTCAAAGTTTTGTTTTCATTTTAAAAAGTCAACTGTTCCTTTATAGTCAACTGAATGTGGGGAATGGAAGAAAGCCAACCACCTGCAACCCCAGTCAGTAAAATAAACTTCAAAGTAAAATAAACTTAAGGCAAAGAATTATATAGAAGCAAAAGGTTATATACACCAGCTCCACACTGATCTCTCTCCCCTGCAGAAATGAAAAGAAGATGAATGTCTTTCATTAGGTAATGATCTTAATAAATTTTGGCACACAAACATAGACTATTATGTGCCCTCTTAATACAAGGATAGCTGTAGGACCACTGAGAATTTCTAATTATTTAATAGCAAGTAAAAATAGTGAAACATAGAAGAGTATATATTCAATAAGTGCAAAAATAAAAGGAAAAGTGTATACATGAAAATGTTAAGTATCTTGGAAGACTAAGATATGTTGTTTACATGTTCATTGAAATATCAAATGATATAACTATGAAGCAGTTATATTTTATGTTAAAACTCTCAGCCGGGCTCGGTGGCTCAGCCTGTAATCCCGCGCCTTTGGGAGGCTGAGGTGAGTGGATTGCCTGAGCCCGCGGGTTCGAGATCCGCCTGGGCAGAGAGACCTCATCTATACAATAAATCAAAAAAAAAAAAAAAAAAATCAGCCGGGCATGGTAGCGCATGCCTGTAATTCCGGCTACTTGGAAGGCTGAGGCAGAAGGATCGCCGGAGCCCAGCAGGCGAGGCTGCGGTGGCCGGAAGCGGCCACGGCACTCCAGTCTAGGCGACCCAGTGAGACTCCAACTCAAAAACAAAACAAAACAAAAAAACTCTCACAGTGAATTTCAGTTTACAAAGAAACAATAAACATATCATCCTTTTTTCTACTTTCTAAATCCAAATATGATGACTTAAGAGCCCCAATTTCTATAATAGCAGGACCTCAATCTGTCGTCCCCTTTTTAGGATTCCTGTTCTTCTAATAGGATGACTGGAAAGGAGGATGGGGAGAGGGAGGGAGTTGTCTATGCCTCAATCTTCCCTGTCATTTTGTTCCAGAATTACCTCTTTATCCCCACTTCATTCATTTGGTTGTCTGTTAGTTTTGAAACCACTGTCCTCCATTAAACTGAAGCTGGCTTCAAGCCGAAAGGGAAGCCACACTGCTCCATGCTGTTCTTTCTTTCATGATTTTAACCTGTGCAGGTCAAAATTTAGTCACTTGCATTGCTGTGCAGAAGTGGTTCTTCTTTTTAAAAAATCTTTAACTGATCTTCATTTTAAAACTTCCATTTATGCAAAGTTGTAAGCTTACAGTTAATTTTACAGTCAATTACTTTCATTAACAACATCTTACAATCAATCTACTTTCATTGAACTTAAGCTAGATATAGAGATAGACACACACACACACACACACACACAGAGAGAGAGGGAGATTGAATCCTTTAAATCCCTGATATAAAAAAGACACTTTTGTAAACTTTTGTTGAAATTACTATGTCTAAAGTGGGACCTCATCAAACTGAAAAGCTTCTGCAAAGCCTGAGAAACCATCAAGAGAGCAGGGAGACAGCTCTCAGACTAGGAAAAAACATTTGACAACAGTATATCTGACAAAGGCCTAACATCTAGGATCTACAAGGAACTCAGATGTGCTGAGAAGAAAAACACAAACAGCCCCATTACAAAGTATGCAAAAGATATGAATGGACATGTCTCAAAAGAAGACACACCAACAGTCAATAGATACATGAAAAAATGCTCAGCTTTACTAGTCATCAAAGAGATGCAAATTAAAACCACACTGAGATACCACCTAACTCCACTCAGGATGGCCGTCATCAATAACAGAAAACAACAGAAACTGGAGAGGATGCAGGGAAAAGGGAACACTTCTACACTGTTGGTGGGAGTATAAGCTAGTACAACCTCTGTGTTTAACAGTGTGGCAATTCTTAAAAGATCTAAAAATCAACCTTCTATACAACCTGTAATCCCCCTGCTGGGAATATACCTGGAGGAACTCAAATCATTCTATGAAAAAGAATACCTACACATGCATGTTTATTGGAGCATTTTTCACATAGCAAAAACATGGATCCAGTTGTGCTGTCCATTAAAAGAGGATTGGATTTTTAAAATGTGGTATATATACACTATGGAATATTATGGAATATTATGCAGCCATAAAGAAGGACAAAATTATGAATATCTCAACAACTTGGATGGACTTAGAGTGTTTAATACTGAGTGATCTATAATAGAAACAAATAACTGAGTACCACATGTTCTCATTCATAAGCAGACCTTGAACAATTATCATAATACTATATGAAGGGGATTGGCAGTAGTGGGAAACTGCCAGGGGTGGGGTTGGCAGTACTGGGAAACTCCCAGAGGGGGGGAGGCGCACCTCATCAACAAGGGTACCTGCATAATGAACATTTGTATACCTAACCCTGATTTGTACCCCACATCTTTAAAATAATTTTTTTAAAAAAAGAAATCACTATGTCTAAATAGAGTTCTCCTAAAATTTAATTTTAATTACACTGAGACCTTTTTTCTCCTTTTTTAACATTATCAGAAACTAGATGAAAAAAATGTGACTATTTCAATTCTCATAAAAGACTGAACCTTAGTTTTTAATATTTTCTACTCTTACCAAATTCACTCCTGACACTCTACATTATTCATTTAAAATTATTCAACATAAATATGTTTCTATTTGAATGATACTTAACTAGTAGAAAATTGAGCAAGTTAATGAAACAAGTCAAGAAAAGAAGAGCTTATGAATAAAATAAGCGATAATTACCAACTCCTCAACTGTGTTCATAACAACAGACTCAGACAAAGGATGTGACTATTCCTACAGCTAGTTCTGCCTCAGTAAAATAAGTATACTTTAACTAATATCCTCTCCACAGTGTTGTGCTTGCTTAAGCATGATATATAAAAGACAAACGCTAATATACACTGTAAATGAGTGTCCATTTTGAGGTTGGCAAAAAATTTTTCATTCTTGCTTTTCCTTCAGTGTAAAGCTCCTCTACACTTTACCTTCTCTCTATGGGGCCACGCTGCCACTAGACAGCTTTACTGTCATCACTCAATGGATATTCATATAAAACGAAACCTGGCCCATCACCCAAATTGTACAGGTGAGGAAGACATTTAGAATCAGTCTAACATGGATGTCCCAAAATTTAAGAATGAAACTTGGCCAGGCCCAGTGGCTCAAGCCTATAATCCCAGCACTTTGGGAGGCCGAAGAGAGAGGATTGCCTGAGCCTGCAGGTTCGAAACCAGCCTGGGCAACATAGTGAGACCTCGTCTCTACAATAAATCAAAAAATTAGCTGGGCGTGGTAACACATGCCTGTAGTTCAGACTACTTGGAAGGCTGAGGTAGAAGGATCGCCTGAGTTCAGCAGGTTGAGGCTGCGGTGACTGGGGAGCATGCTACTGCACTCCAGTCTGGATGACAGAATGAGACTCCAACTCAAAAAAAAAAGAAAAGAGCCGGGCTCGGTGGCTCAGCCTGTAATCCTGCGCCTTTGGGAGGCTGAGGTGAGTGGATTGCCTGAGGCGATCCGACCCAAAAAAAAAGAAAAGAAAAGAAAAGAAAAGAAACTCAGGTTAACTGTCTTCTGTCTTCCCTTTATTATTCATGGAGGAAAAAAATTATTTTTTTATAACCTCTCCTAGCCCTCTAGTCTCTCACAGTTTCCATAGTTAAGAAACACTTTATATCTGTCCTAAATTTGTCCTCTTGTCCTCACAATATGCCCTTAGTGGATAGAGATAACTAACTACTCATTTCTTATTTTGAGTATCTTTTGTGGTATCAGCAGGGTGCTTACTATTCACTAGAACAAATGACCTCTAAAATTGTATGCTGATCATTTTCACCATATGATCTAGCAATTGTGCTCCTTGGTAGTTATCCAAAGCAGCTGAGAACTTATGTTTGCACAAAAACATGCACACGAGTGTCTGTAGCAACTGTATTCATAATTGACAAAACTTGGAAGTAGATAAATAAATTAATTTATCAGTAAGTAGGTAAATAAGTAAATGGTGGGTCCAGACAATGGAAAACTACTCAGTGCTAAAAAAACTAAGCTGCTAAATTATTTAAAATCACGGAGGAAATTAAATGCATACTACTAAGTGAGAAAAGCCAATCTAAAGAGGCTACAGTATGATTCCAACTATATGATGTTCTGGAAAAGGCCAAATTATGAAGACAGTGAGAATATCAGTGGTTTTCAGAAGCTGGAAGGAGAGATGGGATGAATAGGCAGAACACAGAGGAACTTTAGGCAGTGAAAATGGTAATATAATGATGAATAAGTGTCATTATACATTTGTTTAAACTCATAGACTATATAAGCCAAGTGTGAATCCTAACTTACAGATTTGAGTGATAATAACATTCCAATGTTGGCTCACTGATAGTAACAAATGTACCACTTTGGTAGGGGATGTTGATAACAAAGACGCTTATATGTTTAGGGGTAAGAGATATATGGGAAATCTATGTACCTTCCTCTCAATTTCATTGTGAACCAAAAAATGCTCTAAAAATAATTATCTTAAATGCATAATTACATAGAGAATATTTGGTTTCCCATTCATTTTCCTCTTCTCTTATCAAACTTAGGACATCATTTTGTAGTTTTATTTTTAATGTCTCGTGTCAATATACTTCTTTGGCTATTCCTGACTAATGACTCAAAACTTTGTATCACAACTCAGCAAGAGTCAGTGTTATATATAACATTCTAAGAAAAGCATATGCAGCATTCTAATAAATATCTTCCTTTCTGCTGAATATAGTATATTTTATGTGATGAGGGTAATACCAATTCATTATTTATTTTGTGTCAGGATTTAGGCTGAGTGTTACCTGACACATTTTGTGTGCTTAACAAAAGTTAAGAAAAATGTGAATCAACTGTTGTGATACATGTATTATTCCCAAGTTCATAAATTATCTATGAAGGACTGTATATTCAAGAATAATTTTCATACACACAATGTTTGTTATTAATATTCAACAGTTCCCTTCCATGACAAGATGGCAGTTTGTGTAATGGTTAAGCATGGGGGAAAAGGGTCTGCCAGGGTTTTGCCTGGGTATGAACCCCAGTTCTATCACTTAGCTTATGTGTGACTTGTTGCGAAGTATGTAAAATCCCCAAATCTCATCCATGAAACATACACCACTGGATTGTTGTGAAGATCAAAGGTAATGCTTATGAAAGCCTCTAGGTATGGTCACTGTCAAATGGTAAGTTTTTAGGACATGGTGTGGGGGAGAGGAGTGGCCTACTTTCTGATTTTCTGATTTTTCAATTAACCAAAAGGAGGAGTAGCACCCTTGTAGAGGCTACACCCTACACAATGTTGCTTTAGTAGATGAGAATGCATCCTCTGGCTACTGTCTTTGTTTTTTTCTCCCTCCCGCTTGCTTCTCACCTACTTTTTGATTCCATAAGCTCCATGAGATGAATCACAGTACACTTGCTGCTCCCTGGTTTCACTTCCATTTCTGTCCAACCTAGGCTGCCTTCCCCATTGCTCCAAATACACACTCACCAATCTACTCTAATCTTTCTAGCCCTCTTCCCTGGAAAACCACAGCCAATGCACTGTACACCATATACTTTCTTTTATCTTATTTCAAGACTGCAGAGTGCCATTGGATAAAACCATATAATATACCAGATTATGACTCTTGCTTCACCTGGGACCTCAGGATCTCTCAGCCTTTCTTTCTCTTTCTTTCTTTCTCTCTTTCTCTCTCTCTCTCTTTCTCTTTCTTTCTTTCTTTCTTTCTTTCTTTCTTTCTTTCTTTCTTTCTTTCTTTCTTTCTTCTTTCCTTCCTTCCTTCCTTCCTTCCTTCCTTCCTTCCTTCCTTCCTTCCTTCCTTTTTATTGGAAAATATAGTTTACTAGAAAGTAAATAAGAGAGAGAAAGAGAGAGCCAGTTCTTTCATATGCTTGGTCAGCTCTCTCTCCAAATTTATTAGAATGTTGCATCTATTTCAACAAACTATTTGTTTCAAACAAAGTCCCTGACAATTCTCTACCATCCTCATTCTCAAGAGATAACTTTTCTTACACACACACACACACACACGCACACACACACACACACACAGACCACCATATTGAGGTTCCTAGTTTGAGTAGATGTACACAGTTTGTCATTTGAAAGAATGACTACCTGAACGCAGATATGAAACAGTTTTTCCTTGGATTGAGTTTATCTGGCTTGATTGACTGGTGAGTGGTGTTATCGCTTTCTGATTTATGAGGGGAGGGTCTACAGCTTGCTCCTAGGTCTTCCTCTGGTGCTGCTGGAGCCCCTATCCATAGGAAAGGCTCCTGTGTTCAAAGTAGTCAGTTCAACTCATACCAAAGGTAATGATTAAAAGGAAGAGACTAGCTCTTCAAAGAAAAATAAATAATCTACTGTCCATTTTAGAATGCTCTTTAGGTCAACTTCATCTATTCTCATTTTCTAGTACTTCATTTCTTTCTTTTTTTTTTTTTTTTTTGAGTTGTAGTCTTACTCTGTCGCCCAGACTGGAGGAGCGCAGTTGCCGCTCCCAGCCACCGCAGCCTCTACCTGCTGGGCTCCGGCGATCCTTCCGCCTCAGCCTTCCGAGTAGCCGGAATTACAGGCATACGCTACCATGCCCGGCTGATTTTTTAAAAAATTTATTTATTGTAGAGATGAGCTTTCACTGCCCAGGCGGGTCTCGAACCCGCGAGCTCAGGCGATCCACTCACCTCAGCCTCCCAAAGGCACGGGATTACAGGCTGAGCCACTGAGCCTGGCTTCTAGTACTTCATTTCAATATCAATTAGAAGGCTCCCACTGCTAGCCAATTTTGTCATTTTCTTTCTTTCAGCACATTGAATCAACTACTATCGGAAGCTCTCCCATCTGTGAGCTGTCTATAGCTTGACCATTGGAAGCCTCACCAGGGCCAAGCAGCTGCAGAAGCCTCTTTTAAAAATGGTTTAGAATACTGACTGGACTTGGCATCAGCTTGCTTTGGAAGCACCAAACCAAAAGTGCTAGCTAGCATTTGATTTGATTAACTAAAACCTAGACATCTATTTTGCAGACCATGTTCCCTCCCATAAGCAAGCAGCTGTGGTTCAGGGCCCCTGTTTGGTTTTGCAGAGCTGAGCCAAGACATTCACTCTCTGACAACAAAGGCATGTCAGGAGCAGCCAGTAGAGTATCAGAGTTTAGGAGTGAAAGAATGTTCTGGCTAATAAGTGTCTGAAAGAAAACCTTTAATATATTATTGTTCTCCTCAGTTTCAACTAATATACTTATTCTTTTGCTGCTAATAAAGGGAGTTTGTTGTGTTTGAAATTCCAAAACTGTCCCTAAGGACTGAACCTTTGTCCAAGTAATCATTCTTTTTTTGCCTGGGCTACTGCAATATCCGCCAACCAGTTTCCCTAATTCTTTCTTTGCATTCATTTTTTATAGAGTGGCATTTCTAAAAGGCAGACCTATTCATGTCATTCAGCTGCTTAAAGTTTTCTAATGATTCTCTTCATGTCTAAAATAAAACCATATTCATTATCTTGGTTTTCAAGGACCTGTCTGATCTGACCCCTGACAATCTCATTTTCTACAAATTCATTTTCTACAACTCTTCCTTACCCACTGTTTGTCAGGCACACTGCTCTTCTCTACTCTCAAACGTGCCAACTTCCTTCCTGGCTTAGGACATTTGTGCTTGCTGTTTTCTCTCCCTGTAAGCCCCAAAGAACTTTTTCAAACTTTCCTCATGTAACTAAAAACTAATGTATTAGAGTAAACAGAATTGGAGCTTATATTTGCTTAAGCTATCTTTCTTATAGATGAACGCATAGGCACAGAGCTTCCTGTCTCATCTTCTTAAGATGTATTAATAATTTACCTGTGATGTCACATTACTTATATTGAAATTATGCCACTCATTTCTCTAAGGAGTATTAGCGTCTATACCCCATAAGGATGGTTTATGGGTAAATATTTTAGTTGTAAAAGTTCATCTACCTCTCTGCATCTTGTAATACTGATTATTTAAGGACAAACCAACTTGATTTTGGCTTTTAGAGTAAAAGTTAAGCTTCTTTAGGAGAAAGCCCCAAATATGCAATGGCTTAAATGAGATAAATGTTTATTTCTCTGTCATGTAATAGTGCAGGGTAGCATAGTGGGCCAAGTTTACTCTATAAGAACATTCAGCAACTCAGATTCCCTCTAAATTGCCACTCTATTAATCCCTGGGACTCAGTCCTCCTCCACATAGCCAAACTAGCTTGCAGTCATATTTAAGATCTAGTCGACAGGAAGAAGAGAAAAAGTAATTTCCTTTTAAATAAGTGAGGTAGAAGTTGGCATTCATCACTTGCAATGGGGATACTAAGTTTTATGGTCACATTTTGGTGCAAGGGGGTCAGAAAATATAGTCTTTTTGGGTATCCATGTCCAACTAAGAATGGAAAAGCAGATTCTGGGGGCCCACTAACAGTCAGCCATACTCATATAATCAATGATACACTTGAATAGTAAATGATTAATTGGCATACAGAAGAACCATTCTTTTCCCCACCCGGCACTGATCTAATTGAGAGACAAAAGAAAGGTCTAACAGACAGAAATTAAAATATTTTTCTTTATTACTCAGAGTCAAGGTTAGAGGACATGGCTTTATGTCTGTTAGCCACAGGGACTTGATAATGACAAGTCTCAGAATATAGCAGACTTAACAAATTTCAAGGCAACCTTGGACCCAGGCAAGTCTTTCTGTATGGTGGGGAAGAGCTTGCCCTTAGTGGAGTAAAGGAGAACATATGCTTTCTGCAGGAAGATTGCTCCTGAAAGGAAGGATACTGGAGCTCAGCCAGAACACTCAGTTTTTCTAATCAAATTTACTAACTATACCATTAGTTCCACCTCTCCTGAAGTGGTGTGAGTGAAGAAATAGAGACAGTCTGGCATGCTCTTAGGCATTATCCTGAGAGAAAGTATGAACAAATCAAATATCTGACTGAAAGCTAGTCAAACTGGTTATCAATACATTTCTAAAAACCCCAGTTATTTTTAAGTAAAATTCCTTCACCAATCCTCCCTGCTGTATCTCTGTACATTCAAATACAGTATCTTACTTGCACTAATTTCTGCCGCAAACATTATGTCCTCTCTCTTATCTATAAGATTTTTCTCTACTGATTTCTCTTCCACAGGTAAATGTGCTCATCTAATATCTTTCCAATTTTTAAAGAAAGACTTCCTTTGACTCTGAATTCTTTTATCTATAGTATGATCTCTGCTTTTACCTTCATAAGCAAGCTTCTTAAAGAACAATCTAAATTCACTTCATTAGTCCCTATTCACTCCTTAACCCACTTAAATCTGACTTCTGCCACCACCACTAACTGAAACTGTTATTACTTATTTCCAAATTCAATGGCTGTTATTCATTAGTCCTTATCTCACTTGACCCTTTGCAGTGATTAGTATTCTTGGCCATTTTCTGAAAATCTTTCTTTCCTTGAAATTTCTATGACAATCATCTCTCTCTCTCTCTCTCTCTCTCTCTCTCTCTGTGTGTGTGTTTTAATTCCTTTACCATCTCCTCTTTCCCATAAATACTGGCATTCCCCTGGAATTCATCCTTGATCCTCTCTTTCCGCATTGTATGTCTTCTTTTCAGATAAACATTTAAATCACCAATATACTGATGATTCCCAAATTACAACTCTAACCTAACCCTGTATCTTGAGCATCATACCTATATATTGAACTACTTGCTAGATATCTTCCCATGGGTGAACCTTGAAGATAGCCTGTCCTCTTTCGCTGAGGGTCTCATGGAACAGGATATTCCAGAAGCAAAGTCTCAATTCCTCAATCAACTCATCTTTGACAAAGCCTCCAACAATAACCCCTGGGGAGCGGAGAACCTATTCAGTAAATGGTGCTGAGAAAACTGACTGACCACATGCAGAAGATTGAAACAGGACCCCTACCTATCACCATACCCCAAAATTAACTCTAAATGGGTCAAAGACCTAAACGTAAAACCTCAAACTATAAGACTCTTAGAAAATGCAGGAGACACCCTTATGGAAATTGGAACTGGGAACCAATTCCTATTCAGAACCCTAAAGGTCAATACCTTAAGAAATAAAATAGACAAGTGAGACCTCATCAAATTAACAAGCTTCTGCAAAGCAAAAGAAGAGAGACAGGGAGACAGCCCACAGAGTGGGAAAAAATATCTGCCAACTGTTTATCTGACAAAGGCCTAACATGTAGGATCTACAAGGAACTCAAACACGCCGAAAGGAAAAAATAAACAGCCCCTTTAAAAAGTGGGCAAAAGACATAGACATTTCTCAAAAGAAGAAATACGGGCAGCCAACAGACACATGAAAAAGTGCTCAGCCTCACTCATCAGAGAAATGCAAATCAAAACTACACTTAGATACCACCTGACCCCTGTAAGAATGGCCATCATTGATAAAACAAACAACAACAGATGCTGGCAAGGATGTGGAGAAAAAGGAAAGCTTCTACACTGCTGGTGGGAATGCAAACTAGTGCATCTTCTTTGGAAGTCAGTGTGGCGACTCCCGAAAGAACTAGAAATTGACCTTCCATATGAACCAGCAATTCCCCTATTGGGAATATACCTGGAGGAACTCAACTCATTCTACAAAAAAGATACCTGCACACGTATGTTTGTTGCAGCTCTATTCACAATAGCAAAAACATGGAATCAACTGTGTTGCCCATCGAGCTGGACTGAATAAAAAAAATGTGGTACGTATACACAATGGACTACTATGCAGCCATAAAGAAGGACAAACATATGGACTTCGCAGCAACTTGGATGAATTTGGAGTCGATCATGCTCCATGATTTATCACAGAAACAACAGAGTTCCACATATTCTCACTCATAAATGGACCTTGAACAATTATAATGCTATAAGAAAGAGATTGGCAGTGGTGGGAAACTGTCAGGGGAGGGGGGAGTGGAATTGGCAGTCGAGGGAAACTGCTAGGAGAGGAAGGGGCATACCTCATCAACAAGGGTACCTGCATGATCAATGTTTATATACCTAACCCTGAAATGTACCCCACATCTTTATAATAAAAATTAAAAAAAAAGAGCCTGTCCAAAGCTAAATTTGTCATCTTTCACCTCTAATCTGGACATAAGCACCCTCATTCATCCTGGTCAAGAGCAGGGGAGTCATCTCCAATTTTTCCCACTTCTTCAGACCTCTCATTTACATCTATTTAAAAATTACACTCCAATTAATCCTTCCCTTTATCTCTGCCACCATTCTTTATAGATCCAGACCTTAGACCTGTTGACGTGTCCTACTGTTTTGGGCTCTAGTCTCTCTACTCTGACAGGGGTGAGAATCATTCATACCACTGCCAGGGTATTCTAAGATTTAATTTAAAACCCAAATATTAGTTTTAAAAATCATAAAGCAATCTATCTTGCCAGTGCCTTTTTGTCTCTGGTACCTCTAACTGCATCTTTGTAACAAATTTCCAATCTTTTGAAAATGTGCTTTCCCCACTTCTATGTTGCTAAGGACTCCTGGGGAAAAATATGAAATATATGGGTCAATTTCCTTACAAATTCTGGCATCAGCTCAGCAATCCTTCTCTGTTCCTTCCTTGACTTTTTCCCACAATGTTCATTCTCCTCAGAGTTCTGATAGGATCACCTCTTAGCTCACCGTTGGCAGGTAACATGGCCTCCTTCAGAAAAGGGAGAGGATATTGCCCAAATTGTACTTTTTGTTTTAGAGTAGTTAATTCTAACATACAATTAATGAAGTAAATTAGGCAGCAAGACCTCTGTGAAAATTTCTGCTAAATTGTAAGATATCATCAGGACAGAGGACAGTCTAAGCCCCTTTATATGACATAAAAGAGCCTTCATGATTTTGCTCTCTTTCTGGTATTCCCCGTCTGTAACCTACCAAATTGTTTCCTCCACTTAAAACTACTTGGAGTAACCTTTGCATCCTTGCTCAGTGGAAATACTAATTTAGATATTGGAGTGAGACCTTTGAAATAACCAGAACTTCACCTGATTTTAGATCAAAGGCTATCACCAAAATCACTCACATAAGCAAGGGGGCCAAAAAATGATATCTAGTGTTACAGATCCCTCCAGCAATACTGCTATAGCCCACAAAAACAAACACATACACAGCACACCAGACTCAGAAAAAGTTGGGGGCAACCTCAAAAGCATTACTGCAGGAGTCCAGCTCCAGCAGGTGCGGGTTTTCTGAAGGTGAGATGGCGTTGGTGCAGGAGAGAAAACAGACACCTGACTCTGCCGCAGGCAGGACAAATGCCAATTTATTGTCTTTTTCAACTCCTTTTATACCCTAGATTTTGGCTTGAGATGAAAATATGTTTTTTGTTTTCAAGACAATCAGTTCCAATTCAATGAACTGGACAGGCAATGTATCTTTATCCTGTTTTGTAAGTTACACCTGTGACACAGCAATTTGCAATTAACGGGAGTAAAACAGCATTCTCAAGGTCTCTTAATTGCAAGTTGACCTGACTTGCTTTCCATAAAGTCACACCTGGTATTTACAATCTGCGTCAATTATTCCTTGTCAGGGAGAATGGGCTTCAACAAAGACTCTCCGGGCTCAATTTATCTTAGTCACAATCCCTAACCAAAATTACAGGCCTTCTTAACAAAGGGAAAATAAGCCGGCTAGGTGGCTCAGCCTGTAATCCCGTGCCTTTGGGAGACTGAGGTGAGTGGATTGCCTGAGCCTGCGGGTTCGAGACCCGCCTGGGCAACTTGGCGAGACCTCATCTCTACAATAAATCAAAAATTAGCCGGGTGTGGTAGCGCGTGCCTGTAGTTCTGGCTACTAGGAAGGCTGAGGCAGAAGGATCGCTGGAGCCCAGTGGGTCAAGGCAGCGGTGGCTGGGAGCGGCCACTGCACTCCAGTTTGGGCAACAGAGTGAGACTCTCACTCAAAAACAAAACAAAACAAAAACAAAACAAAGGGAAAAAAAGGCCAAGGGTGCTCTTAATGGAAGAGTATACTTCTAACATAAGAAATCCTTCCTTTACTACGTATTACCATTTGGTAAGAATTATTTCTCCCATATAGAACTCTTTACATCTTCCAACTTATAGGTTTCCAGTGGCGAGATGGAGAGTGAAGGTAGAAGAAGCAGGAACAACAGCTGCCCAGAGTTGCCCTGCAACCTGGGGTCTTCGGCCTTCCGGACCCTGTCAACGTGAAGGCCTCTAAGGCTGGCTCCCAGCACATTACCAGTTAAATACATTCTAAACTACGAAATTAAATGTTAAATTCATTGCTTCCAATTCTCCTGCATTTGCTCTGAGAGGTTAGCTATAAAATAAACTGCCCCCCATGTTAACTCTGGAAAAAGGAAAAAGTTGTACACTGACCTGAAATAAAATATGAAAAAAACAGTATTCATTGGATTATATAGGGAGATATATAATGATGTTGAGTATTATTGTTATGAAATGCTTATTGTATTATCAATGCAGTAAACACCAAGTTTTTTTTTAAATAAAGCTCTGAAATGCCCTTTTAATAACTGATAAATAATATTCTCAGAAAGAGTTTTTTGACCCTTTTCCTAGCAAATCTTGCCACAAAAACAGCATTTCCAGTATTACAGTACATATTAAACTATATTAGCATTCCCTGATTACTTTGTCTGTCTCCTCTAATTGTCTGTATATCCCTTGAAGGCAAATTGTCATCTCTGTACCTCTGGAGTAGAACAGTCTGAGCTCCATGAATAAATAACGAATAAAAACTCATGGAGCTTCTAGGGTCAAGGTTAAGAGCACTGTACTTAATCACATAATTAGTACTTCAAAAGGCTCAGGAAATTGTGTCACATGCTGAATCTTACAGCCTCAGTGACTAACATGGTACAACAAGAGCACTTTATTCATATCTCAGTTTTTTCACCTTCTGTTCCTCTGCTTCTGTGTGAAATTACTATTTTTTTGGTTTGTATTTTCCCTTTTCCCCTCTTCTACTTGTCATTCCTCCTCCACACAGCTGTTCTTATTATGAAAATAAGTTATGTTTAAATGTTTATTCATCGAACAAAGTTGAGTTTTTCTTGACTAAATATTAATACCATATTTGAATTATCAAATTTTTCTCAGAACAAATATCTTCTGGATTGCTTTGACTTCTGAGGGTCTTATTAATTTGACAATGTTAATTAAAAGATATCTAACATAAAAATTGTATTTGTTTTTTTAAAAAGTATGTAAGTTATAAGTAAGATGTTACCACTGTCTTCTATTTTTCCCATTTTCTACTTTAAAAAAATATAAAAATTTATGCAAAAGTATCAGACAGCAACTGGTTTTTATAATTGACTTTTCAAGTCCCATTTATCACTTAAAAAATTAAAATCTGCTGAAAATTCAGTAATTCAAAAAATGAAGTAATTTTTGGTATCTATGTTTACATTAAATACTAAAAAGAGCTTTATGTAAGGTACCTTACATAAGTGGAACTGTGAGGATTATCCAGAATAGAAGTACCATTGGCCACATAGAGGTACAAAAATGAATTGGATGTATAGTTTAAAATTTAGTTATATGTAAATGTACTTATAAATTTTGTTGCAGCAAAAACTGTATTATATTGTCTATCTTTATATAGATGTATTATATATTATATAGGGAGACGTATGCGTTATTTTATAATGTCAGAAAATTAGAAAATTAGAGGTGTGTTAGAGTTGAGTTTCAGCTGTCTTCTAAAATTTATTTCAGGTATAGTAATGTAGTATTTCTTTTTCCAATAAGAATTGCTGAAGCATAAATCTGAAATTGATAATGAATGGCTACAGTAACTACAATAGGTAGTATACACATTAGCTTTCTAATGGTCTTTGACTGAAAACATGGAGGTGATCAAATAAGCAAAATGACTTTACAACTAATATCAATATCTACAAAAAGAGATTATTGAGTGTTTCATTCATTAATTCCTTCAATGAATGTCTACTGAATATCTAATATATGCTAGATCAGGTGTTGGCCCCTAGGAATTCTGTAGGGAACAAACCAGTCTCAGTCTCTTGCACTCCTGTGGTTTATAGTGTAGCTGAAAAACAGATTTTTATGATGAAATGATAAGTGAGTGTATGAGAGGAAGATGTCCATGGGGATATGGGCACATAAAACCTAGTCTGAATGTCTAACAGTCTAAAAATGTATATATGTGTGTGTACATATGTGTGTGCATACATATATGTGTGTATGTAAGTGAATTTAATTTTGCTAATTTTAATTTTCCTAATATTACCAGTTATTTAAATGATGATACTTATAGAGTTATTCTTAGTTAAATACTTTATGCTTTAGGAGAGGTAAAGAAGCCCTCCCGCAAATACCTCCCCCAGTGGAGTTCTGGATAAAGGTTATAATCAAGGGCATGACTAAATGTCATTCAACAGGAAGCAAAGTCTATTGAGTGACTAATAAGTACTAAGATAGACATATCTTGACCCTTGAGGAGCTTCTAGTCTAGGAAGATTATAGCTATTGAAGATATAACATGATGAATGTCTCAAGGAGGGAAACCCAGAGAGCTAAGGAATGATATAATGAGAAACTAAGCCAGTTAGCCATTGGCTGAAGGTCTCCAGCAGATTCACAGAGAAGCAAGTAGCTCTGATTTTGGCCCCTTTAGGGCTCTGTGGGGATTTGCTGTTGTTTGTCTCATAGAATATGTCCTTTCACATTTCACGTGTTTTTTTTTTTTAAATTAAAATGCTGCCCTTCTATCCAGCATATATGCACACAGGTGTGCGCACACACAATCAACATTGATGTGGCCTACAAATTAGTAATTTAGGTAAGATCGGTTCTGAGCATAAAAGAGAACTAATCTTTTACTCTTGATGTTCTTTTTCTTAAACTTGACTTTCCCTTGTTTTACTACTGTAGTAACAAGAATATGAAAGCAAAAATTCGGGTGTAGACCTAGGGCAGAGGAGTCAAAGGGGCCTCTTTGCTTTCTTTTCATCTAGGCTTTAGGCCAACAGCACAAAAGGAGGCCTTGTAGAACGCCATGACTCAGCCATGCTCACTAGGGTTCTGGTTTAATGCCAGAGACTCATTGTGAGAAATGTGTGTGCTCACACTTTTTCACTGATCCCCAAGGAATCAAAAAATGGCTGATTTTTTTCAAGGACTTGGGAGTCCCAACAAAGCCTATTTTTATTGGAGATCTATCTAACAGAAAACAAAAGTTTATAATATGTTGTTTTCTTTAGGAAATGTACTCAAATACAATATTTTTGCTGTCTCTTGGGCATAGAACTCTGCTCTATGTTCACACCCTTTCTGCCAGTTTAGAGAGGAGGGTTGGTTGACCTGGTAAGATCACAGGATTGATTAATCTGCTTTTTCTAGAGTCAGGGTTTCCCGGTGTGTCGAGAGAGGTCATCACAGGCCTCTCTTCTCATTTGCTTCCAGTTGTCTGGCTGGTAGGATAGGACACCGATAGGGTAGGAGGATAGAGGAGTTGTCCTCTTTTCTTCTCCCTCTCCCTAAGTTTGGAGCACAGCCTAAGCCACTTCAGCAATATGCAGATAACTGACAGGGTCCTCTAGTTTGCTTTTTTCTCAATTTCCATTAGTGTCCACTGGAGTCTTAGCAGAACAAAAGCAAAAGTAAAGAGAGAGCATCCTCAGTGCCTGCCTTAGCCTGAGGTTATTCAGGCTGAATAAGCTCAAGAAAAAGAAGTCTTTTCATGTATTTAGCCAGGTTTACTAGAGTTTTGTGCTATGGCTTGAAGCCGAATTCCCAACTAATAAAGTTTTGTGTGTTTTTTTTTTTTTTTTTTTTTTTTTTTACTATCGTTGCTTGGTTATTTTCTCCCTTGAATCATTTGCTTTGTGAGAATATACCTCTCGGGGGTATCAGGGAAGGAGAAAATTAAACTTGTTAAGACAAGTTTAGCGATATTCCTTAGTACTCTTTGAAAAACATCATTAAATAGTACCTCAATTGCACTTAGATTTCTAAACAAAGTAAGCACGAAATACTGATTTAAAGTAAAAATGTTATTTACATTTTGCAGAATATATTTTACTGATATTGGTGTCAATTTAAGCCCTGACATTCACTGTAAACAGTGTAATATACTGAACCACGACATATTTAGAAACCAGTCCATCAAGTTCAACAAAATCTTGACAGTGAACACAAAGCTACCCACTTTGAACAAAGGATACCCATACTACTGCCCACACTGATTGTGAGCCATTCCATTTAAATTGCTAGGTTTGGAATTAAAAAACTATTAAACATTAAGAGAGAGGCAAATGGTATGAATGCTGGTAATAAAATATATCTACCATGAGTCACACTACAGCCATATGCTTAAAATTGTACAATGAATAGAACTACTCACTGCTGTACTATACCACTCCAGAGTTTCCAAAAACAAGTGCTAACATAAAGATTTCATACTGCACACGTGTTGAGAAACAGATAAAATCTCTTTCTAGCAAGAGTGCCATGTACAATTCTGGTTTTTGTATACTGAGTCTCAAAGATCTCTACCTATGTGGTTTCATTTGTTGCTCTTAGCAACCCTGTGAGGAGAGAGTGTCTATCAGTCAGGGTTGCTCCCTTTATAGAGTTCCCAGGCTCAGCTAGCTTGTCTTCTTATTCATCAGGAGTTTTGCATGTAGAGTCTGAAAATGCATATTAAATTTTATAGTAATTTGAAAATGAAGCCAGAAATATTGGTTTTATAATATAGACCACACTAAACTGAAGTTAGAACAATGAGAATGTTGAGGCTAAGATTCTCAATGACAATATGGTGTGAGGAAAAGGTATCCTGTTTATTCCAAAAGGGCATGGGTTTTAGGCAGCTAATAAAAATTGCTCTGTTCTTTTTTTCCTAGGAGTAGGAAAACCATTGCCATGGTTTTACCAACCATTAAAATACTGGTACCGTCTAAATTTGCATTTCCAGGCTGGGTTTATCTTCCATTTTCTGTTATATTCATTTGTTTGTCTAACTACTTCCTGAAAAAATACTATCTTGATTCATATTGTTTCAAGGCATGAACAGGGCTGGTCTTGCAAGCAGAGTTTCTTTAGCATCTGCTGATAACTAAGCACAGGAAGGCAAATTGGGTAGGTAGAAAAAGCAGATGACTTTCATCAAATCTGACATGCTAAAACTGCTTTAGTTAATCCTTTTAACACACTTTTTCTATTTGTGAAAAGTAATGTGGATTATTTTTAATTCTAAATTATTTTTGTTTTTTAACAGTTTCCAAAAGTCAGTGAAATAAACAAACCACTAGGCTAAAATCAGAAGACTTCAAATAAGCACAATTTACTAGTTTGCTAATCTGTGACACACATTATTCTTCTGACAGATGAAATGTCTATATAGATACTATAAAAATGTGACATGAGGTTATTTGGTGTTATGCTAATAGGTAAATGCTCAAAAAATGCTTGCAAATCAGGTTTGCAAAAGCAAATATTGTACCTAATACTTTACTACTGATATAGTTATGACCTCATTTTTAGAAATTGATGTTCCAAAAAATTAAATTCACAGGAAAAAAATCAACATAGAAACAGGAACTCCTACTTAAAATAATTGAAAATTAGACTGTGACCTTTTTCTTCTCTTGCCCAAATTCCTAATTAAAGGGACTAGGAATCATACCCCATAAACCATAACATCTCATCAAACAGGTTTTTATTAACCCTACAGAATGTGGCTTACTTTCCAACCTGACTCTGGCATAGCATTACATAAAAGATAAAGAAGGCAATCAAAATACATTTTGACTTTGTAATTTCTTGGGAAAATTTGCATCTGTATTGCATCCCCTTCCAAGGATTCTAGAATCTGGGCTCCTTTAAGACACTTACCACCTAGTCTTTCTGAACCTTGGCTTTCTCAACCCCCATTCTTTTAACTCAGCATCTCTTTTACTAATTTCAAATTATTCAGATAGAGTCTAACTCTTTCTACCAATTGTCAATCAGAAAATCTTTGAATCTACCTATGGCCTGCAACTCTCCCCCACCACACACACATTTTGGGGCACATGTTCTCAAGACCTCATGGGAATTGTGCAATTGATCCAGGTCACTCATTTTTGGCTCAGAATAAAGTTTTTAAAAATACCTTACGGAGTTTGACATTTTTCATCAACATAATTGAGACAAAAACTATATAGACCTTTATATGATGTTTTAGCAATCATTAGAAACCCTACTCTAGCTGAATGTATGAATGCATGACTCTTGCTGACTTTAATAGACAGCATCTTTGTGTAAACTTAGGAGTAATATTTACAAGTGGGGAAGAATGTTTTCAAGGTTATTTCTGAGGACATTTGCACAGTGAAGTTTTTCTTTAGTATTTGTCTACTCTTGCCCTTATTGCTCATTCACTTAACTACATATCATATAATAACAAACATTATTTTACCAGAGGGAACATTTTTCTATTTGTCTGAAAATAGAAAAACAGAGAATGTTATAAGTTTTAAGAACAAAGTGAAACTTAAAGGTCCTATTTGACTTTTTTCTTTTTTGTGTGTTTTGAAGTGAAAACTGAACACCTGGAAAGCAATAATGCTTGCTTAATGTGTCTTATATATTTTATTTGAAAATATATACAATTTGAAAATTTAATACTTTACATTTTATTTGAAAACACCCATATGAAAACTTGTTGAAAAAAATATGAAAGATTCACTCCAAAATCAAAATGGCTTTAGCTCAACAAAAATCTTATTGAGACAGAGTGAAAAACTAAGCAACACCAATACAAAACTGATTTTTTTTCACTGCCTGAATAGTGTTTACAATTTTAAAAAGTGCTTTCTGGTTGATTTAATTTAATAGAACAACAATGTTAACCTTTCCAAATATTTATCAAGCATAATATTAAAAAATAAATTATACTGTTCATATAATTTAATGGCAAAAAGATAATTCATTAAAATGGTATGCCTCTGCAAACTTACACAAATACATTTCAAGCCTTTACTTAATAAATTAATAGCCATTACGTGGTAATCTAAAATCATATTAACATCCTAGTCTCTTAAATGAAAATATAATTTTATCACCTTTTTCTTTAGACTTTAACTAAAATTAAATATGTCAGTGACTCCATTTGATTTTTTTTTCCATTGGAACAATAGTTTCTCCAATCACTCTAAATATTTCTCCTTATTATGAATTTGGATTGAGTAAACTGTTTAGAATGATGGCATGCTGTGGTGAATGCACGAGGACTCTTCAACATTACCTTTGTCTTTTAAGCATGCCCAGATAGGGGTTTTTTAGGAGGGATTCATGGGATTCATCCAACTGATCCTACGGAAGACAACTCCAGGTCCAGCTATCTTTACTTGAGAATGGACTCTAGAGGCTGCACTGCTGTCTCCTTCCACCTATTTACATTTGTAGAATAAAGTGGGCACTTCAAATTACAAATAAACATTAAAATATATTGCATTTCTATTGCAGAAAGTTAGAAAGGATGGAAAGTACTAAGGAGACTTTGCAAAAACACTCATAAATCCAAAACTCCAAAGAAAACATTTTGGTGTACTTCCTTCAGTGTTTTTATGCATAAGTATTTTCAGTGTATATTTCTTACAGTAAGTTCTTATTTTATGTGCCAAGATAATACTGCCTAGCATTTAGGGGAATATCATACAAGTTCAGTATTGAGTAAAAAAATTAAAATGTACCAAAATAAAAGATACAATAAAATGGACTAAAATACTAGGGGGAGGAAGAGACTCAGAAGATATTCACATTACCTACATTATGTTGAAGACAGTGGGATGCCTTTCCCCCAGTGAGAGAACCTAATAAGAATCTTAGTTGCCAAAGTAAAATTTAGAGGTAAAATTTACCTCTAAAGTAATATTTAGAGGTAACTTAGACAATAGTTAAAAGAGTGCACTTTTTAGGCACGCTGTAGTCTGTAGCACCAACATGAAATGAATATAGGGAAGAATATTGGATTATTCATTCCATAGTCTAAATGCAATCCAAGGAATAATGCTTGATACATTCTTTTTATGTAATCACAGGACCAATCAGTGAATGATTTTCTTATTGCCAAGTTGTCTATCATCCTCACATGAACTTTGTTTCTTTTAAAATGAATCAAATGATATTGTCTATGAACATTCATGTTCAAGGAGACAATGAACTTCTTGAGGGCTGGGACTGTGTTCCTTCACTTTTAGATGGCCTGCCCCTTTCAGCAGTTGACAAATTTCAGGCAATCAGAAAGTGTCTTATGAATGAATGAATGAATGAGTCAGTTTTTATGTCAGTGCTCTATGTTCCTGCCAGTACTTCATAACAAAACAAGACATTCTTTTTATTTCTCCATGTCCAGCTTCTTCATCTGCATTACTAAATTTTAGTAGGTAGTTGTACTAGTTTTTGGGAGCTGTCATAAAGAAATGATAATAGAAGAAATTTATTTTCTCAAAGTTCTGGAGGTCAGAAGCCTAAAATCAAAGTGTCTATGAAAACTCTAGGGAATAGTCCTCCTTTGCCTTTTCCACCTTGTGGTAGCTCTAGGCGTTCCTTGGCTTCAGATGAATCACTTCTGTCTGCCTCTGTCTTCACAAGGCCTTCTTCTTTTCTCTATCGTTTCCTCTTCTGTCTCTTACAAAGACATGTGTCATTGGATTAGGGACTACCTGGTTAATCCAGGATGACCTCATCCAGTGATCCTTCATTATATCTGCAAAGACAATGTTTCTAAACAAGATCACATTCTCAGGTTTTGAATAGGCAGACATTTAGGGGCTACCATTCAATCTATTACAGTAGCTACTTGTACAGATTTCTTTCTCTTACATATTTTCATAACTTTAAAAAGAGAAATACATATTTGTGGCTGGCAGTGTAAATGTTAAACTGATACTAAAAATAGACCCCAAAATATAGTAGCCTAAATGAGGTAGAAGTTTATTTCTCTCTTATCTTACAGCCTGGCTAGGATAAGTGGGTAAATCAGCTCTGTTTCACTAGGTCACTAAAGGTCTCTGGTGCCACGGGTCCTTGCCATGTTGGCATCTTAGTTCAGGAAGGAGAAAGAAAACGGAAGGTAAGGCATTGTCTTTTAAACAAGTGAGGTAGATTGGAGTTGCACACATTACTTCCGTATTACCACTTATTGGTGAGAACTTATTCATGTGGCTACCTCTAACTGCAAGTAAAACTGACAACAGTATTTCTAATACTATCAAGATGGAGGAATGTATTGAAGCAGAATTAGTATATGACAACTTTAAAAAACTTTAACTCTCCCAATTATATTTTTAAAAAATTAAACAGGTCTTAGTGGAGTCTATACAAGATTGGCATCTAATTGCAGAATTTATCATCCTCATAGCCTCACATTCATAGCCTGAAAAAATAAATATTAACTTCCTTGACTTTTTAAAACTTTCGTATTGTGTTTAATATTAATTACCTTTAAAGGAAGAAATTATTTTTCTACAGTTTAGAAGACCATTATTGCTAGTCACTGTTATTTTCTCATTACTGTCTTTAAAACATTTTTATGAAACATATGTCTTGAGTAATTTCTCCTCTGGTTTCCATGAGGAAGCACTTATCATGGCTTCTTGTTCTCTACCCCTTACTCCTTCATGCACTGGTAAAATGAATTACCTGGTAGGTGAGTGACAGCAATTGGTTTAGGTGAATGTGTCTGCTTTACACACTCAAAAATTTCAGCTACTGGAATGCTCAAAAGATTAGACTGGCAGCAGGGAGTTATTCAGCTTTCACTCTAAAGTCCATTATCCATCTACACTAACAGAAATATTGCTAAAGTTTTTTTTATCTTCATTGGTCTGAAACATATGTCTCTCTACTGTTCAAAACTTAGAGTAACTTTTAACTCCCTCTAATCCAAGTAGTGATTAACTGTACTAAGGGAGCTTTTTTCCCTCACAGATTTGTGAGCATAAATGGTGAATTAGAAAAGTTCCTGAAAGGTTGCAGCCAAAGGCTGTGTTTACTAATATATATATTAACATTTCTTTCCAAGGTAGGAATTTGTTTTCACTTTAGAACCAATATGAAAGTTACTCTTCCGGTCAAAAGGAACAAAATGAAACACCTACTTTACTGCCACCCCACGCCATACTTTCTTCCTACTCCCTCCCCAATCACAACCAAGGGGCAAACCACAGAGGCTACATCCAGACCAATCCAAAAGACACAGTGGGTTAATGAGTTACAAAAACAAAGAAGCTAATGGGCCACAAGCATTTAACAGTGATGACTGAAGAAAGTAAACCACCTTAAAAATATGATTGGTAGAGAAAATATGTTGATGGGAAAATTCAAAAATTGCAGAAAGATAAAAAAGGGTTTGTACAAAGACTTGACCATTTTAACAGCCCTGCAAGAAGAAAGAACAGAATAAAACTCCAGAAGAGGATCATCAGAACCTGCATACCTGAAGAAGTGTGACATTCAAAGGAAGAGAGATAAGAGCAAAGGCTCTTCCTTAGGTACACTTGGCTAAGGGTTCAGTAGTTGCTATAAGGAGAAACTGAAAGTTAATATCAAAATTTCACTATATGTTATGTGTTCAATAAAATTAGAATCAATTTACTCATATATTATTCTCTTTCCATTTTGTGACTTTAGGCATTCTCAGTTTATCAATTTGATACAGTCCCTATAAAGTCCTGTTTACTAAGGACTGGAAAATGGAACTCCTACACTTATATAAAAGAGTGTATTGAGGGTCAAAACATCACAACTGATTCTTGAAGCCAATATTCTGATACCAAGAGTAGGTAAAGTGAGTAAACCGAACCTCTAGAAGTTTCCTTAAGGAAGGCATTCTCCTATCCGAGTGGACTTTGTGTTATATATTTGTGAGGTATCAATGCTGAATGATCATGACCAGGCTATTTTTTTCTTTAGCTGTGAAGGCCTAACCCATGACACTGGCAAGAAAACTATCTGAAACTTTATATGATTTGTTGGAATCCATTTTTAAGATTTTGGTAGAATAAGATTCTTTGAATACATAAATATAGTATTTCATTTACACTATGGAAAATAATTTTAACATCCTAGGTTCCTTCTCTTATTCCTCAATTCAATCATTTCAAGTAATCTTGATTATGCTTTAGAAATTCTTGTGTCAATTTTATCTTGCCATAAATGGGTTCATTTATAGAATAAGAGACAGTTACTCTGTCTCTTGGACATGTGAAATAATCTACCAAGTGGTTTCCTGCCCTAATTCTCCCATAGCTTCCAGTAAATGTTTTTAAATTTTAACATAGCTATTTCTTTTTCAAGCTATAACAATTTCAGGGACTCCCAATTGATTGTTGGATAACACTAGAAAAATTAGAAGTGGTTCTTAAAGTATGATCCCAAGACAAGCTGCATCGGAATCGCTAGGGTATTTGTGAGAAATGCAAATTCTTGCCCTCTCAGGCCACAGACTGGCAGAATAAAAAACTCTAGGGATAAGGCCCAGTGAACCGTGTTTTAAAAGTCCTCCAGGGGATTCTGATGCATACTCAAGTTTGATAATCACTGCTATAGGCTGTCATATGTGGTTGATGCTATCTGCCTTGTTTCATTCAGAGTACAAGAGGAGTACTCTATGCATCTGCCCTTAGAACAGCTTGCCACTTCCCAAGCACATAATGCCCTTTCACACTCCAGTGTTTTCACACTCTGGTATTTTCTGTGCCTGAAATACTATTCTACTCCCCCACTGTCTGGTCAAATCTCACAAGGTAGCTTAAATCCTTTTGGAATAAGTAGGATATAAATAAGTGTATACTCATCCTTCAACACCCAGCTCAAATATCACTTTTGCTGCAAAGCTTTATCTGACGCTTAGACAGATTTAGTCATTCCTTCCTACTGAGCTATAATTATCATTAACACTTTGTATACAGTTGTTTATGCCTTGTCACACTGGAAGATGGATTCTTGAGGGCATAGTCCCAATGCATCCATTAAAATGCTGGGATCATAATAGTAGATGTTCCCAACAATACATTTTTTAGTAAGATCTTACTTGGGGCTTAGAAGACAAACCCATCTATATTTGAGCTTTTTATTATTTTTTTACTCCTTTCTTTTAAATGAAGATAAATTCTCTTCTCTCTGAAAAGTTTCCTCTCTTTTTCCTCTTCAACTGAAAGCACAGGTTTGAAAGAGATTGTCATGAAGAGATGAGGTCAGTCACATTGAGTGTAGAGACCAACAGAGTATATCTTTTCTCCATAATGCATACTTAATAAATGAAAAAGTAATCTTGATATAAATCCAGATTCAAATTTAAATTATTAACATTTTCTTGAACCATAAATTTTATTTCAGTCTTTATCTATGAGAAAAGTTGAAAAGCCATAGTATTTAATAAATATTGGAAAACAATTCTGTATATGTTTGTGTGGCTAAAAATGTAATGGATATATTTTATGGAAGTGATCAATATCAGTCTCTAATATTTTCTATACTAGTACACAAAGTTTCATTGTCAATTTCTGAATTTTCTTTTTTATTAAATTAAAATAAATGAAAGGGAATGTTTTATATTCATTTTTCACCTTAATATCCTATGTAGTGTTAATGAGTATAGGGGCTAGACTGAGCAGCACTTTGTGTGTACATCAATTTTTAGTGATAGAATTATAAGAATGGCAAGATTTGGCATTTTAATTCACTATCATAAATGAACGACTGTTTTTTATTTTGTTTTGGTTTCATTTGGTTTTTCCCTGAAATATTTTCCCCATAGAATTGGAAACTGTATTTGGAAACTGGAGGCACCAAATCTTCTGACTCTTCTGGACTGGAAGTCACATCTGTAGAGTCAACCTATAATTTTTCATTTTCTAAATGTGAGTGGTAATTAGTTAAACGATTACTTAGCTGATACAAGTTCTCACTTTGCCTTTCTCTACCAACCTTTATCTGTCACTTCCATCGGCTCACTTCTGGTGAGTCAAATATGCAGCAAGGAGCAGTGGAAGAGGAGACAGAAACTGAGACACACCTCAGAGTGGTGTGTACTTGGTAAAGCATAGACAGATATGGAACCATGATGAAGGCTGACCAAGGCTGAGTGAGATTGCGGCATTTCCCATCACAACTGTAATGCTGGACAGGGAGAGTTGTTGAAGATTGGTTATTTTCAAGTAGCTCATGGTATCAGAAATTCATTAGTTTGAAGTATCTAGTCAAATATATCCAAGGAACAGATCCATGAGCCCTATTTGGAAATGGTTGCCCTGTCAGGAATCATTCTGCTTCCCCTGCCATCCTAAATCTTGTCAGTGCCACTCTGACATACTCATCACATAGGCTTTGGAATGGCGTTACGGTTCCCTTCTTCACAATTGGACATTTCCTGAAGGTAGAAAATGCCTTTAATTCATCTTTATATCCTCAAGGGAGTCTAGCAAAGTTTATACCTTCAATAAACTCTTGTTGAACAAATAAGCTGAATTTCCATCATTGAGAAAGAATTAGTTGCTAACACAGGAAAGCAACTTCATATAGAGTCCAGATGTGCTCATTTAAATTACAGATTGTAAGCAGTCTGAAAAAAGAAGGCATTTGTTTTCTGTAAATTCATGATAAGGAGTGTACAAACTATCTGCCTTGCTAATGGAAGAAACTATTGGGAAACAGCATTGTGCTCTTGAGGCCACCATTTGATGCAGTGCACTTATATTTTCATTTCCTTTGGCTGCAGGAGTAGCCACAGAGGGATGCCTGGCATATGTGTTTATGTGGCTCAGAGTTTCATGTAGAATTCAAGGCTCTGGAACCCCATTATAAAATAAGCTCAGTACTAGTTTTGAACCCAGAACTCTAAAATCTTCCCTTATTAAAGATTTAAATGGGAGACAGAGAAAGGTAAAGACATAAGAGGCCACCGAATTCAGAAAAAAAAGAGACTTCTAACTGTACTTGAGAAACAATTTGCAAGAATATCAATGTATCACAGGAAACTAATTTTAACAGTGAGTTTCAATATCCACATATCAAGTGTATTCATCATTATGGGTGCACTTAAAATTAACTGAAGGTAATATTGTACAATACATGGAAATCCATAAATATAAAAAAGATAATTTGGAGTTTGGAGAGTGATTTACCATTGAATTAGTTTTTAATAGCATTTTTCATTTTGCATTTTAATGTGGTTAGTTAACATTTGTGATTGAATTCCCTCTTCTATCTCATTCTCAGTCCTTACAGATACTCACAAAGTAACATCTAAATCAGAGGTGAAGTGGAAAATTTAAAACCAGGAGCCTGGGCCCATTGTAAATTTGACACTTGAAGAGCTGAGAAGATAGATGAGTCTTTATTTGTGATTGGGAACATTCATTGGCATGAAGCTTCAGGTTATCAAAGGGAGAGAAAAGCTACATTCATATAAATACTCAAATGGCAGAATCAATTACAATTAGAAATAAGCACCTGCAAATATGGATTCATCTCGACATCTTTCCTTTGAATCTCAAAGGAAGCATTGTCTCTCTCGAATCTAACCCTTCCTCCATAGATCATCTCCTCTAGAACCTGGCTTCATCACTTATTTCCTTCCCTCCTTAACCTCTTCTTCTTCCCAGCCTTCTTTACCTCAATATATAAACACACTGGAATGTTTCACTTACAATATTCCCACCTTCCTCATCCCATATTACCTTCTAGCCATCACTCTTTCCTTCCTTCTTTTCCATTCAAGATTTAAAAAAAAAATTCACCTTTCATTCACTCTCAAACCCCTGCAATTTGTCTGTAGCTGAAAGTACTTTCCCTAAGGCGCTAGTGGTTACTTTTTAAAAAAATATCTGGCTGGGCGTGGTGGCTCACACCTACCTATAATCCCAGCACTTTGGGAGGCCAAGGCAGGGGGATCGCTTGAGCCCAAGAGTTTGAGACCAGCCTGGACAACATAGCAAAATCTCATCTTTACTGAAAAAAAATAGTGTGGAGTTATGCCCCTATAGTCATGCTACTTGGGAGACTGAAGTGGAAGGATTATCAAAGCCCAGGAGGTTGAGACTGTGGTGAGCCATGATCATGCCATTGTATTCCAGCCTGGGTGACAGAGTGGGAATCTAAGCCAAAAAAGAAAATACAAATTAAAACCAAAAGAAATTATTAAAAAAACCCTCACTAGTCCTTCTCTTACCTTGAACCCTGTGCTATATTGGGCATTATTCATCTTTCCTTTTAATATACTCTCTTCCTTGGACTTCTAGCATAACAGTTTCTTCTGATCTCCTCATATTCCTTGAATTTTTAGTTTGAAACCTGGTTTTACTACTTTCCCTGTGTATCCTTGGGTAAGTTATATGAACTCAAGTATTAGTTGTACTGAACTCGACAGCCTATGACTAGCTTCTGCAGGTCAGTCAGAGGCCCAGAAGGCAATAAAATGAAGGTAAAGAGACTCTAATCAAGGAAGTATTTCAAAGTATGATGATGCTCCAGAAAACTATTACCAGAGTTGGGAAAGTGGAAGAATGGAATAATTCAACCACTGCCAAAACCATAGAGAAACTGGATTAGGGAAGAAATCAATATCCTGAACACCTTTCACTCCTACTGTCTTCCAATATTCTGTTGGTGCCTTTCACTAGTCAAACTCAACTAGAAACCCAGAGCCCAATGGAGACTGGGTGATACAGTCTTTAGAGGTCAACCTTTAAGGCACACAGCAAGCCAGGGAAGGGTGAAGAATGAATCTAGATGGAGGACAGCAGAAAACAGTCAGTACAGGAGCACGCAGTCCACCACCTCCTTCATTCATTTAAAACATATTTAGTGTGCAAAGGACTATTCTAGAGAATCAGGGCACAGGGATACAGGAAAGACATAAAGGTCATAAGTGCTATGAAGAAAATAACCAGGAACATGACTCTGAGGTAAAGAGGGCAGTCTTAGATGAGGGTAATTGGAGAATTCATCTCAGAGGAAATGACAGTAGAGTTTAAAATGAATAAGATGACACAGGAGGCTGGGATGGCTGGAGTTTATGGGTGGGGAAGGGACAGGAAATGAGGTAGAAATGGCAGGTAGAGATTAGATTGTAAGTGCCTTTATAGGCTAGGCAAAGAGTTGGCCTTTCCTAATGTAATGTGAGGTTTAGGCTGGTCATTGTGGGCTTTTTTATTGGGATTAAGACATGTCTGATGTCTAATTGTAATAAAAAATTTTGACAATTCTGTGAAAAATAAATTGTAGTGGGACAAAAGTGGAATGCACCATTGCAGTTTGCATTGCCCTGACCAGAGTTCCTGGACCCCAGAGAGCTAGATGGTGTTTTAGGTAAGGATGACACTGTTTAGAATCTAGATGGGCACCTCACCCAAGTGTGGCTTATCCATAGGCTGGCTGGAAGCCCAGGAAATGGCTTAGAGCTAAGAGCTCTGCAACCAGATTATATTCTCCTGAAATGTGGACTAGAGGATTAGAAGAGGATTAATTAGCCAGTTGCTAGTATGGGAACAGATTAAAGAGGTAGAGAAGAACAGACACAGTAAGAAATAAGAGAGGAGTAGCTTATATATATCCGTGTAAATACTCTTGCTTCTCCCTCTTTTAAGTAAAGTAGTCTCTGAATTTCTCTTTCTTGCAAGCCAAAAAGCCAAACAAGCACATTTGTGTTCCCAAGATTTCCTCCTTAGATTTCTTCTCATGCACATTATACAGGAGTGACAAAGATCTACTCTGGTACCAAATAAAACTCTCAAATCTCTGGCATAAAGTAACCAAGGTTTACTTCTCATTCACTTTACATGAATTTCATGATCTGACTGAGACTCCGCTCTGCATAATCTTCCCTCCAAGATAGAGACTGATAGAGCAGATTCTCTTTGGAACATCGTTGATTGCCATGGCAAAGAGAGAAAGAGTTCTGAATGGTCTTGCATCAACTATTAAATGCTACACTTATGATCTGGTTGGGACCCAGCATAATCTTCCCTCAAAGATCAAGACTGATAGAGCCTATTCTCTCTGGAACACTACTGATAGCCATGGCAAAGAAAGAAAGAGTTCTGGAAATTCTTGCATCAAAATTAAATGCTATGCTCACAATTCATTGGCAGAATGTATCATGTAGCTCAAACCCACCACAAAGAGGCCGGAGCATGCAATCCCACCAAGCACCTGGGAGAGAACAGGAAATGTTTGGTATACATAGTGCCATTCACTTTCCATAGGGATGGTTTTAATTGTGCCTATACACCAATGTCAAAATATCTAGGAGAGATGCCCCATTTTAACTCCATATCCATATTTTCAACCACCTACTGCAATACATTTGAATGATATCACAGACCCTCAAATCTCACAAATCAAGACTAAACCCTTCATCTTTACTACAAACTTTCTGTATTCCCTTTCTGGGTAAGCAGCCCCATTATCGAATATCTCGGATAAGAAACCCAGGTGTTAACCTTGACTCCTTCTTCCAACACCTAAATCCCTCTTCCATCACCTGATCACCTTCACTTCTCCATTCTACTAACACCAGTCTTACTCCAGCCCCTGGTGGATTTTTGCCTCCAGGTAATTCCATTAGTCTGCTGTTTTTCCTGCCTTTCTTTCCCTATGAGCTATCATTTGTGTATTCAAGTAACATTTAAAGAGGACTTCTTGCTCCTTAGATTAATAATGGACCCTACTTGAAGACATTTAAAGCCAAAAGAATGAGATAGTGATGTAAACAATTATGACACAATGGATGAATGTGATAATGGCTGCGTAGAAAGTAGCCTGGGATGCTTCTAGAGAGAAAGTCAACCTTCAGCTAAATGCTGAGGGCAGTAGGAGCTGCTCCTCCCTGTGAGCCACAGGAGTTGGAAAAGGAGTTGAAGGAAGCAGAGCATGCTTGGCATCTTGGAGGGACTCTACTTTGGAAGGATTCTAGCCAGACCACGGTGGATTAAGGGAATGGCATGAAGGAACAAACAGGCGGCTGATGAGCCAGGCCCAAAGTGTCCTGGTCTGTTATTTGGCAGACAACTGGGTGGAAGGTTGTCCATTGAGGTAAGAAACCCAAAAGGAAAAGCAGGTCTATGGGGGTAACTATACATACATACCATCACATAGTTAACATGTATTGAACACAGATTGCAGGCATAGTACTAACCTTTCTATTAAGAGTTACGGTTGTACTATTATCCTCATTTTGAATTCTAAAATAAACACAGATTCAGAGATTGATGACTTACCAGTTACTAAACCTGGTTTGTATTAGATCTTAAGTTGATTATCTACCTAGCTATGCTGGGCTTGAAGTGCCTCCAGGAATTCCACCTAGATTTGTCCACAGGCTGGAGCACAAGGGAAGTATGGGCAAAGAGAAATGCACTCGGGGCTCACCAGCTTATGGGGTAGACAGTGGGATCAAAGTTGTGGGCTTGGATGAGATGGTGCAGGGGACCCAAAAAAAGAAGTGAAGGAGACCTTGGGAACACTAACTTTAAACAGGCAAAAGGAGGAAAGGAAACCAGCGAAAGAGTTGGAGAAGCTGCCATGTGATAGCGTCAACCCTTAAGAAATGTCCTTCAGTTGAATCTTTTTCAAATGCTCTCAGCCCAGTGCCTGGCGTTCAATAAAGGACCTCTGGAGTCAGATGGGACACTCTGTCCAGGGTGGGATTTTATACCTCAT
Source organism: Cephalopachus bancanus (assembly GCA_027257055.1). NCBI lineage: Eukaryota > Metazoa > Chordata > Mammalia > Primates > Tarsiidae > Cephalopachus > Cephalopachus bancanus. Next base: position 3,944,419 of record JAPVLO010000045.1, read on the forward strand.
TTCTCCAGCTCCTAAAGGACCAAGCGATCTGAATCCCACAGGGAGACCTCGCTGCCTGGGGAGGCAAACCCACGGCAGGGAGAGTGGAGCGGAAGACAATTAGCAAACCCTCTTCAGAACAGACCAAGTAGTCTTCTCTCCCTAATTGGCCCGGGCAGCCAAACATCTGATCCGAGCCACTGAGAGCTGCCGGCTCGGATCAGATGTTTCTGAGGAAACGACCAGGAGGTACTAGGCGAGGGTCCAGGGGGGTTTCCACGGTCCAAGAGGAGAGGCGCCCTCTGATACGCAGGCACGTGCGAGCCCGTCAGGGAAGGAGCCCCTGGCCCGGCCCCGCCGCCGCCACCTCACCGCAGCCCTCTCCCTCCCAGGCGGCGCTCGCTCTCTACCCTCGGCTCCTCCGCCCCTCCCAGAGGCTTCCCCCAGCAGGCCCGGGCCTCGACTCGCCAGCGCGTACGCTCCACGACCCCCGCAGCCTGGCCGGGCTGCGCGTCACAGGAGGCGGGGCCGAGACACAGAGCGCACCCACGGCCCCGCCCCTCTGGCAGAAAAGGGGCGGGCTCGGCCGGGGTGGGCTCGGCGGCTGCGGGCCCGGAGTTCTCTCCCTCTCCGCCCGGCCGTCGCTCCGCCGCCGCCTCCGCGCCCTCCGCGGGGCCGTCTCCCCTTCCCGGAGCGGACGCAGGGAGGGAGCCGAGGCCAGGCGAGCGGGACGTCATGGAGGGCCGCCGCCAGACGGGCGTCGCAGGGGGCGGGGCTGGCCGGCTGAGGGCCCGCGCCGGGCCGAGGCATGCGGAGCCCTGGCGGGATCCTGCTCCAGGCGCTGCCCCGGCTGCTGCAGCACGCCCCCCTCCCGGGCCGCGCCGAGCTGCCGGCCCGCTGGGCCCTGCCACGGGCGGCAGGCGGGGACGCCCCGGCGGACCGCCTCCCCCGCGGGGGCGGGGCGAGCGCGGCGGCGGCGGCGGCGGCAGCGGCCTCGGGCGCCCTGCTCGGCGCCTGCCTGGAGCGCCACGGTCCGCCCGCGGCCTCGGAGCTGCCGGAGCCGGGAGGGGCCTTGGCGGGCGGCCCCGGCAGCGGCGGCGTGGTGGTCGGCGTGGCCGAGGTGAGAAACTGGCGCTGCTGCTGCCTCGGCAGCACCTGTTGGTGCCGGAGCCTCGTGCTGGTCTGCGTGCTGGCCGCCCTGTGCTTCGCTTCCCTGGCCCTGGTCCGCCGCTACCTCCAGCACCTCCTGCTCTGGGTGGAGAGCCTGGACTCGCTGCTGGGGGTCCTGCTCTTCGTCGTGGGCTTCATCGTGGTCTCGTTCCCCTGCGGCTGGGGCTACATCGTGCTCAACGTGGCCGCTGGTTACCTGTACGGCTTCGTGCTGGGCATGGGTCTGATGGTGGTGGGCGTCCTCATCGGCACCTTCATCGCCCATGTGGTCTGCAAGCGGCTGCTCACCGCCTGGGTGGCCGCCAGGATCCAAAGCAGCGAGAAGCTGAGCGCCGTTATTCGCGTGGTGGAGGGAGGAAGCGGCCTGAAAGTGGTGGCGCTGGCCAGATTGACCCCCATACCTTTCGGGCTTCAGAATGCAGTGTTTTCGGTAAGTGGTGACCCCCTGGCCTGTCCCTCTCCAAGTCTGTTTTTGAGCGGTGAAGGCCCTGGGAGGGCGCTCTATCAGATAAATACCAGCAGAGAAGTGACATTGACAATGGGAGTTGCAATTACTTTCGTCGCACTCTGGGAAATCTATCATGCTTTTAAATAAAACAACCTCCCGAGGAGATCTGGTACAGAAAGAACTATTCCTTTTCGGGATGTGAGTTTGATTAAAAAATAAAGTCATTTAGCCGGGTTCGGTGGCTCAGCCTGTAATCCCGCGCCTTTGGGAGATTGAGGTGAGTGGATTGCCTGAGCCCTCGGGTTCGAGACCCGCCTGGGCAGCAAGACGTCATCTCTACAATAAATCAAAAAAAATCAGCCGGGCGTGGTAGCTAATGCCTGTAATTCCGGCTACTTGGAAGACTGAGGTGGAAGGATCGCCGGAGCCCAGCAGGTCGAGGCTGCGGTGGCCGGGAGCGGCCACTGCACTCCAGTCTGGGTGACAGAGTGAGACTCCAACTCAAAAAAAAAAACAAAAAACAAAAAAAGCAAAAATAAAGTCATTTTAACTGTGGAGCGGGGGAGAGGTTGCGAGACATGAATGGAAATACCCATCTTTAAGGTTTGTCGTCTCACTTCTGTGGTAGCTTTGGCAACAGGGCGGAAGGCTTCGCATTCCTAGCTTTCTGTCTTGTCTGCCTAAATGCATCTAGGGTTTTGACTCCAGTTTTTGGCTGCATGGGGTTGAAGGAAACATTTGAGTAAACAGTGCAGAGGATAGCAGTAGACTCCAGATTTTGGAGTTTTCCTAAATTTGTAATAGGCCATTTCTTCTTCAAGTAATTTGCTTTAAATACGATGTAAAGGACTTTAGAAAAGTCTCCTGTTTTTCTTTGGAGGAACTTCATTTTGAAATCAAAGTGCAGTGAAGAAAGCAGAATAGAACAGATAATCCTTTTGTCAATGAGCATATATTTCTCTTCCATATCAGCACCTTTATAGACTCTTTTCTGCCCTTGTATTCATATGTTCTGCTTCTTCTACTTAGGTTTCTGTAGCTAGTATGCATCTCTGAGCCCCTGATTTAGGATAGAAACACTACTAGAGAGACTGTTTGGAAGAAAGTAATCTTTACAAACTTATGCGATTTTGGAACAAATTAACCCTATCTGACTACATTGCCTCTATTCTAAAGTGAAAGGGTTAAATTAGATTACTGTGTTCCTCAAATTCATTGACTCGAAACTGCAAAGAGCTCTTATAGAGATTCCCAGGAATTCAAGCCTTCAGCTGGATTTAAAGAAAACTGTGTATTGGAGTAAAAAGAGATAGCATATAAAACCAAAGGAATTGATGTATTGTATATTTGTTTGTGATTCTTATACATTGTTTTGTTTAAAAAGTAAGTCATTGTTAGTCTCCGGAAACTTTCTCATTTTGTTTTGAATTAGGAATAATTTAAAACAGCCTACCTCTTTGTGATGAAATTTAGATATTTTTCATTTCTTGTTAAATGCCTTTTGCAAGTCTCTTGTTGATTCTAACCAACAGCAACAATGACAATAGAAGAATGTTTGGTGGAGACAGTGGAAATAAGAGGCTTTCTGTAGAGATAGTTCAGTGTTTACTGTAGTAGTTAAGTATGGTCTCAGCCTTACGTTCCTACCTTTTCGCAACCTTCTTCTATAGTATAAAATATATGCACATGAACTTTGACCCAATCTTGGGTAACAATAAATCATCTGTTCTAAAAGTTTGAAAGTAGATTGGACTAAGGAACCTGTGTAGATTCATTCTGTAAGTTTACTTTTTCCTTCAGTATGACTTGTATCCTTGAGCCTTTTCTTGTCTACCTACTGTGTGCTAACTACTATTCTGGGCTCTTGCCACATATTATTTCTGATGCTTGAAGCAGCCCTGCAGAAGGTGATTATGCACATATTACAGACTGTTGTCTACTAGTTAGGAGCATAGTGCCGGCACTTTGGAGTCCTGCTGTCAGCTTAGAATCTGATGACCTTGGTCAAGTTGTTTACTTTCTCTGTGCTTTAGTTTCTTATTTGTAAAAATGGTAAAAGTAGTGGGACCTACTAGGATTATTGAGAAGATTACAGGAGATGAATATATCCAACAGAGGCCGGTTTAACACTCACATGTTGGCTTTTTTGTCGTTTCTGTTATCACCCAAGGTCACTTAGGTAGTTAATAAATGGTAGAGTCAAACTTTGAACTATGGCCTGTTGTAGGGTCTCAACCCATGGCCCTCTTTATTTCTTCATTGTATTGTATATTTAATACCTAGTGTAGTCGTGGGCATATAGTAAGTTCTCATTATATATCTATTGATTGAAAATAGGTAGGCTTTCCTTTTGATAATGTCTGTATTACTATTAAATATGTAAGTAAGATATTGTGCTTTGTACTTGGAAATAACCTAATGTAATCATTTTAGTTAAAACTATGCTTGACAAGGGACTCGATTTGGCACTGTGGGATCAAGAGAAATGAAAAAGAGAAAAATGGCCTCTTGAAGTAGGTATTATCGTCACTATTATACCAAGAAAGAAATGGAGGCTCAACCATCCAGGAACTTGTTTAGAGTCACCCAGCTACCAAGTGGCAGAGCTGAGGTTTGAACCCAGGATCAGCTGATATGGTGTATCTTAACTGCAAAGTTCTTTTTCTTTTTGAGTTGGGATCTCACTCTGTCACCCAGACTGGAGTGCAGTGCAGTGGCATGCTCCCAGCTACCACAGCCTCGACCTGCTGGGCTCCAGCAATCCTTCTGCCTCAGCCTTTCACGTAGCCAGAACTACAGGTATGTGCTACCACGCCTGGGTAATTTTTGATTTATTATAGAGATAAAGTCTCACCAAGTTGCCCAGGTAGGTCTCAAACCCATGGGCTCAGGCAATCCACTTGCCTCGGCCTCCCAAAGTGCTGGGCTTACAGGCTGACCCACCGAGCCCAGCCTCAAGTTCTTACTAGTAACCACAAGCAGAGTGAGTTGTGAAGTCACTAGATATAGACTGTTACATCTTGTTTATTTCTGTTGTTCTGAACTGTCTGCTTCCAGAAGTAGCCCTTTCAACCAAAACAGTTAACTGAATTAACCCAGGATATGTGAGAGAAAGAAAGCTTAGTTTAGGCTGATACTGGTTTTAGTCTGTCTTTCCCTTCTGCCTTGGAGAACTTCATTCTGCCTCCACCCTCTCTACGTCATACCCATCCAGCTGACCACAGCTACCCCCTTTTCAGGCATATTTCTCTTGTTTTTTACCTCCTTCCTATCTTTAAAATTATCTTTTAAAAAAAATCCAGTTAGAACTCATTTTTTCAATGCCCATGATAAAAGAAATTTATCTGGACTTCCCTCAAGAAGGAAGTTAGATATAGTGGTCACGGAGGCCCAGACTTTGGAAATAAACAGTCCTTGATTAGTCTGTGCTGTGTGGCCTACTCTATGTATCATCATCTGTAAAATGAAACAGTTATGAAGCTTAGGTAATCTAATTCCGTGACAGCATCAGGTATTTTGCCAGGCTCATAGTCACTATTCAGTAAGTGTTAGCTATTATTCATAGTGGTGGATGTAGTTGGATCTGATTGTAAAAGGTGAAAATATGGAAGAAGGAAAGGAACTTTCCTTTGTTTTTTATCTTCTCTTAACCATTATTTTTTTTCTCCCATGTCTGCTGAAAAAAGGGATAAGCAAACTAACACTCTACTTTTGAATTCTCAAAACAGAAAAGATGCATATAACCTTTAATAGTATTAGTTCATAAGCCATGAGAAATATAGTTTCTCAAGTACACATTTAAATTCTTCCTTCTTAAAAACACACCCATCATTTCTCTTGGGATATAGTAAAACCTTAAAAAATTTTTTTTTAAATGTGATCTTGTGTCTCCATGTTTTGCTGCCCATTAAGATGAATCTCTAATCTTACCGTTTTTGTGTATTTCTTTTCTTTTCTTTTTTTTTTTTTTTTGAGTGGGGGGTCTCACCCTAATGCCCAGGCTAAAGTGCAGTGGCACGCTGCTTATGGCCATGGCAGTCTCGACCTGCTGGGCTCAGGTGATCCTTCTGCCTCAGCCTTCCAAGTAGCTGGAACTACAAGCAGGCACCACCACACCCAGCTAATTTTTTTTTATTCATTGTAGAGATGAAGTTTCACTGTATTGCCCAGGCTGGTCTCGAAACCACAGGCTCAGGCAATCCTCTCTCCTCCACCTTCCAAAGTGCTGGGATTATAGGTGTGAGCAACTGTGCCTGGCTGGTTTGTGTATATTTCTAAGCACTATTCTTATCTGGACACATATCAAGGATGACCATGGTTGCCTTCTTTCTGGATTAGTCAGGATAAGCTAAAATATGCCACAGTAACAACCCCCAAATCTAAGTGGGTTAAACAGCAAAGGTTATAGTCAGCTTAGCATCAATCCAGATCATACTTGATTTGGGGAAAGGAGTTACAGGGTGAGCGGGACCCTGGTTTTATGCCATTTTTATTCTGGGATCTAGCTGACAAAGCCATCTTGCATTTGGTTACTGTGTCATAATGAATTGCACACTGACTTTTGAAGCTTCTGCCTGGAAGCAGTCTCACTTTTTATTGACCTGAACAAGTTACACAGTCCCAACCAACTTCAAAGGGGTGAATGTTGTGCCAGGAAGGAGAGAGAACTGAAGCACTTAGTGGCAGTCTCCACGATTCTGGTGCTTAACTACCTCCTCTCTCATCCCTCATGTCTAATCATTGGTCCTATGGATTCTTTCCTAAAAATTTCAGTCCAGCCCATTGCCACTACCTTGGTTCAGGCATCTCAACCTCCCACTTCCAGGCCTTGGCTTTCCCTTACTTATCCAGAAAGATCTTTCTAAAATGCAGATGTAATCTTGGTACTATCCTGCATGAATTCCTCAAATGGGTTTTCTTTTCTTCTCATGATAAATTCCATCTCTACAGTTTCTCTCTGCATTTTACAGTTACTGTATGCCCTTTTATGTGTTAATGTATTTAATCCTCAGTACTCTAAGAGGTAGACATGATATTTATGATTTAAACATAGCAAATGAAATCCTGTTTGTAGCCTTGAAACTTCAAATTTTCCTTCTTATCAATTGCTAGAGAAAGGAATCCCTGGGCTGATTAAAAAAATAAAAGGACTGTTGGTGCAGGTGTAGAAGGAGACAGTAAAGCCATTTAGAAGAAACTTGTTTATTAAATTAAAACTTGAATGTTATTCACAAGAATGACATTTTCATATTTAGTAAACATTAAAATGTCTTGTAAGGTTTGTTTTAGATGCTCCCTTAGAGACCTACAGCCTAAAGTTACTTCTTGTACAATGTTACCTTTTTTCAAAATATTACATAATAATTGGTTGTTATGGATAACAGTATTCATACTAAATAATACTTGCAGCTTCCAAAAGGATTCTCACGTTAGGTTGGTCTACAGGAGATCTCATGTTAGGGTTCTCATGTTAGGTTGGTCTATAGGAGGTCCAAAGAAAAACCATTCTTGGTCTCTTTTCACTTTGGCCAAAGAAAAATTTAACAAAGTCTGGTAAGCTTCTCAAAGAAATCCACATAGGAAGTGTTTTTGTTTTTTTTGTTTTTTTTTTTTTTGAGTTGGAGTCTCACTCCGTCACCCAGACTGGAGTGCAGTGGCCGCTCCCGGCCACCACAGCCTCGACCTGCTGGGCTCCGGCAATCCTTCCGCCTCAGCCTTCTGAGTGGCCGGAATTACAGGCATGCGCTACCACGCCCGGCTGATTTTTTGATTTATTGTAGAGATGAGGTCTTGCTCCCCAGGTGGGTCTCGAACCCACGGGCTCAGGCAGTCCACTCACCTCAGCCTCCCAAAGGCACGGGATTACAGGCTGAGTCACCCAGCCTGGCTAGGAAGTGTTTTTAGGTATTCTTAAATCCTTGAAACCTAAAGTGAAAACATAAAGTATAGGATGAAAACTCCTCTTATTCACTTGTTATGTTCCATTTTATAATTAGGAGAGCAAATTTACACACATGATATCCCTTAGTTCAAGGGTCCCCAACTCCAGGGTTAGGAATCAGGCTGCACAGCAGGAGGTGAGCTGTGGGTGAACAAGCAAAGCTTCATCTGTATTTACAGCCACTTCCCAATCACTTGCATTACTGCCTGAGGTCAGCTTCCTGTCATATCAGCCACAGCCTTAGATTCTTATAGGAGTAGGAACCCTATTGTAAACTGTGTATATGAAGGATCTAGGTTGCATGTTCCTTCTGAGAATCTAATGCTTGATAATCTGAGGTGGAAGTGAGGCGGTGATACTAGCACTGGAGAGCAGCTGCAAATACAGATTAACATTAGCAGTGAGGTTTTACTGCACATCCCCCCCTGCTCCCCGGTCCGTGGAAAAATTGTCTTCTGTGAAACCGGTCCTTGACTCCAAAAAGGTTGGGGACTGCAGCTTAAGTCATCATAACAGTCTTTTTTTGACTAGGTATCAGTGCCTAAGAGGCGAAGTTATATAGAAGAAAAATATTATAAACTTGAAATCAGGTTGGTTCTAACATTCACAATGTCATCTTGAGGTAGTTATAGTTTGAGCTATATTTTCTGTTATAAAATATGTTTAATAATACTTACTGAAAAGGTGTGGTAAAATATGTAGTTTGCTCATTATTTACTATTGTTTCTTTCTTTCCATTCTCTGCATTCCAAAATCAGGACACTGAAGATCAGAGACTTAAGGAAAATTGAACAAATATCTATATTGTGCTTACTAAGTGCTAGACACTGTTTAATCATGCACATATAACTTATTTACTGCTCATGTCAACCCTGATCCTCATCTTGTAGCTGAGGCAATTGGGGTTCAAAATGGTGAAGCAGCTTGTCTGACAGCAAAATGGTTAGAGTTGTTAACTTACCCAGGGTACTAGTTTGGGTCCAAGAAGAGCTGAGTTTCCCAGACACCTCTTCATTCCAGTTGTAGAATGTTTGTCCTGGGCACCTTGTATGTCAAGTATTACAGAAGACTGTGCAGAGTTCTACACAGCTGTCTTAGTTACCATCTGGGTTGTTAGAGCAGTGATCAGCAAGCTATAGCTCCACTTTTATGGCACACAAACTAAGAATGGTTTTTCCATTTTTAAATGGATGAAAAAGAAATCAAAGGAAAAATAGTATTTCAAGCCCAGGAGAATTGTTATGAAATTCACATTTCAGCATCTGTAATAGTGTTATTGGAATACAGTGGTACTCATTCCTGTATGCACTGTCTATGTTTCCTTTTAAGTCAAAACAGCAAAGTTGAGTAGTTGCCACAGGCCTTACCGCTTGCAAAGCCTAAAATATTTACTACCTGGTCGTTTATGGAAAAAGTTTGCCTACTTCCTCTTTAGCCACTGCAGCAAAATAGCCACCAAGCCTGAGCCCCTGCAACTTAGGAAGAGGCGCCTAAGTCCTCATATATATCTTGTCTTTTTATTTAATAATTTTTTTTTTTTGAGTTGGAGTCTCACTCTGTCACCCATACTGGAGTGCAGTGGCATGCTGGGCTCCGGCGATCCTTATGCCTCAGCCTTCCAAGAAGCCGGAACTACACACGTGTGCTACCACGCCTGGCTAATTTTTTTTTATTTATTGTAGAGACGAGGTCTCTCCAAGTTGCCTGGGTGGGTCTCGAACCCATGGGCTCAGGCAATCCACCCACCTCGGCCTTGCAAAGTACTGGGATTACAGGCTGAGCCACAGAGCCTGGCCTAACATTTTTTTTTTAAACAAAAGCAATATATGGGTACTACGTGTAAAATGCAAATAAAAGCGAGGTGAGTAAATTTTAAAGTGCAAGGCCTTCCCTGTAATCCTGGGTCATTTATTAGTGGAGCCACTTTAAATAATTATATGTTGCCAAACTATTAATTACTTTGGTCATTTGTATGAGCCTGCAGTAATTTTGAAGTAATAGATGAAAAGAGTGTTTTTTTTGTTTCTAGAAAGTTCAGGGAGCTGTGAAATTGGTACTGATTGAAATAATGACAGTGAAGGATGTCATGACTTGAAGCACATATAACTTTTCTTAAGTTTTCTTAGAGTTTGCACTGAATTATCCAGAAGAAGATAAGTTAGTTATTTGTAGTAATTCAGTGCGTTACAATTAAATAAGAGTTTTTGGCAAGTGATTCTAAGGCCACAAATATGATACAGTTTTAGCCTGTGGATTATTTGGAGACTGCTAGTTCTGTCTTAGTTCCTTTGTGGCCATGGTGAAGTCATTTAATGTTCTGGCCTCCAGTATTCTTATTTGCAAAATGAAAGGGGTTAAACAAGGACTCAGAGTTTGCCTTTAAGAGAGCAAATGTTCTGAACAACAGCATAACATTACCTTTTCTTTCCTCTTTATTTTATTTTAAAGATGCGGGGTATGAGTCAGATTTAGGTACATAAGTGGTCTACATAGAGGTGAAGTTTGAGCCTCCCACTGGTCGTCACTTACCCTGGTTTAGGATCAGGTACCCTTAGTGATGTTATGTGCCTCCCCCGCCTTTCCCTGGCAGCCTCCCACTACTGCTGATTTCTCTTTTGTAGTATTGTGATAAATGTTCAGGACCCACTTACGAGTGAGAACGTGGTATTGAGTTCTTTGTTTCTGTAATAGATCACTAAGTATGATTTTTCAAGTTTAGTGATAGTATGTTTTATAAACATTTTTCTCACTTAAATTCTTACTCTGTGCTATAGATATGGCTATAGATTCAGATGAAAATATGATGGGTCATCAGACTTGTCAGTGTGTCTAATGACTATTTTTTTCTTACTATTAAAGTATACTGATTTGTTACCATTGGTATAGTTTAGGTGGAACAGAAAGAGACACAGTCTGTGTTTTTGAAGGAGCTTGAAGTCTAGCTCTGAAGGGTCAGATAGGATGACCAAGTTGTGTAATGCTATCTCAGCTCACATACTTAGACTTCACAATACCACTGAATACAGTTAACCTTTATTTCCTTAAAACTGCTTTCTCCTCTTTGTGCCTGTATATCTTATCAGCTTCTGCGGTTTTTATGTGTCATGGATAGGTTTACAATTCACAAAACTGTATCTCTAGTCCATTATCATACTAACATATATACAGTATGTCTTATTAACCCTTTTAAATTAAAAAAATTCTTTAAAAGCATAAAGGTTATTAAAACTTAATTTAGCAATATTTGTTTTTTCTGTCTACAAAATATGTTCATTAAAAAATATTGAAAATAATACCAACCACAAAGAAGAAAGCAATCATTAACATTTTAGTTTATTTTTCTAGTTTTTGCATTTAACTGATACTTATTTTTCTCACATAACATTGTGAGTTAATGTTGTGAATAATTTTTCTGACCTTCTACTTGATATAATGAACATTTTGTTATTATGTGTACTATAGTATGATTTTTAATGATCACACAGTCACCTATAGTTTCTTATCTTTGCATCTTTTTTATTCCTGCTCAGAGTGAGGCCTTATGTATAGAAGACATTTGATAAATTTTTGTCTAGTAAAAATAGTAAATCTATAGTATGTCAGACAGTACAAAGAGTTTTTCTACTTGTGTTCCAGAACTAATATGCAAAAAGATGTATTTTTTTTCGTGTGTGTGTGTGTGTATGTGTGTGTGTGTGTGTATGTGTGTGGTATTAGCTGGATATTCAAATGGAACAAGTGACCCCAAAATACTCGAAAACCATCGTTTAATTAAAAAATTTGAATATATGAAGTTGGCTTCTGTGTTGTAGACATATATCGACCAAACCATTTCTGTTGGTAGAAGCCTCCTTTCCCTGAAGACCTCTCCAGCTGTTAGAATGGGGTCTCTCAGAGCTGTTGGTGCCTTGTTCTTTTTCCAGGAGCAAGACTTTTCCCCAGTACTCTCAGGGTTGCTGAGAGACCCTAACCCGACGGTCTTAGCCTTGGCATTAGGTTAACCTCAGATGTTATTGGAAATAGTATTCATTCAACAGATAACTGGCAGGTGCCTACTATGTGTCTGTTGCTATTATAGATGTAGCAGTGAATAAAGCAAAGTCTTTCAAGGCACTGGCAGTCCAAGGGAGAAATAGCATTCTAAGTCAATCATGGTGTAAATTTTGTTGATAATGAGTTAATTTTCATTTGTAACTTTTTTTTCCCCCTGTGTGCTTGGTGGGGGAGGAGGGTGCTCTCAACTTCTGAAAAGACAATAAAAATGGACTTTGTATCCCAATCAGTTTATAAACTAATGTGAATTTCCACATTTATAAACAAAACAATTTGATATTGATACATTCAACCTCCAAGCAACATATATTTAACACCTAATACGTAGTAGACATTGTGCTAAGGTCTAGGGACACAATGAAGAACAAGACAGGTCCCTTCCTTTATAGAATTTATAGTCTGTGGAAGAGGTGAGGGGCAGACAGATGGTGCAGTGTGGACAGGATAGGGAGGTATAGTGCTATGTCAGAGCACTTGAAAGCACTTCTTACAAAGACTTGGGGCATCAGGGAAGGTTTCTTAGAGTAACTGATCACTGAGTAGTGAAAGACAGTTTAGGATTTGCTGGAGTAAAAGAGTGGGAGGAAGGGGTATGAATGTACTTGCCAGAAGGAACAATGTAGAAAGACCTGGAGGGAGAGGGGAGCAAGAAGTATTAGAGAAACTGAGCATTTTTATGTCACTGGAACATAGTGTGGCTTGGCATATGAAGTAAGAGGCCAGATCATAAAGCACACCGAAGAACCCAGCTCTCCTGTTGGCAGTAGGGGAGAGTTAAGCAGGATTAGTTTTGCATTTTACAAAGATTTCTGCAGGATTTAGTATAGGTTGTGAGTGGGGATAATCTGGGTGTCAGGACTGGAGAGAAAACTGAAAAGGAATGGTGGATGGATTCCTTAGATAATGAGAAGGTGCAATCAACAAGACACAGTAGATCATTTGGTTGTGGAGAGTGAGGGATTCGCTGTGTGACTGACTTGTGAGGTTTCCAGCCAGGAAAGTTGAAATTGGGAACACAGAAAAAAGTGAGGAGGTATGTTGGGGAGGAAGGGGAGGGGAAAGAAGGGAAATGGACGTTAATGTTTTTCCTTAAACCAGTTTTTAAAAATTCGTATTTCTGAAAGTAAAAACTAGTTGCCCTTTCTGAACTTTTTTCCCTCTTCCTCGTTTTTCTGAAACATTGATAGGAAGCATTTTGGGGATGTGTACAACAAAATTGATAATTTAATTAGGTGAAAAGATCAGACTTTTTTTTTTTAATTCTTTTTGAGTCAGAGTCTCACTCTTTAGCCCAGGCTGGAGTGCAGTGGCACATTTATGGCCACCATAGCCTCGACCTGCTGGGTTGGGCGATCTTTCTGCCTCAGCCTTCCAAGTAGCTGGAACTACAGGTGTGCACCACTACACCCAGCTAATTTTTAAATTTATTGTAGAGACTAGGTCTAACCAAGTTTCCCAGACTGGTCTCAAACCCTTGGGCTTAGGTAATCCTCTTGTCTCCACCTCCTAAAGTGCTGGGGATTACAGGCGTGAGCCAGTGCTCCTGGCCTTAAATTAGTATTTTGATTTCTCTTGACCGTTCCTTTCCTAATGGTTGTAGGGATTCATGATTTTTTTTCTACCTAGTTTCACTAAATATATTTTAATTGAAATTTATATAATATCTTAATACTAACTTTGTCAATAAACAGCTTCCCAAATATGTAAACCAAGAAACACGTCTATACAAGAAGATGTAATCTGCCAAAACTAATATTAGATTCACAGAGCTACAGATAAAATTTGAAATCTTCAGAACACAGATCACCTTTATATTTATTCTTCATTACATCCATGTTAAGATAGTCTATGTAAAAAAGATACAGTTTCTTGGTGGGTTGAATTAAAGCATAAAGCTGTTTACAGTGTAAACAGCTATAAACCTAGGAAGTAGAGGAACTGGGGCAGGTTGCCTGGGAAGACAGCAGCCCTAGCTTCAGTTACCATCCCAGTGATAGATTTCTAAAGACAGGGATTCTCTTATTGTTAGCTCCAAAAATGCCATGTTCAGAAGCATTTGAACATTACTCTTCAGAATTAAGGTTTTTTTCTTTCCTTTTTCTTGCAAGTGGGCACTTCTTTATTTTTAGGATCTATTTGGTATAGTGGTGAAGTGATGTTTTACATTAACCCTTAATGACCCAGATAAGTGTATCACATCTCTAGAAAGAAGAGTATAGATAGTTGTATAGCTCGTAGTGCTTTAAGAGCATGAGAGAATGGCAGTCAGGTGTCATTCATCATCCTTGAAACTCTCATTGATATATCTGATCATAGAAATTAACCAGCAAGATAACACTGATATCCTAGGTTGAGATTTCTAGGGGTTCTTTTGACTTGAAGGACAACTCCTAAGCCAAGATTTCAGGGTAGTATAAGCAGTAATTCAAATGGGATTACTCCAGGCTCATGTCTAATGTCCTTCTGGAAAATAGAACGAGGAGATAGATTTTTTTTTTTAAGCTAGAGGCTCACTCTGTCACCCAGGCTGGAGTGACATTCACGGCCACCCCAGCATCGACCTGCTGGGCTCCGGAGATCCTTCCACCCCACCCTTCCAAGTAGCCAGAGCTACGGGTGTGCGCTACCACGCCTGGCTAAATGTTTTCATTTATTGTAGAGACGAGACCCTACCATGTTGCCCAGGCTGGTCTCGAACCCGTGGGCTCAGGCAATCCTCTAGCCTTGGCCTCCCAAAGTCCTGGAATTACAGACTTGAGCTACTGTGCCTGGCCAGAGACAGATTTTTTTAAACTTTGCTATGTGAGGACTTACTAGAATGTTAGATGAGTCTCTTTGTGGGTCAGGTATTCTAAATTATGTTTGTCAAAGATTGGAGTTATGTGGAGATTCTGAGTAGAATTTGGAAGCTACTTTAATAAAGTTATTAATAGTTTAAAATTGTTTTAAACTGTGTATATGTTTTTGTATTGCTCCATTGGTTAAATCACTGAAAATTTCAGCAAAGCTATTTATAGTGATGAACTAAAATTAATTTTTTTTGCTTTCTTTAGATATATAGCTTTTCTGAAAGGAAATATGTAAAAATAATAAAGCTTGCTTTTTCACAAGGATAAGATCGGGTCATGAAAGGTAAACTTTGATTTTTGCATTGGACAATGGTTTTGTAAAGAGCTGAGTAGCAGAGTTATTTCAAATTTATGATATCTGTTCTTGAATTAACCATTTGGATACTATTGATGCCATCTGTGAATGTCAATCATGTATTTTATTTAGATTAAGTTTATTATATTTAAAGGCTTATGTATAGATTGAAGCTCTGCTTTCTGACATTTTAGAACTTAAATATTTAATTTAAAGATAACTTTCATAATATGTAATGTTTAGTTATTAACTGAAGTGTAATAGTTTTTATGATTAATTTTTTGTTATACCTACTCATTTTATATATTTGACATGTTTATTCTAAAGAAAGCTCTCTGCTCCTCCAAATGCTCTAAACCGACGGAGGAACTTTCCTCCAGCTTAGCTCCATTCACATTGTTCTATGACAGACTCCCCGGTACTTTTCCTCTGACTGTAGGCTTGTTCCTCTTTTACCCCAGGCCTCTGACAAGTATCACCCTATCTACTTATCCTGTCTATTTTACATTATTACTTTGCATGTGCCCTATAAGCAGTCCTAACTGTACTGCCAACTTTATGAATACATCCTGTACTTTCCCTGCCGTGTTGTCCTTGTTCATTCTCTTCCTAGAACACCTGCCTTCCTCATCCCATCTATCTTTGCCTGCCAAGTTCATATTTAGCTTCTGGTGCCCATCTTTAATGCCTCTTTTTCCACAAAGATGCCCTTTGGCTCCCACTCCTACAACTAATTTTAACCTTTACTCTTTATTGCTCTGCACATAGTCCTTCTCAAGGATTCCCTCTCTTCCTGTTTCTACGTTAGTTTGTGTGTACTTGCCTGTGGGAAACCACAATGTCAGTGTAGGCATTGTGTCATACTTTCTATCTCTTCTAAGCACTTATCAGAGCATCTTGCATGAGCGATTATTGAGTCTGTGATCGATAAGGTGAATTGTTAACAGCCAGTTGCTGCAATATTCTTTCCAAACAGGCAGTGCTATATCTCTAGTTCATTATCAATGAAAAGAGATGAATGTAGCTTTATTAGAAATATGATTTACATGATTATTAGATTATATTATAGTTTTAGATTTGCTTGTAACTGATTAAAATACCAGATCTTAAAATAAGTGGAAATGTTTAATAAAGTGGCCAATAGCTTTCTTACATACCAGTAATACTCATATGGGGATGTGGAAAAATTATTTTCAAAATTAATAGCAGTGACAATAATAATAATATGAAATGCTTAGAAATAAACTAATAAGAAATGCATGAGATATATAAATAAAAGTACCAAACTTTAGTAAGATGTATAAAAGAATATTTAGAGTACTGTCAATATAGAAACGTTTCTGGATAACAATACTGAATATTGTGGAGGTTTCAGCTCTGTCCAGATTGATTTGTAAATTTACCTTAATCCAAATATAAAATTTACTGGTTTTGTTTTGTTTTAGTGACAGGATGATCTGTAGGAATAAATATATTAGGGCAGTCATGGCAATTTTAAAAAGAAGAGTAATTAAGGAATTTGAAGGGAATGTGAGATTCCTTGTCAGATATATAAACTGACGATCTTTAATACTATTTGGTTTCAGTATAAGATTTAAGATAGCAGTTTTGGTTTTATCACAATATTTGAGATAGCAATGGACAGTTTTAGAGGTTCAAATAAACTCTTTTATATACAGTAACTTTATTTACAAGTCGATGGAAAAGTTATTGATCACTTAATATATAATGCTAGGAAAATTGGCTATTGAGAAAGGGGAAGAATCAGGCTATATCCTCACCTTTAATTTGAATAGATTTCAGAAGGCATATGTGGTGAACGTTAAAAAGGAAAACAATCAGAAAAAAATAGATAAAAACTAACATTGGGTTCCAAAAAGACTTTCTAAAGCTAAAACCACGGAAAAATCACAGGAAAAGATTGATAATATTTGACTGTATAAAAATTGAGAAGCACATGTATGTCTAAACATAAAACTAAAAGATAAGGGTAACTTTAGGGGAAAATATATGCCACATATAATAGACAAAAGGTTGCCCTCATATATAAATAGCTCTTATGAATAAATAAGAAAAACACTTAACCTTCCCATAAAAGGGCAAATGCTATGAGTAAAGAAATGCAAATAGAAAAATGCATATAGACAACTAGTGTCAATATAAATTAAAATAGTATATATTTAATAATGATGGAACATTTTAACTATCAAAATAAGAAAGATTGAAATTCCATACTTAAAATTGTTAAGTGTATGGCAAAATGGGCATATTCATGTATTATTTACTGATACATATGTTAAATCAGTATGAATGTTTTGGGAAAATAAAAGGTTTTGTTTGTTGTTTTTTACTATTTGAGCAAGTAATTCTACTCCTAGTGATCTATCCTGAAATAATTGAGATAACTATTAATCATTTGTTGATGTATAAACAGATCACTTTAAAACTCAGTAGCCTAAAACAATAAACATTTATTGTCTCACAGTTTCTGTGCATCACAAATCCCTGTGCAACTAGCTGGGTATCTCTTTCTCAGGGTCCCTCACAATGCTGCATCAAAGTGTTGGCCAGGGCTAGAGTCATCTCGGATTGACTAGGGGATGATCATGTTCCAGGCTTAGTGGCCGTTGGCAGGCCTCAGGTCTTTGCTAGTGGTTCGTTGCCACATGGGTCTCTGTAGAGCTGCTTATAGCATGGAAGCTTACCTGCTTGAGGAATGGATGGAAGTCCTCTTCTTGTACCCTAAACTTGAAAGTGATATCTCCTCCCTTTTGCAGTTGTCTGTTTGCTAGAAGTAAATACTAGGTCCAGCTCATACTCCCATACCCTTGTGTGGGAAAGAATCACACAAGGCCATGAATACCAGGAGGTCAGGTCGTTGCGAATATATTTGATGCTACCACACAGGTTAATAGACAAAGGTTGCCATCATAGTTTTAGGGTGCTATTTTATAATGGCAAAAATAAATGCATAATTACATATACTGAAATAATGAAGCAATGTAAACATTCTGTAGCAGGAGTTGTGAAATCCATACAGTGGTAGTATACAGTAATTGCATAGTAATGATACCTTTTACCTTTTTTGAGAGTCAGTCATGTGCTTAGGCATTTCCTAGGTACTTCAGAAATATCTTTGATCCTGACAACAATCATGTGAGGTGGTGGTTATTTTCATTTTACAGATGAGAAAAACTGATATTCAGAGACAGAGTAGCTCATTGAGTTCTCAGAACTGGAATGCCGTTCTAGGGTTGATTATCTGGCTTCAAAGCCCAGTGACCATTTAAAAATGTTTATGAAAAATATTTAAGGCCATGAGGAAGACTTACAAAACAGTTTTCAAAAAGTGATCTCTGTGGATCTTATTTACATGTAAGAAAAAATAGATAGTCGTAAACTTTGTCTTTCAATGGTAGAATAATAAAATATTAAGAACTCCTTTAAACTTTTATTTCATTTTAATCTTTCACATTCTGCATGTATTCCATTTATAATCATTTTTAAAAGTCAGAACATTGTATAAAGTATTTCAGTTCCCTGTGCTCCCAAGAAAAAACCACCAGGGAAGACTTATACACACATTTTCATGTTGAATTGAAGTTTTACTTAGTAATGAATCATTCCCTTTAATCTACTCTTCTAGATAACTGACCTCTCATTACCCAACTATCTGATGGCATCTTCAGTTGGACTGCTTCCTACCCAGCTTCTGAATTCTTACTTGGGTACCACCCTGCGGACAATGGAAGATGTCATTGCAGAACAGAGTGTTAGTGGATATTTTGTTTTTTGTTTACAGGTGAGTTTAAGGCCAAGGGTTGATTTCTCTCTCTCTCTCTCTCTCTCTCTCTCTCACAGGTGAGTTTAAGGCCAAGGATTGATCTCTCTCTCTCTCTCTCTCTCTCTCTCTCTCTCTCTCTTTTTTTTTTTGGTATTGCGTTGCCGATGTAACAGTACACTGAAAATAATTTGAAGGTTTTTCCTTTTTCGATTTTTTTCTTTTCTTGTTCTTTCAGTACTACATATTTTGACAACATTAAATGTTTTTACTTGTATAGATGTATAGAAGCATGCAGAACTGAATTGATACTTATGAAAAATTACCCTAAGGAAGCAAAACAAGGAATGGCAAAATAGGGATACTTTTGCAGTGATTATTTTCAAAGTCATCACAAATCAAATACCAAATTGTGACTTTGTGTGAAATATTTCTGAAGATAATTTTAGCAAGATTAGGTGGAGTTGAATTTTTATCTAATACTTTATCTTCAAATTATTAAAACTCTACCGTTTATATTTTTTAGATATTATTTATACTGACAAGGTAAATTTCTTGTATAATTTTATGTGAACAAAAATTTTGTTTTAAAATGTATTGCCCCTGTAATCCCAGCACCTTAGAAGACTGAGGTGAGAGGATTGCTTGAGTCCAGGGGTCTGAGACCAGCCTCGGCAACTTGGTGAGACCTCGACTCTACAACAAATTTTTAAAAATAGCTAAACATGGTAGTGTGTGCTTGTACTTCCAGCTACTTGGAAGGCTGAGGTGGAAGGACTGCCTGAGCCCAGCAGGTCGAGGCTACAGTGGCCATGAGCAGCATGCCACTGCACTGCAGCTTGGGCGACAGAAAAAAAAAATGTATTGCCTCATAAAAAATGTCTCAAGTTTTCTATCACGAATCCAAATAAGATTTGTGTAATGAATTATTATTGTGCAAACTGTAATATAGTTTGGGGCACATAAAATTCCATATAAAAGATTGGTAAAAGACGAAAATACTGTCATGTAGGCACATTTATTCAGGGTCTTTAAATTGCATAAAGAAAGTTAAAAATTCATTTGTGATAACATTTCATTCCTGAGATTTATCAAAATAGAAAACATAATAATTTTTGATGAGTTAGTAAGATGATGATGATAACTGACTTTTTTTCTGTGCTTTATATGTCATATATTTAAGCTCATTTAGTTCCTACAAAGTCTTATGATATACAGACTTTTATTATCTTGAGCCATTGTATATCTCTTTCCAACTCAGCTTTCAGTGACATCACCTTAGTAGCATGAAATTGGCCATGATGAAAATATTTACACCATGGGAAAGTGCAAATGCTATAAATCAAGCCTCCCACTTCTGATAACCAAGAACTGGCTTACCAGGATGCCAGATTAGTAACTTGTTTACGGCCACAGCTGTAAGGGGTAGAGCCAGGATTTAGTCTGGAGACTATGCTCATAACCAATAAAATACAGTTCATCCCTCTGTATCTAGGGGGTACAAATTTACAGGTTCAACCATGGATTGAAAATATATTTAGAAAATAGCAATACAACAATAAATATAATGCAAATAAAACAATATAACAACTGTTTACATAGAATTTATTTAAGATTTATATGTAATCTAGAGACGATTCAAAGTATACAGGAGGATGTTTGAAGATTATATGCAAAACACTGTATCATTTTATATTAGGAAGTTGAGTATCTGCAGATTTTGGTATCTGGGGATCCTGGAACCAATCCTCTGCGAATACCAAGGGACAGGTAATTTAGTCTCCTAAGCAGGTGATACTAATGAGATAATGCTACAGACTTATCCTTTATTAGCTTGTTAGTTTTCATGATACCATATTACAGATTTACAGATTTCATTTTGGTAGCATGATTTGCAAGTTTAGAGGCACTATATTATAGTAAAAATACTATGATAAAGCCACAATTAATTTTCTGTGTGCTTATTTACAAGGTTAGTAAATAAAGTAAGCCTACAAATTTGGAGTACTGCTTAAATAAAGTTTGTGAATGAAAGGGATTGCTTTAAAAGTTGTAATGTATTTGACATTCAGGGAGTCAGTTTTTACTTTTCTTTACTAATTTTTAACCCAGAGCTATACTTCCTTTAGATAACGTGAATCTAGGATAAGAGATTTTATTATTGTTGGTTTATTTCTACTAATATGGCATGCTAATCACATATTGTTAAACTTTCATGCATTGTATATACCGTATAGTATATGTAGTTAAATTTGTAATCACGAGGTAATAAAAAATTCTGATGTACACTATATTCTCAGATATTTTAGTATAAATTTAAGCATATTTTACATTTTTTAAATTTCTTTTTTCCTTTGACATTACATTTAAGTACTTTGAATTTCTCATTATTAATAGCTTGCAGAGGATTTTCACAGCTTGAAACTTTATATTTTATGCATCTTAGTAAAAATCTCTTACCCTAGATTCACATTATCTAAAGAAAGTATAGCTCTGAGACAAAAATTAGTAAAGAAAAATAAGAACTGACTCCCTGAATGTCAAATATATTACAACTTTTAAAGCAATCTCTTTTATTCACAAACCTTATTTAACCAGTACTCCAAATTTGTAGGCTTACATATTTACTAACCTTGTAAATAAGCACACAGAAAATTAATTGTGGCTTTATCATAGTATTTTTACACAATATAGTGCCTCTAAACTTGAGAATAATGCTACCAAAAGTAAATCTGTAATATGGTATCATAACAACAGTAAAAATGAAAACTAACAACTATAATCAATGGAGTTTTATATAGTGCTTCCTAAACTATAGCATCTTCTTTTATCTAGTGATTTCTTAACCTTTGTTTGAGCTGGCATATTTAAGTGTAGGATTCAAGACAGGGGAGAAAAGGCATATATTTCTTTGTCTAGACATTTAGGAAAAAAAAAAAGAAAGCTTATGAATGCTTTAGTCCGATTTATTGATGTTAATTATAGCTTAATTTGTTTCAGGAAGAATTTAATGCAGTTTATAAAATAGATACAGAAGAGTAAAAAGGGGTAAGAAGTCATCTTAAAGGAAAAATTAGCATCGAAAAAAATATAAAACTTAGGGTAAAGTAGTAGAGTAAGTATATTCTTGAGGTTCTTCCTGTTTGCTAGAAATCAGTCCCACATTTGCCTCTGAGTTTTATAACCACCAACCTAAAGAGAATCCACAGTGTCAGTAAAATTAAAACAATAAAATAAGTGTTCAGAGAAAGCCACAACTATTTCTTGTACACATTGAGTATCTCTTATCTGTAGTGCTTAGGACCAGAAGTGTTTCAGATTTAGGATTTTTTTTTTAGATTTTGGAATATTTGCATTATACTTATGGATTCAGCATCCCTAATTTGAAAACCCAAAATGTTTCAGTAAGCATTTCCTTTGCACATCATGCCAGTGCTCAAGAAGTTTTGATTTTGGAGCATTTCAGATATTCAAAATAGAGCTACTCAACCTGTACAGAAATCCGACTTAGATTCCCAGGTCTATTTCGTTACTCTTTTCCATGTCCTGTGTTTTTCCATGTACCCACCGGCTAAAACCCCAGTCCTGGGTAGGTCCAAGTTTGTTCTGCTTTGTACCTGTTCCCTTGGGAAAGTGTTATAACCAAACAGATGGATAATACTTAGCTCATGGTTGCAGACCTTCACCTGGTTTCTACATTTTAACTCTTCCCTTTGTTTTCTCACTCCCCTGCTCTTGCTTGACATTTGAACTATCTTCACTCTCATGACAATTTTGACTTCATCCTCTACTTCCCTCTTCATTTTCAACACATGATTGCTCTTCTGGCAGAACAGAAAAATCAGACTACTTAAATGGAAACTCCCTAAATTTTCACTTAAGAAATCTATTAACCTTTTTGTGTTCCTGCCTTTACTCATATCCTTTCCAGTTAACAGTGGAGGAGACACCTTTCCATATAAGGCTCGCCCTCTGCCTGTGATTTATTCTTTCCTTTTATTTCAGTAGGGAAACTTTTAAAACAATTGTGTATCCTTCCTCTTCTTATTTTTGTTAATCCTTTTTTCTTTAACACTTCACTGACTAAAGAAAAGGAAGAGCGGTATGTTGGCAGAGAGTCAGTACAGATTTATCAGGCCCTGGGATCCAGAAGGGCCACTGGGAAAATGTAATGTAACAATATAGCCATTTTACCCTTGCTGAGAGCCTGAGAAAGTTTTTTGCTGGGTCTGGGCTTACTTTTTTTGGCCCTGCCCCTTGCTTCCCTCAAATTACTGTTTCTGAGGCCATCGCTAACCTTGTCTAAATACTTGCACTTTCCAGTTCTCATCTTGCTTAAGACTCCGTTGATCACACGTTTATTATTAAAACACATTTCCCTTACTTTCTTTGATACCATTTTCTTTTTTTTTTCCCTACTTGCCTGTCTTATGATTGTCTTCTTCCTTTCATGCCCTATATCTGTGTTTCTAAAGATTCTAACTTTAGGCTTTCTAATCTCACTCTGTAAACTTTTCTTGTGTGTGTGCAAATTAATTACTGTGGTGGCTGTTACTATGTTTATTGTGTAAAGATCACCCCCCACCCCCCTGTAGTATATGTCTTTATGCTCAGCCTTCTTTCTATAGCTTTAGACTCACTTTCTAATTTCCATGAGTTTCTTTTGATGTCCAATAGGTACCTCAAATTCAGCATATTGTAAAGAAAACTTAGCCTCTTATTCTCACCCCCCAATTAATTCTCTAACATTGTCTCAAATCTTTTTACATGGTATTACCATTTACTGATAAGTATTAAACTTAGATGTTTTCAGTAAGTATACTTTGTTTCTTTTAAGAGAATGAGCATATTAGAGAACAATACAAGATTTAAAGACCTACCTTTAAAATACCTAATTTACTTAGAATTTTATTGAGTGATAGGTACTCACTTAATAGTATACCCTGGCACAGATTCAAAGTTCTTCCTCTCTTCCACTCACTCTCTCAGCATGCTCTGCTTCTACTGCCTCCTGCCCCCGCCACCCTCAACACTTGGATTTAGAATATTTTTCCCATAAAGCTTATGTTATAATTGTGGGTAGGTTTAATTGGAACAGTATTATAGTATAGGTTCACTTTTGGTTAGAGAAGCCTTTGTAAATTTGCTAGGACATTAAACAGCGCCTGCTATATTTGCTCCAAATCCTAAATGTTTATTTACAAATGAACTTTGGAATAAAAAACATTTAGAAGATTGTTTAGACATTCTGATGAATTGTATGTAGAATGTTGAAGTACAGAAGGTAAGTATAGCTTTCTACTGGACAATGAGAAACTGAAGTCCAAAATGGTTTAAGGAACTTCCCTGAAATCACATCACTAGTGAATGGCTAAACCAAGACTAGCAACCTTTTAGTTTGATGCCTTTTTTGGTATCTCTTTCACTAGCACTTTTTAAAAAATCATTATCACATTTTCCTTTGTTTTTCTTTTTCCTTAAAGACAATTTTTTGTTCACAATCTCTTAGTTTCTTTTGAAGTTTATTGGTATTTCATTTTTTAAAGTGGTTCTTAATAATTTTAATTTTGTCTGCACCAGAAAGTTCCTTGCAAATGGTAATGCTTCTCCCTTAATGGGCTTAGAAATACCTATTTATAGTCTTACAAACATACATTGCTGCATTAATTATACTAATAAAGTTGAGTCAGCTGTTACCTCTATTGTAGACATTTTTAAATTCTTCAAATGAAGCTTTAATGGTGCAAAGCGACAGGTTTGACTTGTTTCAAGCAAACTTCATTTATATGGACCAAAAGGGATGTATGTTTGCTGTGTTTACCTGATACCATGTAATGGTTACCTTTATAGACTTTGGCCCGCTAAACTCAGGAGAAAGAGTGTGTAAACTATTTTAAAAAGTATAAGCTCTTACCTTCCATATTTGAGAAGTACCTCTTTGAAGCATTTCTAACCCAAGTATTTATTGGATTTATTTCTCTCTTTTTTCCTATATAAAATATTGATAACTGTAATATTTTATTTTTATTCACAGATTATTATAAGTATAGGCCTCATGTTTTATGTAGTTCATCGAGCTCAAGTGGAATTGAATGCAGCTATTGTAGCTTGTGAAATGGAACTGAAAACCTCTCTGGTTAAAGGCAATCAACCAAATACCAGTGGCTCTTCATTCTGCAGCAAGAGGACCCTAGCATTTTCTGGAGGTGGAATCAATATTGTATGATTCTAACGAGATGTATGATTGTCAAGAGCCTAGTGTGCTGTCCAAGGTCTAGCAGTCACTTCACTAGTGAGCAGAGACAAGTTCTAATTGTATTACGGCACAAACAAAACTGACTAATTTTTAAATTGCACAATTTTTTTTAAAGCAAAAATCATTTTCTGAATATGTAAGTGTAAATGTAGATACAATTTTGGCTGCACCTCTTTATCATGCCTGTATCGGCCTATAGTTCTGCACTTTAGTGTTTTTTAATTGTTTTATTTCTGAATACTTATGAACAAAGAAATAACCCAAATATATTTTCTGCTTAGTGTCTTTATTTATAAAGCCCATGAATAGTTGTATGCATCTTTCCTACCTATAAAGTAAAACTTGCAGTTTTAAATGTATAATAGTATTGGATGTTCTTTGCTTTGATAGTCTTTCCAGAAAGGATAAACTTTTTTTGTTTTTTTCCATTTTACTGTTTTTTTGTTGTTGTTGTTGTTTGTTTGTTTGTTTTGTTGAGTTGGAGTCTCTGTCGCCCAGACTGGAGTGCAGTGGCCGCTCCCGGCCACCGCAGCCTCGATCTGCTGGACTCCGGCGATCCTTCCGCCTCAGCCTTCCAAGTAGCTGGAACTACAAGCACGCGCTACCACGCCCTGCTAATTTTTGATTTACTGTAGAGATGAGGTCTCACCAAGTAGCCCAGGCAGGTCTCGAACCCACGGGCTCAGGCAATCCACTCACCTCAGCCTCCCAAAGGCGCGGGATTACAGGCTGAGCCACCGAGCCCAGCTTGTTTTACTGTTTTAAGTGGGACCACTTTGTTTCCCATTTCCATTTCCATACTAGTTAGAGAACAGACATTAACTTGCAGTTGAATGTATTTGTGCAATCATCGCATTGTTGCAGGGCCATTTACACCTGTTCACAAAGCTTAAATCCTACATTGTGGGACTGAAGTGCTCTTAAGATGCCTTTTTATTTTCACTGTGTAATTTGCAAAGCAAAAGGGAAATTATTTAGTGGATGATGGCTCAAAATTAGAACTTGTTCTAATTAGATTACATTGACTTTATCCTCCTTAGATCCTTCATCAAAGGGCTGTCCCATTGCAATCTTACTAACACATTTTATTAACCTTTTTTCCTTTTTTATATTAATAATTAGGCTTTGAAATAAAGATATTATTTCTTTGAAAATGGTAGGCTTACCATCATTGAAGATGTCACTCAGGTGGCCTTGTTTGAGCAAAACGCCTTTTTAAAAAGAGCAACCAAGCTTTAAAATCGTGTTAATAATTTCATTGAAGTACATATATATTTGTTCCCATAGTCTTCACCTTTAAAGCTATAAATATAATATTAACTTAATGCCCAAATTTGTATTATTTGCCCTACTATAAGCAGTTTTATTTTGTTTTTTGGGGTACTTGTTTTTCTCTGACAAGACTCAGGAATTCTGAAATGTGAAATTAAGTGTCTCAATTCTTTCTCTTGTAACGAATCAAGTGTATTTATTAGTAGCACTTATGACTATAGAATACAATAATTTGGCATATAATTCGTATTACATATATATTATTAATTGTCACTTTATTCTTAAAATAGTTTAATTATGAACTTAATGACAAGTTTTTTTAAACAAATGAGGCTGTAGATGCTAATTTTCTGGTAGGCATCTGTTTTTGTTATGAAAATACCAACTTATCAGAGCCTTCCAGTTTGTCTTTTCATTAGGGTAAAAACTTTGCCCTGATTTACTAAAGTACAAAGGAATTCTTTAGAAGCAGATTATTCTAGTCTTATGCTTGAAATGAATTTGATCATTTTAATGTGTAATTTGTTTGACCTGTTCTGGTATAATTGTTTTCCTTTCCTTCTCAATTCATATGTTTTCTCCCCTTTGCATAACAGTAAAGTTCATTTATATGTTATGCCAAGAAGATTTCAGTGCAGATACTCTGAGAGGCACCTAGGTCTATATGACATAATTGTTCTCCAAATCCTTTTTTCTGTTATTGATAGAAAAATAAATATTAATACATAGTATTGTTTTTTATTTTATAATAAACAATATTTTTCTTATTCTTATTTTTTTGAATCCTAATTACCTGTTTAGTTTTTTTTCTAATTTGAATCCTAATTGCCTAGGTTTTTTTGTTTTTTGTTTGTTTTTTATGATTTTAACAATCCCAACCAACAGTACACTTGATTTATTCTTTTCTGTCTGATTTGACAAACTTTTTCTTGTGCTTCTTGTTTGTTGGTTAACTTTTGTTAAAGGACTCATTATGTACAGTCACCATTTTCATACTTGTTTTACACTTCATGTATTTTGAAGTGCATTTATTTACTTAGCATTTGTGACTTGAATAATTTCACCAAATGAATACCTTTGGGTAGTTTGTAATCAGTACTTCCAATTGTTATACTTTGCTTGGTACTTGTAATAAATATGTAAAGGTAAAAGAGAAATACTTTTTCTGTATTTTGCCAACCATAATTTTCTATAATAAATCATTATTTTTTTCTTAAAATAGTACAGATTGACTATTTCTAAAATACTAATCTATAGCTACAGTTTTTCTTTTCTTCAGCATTTTCAGCCTCCAAATAACAACAGTTCCTTATAGTCATACCACTTGATAAGTGAACTTGGTTGCTGGTTTCTAGGTTGGGTTCACTATAACTTGTTCAAAGCTTTGCCATGCCTTACTCACTCCATTGTTAAACCTATGTCACAGATTTATGGCAGCAATACACTTCTACAGGATACTTTTATGTTGCCCAAATATTGCCTTTAGCCATATATGCTTATGAAATGTCTTCAGTTATGTATATTTATAGAAATAAAATGTATCAGATTTCGCAAACTGTTTAAATGCAGTATAAAGTTGCTTAATGCACATTTTAAAAAGCATACAATACACCTAATTTCCAAATTTGATGAAAAATATGTTCTATTTTTATTTTTTTCTATTCTATTTTTGGTTTATTGTTAATTATTTTGCTTACTCTTTGCCAGATTTTTGTCATGTAAATTATTTTAAAATAGCTTTAAAAAAACATGTATATACTAATTTACTAACTGTTTTCATGTCCGTTTTTATTTGATCATCTGATTTGTGAAATAGTTTGAAATCTGTACTCTTTTGTTTTTGAAAATAATATTACCAAATCTCTGTTATTAGAATGTGTATTTTATGTTCAGAAGTGATTATGGGTTTATTCAGAGCCAGCCAAAGTGTATCCCTTGATACATCTTGTAACCAGCTACAAACCTTTTAAGATGACTTTCCCCTGATAGGGACAAGTACATGACTGTAAAATATTTTCCTCCTTGTAAAGCTATTAAGTTCAGTAGTTACTCTTATGTGCCCTTGCTTTAACTGAGCTAAGTGGTATAGGTGCAAGCATTTCCGTGGCATTCCTGTGTGTGTTAATGTGCACTGCTGATTTGGGCTATTTGAGGAGAAGGTGCTGTGACTTACATATGTCAGTATTTGTTATCTCTGGGTGACCTTTTAAATGCTTGAGAAAGTCACTTGGTGTGTGCCAGGTTGGTGAAGGTAAATCCTTAGATGCAAGGTATATGCTATTCACACTCAAGCAGCATTTGGAGAGAAACAGAGGTTTATATGGACCTCAGGAATAACAGTTAACAACTTTGGTTAATGAACTTGGTGGTGGAATCTGTTTCAGTCAGAGACTACTCTGTGTATCGGAATGATGGTCAGTATAACACTATCTGATTTTTAGGTTGCACAATGCTAATTTCTGTTGTAATAAAATATTTAGGATATAATTTTTAAAGGTCTTTGCTTTAAGCTGAAAAGCCATTAAAAAGGGAGAGAAGTCACTGTTCCACAGGATATTTACAACTCAGGGGTTCAAATAACCTCACATATTGAACATAAACTATTAACTTATTCCACAACGAAATTATAACCTAGTACTTCTGAATTGCAAAGTGATGGCTGCAAACTATTTTCTAAGGTGGTTGAAAATTTTTAAATAGATCATTCTAAAGGTGAATCAGTAAAATGTCTTGATAATTGGTATCCAAATCACTTGTGTGCCTGAGAAAATAAAAGGTAATATTTTATTTTTCTTCTCTCTTCTCTTTCTTTCCCTCTATAATTTAGTGGACATGTTCTACAGGGGAGATTAGTTCAGGGGATAAGAAAGAGAGATGTCTCTAAAAATGAGAGTGCTGATAAGCAAGCCTAAGGTGGAGTACTAATGGTTATAGCAGAGGCCCTATGGGGAAATGATTGTGACATCTTACTTGGTGCTCTCCAGTTTTTTGTTTTTTGTTTTATACTCCTAAGTCATGAAATGTCACCTGCCAAACAATTATTAGTCATTTGTCCCAGTCTTTGGTAAAATTTACGATGCTTTTCTTAACGTGAAAGGACTTTTGCCAGTCTAATTTTCTGTCAGTCTCTACTCTGTTTCCACAACTATTTCCTTGCGGGCATGTTTCAGTGCTATAGCACTTTCATCTTAGCACCCAGAATAATACTTGCCCTTGTTTATTTGTAGTAAGTCTGATACGGTTGCACACCTTTTGTTAGCCATTCTGAGTCCAAACTGCTTGTTAAAACACAACCTAGAGAGACCTTGAGGAGTAACCACATGTTGCAGTCTGCTCAGACAGCTGGTGCAGTGGGGCTTCCGTCAGATAAGCGCATGAGTGCTGCCCTGTGCTCATTCTCCAAGGCTATGTAGTACTGTCGACTTGGTTGCTTTCCTGGGTTGATAGAACCTGTCAGTACTTCTAGTGGGGGGGAAAATATATTTTAATAGTATACTGTATTGTGAGTTAAATATTGAACATTTTCAGGAGTTGCATTATATGCATGGTTGGTGGTAAGCTGTGTGTAGATGGTAAATATTATATTTAACCATTCTTCCAGGGTTTGACAAAGTCACTTATCCACATTGAGTAATTACTGATTGAGTCCACTGTCTTAAAAGTGTCTCTAGCCGGGCTCGGTGGCTCAGCCTGTAATCTCGCGCCTTTGGGAGGCTGAGGTGAGTGGATTGCCTGAGCCCACGGGTTCGAGACCCGCCTGGGCAGGCGAGACCTCATCTCTACAATAAATCAAAAAATTAGCCAGGCTTGGTAGCGCGCGCCTGTAGTTCCAGCTACTTGGAAGGGTGAGGTGGAAGGATCGCCGGAGCCCAGCAGGTCGAGACTGCGGTGGCCGGGAGCGGCCACTGCACTCCAGTCTGGGAGACAGAGTGAGACTCCAACTCAAAAAAAAAAAACTGTCAGTGAATTCTGTATGGTAGGCTGCTGGATGAAAGCCTGGAAAAAAATCACACAATGTGCAGTGAAGTTGAATAGAAAAGAGTGAATATAATATGTATTGAACCAAAAAAAGAATAATTTGAAAATTATAAAAATGTTAGAGTAAGTATACAATTAGAGTGGTATGCTTCAATATAAGTATACTTATCCTAGGCATGAAATTCATGACCACTGTGAAACAGCAGAAGCCAAGAGGGAACTCTTGGATTCAGTCTTTTTTAATATCACACCATTTTCAGTAAAAGTGTCTTGAAGTATGACCTGGTTAATGTTCTTTATGTCTTATAGTCCTATGCTAAGTTGACCTTGGCAGGGAAAGCACAGAAATTATTTGTTTTCCACTATTTTTTTTTTAGTTCATTATTTTAATTTTAAGTAAATTGGTTCTTTTTCTGCTTTAAATATACAATAGAGCAGCATTATTTGGATCAGCGTTTTAAGTAGGATTCATAGCAGTGCACTAAATTATTAGATGGACTTGGAATAGGTTCTAGGACCATAGAATTGACAACATCTTCCTTCTTCTACTTGACTGCTGGATGCAGTGAGGCCTTGCTTTCTGGAGCTTTCTGGGGTTCTTGGCAGAGAAAGCCAGGGTGGGGGTTTGTCCTATATGGGCTGGCAAGTTCCAAGGGGTAGGGGAACTAGCTTGCAAATCTGGGGTCTTTTGAATGGAAGTTTGTTATTGCCATCCCCCCAAAAAGTTGTCCATTCTCCCTACCTGATCCCCAACTGCTAGAGTCCCGCTTCAGCAGGTTCAGGGTTTCCCGAAGGAAGGGCGGCGTCGGTGAGTGAAGGGATGGACACAGACCTGGTGTTTATGCAGGACTGCTCGTTTATTGCTAGCAAATCTGATTTATATGCTTTCTTGTTACATAGCCTTTTGGGTGACATACATGAGAAATCTTTTCTTGACATTACTCAAATTCTCCAAAACAGGTTTCTTAAAACATTAATGATGGTTATGTGCAACTTTCCAACTGTTTTTCTCATATTTTTAGTTAGGTGGACAGTCATGTGAAACCTTTCACGTACTCTTCTCATACTTTAACAATTAGATACAATCACTTTCCTTAAAGCTATGAAACAAAAAACTATACGATTATTCCTTTAAAGCTAAACACATAACACAAAAACACCATTACCCTATACTTGAATACCCATGACCTTTCAAAATTAAACATAATCTATGTATTAAAACTAATATTTAGTCTTTTCCTAGAAATCACATAACAGCAAAAGTTAACCTGTTATATATTTAACTATGGCCAGGTACACTCTAGCAAATGTTTTCTGCCACAGGGAACTAAACTTTTATTTGTGTAGCTATAGAAAAACCAATTTCCAGAACAATGACATTTCTTGGGGTTCTGCCAGTACAAACTGCACAACAATCTACAATTAGTGAGCCTCCATCTGCAGCCCCAGTTTCTTAACATAATGTTGAAGGTTCCCCTTAAGAGCGTATAAGATTTATCTAGTAATCTGATGAAGATTTCTGGCCTCGTCACTTCAGGATTGACAATTATCTTTCCTCTCTGTGCTATAACTGCAGGGTGAACTGATAAAATTTTCCACAATCTCCTGGAGTCTATTTTCTGTGATTGGTTAGCAAGTTGTAGTTTCTCAACCCCTAGGATTTCCACCAGCAGCATGACTAAGCAAAGCAGGAGAAGCAGAACTGCCGCTTTCCTGGACGTGCCATGCCATCCAGGGTCATCAGTCTCCTTGACCATGTCAGAAGGCAGACCTTTGCAGTCGGTCCCCAACACCCAACAAGTATCTGAGAGGGAGCTGAATGACTGAGTGTGCCCTACTGCCTGAGGAGGAGAGAATTCAGGAAGACCAGATGCAGAGAAGCTTCCTCCAAGGAACTCAGTCTGCCTGCCTCATATTCTACCACTGGTGTTTTTGATATCTTATACTAATTGCAGCATTGTTCTTAATGTCAAACAACTAGAAACAAAGTAAACACAGTGCCTAGGAAATTGGCTGAGTAAATTATGGTACATGCATACCAAGAAAGATTGAGCAGCCATCAGAAAGGATGACTTAGATGTACACCAGTGAGTTAAAGGAATTTCCAGGAAGCATTGCTTTGTGAAAGCAGGTGCAGAAAACTAAAAACATTGCATTTTTGAGAAAATGCCCTTTTTCTCTTGTGTATATATGTAAGTTTGTGTGCATGTGACTGTGTATCTCCCTATATGGGATTAAATTAGTAGAGAGAAAAATATGGAAGGAAACCTACTAGTTTAAGATGAATTACTTTGGTGGTGGTGGGAAGCTTGAGTGGGGGTTTTTATAGGGATGGAATGAAGAGAAAGGTGAAGGTAATAAAGCCAAAAAAAAAATTTGCTAATTTTTAAAGAGTAAAATGGACTGTATTTCTTTCATTGGCACGGTGGAAGTCATTTTCTTATTAAAACATCTCAATTGGTAATCATTCTGCTCAAGAACTTGAATTATGTAGTGTAGTATTGAAGAGAGCCTTTTCTTCAAGCCAACTGCCAGTGTTCAAATTCCATGGCCACATCATGTTGGATATATGATCTTGAGATATTAAGAAGGTACTTTTCTCTCTGCTTCAACTTCCTCACTTGGATGATAATAGTCTATCTCATGAGGATATTTGTAAGAAATAGTGAGTTTAATGCAGGTAAAGTGTTAAGAGTAACATTTGATAGACAGTAAGAACACAATAAGTTATTATTTCCTAAAGCTGGCCTGTTTTTAGGCATTAAGAAGCTCTTTTGATATGTGTTTATTTGGCAGCCTACATTGAGTTGGTTGTTTATGGTCTACAGAGGAGAGAGTATTAAAACTTTCACCTGGCTTCTGTCTTTATAGAGTACACAGTGAAGGTGCAAGGAAAATATTATACAAAAAAAATGACAACTACACAAAACTTAAAAAAATTGCAATGTAAAAACCACTATAGCACAAACGGAGTAATTAGTGAAAGGAGTAACTTACAGAAATCACTGAATTTGGGAAGGCTGCAGAAGTTTTCTAAAGAAGATATATTTGTTAACCTTGCTTTTGTTTTTTTCAGGTAGGTAAGTTCAAGGTACTCAAAGGCGTCTCTAATCAAAAAAGATTAAGAAATACTGAGGTAAATGGGAAAGTTGGGTAAACAGACACAGGAACTTTTTTTTTCTTTTGTAAATGAGTTTTCAGTCTAGTGTTTTCCCCAGTTGACTCCTACCCCTACCAGCAGCTTTTAAAAATGTTTAAACAGAGTTATCCAAGTTCTTTCCTTCATAAACAGTTGATATTGTTTATTGCATTCTTGTGGTTTATGATGACCATTCTCCTTTTATTAGTATCATCTTCCCCTTATATTAGTGAGAAAGTAAGATTTAAATTTTCTAAATTTCCATCCAGTCAGTCAATTATTTTAGTAAATGGAAAAAATCAACTAGATATCAGACATTTGCTAGGCTGTGGGGTTACTGAGATAGGAATCATACTAGAAGGATTCTCCTTTAGTAGGGGAGATAGGAAAGTGAAGGCACAATTGCAGTAAAATGTGACAAGGTCTGTCTGCTGTAGAAGCAGAAGGATAAGATAGAAATAGGAACTGTGGCAGAGACAGAGAGCCCTGGGAGAGGGAGGTGATGTATCAAGACTGGAGAATATGCTAGTTAGTGATTGCTACATTGAGTTTGGAAGGATGAATACATATTGTTTAAGGGAAAATGAAGAGGAAGTGTGTTCCAAAGACAAAAGCACAAGAGAGCATGGCAATTAATTCAGTACAGCTAGAACATAGTAAGAGAGGGGATACTGAGCCAAGGCTTGATAATTACATATAGATGTGTGTGTTATAACATGCCTATGTATCATATAGTCATAAAAAAGTAACAGGTCCACACTTATTTTATATGTGTGGATGAGTTATTGAAGTGATAATTCGGTCTACATTTTAAATCACACTTATAGTAGTTTGGAGAAATTGAAGATGGTCAGAAGTACAGTCTAAGGACAGCTTAAGGGAGAAATGAAGGCCAGAAATAAGATGTAATAAATGTGGGAAAGGGTTATATTTTAGAGGTATGAAGAAAATAAATTTGGGAAGTGTAGGATGTAAAATGTCAAGACAGAGGAGAAGCTGTGCTGGCATCTCAGTTTTTGGTGTGGATGGTGTCTTAATCTGTTGTGTGCTGCTATTACAGAATACCTAAGACAGGGTAATTTATCAAGAATGAAAATGTATTGCCTCACAGTTCTAAAGGCTGGGGAGTCTAATTTCAGGTTTGGCATCTGGTGAGGCTATTCTCTACTAAGATAGTGGCTTGTACACTGTACTCTGAAGGGGAAGAAGGCAGAAGGGCCAAGAGGCAAAGGGAGGCCAAACCGGCCTTTTATAACAGCATTAATCTCACCCATAGAAGCAGAGCCCTTCTATCCCAATCACCTCTTAAAGATCTCACCTCTTAACGCAGTTACAATAGCAATTAATTCTCAACATGAGTTTTGGAAGGGGCAAACATTCAAACCATAGTGGTGATGTAGCAGGAGAAATAATCGTTGCAAATGTCTGTGGGGCATGGAGGTCAAGAGACACTGGGTAAGTGCGTATAGGGATCTGAAAATCAAGAATAGATAGGGGCTGGAGATAGAGTTTTGGAAATTATCAACACCCTTAGGTGGTATTTGACGTTTTCAGTGTGTATTTGGTACCAAATGAGAAGAAATGATGACTAAGAATAGGACCAGGCATGAAAAGGTGGTCCTCCCCAAAGATGACTTTTAAAGAACAACTGAGAAGTTCCAAGCAATGGAAAGGGGAATTTTTGAGAAAGAAGATGCTAAATATTACAGAGAGGCCAAATATATCAAGGGCTTAAAACATTCATTGAGTTTGACAGTTAAGGCAGTCTTTGGTAGCTTGGTGAGAGTAATTATAAGCAGGTTGGAGCCTTGGAAGCCATGCTGGATGTGCTGAGGATGAGAGATAAGGAAATGTGGGCCCTCTGAACACTTGGCAGTAGAAATGGGAGAATACAACACACTTCAAGGCTAGTTAGAAAAGGGACCAGCTTTTTAAAGAGTTTTGCATTTCTTTACCATTTCCTCTAAAATTTGCACACCTCTTTTAAAGTTGTTTTTTAACACGTATTAATTATGTCGTTTTAAATTTTAAAAGGCTGAATTAAAGAAGAAAAAACAGTAGCTGAGGGGTGGGGAAGATAAAAGAGGTAGGACTATAGTTTTCTCACATTAAGGTCACCTGGAGATCTTTCAAAAAATACCCATACCCCTACCCGGCCAGGCACACCAGCACTTTGCGAGGTGGAGGCAAGAAGATTGCCTGAGTCCAGGGGTTCGAGACTAGCTTGGGCAACTTGGTGAGACCTCATCTCTACAATAAATCAAAAAGTAGCCAAGTGTGGTGGTGCGTGCCAGTAGTTCCAGCTACTTGGAAGTCTGAGGGGGAAGGATTGCCTGAGCCCAGCAGGTCAAGGCTGTGGCGGCTGTGAACGTGCCACTGCACTCCAGCTGGGTGACAGAGTGTGACTCCAACTTAAAAAGTAATAATAATAATAATGTCCATGTCTGACCTTTACCACCAATTACTCATAATCTCTTGAGTAGGGCCTGAACGCTGACTTTTTAAAAAAGACCTCCAGCAGATTCTTGATGCCTAGTGAGGATGGAAAACCCACTGAGGAAGGGTTTTTTTTTTTCTTTTAGTTAAAATGAGAATGAATTACGCCTGTTTAAATACTGAAGGAAATGAGTCATCTATAATTTATACTAGTGTATTGTAACTCGTTGATTTGAGATACACTTAGCTTATATCACAAGATACTCATATTACAGAAGTAAATGGAGTATTGTATTGCCCTGGGAGTTAAGAGACATAATGCATTTTATTTCTGACTGTTGCCAATTAGCTACATAATTTTGTACAAGTAAAAAAAAGTCCACGTGTATACAGTGTGGAGGCTGTGACCCTTGACTAAAGATTCACTGTAGTCTAAATTTTGTTTTAGGCTTCAGCTTCTTTTTGAACAGAAGCAAGGCTTTCTAGAACAAGCAACTAATTTGTACCTGTTAAATATGATTCCAACTGTAATTAACCTTAGGATGATTTGTTAATGTTTTCTTTCCTCTCTGAAATAAGAATATCAAAAGGTTCACAGGATGAAGCCCATCTAGGACCCTTCTAGAATAGCAGGGCATAAAGAAAACTCGCTCCATGTTCTCTACTTGCAACTTTGATACACCTGTGGAATTTCTTGTAAAATTAATTTGCTCAGTTCTGGAAAATCATGTTTTAAAGGTGAAAGGAATGAAGATTATCTAGTTCGGATTTTCCTTGTTGAAAAAGGAGAACATTTCCTTAGGGCAAGAGAAAATGGCAGAGTATTTTATTGCCCCATCCTGTGCTTTCTATGCTAATCAACTGTGGCAGATGCATGGCCTGCAGGAACAGTGACTGGAGCATCCAGCCTGGGTTGCTTTGGTGAAACGAGGCTCCAGGGCACCTGCAAAATCACCTTGAAAAAAAAATTCACAATTACTTAAACTTGATAGAATCTGATTAAGGCTGAATTCTTCGAAAACATAAAGTCCTAGAAAATGTGAATATATGAAAACAGATTGGTTGAGATTTATGGTATATTATACACTCCAAAAAACCCGGCATTATCTTTTGGAAGGCAAACTCTTTGCAGTACACTCGGAATTTGTTCCTCTGGATCAGTCAATCAAAGTTTTTATCTGGACTTTTTAAGAAAGTTGCTTCACAATTTGGGGAGAAATGTCCTGAATTGTGGCAAACATGTGACTTGTTCTTCCACCATGACAATACAGCTACCATGACAACGCAGTTACATGGCATG
Organism: Cephalopachus bancanus; assembly: GCA_027257055.1. NCBI lineage: Eukaryota > Metazoa > Chordata > Mammalia > Primates > Tarsiidae > Cephalopachus > Cephalopachus bancanus. The sequence continues at coordinate 3,981,316 of JAPVLO010000045.1, forward strand.
ACATACTGAGTGTTCAGCAGATTGTGACCAAAAAAGGCATGACCCCCATACCCTCCCTTCTCCATTCACCCAATCTTGCCCTGAGGTACTTTTTTGTTTGAGAAAAACTCCTCAAAGGAAAACATTTGTCCAAGTGTTAGAGGTGAAACAAAAATTGCCAGTAGCCCTAAGAGTCATCAACGTTGACAAGTTCAAAAACTGTTTCCAGCAGTGGAAAAAGCATCTCAATAGGTGTATTGCATCAAACGGAGAGTACTTTGAAGGTGACTGCAGTTTAAACACGTAAGAATAAACACACAGTTTTTTATAAATAAATTATGGGTTTGTTGGCATCCCTCATATATATAAATACACACACACACACACACACACACACACACATATATATGCCATAAATACATATATGGTGTGTATTTGTGTGTGTGTGTGTGTTATCTCCCAATTCCTTAGTTTCAAATTTTTGCCATTGAGATAAATAAAAATGATTTTTACATAGTTTAGATATTGACACTCAAAAAGTATTTTACACATTGAAGTAGGTATAATTTTTGCCCAGCAAAAAAAGCAAAATCTTTTTTAAGAATGCAAATACATTTATTTAAAAAGTAATAAGAAAGGAAAATTATTCCTCAGTAATAGTTGCAAACCTTGTCTTATCTCCTGACTGTATAGGTAGGACATTAGGTCAGATATAATTTCTGCTCCAGTATTAGATTCACGCTTAAGAAATGATAACACAAGTTCTAGAGATGGTCATAGAATGCTTTCAGAGTTAAAAATGTATGCTAAACAGATGTTATCAACTGAATTTTTCAGATCTAGCTTATGAATCGTTTGTACTTACTGATTTGATAGATAAAATCAGAAATAAAATAGGAATTATTTAAACATCAAAAGGGACGATTGTATTTGTAATACTATGGAAAAATTGAAATGTTTATAGGAAATACTTTTACAAATCTTTTAATCTAAAGTTTTTGAGTTACAGTGCCTCAGGGCAAGATTGAGTAAACTGAAGTCAGAAGTCAGAGAAGTGAAACTAAGGGTGGCTTTTGATTCCGTTTCTGTGCCACATTTCTCCCTCCTCTCACAAAATTTCAATGATGATACATATGCAAAACATCTAACCCATAACAGATACTTAATATTAATTCCTTCCCTCACAGCTCCCTTTCTCTTAGTGAAATAATTTCTGAAGGCACACTGTATAGTGGACCCAGTGCCAAAACAGAGGCTCAAATATTTTCACTGAAGTATAAGAGAATAGATAATTTAAAATTATATCTCTGTTGCATGTCAGAATTACTCTTCACTCATAAATTTGTTTTTTTTTTATTTTTTGTAGAGATGAGATCTTGCTATGTTGCCCAGGCTAGTCTTGAACTCCTGGGCTTGAGCAATCCTCCCACATCAGCCTTCCAAGGGGCTGGAATTACAGGCATGAGCCAACGTGCCCAGCCTACTGTTTTGCTTACAGGAATTGTTATATATTTAAACATCAGTTCTAACTTTTAGCTGGAAATAAGTGAAGAAAACTGTGCCCTTACTGTAAGGTTAGGCCAGTTCATCCCATTGTCAAATCACATGTAGAGTTTTCTCAAATTATCCCATCAATTTAGTCTCCTTACTCTAAATATTCCAAAGCATTATTCTTGTTTTTTTTTTATGTAACAAAACGATACAAAAAACATTTGCAATAAAAAATGAAAGTGTTCTGGAAAGTTTTGGGAAAAAAAAGTAACAAAGAACTTTCTGTACCAAAATTTAATATGTAAAGCTATTAAAATCAGAATTTAGATTAATGGAATAGAAGAGTTAGGTTGATGGAATAATTAGGAATAATTAGATTAATGGAACAGAAGAGAATGTCTAGAATCAGACCCATGTAATATATTACATAATTTTATTATATATGTATAAGAATAATATATGTAATGTACATATTACATTAAAAAGGTGCAATATTCATAAGTATCATTGGATATCTTTTGGTAAAGCTAAAGGTAAATTAAAGATTTAAAATAGACTGGGCACTGTAACTCAGCCTGTAATCTCAGCATTTTGAGAGGCTGAGGCAAGAGGATTGCATGAGCCTGCAGGTTCGAGACCAACCTGGGCAACTTGGTGAGACCTCATCTCTACAATAAATCACCCAAACTAGCTGGGTGTGGTGGTGTATGTCTGTAGTTCCAGCTACTTGGAAGGCTGAGGTGGAAGGATCACCTAAGTCCAGCAGGTGGAAGCTGTGGTGATCGTGAGTGTGCTGCTGCACTCCAGCCTAGGCGACAAGAGTAAGACTCCAACTCAAAAAAAAAAAAAGGATTTAAAATTTAGAAAATGAATACAAAGTGCTAATATGCTAATACCAGAAAAAGGGAACATGGATAAATTTTAAAATTTTAACTTAAAAATACAAACTGTAAGTTTACATCCCTAAAATACTTAATTTTTTCTTATCTACTTACATATGGTTTAATGCAGAAATATCTTTATTATCTTCCTGGGGGAGGGGGGACACACCTCATCAACAAGGGCAGCTGCATAATGAACATTTGTATAACTAACCCTGAATTGTACCCCACATCTTTAAAACAAAAAAATTAAAAGTTAAAAAATACATATATTTATTATATTTTATATTTCATTTTATGATGAGGATGATCTTTCTTGGGTCTATGTAGAATTTTTAGTTATTATTTTAATGATTATTTTAACAAACTTTTTTGCAGGTACACATAATTCACAACTAATGGTTTGGTATAAATCCCTTTGGAGTTTTTTTCTTTTGCTGTCCAAGTATATAAAAATATGTTTGTATGCATTTGCCTCACTGACAATAATGGAAACATGTTATGTATACTATTATTTTTAATTTTTTTCTGTACAAAGCATATTTTGGAAACAAGATCTTTAAAATTACATTGTCTCATTTTCAAGTTCAAAACAACAAAGTCTGCAGTTATTTATTGAAAATCAAATTGTAAAGAAGTCATTTTTTTCTACATTAATATCTAGGATGTATTTTAAAAGCTTTCTCCTTTAAGGTATCTATTTTGAAGAATATACTGCTATATATTAGCTTTCTTTTTTGAAATTCTACTTGTTTTGATTGCCATTTTTATGTGTTGTAATTTTACTTTATTTAAAAATTATGCTTTCTGCTTTTCTTTTTTTCATTATGATGTTACTTGTTTGATGTACATTCTGTTTACATTAATGCTTTAATAAAATTTGGAAGTAAATATCCTATTTTTAACACTTATAAATGAATTAAGGTAATTCACATTTATAATATTTTAATTATCAATTTATAAATAATCAAGCATATCATATTTTTGTTTCCTTTTAAGGAGAGGAAAATAATCTTACACTCTCTGGTAATGTTTTCTGCTCCCTCATCCTTCACCATTATTTAAATGAGAAAATATTTTCTGATCATCGTTAGTTTGTTTTATTCTGACTTATGTTTCAGTATAGCTGATAATTAGTTACTATCCCTTATTTTTCCAGAGTATTCATAATTGCTAATGTTCTATCAGTAATTACATAAATTTCTAGTGATTATGAAATTTTTTTCTCATTTCTCAACTTACAATAATTACCATAAATACTTAACCACTTTTATTTGGAAGTTCTTTATCTCTGTCTGTGGTGGCGTTCTCTTGAGTATTCTAGATATCTTTACAGGACTCATATACTCGAGTACTAAATATTGCAGAAATAAAAATGTTATTCTGTACTTTTACATGCACATGATAGCTAGATTAAATGGTATTATCTTAGACTACATTTATTTTTTAACTCAACTTTTAATTTTAAGTTAATTGTAAATTCATGTGTAGTTGTAAGAAATAATACAAAGAAAATCTATGTACTCTTTATCAGTTTCAATAGTAACATCTTTCAACACCAAAGCACAATATCATATCCAGGATGTTGTTATATAGTTGAGATACAAAACATGTCTATCACTGCAAGGAAGAACCACTCATATTACCCTGTTACAGCCATTCCCTCTTGCTCCCAACCCCATTTTTAACCCTGCCAATTACTAATCTATTCTCCGTGTCTACAATTTTACCATTTCAAGAATGTTATATAAATGGAATAATACAACATATAACCTTTGGGGATTGGCTCTTTTTCACTGAGCATAATTCTCAGGAGATTAATCCAGGATATCATATATATTAATAGTTTCATATGTCTTTTTGCTAAAAGTGTTATAGTTTTGTTTTACAGTTAGGTCTGTGATCCATTCTTGACATTTGATAATTTCCCAAGACATGTTTTAATCTTGGTCTCTGTTTTTTATTTTCATTTTTCCCCAACAGGTTGAGTTTTGTTTTTTTTTTAATTCTCATCTTATTCTTTACTGTACTGAAAGGCATCTTCAATTGTACTCATGAATGACTCTGTTTTTTATAAAGTCTTTATTTAGTATTTCTTTTACTCAAAGGTTTGCATCTATATCTTTTCTTCATTGCCACATATCCTGTCACTAGAATAGCATATGGCACGTAGGTACTATATAATCATTTGCTAAATGATTAAATAAATGAACATCTTTTATGTTTCTCAGCTTATCTGGCAGTTTTCTGTTATTTTTCCTATTTTATAAGTTTATATCCTATTTTACTAAATTTAGTTTTGGGTAATATTCATTGGAATATTTATTTCAATGATGATATGAGTTGTTTCAAAATCTTGGTGTTTCTAAAGCATTTTAAGATAGAGTGAAACAGTTTCTGGAGGAAGATTGAGCGTAGGTCAAAGAAGGAGTGTGAAGTGGGGTGGTGACCCATTGAGGTTATGAGATTGACTTTAGACATGAGGGTTGAGAAATAAATACATTGAGTAAAATGCAAGCCATGTTTCTCACTGTGAGAGAAAACAACAAGAAGCATGGAAAATAGGGAACTTAGAATGAATCTTTTGGTGGTAGACTAGAATTTTAATCTCATGCTTTTCTAGGTAGACATGATAGATAGATAGATAGATAGACAGACAGACAGACAGATGGATTTCCCCCCCAGCTCCGTTCACTAAGAGGGCCTGAGAGCAATGACATCCCAATAACAATGAGAATATCTGGTACCCAGATATTGATTTCAAAATGCCATTCTCTACTAAATGGAATCTCTCCTTGGAGAAATGGCTAATCCTGGGGCTGGGGCAAGGAAAGTGCAAGCTGATCTTGGAGTTGTTTTTTGTGCCAAAAGTAAGGAAATGAGGCCAAGCATGGTGTCTCAAGTCTGTAATCCAAGCACTTTGGGAGGCCAAGGCAGACAGGTCATTGGAGTCCAGGAGTTTGAGACTAGCCTGGGCAACATGGCCAGACCTCGTCTCTACATATATATAAACAACAAAATATTAGCCAGGCATAGTGACGTGACATGTGCCTGTAGTCCTAGTTACTTGGGAGGGTGATGCAGGAGGATTGCTTGAGCCCAGGAGTTGAAGGATGCAGTAAGTAATGCTCGTGCCACTCCAGCCTGGGCAACAGAATGAGACTCTGACTCAAAATAAAAATAAAAATAAAGAAGTGCTCAAAGAATGAAAAGACACCTCAAAAAGATAAGGAAGCTAGCTTGAAGGGACTCCTGCAGGCCAATCTAGGACAACTTGAACACAAAAATAATGATGAGTCATAGCCCACTAATGAAATAGGAATATATGAGTTTATATTGATAAAAAGAAATGAGGAAGCCGGGCTCGGTGGCTCAGCCTGTAATCCCACGCTTTGGGAGGCTGAGGTGAGTGGATTGCCTGAGCCCGCGGGTTCGGGAACCGCTGGACAACTTGGCAAAACCTCATCTCTACAATAAAAAAAAAAATCAAAAAAGTTAGCCAGGCGTGGTAGCGCGTGACTGTAGTTCCAGCTACTTGGAAGGCTGAGGCGGAAGGATAGCCGGAGCCCAGCAAGTCGAGGCTGTGGTGGCCGGGAGCGGCCACTGCACTCCAGTCTGGATGACAAAGTGAGACTCCAACTCAAAAAAAAAAAAAAAAAAAAGAAAAGACAAAAAGAAATGAGGAAAAGAGCAAACTTCATAGAATGCCAAAGAATAGAGAAATGGTAGAAATAGAATATCATCATTCAACGGCTACCATACCTATAGTGGAGAAACCTGGTTGACACCACCTTTAATCAGGTGAAATCCTCCAAAATGGCTTAATCAAAATTGTGTTCACCTGTGTGTTGGCCATGGCGCTACCTTGCTGAGATCTCCTTCAAGAGAACATGCAGTGGAGACAAAAATGACTGACCCTTCCACCTGCTGTCCTTGCGAATGTGAGGTCTTGCTTCTCCCAAGCTGCTCTCAGCCAATCTCTGATCATGGTGGGGGTACTCACACCTGTCCATTCCCGCCTAATGTGGGGTTCCTCTAACAGGCAGTTTTCTGAGATCCATGCTTGCACACTGTGCTCTCTTTTCAAGTTGCCAGACCTGTTCCTTGGTCTGGAAGGCTCTCCCTGCATGCTCCTATTCCCCTTTATCCTTTATAGGTGTTCTCCCAATACATCTCTTTTGTGTTTAGTCCATTTTGGCATCTACTTTGTGAAAGACTTGAGCTGACATAACCAATGAGGAGGAGAAAAGTATCATTTCTGTGATATTTCTGCCAAAGATACATAGTCTTAATCTCTTCACACAGACCCAAACTGAGGGAAATTATACAAACTTGAACTGATTCTTTGTATTAGAGGGTAATAATGTACTAGTATTTGTTTTCTGATTTTGATGTTAGAAGAGAAAATACTAAAGAATTTAGGGATATTGAATGGGTCATTATGTTTGAAACTGGGTTCAGAAAAATTAAGCTCTCTGCACTATTCCTGCAGTTTTTCTGTAAATTTGAAATTCCTATTTTTCCCAATATAAACCTGACTGAGTATGGAGAAAGGATTGGAAGGGGCCAAGACATAAAGTCTGGTGACAAATTAGAAGGTTATCTTAGGTATTCAGATAAGACAGAGTGAGCCAGCTACAGATTCTAGTGGTAGAATTAATGGGACTCATTAATGAATTAAATATGTAAAATAAGAAGGAAAAGGGGGTTATTAGCCATCTGAGTGGTTGCTAACCATTTAGTGCAGTAAGGGAGAATGGAGCAACAATGATTTGGGGTGTGGGAAATTCAAGAGTTCAGTTTTGTACACAGTAATTGAAAAACCTATCAGACATCCCAGTGGAGATATTAATAGGCAGTTGGTTATATGAGTCTAGAACTTAGAGAAGGAGTCTTGGACAGAGATGTAAATTTAGGAGTAAACAGAATCACTGCGATGGATGAGCTCATCTGGAGGAAATGAGTAGACATTAAAGAGAGAGGGTAATTAAACCCTGATGATTTCCAATATTTACAGACCAGTTAGAGGAGGAAGAGCAGTTAAGGAGAATAATTATGAAGGGGCAAATTTAAATAACTACTCATTTGTCCCAGACTTCTAAAATGGAATGAAGGTAAGACCCTGCATGTTTAGCCAAGGCATGCCAGAGGGCTGGGTTTGTCAACTGCTGGCTCAGGAAGTGTTTTCTATTGTAATTTTCCTTCAGGCTACTTGGGCTCACCGTTCCTCCTCCTCTTCCAGTATCATCCTCCACTGTGAAGGTGACTGAAAACCATTAAGATTAGCTCTAAATCTGATATGAAATTTGCACATGCAATAAACTCACTCCTCAAAAGAACTTTGAAAATTACTGTTTTTTTCCTGGGCCTCACTAGAAGCTTTTCCAGGGTTAACAAACAAGTAACCATTTGCCTTATTACCTATATACAAAGGAGAAGACTACTCTCACTTTTAAGTAACTATCAATGAAATCATCAAAGGGGGTTATAAGTGAGAATTTTCTTAAGAAATATGATATGCTTGAAGCTACTTATATTTTTTCACAAAACATTTCTATTTAAAAAATTTGCCAGGCTCAATGGCTCAGCCTGTAATCCTAGCACTTTGGGAGGCAGGGGCAAGTAGATTGCCTGAGCCTGTGGATTCAAGACCAGCCTGGCCAACTTGGCCTTACAATAAATATAAAATATTAGCTGGGCATGGTAACACACACTTGTAGTTCTGGCTACTCGGAAGGCTGAGGTGGAAGGATTGCCAGACCCCAGCAGTTCAACGCTGGTGTGGCCGTGAACATGCCACTGCACTCCAGTCTGAGCGATGGGGTGAGACGCCAACTCAAACAAAAAAATAAAATAAATGTTTTAACCAATATGCCTCTGAAAGATACAAAAATAGGTGGATTCGTTTTATATATTTTATGTTTATTGTTACAAAAATTAAACAAAATAGCTGATATTCTGTAGATATGGATAAGTGGTAGAATTTTTTGATGCCCCTCTCCCCCAAATAACATATGAGTAGGAAAGCAAAAAAAAAATTAAATAAGCATAAAAACAGTTTTTCCTGGGAGCAGTAGAGTTGCGTGATCTTGATGACATTTTAGCAGGAGATTTCTAGGATGATGTCACAAATATTCATAACAATACCAAGGAATCCATTCCAGTGTCCTGTAGGATGCGTATTTTATATAAATTCAAGATTGTTTTGACAGAGCTCTTGAGAGAGTTGATGTTGAAAGACTTGCAAAATTTTCTTGATATGTTGGTTTATTAGAAAGAGTTTTAGCTCAATTCTGCCATTCAATGGGGAGAAGCTTCACTAACTGGACTTTTGGCCCTGACTTCTTCCTACGTTTGTGTTCTCTGTTCTTGTGTATGAACTAGCACAACTAGAGTTCTTGGCTCCTAACCTTCCAAAGATTTTAACAGTGAAATCAGTATTAGTAGCATATTGGGTGACTTGATATTATTTACCATTACACAGAGCAAAAGAAAAAACCTACTGGAGAAAGTCTGTCTCCCATTTTTCTAGCCTGTGCATAATTGCTTTCCTTCTCTTTCCTGGAGTAGACCGAGAACACTGATTAGGGCTCAGCAGAAGCAAATATTTGGAAATACAATATTTCACAAGTCTTAGAGATGCCTACTAATCTACACTCAATTATATATTACTTCAACCCCCTTGTCCTGTCAGAAGCATTTGCCTTGTTCTCTGTCTTGCTCATCACTACAGGCAGGGCAGCACCTAGTACAGTGCTCGGGACCTAGTAGGCACATTATAAATAGGTACTGACTTAAATAAATAATAATAATAAAATTAATATCACCTTTTGTAGATGGAATACTACTTGCTTAGTTTACTGTATTAATGAATATTCAAAAATGTTAATATAAATCATTTTCGCTTTTTACATGTTGTGTAAATACCAGGGAATAATTTAATACTCACAATTAAGTTACACCAGAGGACCTTGGTTTTTCTGAATTACTATAAACAGAAACATTTAATTTCTTCTGAATTTGATGGAAATTTTCTGAATTTTAAAAATAATTTTAATAAGGAATATTATAGATTTTTGTATAATAAATATGGTCATTAGATTTAAAAATCAATTTTCTCACTTATACTTTCAGTAGTTCAAATGTTTACTTTTAAAAATATATTTTATGCTTGATATTTTTATATTTCATTAAAAGGGGGTTATTTTAGATGTATAGACACATATTTTTAGAAATGAGGAGAAAATACATTAATTACCTTGAATATATCATCCCTCCAAACAGTATTTTAAAATTGCAAACATATGTTATGAAATCATAAAAATCATATTAATTAAATGGTTTTCAAACAATCAAAAGTATTATGTTTATCTAAATGATTTCTAAGTATGTGTAAATGACACATAGTAATAATTGATATTATACAATGTTAATGATTTAAATATTATCTGTTTGCCTTTGGAATAAAATAAAAGATTTTATTTACCGTGTTTTCCCCTCTGATAATAGAAATAATTTAGGAAAAAAGCGAACAATGTCTGTTTTTCATTGGGCTTTTGTCATTATAGTTTGATTTTGCCATTCTAAAAGTGCTCTTTGTTTTTCAATTTTAAAATTTAAAAAATGCATATACATGTGTGTGTACATATATATTATATATAATACATATAATATATATTATATATATATATATATAGAGAGAGAGAGAGAGAGTCAGGACAATAAGAAAACTATGTGATTGGCTTAACATTACTCAGCTAAAAAAAATTATTTATTTTCCTAAACTTAAAAACACTATTTTATAATTACTATGACTTGCTGTCTTTGAGTTCTAATAACAATTACAACAAAGCATTGTGTTTCCAGGGGGAAAATGCTGCATATATGAAATTAATATTATTCTCTGTGTGTGTATGTGTGTGTGTATATATATATATATATTTGTATATATCTATACACATCTATCTATATATATAGATATACATGATGGAAAGGTATACTCTACTGACAACTCAGCCAATATTAAACAAACAAACAAACAAAAGGTCACTGAAATATTTGTGTCAGTCAAAGCATATTTGGATAAATCTATTGAGTATGTTGTGTGACATATCTTGTTTCAGATACATTGACTTATTCCTGTCACTAGAAATAATGACAATAAATGTATGCTTCTGGAATTTTTGTCCAGGTACTTTTGTAAATCAATATTGAAAATCTGCCTATTTTGAGTTTTCTCCTTTTTTATGATTCTTAAGCTTATATTATCTCAGAGTAGAATTATTTTTATTTTTTTTTATTATTATTTTTTGAGTTAGAGTCTCACTCCATTGCCCAGGCTGGAGTGCAGTAGCACTCCACCTCAGCCTTCCAAGTAGGTGGAACTACAGGAATGCATCACCACACCCAACTAATTTTTTTATTTATTTTATAGACGAGGTCTCACCAAGTTGCCCAGACTTGTTTCAAACCCCTGAGCTCAGGCAATCCTTTCACCTCAGCCTCCCAAAGTGCTGGGATTATACGTGTGAGCCAACGCACCCGGCCTTTATTTTTTATTATTAAATTTTTAAATTTCTTTGTGTCCATTCTCCACAGGTGAAAATATAGAAAACTCAAAATAATTCTCAACAGATTTCAGATGTTGATTATGTGTTCTAATTTTATCTATTGAGAAATAAAGTGCTAATTAAATGAATCCTTCTGACACAAAAAAATATGAATTGACAAAATGATGCTAAACACATGTATAAGATAAAGATAGAAACGTTGAGAATTAAATTATTTAATGTTTAAGTGTTAACACTCTTTCAAATTAACAAGTATTATGTTTTATTCAAACATTATGGCTCCTTTCTAGGTAAGTAAAACTACCTAACTTCATCAAATTTACATTCAAGTTTATAACATTTTTACATGAAGGAATTTTATTTTGAAGCCTATATTATCTTAGATTCTTATACTGTTATGGTCAAAATAAATTGTTTAAACAACTTTTTTAAATGGAGAAAATAGAGTAATTTCTGAAATAAGGATCTGTGCTGTAAATCCTGTCAATTAGATTTTGTTTGTCATTGACTTCTATTATATGTCTAGAATTATTCTTTGGAACAATGTATGCCACTGTCTAGTTTAGCTGTAACACTGCTCTTAGGAGCAGCACATAGATAGAGATTTCCATAGTAATGATGCAGCAGCATTTTCTCTAGTGACCCACCCACCTGTCCCCTGGGATGCTGTATACTTTTCTATTTCCCTGAAGCTGATCTGGCTTATTCATAGTCTTTTTGGATAGTTCCAGGGTTTGAATAACAATGTAACAACTAACATTTTTTTGAGCTCTTACCGGTAGTGTCAGGTACAATGCCAAAACCTTTACAGGCATGACCTAACCCTATGAGGTACACTTTATTAGCCCCCTTTGCAGATGAGAAAACTGAAGGGCAGTGAGCCTTCATGACTAGGAAGTTCTTTAAAACATAGTTTGATTCTAGAGCTGAGCTTGGGACAGTTATGCTATATCACCTTCCCATTTTCTAGAATAGAGCTTCTCAGCTATGAATGTGCTACAAGTATACCCAGGTATGAATCCTCTCAGTCCTTGAGATTGCTGAGCAGGACCTGGATCCTGACATCACAGGTCTCTTCTTACGTCTGCTCAGCTTCATCTATTTAAACCAGTGTGCTGTTTAAAAAGATTATTGTTTTCCATGTGTGCAGTTATTTGAAAGTATAGCAAGTACCCTGCCCTACAACAAATAAAACATTTAATGTTAAATATGTTTTGTAAGATTTAACTGATATTAAAATAAATGTTTAGATTCAGCAATCCTCTGAGAAGGGATATGTTTTATGCCTTATATAATTCTACTTTAATTTGCTTTTTGTCTATTACATATGAAAAATGATTTGGGAGCAAAGGCTACTAATTTCTTCCATTGATATTTTGCTATGCCACATATTAGTTATTCTTAACTGCTAATTAGGCAACACATATTCTAGCTAGAGCTAAAACAAAGTCGTTACATCATTACGACTGAAGTTAATTATTTCTGATAAATTATTTTTTAATGTTCCTATGAACTACCTGCTTCCCAATTAATTAGAATTGGCAAATGTTTAGATACATAAGATTGCATGAGATTAATAAAGGAATACTTTCTAAAGGAGTGATACTTATGGATTTTAAAATAATACGAAGGGGAGAATAGGTAATTGTTTTGATAAGCAATGATTTGTGTTGTTTAGGAGCCAGCCCTTGAGTAGTACTGAAGTGAATTTGGAGACTTCACATCACTTTAATAACTGGAATGAAAGAAAGACAAAATAGTTTAGAATTTCTGGCACCATAGGAACAGCTCATGGGGACCCGATGGTTAATCCCAATTGGCTTAAATAAAAATGTACTGACGCATAAACATTTGCACTCAAATTTTTTTGTTGTTATTGTTTTTAAAATGATTTGTTACAATGCATTAATCTTGAAAGTGCATATGAAAGTGCAGTGTATGGTTTTCCAGAATTACCTCAATAAAGCTTTCCAGGTAAAAATAAAACATATTGCAGATGAACCAAAGAGGTGCAATAACCTGAGCATGACTTCCCATTTACATCTGATCCAGTTTAGTGCCTTGGTGACAGCTACCTGGGGAGCTTTAACTGTTGGTCATCTGGTGTGGACGCTTGATTACATGTGGTATACCAGAGAGAGGGAAGCAAAGGTAACTCTGAGCTTTGAGTCTTATGGACTTGATAATAATGGGCTAACATAAAGGAAAGTGTTACCAGGAAGAGGAGGTGGATGGATGTGCTGGAGCTAGGAAGGATGCTGAGTTCATTGGGGAGTGTAGATTTGGAGGAACCAGGAAGAGACCCAAGTGGAAAGGTCATGAAAGCAACTGGAAATTCTTGCCTAGAGTCATGTGCAGAGATTAGGACTGAAGGTTTAGAGTTAGGGTCCTCTACTTATAGGACTGTACTCATAGGGCTAGGGATGAAAGAGACCTCCAAGGCAGAAATAATAAAGATAAACTTGATAAAGATAGGTCTCAGCACATTAACTGATTAACCACCTTCACTGGAGGAAAATCAGGCAGCAAAGGAGACAGGTCAACTGACCACCTGGACTTACAAAGCACAACCCCCCTCAGGACCTACACCTTTCCTCCTCAGCTTGGAATGTTCTTCCCACAGGGGTTGAGGTGCTTCCTCTGTGCTCCCATAATACTGTGTTTTTGACACAGCATTCACCAGAGTATAATACTTACTTGTTTAGGTTACTGTGTCACCTGCTACATAGGAATGAGAAGAAGTTGTGCTCAGGGCCTCATTTCAGAAATCAAGATCTTGGAGTCCTGATAAATTGATCTGATGACCTGTTATTTCAAAGAAAATATGGTTGGACACCCATTGTATACTGAGCATTCCTGAAGCAAAGCTCAGACATTCTTAGATAATATCAGCAGGACTCTCTTCATCTCTCGGCTCTGGTGTTCCAGGTACTGGCCTCATCTTCAGGCAGGCTCCCTCAAAGTGGCAGCAGAGTCAACTTTCATTCCTCCAAACAATTCTGTCCCTGCTGTGGTCACTTGCCTGACAAATAGGTGGGGTGTCCCTGATGGAACTACCCTTAGGATAGAGGGGAATAGTTTTGAAGGCAATTTATGATATGGGGCAAAATCAAAGTAACAGAAGTCCATTCAAGAAATCATAAGACAGGCCATTAAGTGTTTATAGCAGCATCATGATCTGAAACCAATAGTGAGGGGCAGCAAGAGAACAGGAGTAAATTCATTTTCTTCCGCCTCAGTCTTCATGTCAAAATTACAATTGATTATCAGAGAAAGGGATGCTAGGCCTGGGACTTTGTTGTGTGTTAGAGATTCTATAGATGAAGGATAGTTTACAAAGAGAAAAGTCATCAGCTTAAAATAAAGCCACTTGTCAGCATTAGAATATTGAGTCTTGGTGTTTTATTTATTTAAACTTTGCCCTTGTTTTGATATGCAAATATAAATCAAATATGAATGTTTTATGTAAACGTTTAAAAGTTAAAGTCCTACATATAGAATTACATAGATATTGCATAGGCTTCAGAAATAGACCGAGGTCCAAAGCCTATTTTTCCTTTTGCTGTCTGTGTGAAGCTTAAGCAGATGATCTAAGCTTTGGTATCTCATCCACTGCAGCACTTAATTTAGAGGTTAAATAACAAAATGCATAAAAAGAACTTAGCATATCATCTGTCCAACATACATAACTGTACATACCACTGGCATTATTTGGCTTAAAATTTTTTATTTTGGTAAAATATACATGTCATGAAATTTTTTAACCATTTTTAAGTGCATAAGTAAGAGGCAGTATGTTAACATTGTTGTGCAAACATCACCACCATCCATCTCCAGAACTTTTTTATATTCCCAAACTGGAAACTCTGTACTCATTAAGCAATAACTCCCCATTTCTTTCTCCCTCCGACCATAGTAATCAGCCTCCTACTTTTTGTCTCTGTGATTTTGCCTATTCTAGGCACCTCATGTAAGTGGAATTATACAATAGTTGTCCTTTTGTGTTTGGTTTGCTAGGATTTTTTTTTTTATTCCAAGAACTGAGTCCAGACTGTTCAGTCATAGATTGCTGAGGTTTCTGTACTGCATGGGTCCCAACCCATAAACTTAGACTCTACCATCTTCCTGGTAACATCTACTACTTACAGGCATAATATTCATAGAAGAAAGTCTCTATGGTGGATGCTTTCGATGTCCAATCTATTTTAAGAAGCATTACAGAAGAAGAATTTGTTTTTAGAAGACTGTGTAACATCTGAAAACATTTCTGAAAGGTAGCT
The DNA here is from genome assembly GCA_027257055.1 of Cephalopachus bancanus. Taxonomy (NCBI): domain Eukaryota; kingdom Metazoa; phylum Chordata; class Mammalia; order Primates; family Tarsiidae; genus Cephalopachus; species Cephalopachus bancanus. Next base: position 3,996,517 of record JAPVLO010000045.1, read on the forward strand.
TTTAAATTATTGGGTGCTCTAAATCTGGGTGAAGATGAAAGTTTTCAGCCTGAGTATGGTAGCTTTTTATCAGTCTCTTGACTCCTATCCCAAGTCAAGCAAAATAGATGGCAACAAGGCAAAAATATTTAAAATGTGTTGAAAACAACGGAGGCCTAAACCAAGAGATGTGATTAATTATTCAGAGAAAGTTCTACTAAAAAAATTCACTCACAGATGTGTAGTAATTACACACCCTGCTTCTTTTTATCATGCATATGAGCTAAATAAACCATTTCCCTGCCTTAAAAGTCTGCATTCCCTCAGTTCTGCATCATGATGCCAATTCATTCATGGACACAAGCAAGAGTCATTAAGCTTATAAACATCAAGTATCAAGGAAGTTGTTTCTGTAGCAACGAATCACCCATGTGAGATCTCTTAGAATTTTAACCTCTTTGCTCCAATGACTTTTCAATGCAAATGTGGTTCTTTCAGTCAACTGGAATGCCCTAAACCTGCCATCTCTGTTCCTCTTTGATTCAGCTCTTTCATACCTGGTATTTCTAATGTCTATGACCCAGATTATGATAAATGTCACTTCTAACTGCAATTTCTGCTTTCTTTATATAATCTTGGGCAAATTTATTGTCTTGGGCAATTTATTGCCTCTGAGCTTCAGTTGTCTTCTCTGTAAAATTTGAGGATAAAAATAGGTCGGGAGACTGCCTGGCACAGCGTGTGGTTTGAAGTCAGGTGTACAGGTAAATATTAGATTTAGGAACAATGTACGTGAGTGTGTATGCTGTACTTTTCCAGCCTCCTTCCTCCTTGTGACTGTTTCTTATTTCTCTTCCAACAACCAGCTCATAGCTGCTGGCTCCTATATTTGGGAGCCGAAATTTCCACCTCATTTGCCCGTCTACTCTCAAGGCCTGTTCACCTTGGGCACTCTGTCTGGCATAAGCTAAGACTGCTGCTAGAAACCACCACCCTTGTGATTTAATTACTTTTATCTCATCCATTCCCTTGGCCCTCAGGACTCTGCCTTCTGCTTTGTAGAGCAAAAGAGAAAGGGTAGCCTCCTATCTCTAGCTTTTAATCTCAAAGAAATGGCATCAATTTAGACAGACATTTGAAAGGACACTGGGATCACCAAAGGAGACAAAAATTCTGTAAGAACAAAATCAAAAAAGTGTTTATAATTTGCCTTAACCCTAGGCTCTGTGTTAGAAAAGGTGATGTTATGTTCCCCATATATTTTTACTTCTTTGAACAATTATGCTGGTATTTATTGAGTGCTTACAATAGCCGGGACACTGTGCTAAGCACTTCACGTGTATTATTTCATTTAATCCACTCAACAATACTAGGAAGCAGTTGCCACTGTAACCAGCTTTATAGATAAGGGATCAATGACTCATGTTAAGTAACTTACCTAACATCATACAGTAAGTGGCAAAGTCAGATCAAAACAAGACAGACCTGAGAATTCATGGTCTGACCACTTCTCCAGGGTATTCAGTGTTATGTTCAAACACGATTACTCAATCCAGGAAAGATAGCACTGAGTTATTCCTTTAATTTAGGAAGCATTTGGAGAGTTTTAAATGATGATCCTTTTTACTGCACATTTTTTCCTTTTATCCTCTTTATTTTTCTCTAATTGAAGCCCTTAGAGTTAATTTTTAAATACTAAATCCATCTGTTCTTCTGTTTCTTACAGTAAGAAATATAAGGCTTCGAGAGAGTCATGCAACTGTACACGTTTGAAATTCCTTGTCCAGGATGTGGCGACATACCATGTTGAATCCATTCAGGAATAAATGGTGATCTCAGTGATTCTTGTGGTTGGAGTTCTTTTGTAATCAAAATAGTAAAAACATTGATTAATTCCCTGTTAAAGTGTGCTTATAAGTAAAGAATTAGGAATGCTCTGTGCACAATATTTATTTCTTCAAATCAGAAATAAAATGCTTCATCTGTAGAATTTAATGTTCATCTGAAAAAAAATCAGGAATCTCCTATTAAAAGATTTTGTGTGGATCGTAACTGTGGTCTCCAGAGTGGGTCCACAAGTTAGTTTATTCTATTAGAACTTCAATTTCTATTATTTTTCCAGCTTATTCTTTTTTAATTTCTGTTTTGTATATATTTTAAAGTGTACATAAATGTTTCATAAGGTGCATAATAGTAATACATAATTTATACTTGAAATTATGTACTACTATGATATATGGCACAGCTCAAATACATTGTATTGATAAAATGAGTAATTAAAGATTTTTTTTTTTTGCAAGGGTTGAATATGAGAAGCAACCTTCAAATGCAGAAGGAGTCAAGAAACCAAAGGAGGCAGATAAATCTAGTTTGTCTGTTTTGGATGATAAAAAGAAAATTTACAGACCAAAGCATAGTTTTGGACAGTCACAAGATAGGTAGATCTAAGTACTGTTACTTCCCAGGCTCAAGGCTTATACATCATAGAGAAAGAATGTCTGTGGTAGACAATTAAAGGCAACCCTTCAGGACTGGCAAGAATGCTGTATGCGTCATAGCCTATAATTTGTGCAATAACATCAAGCTGCTCTCCTCTAAAAGCAGGTGTACATGTTCATATACTAGGGACAGTAAATAAAGTGGAAATCAGGAGTCATTCACAAGGCAGGTACTAATCAAAAGTCAACATAGTGGATTAGCATCGAAGATGGAGTCACTTTTTCTCTACCTAGTCTGCAGTGTGCTGATTTAGAGATTTTTTTTTTTTTTTTTGAGTTGGAGTCGCACTGTGTCAACCAGGCCGGAGTGCAGTGGTATGCTCATGGCCACTGCAGCCTCAACCTGCTGGGCTCAGGTGATCCTTCTGCATCAGCCTTCCAAGTAGCTGGAACTACAGGCATGTGCCACACGTCCAGCTAATTTTTCTTGATTTATGGTAGAGACGAGATCTCACCAAGTTGCCCAAGCTGTTCTTGAACCCCTAGGCTCAGGCAATCCTCTCACCTCAGCCTCCCAAAGTGCTGGGATTATAGGCTTGAGCCACTGCACCCAGTCTCTGAGATCTTTTTAAAACTATAAAATATTAGGAATTCTCATAAATTTGAGAATTAAACATTTATTTATTTGTAATCCAAACAACTCATAGTTTAAATAACCAGAACTTTCTCTTTTTTTGAGATATAACATTTCCATAAGAAAGAGCTAAACAATAGTACATATTTCAGGTGATAAAGCTAAAAGGCCACTTGTAGTACATGCCAGGTTCATCTCCATTAAACTATAATGATGATTAAAAGTCATAACAATGTCGTTGGGACCTTCCAAAATTCTTAATTATCCTCTAGTCTAAATTGTCTTAATTCCCTCTTGTCTAAAAGTAAAATTATATATAGTTCCAGTCATTAAGTGATTTCAATGTTTTTGAAGTTATTTTCTTATACTTTTAATGGCCCTCATTGTCCTTGATATGACCTATACGACTTTCCAGTATCTTGGTGATCCAGTCCTACCTCATTGTTCTACACTACCCTCCCCCATCCAAGTCTGTGCTATGCTACTTACACTTCTGCTTAAACACTTTTCTTGCTTTTTACAGTATTCATTCCCTCTTTCTCAGAGAAACACTTTTCCCTGCTCTATGGCTGGCTAACTCCTTCCCTACCCTTTTGGTTTCAGCTAAAATATTTTTCCTCTCCCCAAGTTCATGTTCATTGCCTCTCTTATGTGCTCTGTGGTATTCTTCAGCACTTATCACGTTGCATGTTTAGATGTCTGTCTGCCAGCCCTAAATTTGTAATAATCACTTCACATTTTTGACAGATTGGCCCGTCTGGTCTCAATTCCTTGGACCTTATCTAGGTGGAGAAATACGGTGTGTGACTGAAGCTTACCAACTTGGCAATCCAGAAGCTTCCTCAGCCCTTACACAGCACTGTACTCTCTCCCTCCTCAGCCGTTTTGAGCTTTGTGAACTGTTTAGCATAAGTTTTGATGTCTTCATTTAAATTAATGAATTCCTCACTCTTTCTATTTCATTTTCCCTTCTCTTCCTCTCGTCTTTCTTTTTTGTTTGTTAGACTAACAGGTTAGTCCAGCAGATCTTTCTTACTTTTCTCCATCTTCCTACAGTCTCTAAGAAATTATTCTTGGTTCTCTAGGCAGTGTCAGCAAAATATGTGCTGATCCAGAGAGTGAGTACCTGAGAAGTGCTGCTGAGCAGATAGCAAGAGAAAGCAGTGGAAGGAAGAACCAGGTTGGGAAGGAAGAACCAGGTTGATTTTAGATGAGACAAGACTTCATAGGATATTGGACCCTTGATCCACAACTGGTCTTTTAATACAAATTTTCCCTAATTTCAGGGAGGTAATAGGTTTTTCTTTCTCAGTTTCTACTTTTTTTAAAACAAGAAAATGCATTTCCTCTCTCTTTACATTCACTTGACTTCAAGGCAAGGATGCCAGATGTTATGCTGACATCAGAATTGTATTTGATTATGAAGGCAAAAACATTGCTGAATTATTTGAAATTTTATTTTGTGTCCTAGTTCAAATATGACCTTGACTTTGTTTAATTGCAATATATTGTGTGTTATAAACATTCCTCAGCCATTTTTCTGGATCATAAATTCAGATTTATGTTTTATTCTTGTTAGCTGGCTCAAAAGTATTTTATTTAAGTTTTCATTGTGTTGAATATTTCTTTTGTGAAACTGAATTGCAGATTTGTTCTTTCCCTCTCTCCCTAGTGCTAACTTAAACAAAATAGACAGATGGTTTTAAAATAGGCACCATCTTCAAGATTTATTTTTACAATAATTTTCTGTTGCCTCTAGTGCTATTGTTGGCTTTAATGTCGTCTCAAGATTGTGTCCTACAAAGCATAGCACATTAAGTTTGTCAATTTCTTCATGTTCAAAGCTTTTTTTTTTTAGATCTGTAATAAATAGGGAAAATTCTTTTAGCTAGCTGGAAATTAAACTGTGAAATTCTTATTTAAAGATGTCACTTGCCTTTGAGTGATTTTTACATAATGAAGTAAATATCCTAAGGCTCATACTATTAGAATTATCACAGTAATTGTCAATAATTTATTCCAATTAACAGTACAAATGATTGATTGTGAGACCATGTATATGTAAATCATATTCTGCTAATAATTATTGACTAAGAACAGGAGGGGTTGGGTTTGCATATTAGTGAATTTATTTATCTTTTTACAAATTTAGTGAGTTATCTGATGTGTTTAGAGTGAGGTCTCATAAGCGACTTTTTTTTAAAAAGATTTCTTTTTTTTTTTTTTTTTTGAGTTGGAGTCTCACTCTGTCACCCAGACTGGAGTGCAGTGACCGCTCCCGGCCACCGCAGCCTCACCCTGCTGTGCTCTGGTGATCCTTCCGCCTTCCAAGTAGCCGGAATTACAGGCGGGCGCTACCACGCCCGGCTGATTTTTTGATTTTTTGTAGAGATGAGGTCTCACTGCCCAGGGGGATCTCGAACCAGCGGGCTCAAGCAATCAACTCACCTCAGCCTCCCAAAGGTGCGGGATTACAGGCTGAGCCACCGAGCCTGGCTTCATAAGCGACTTTTAAAAGAATAATTGACCTAATTCTCTTTTTTTAAAAAAAAATCCTTAAAAATCTTTTTATTCAAATGTAAAGAATCTAGAAAATACAGATGAACAAAAACAATATAACCATCCATAATCCGACTACTCAGAGATAATCATTGTTAATATTCTAATATGTACTCATTTTGTTATTTTTCTTTTAATCTAATTTTTTATGTGTATTTTTAAAATTTAATGAAGAGTGTATATAGAACATCTATTTGTGAAAAATGAGAGGAAAGTATTATATAAAGCAAATTCTCATCAATTCTTTATTTTTAACAAAATACTTCCCAGTTTTTAATAATCAGCTTCATAGTATATATAATATGTATGTGCATTTATATTATATATTTATATGTATATAATTATATATATTTGAAAACTTTTTGGCCATTATCTATTGGGTACCATGTTTGCTATTGGATGATAGGTTCCATGAAAGTCCAAGCCTCAATATCACACAATATACTCCTGTAAAAACTGGCTAATGTACCCCCAGAATCTAAAATTAAAAAAACAAAAGCAAAAAACTTCTTGGCCAATTTTTATAGAGAAAAAAATATTTATATCCTCAAAACTCTATACAACAATTTTAACAAAACAATATTATTTGGACATTTATATTCTTCCATAAATCCTTTGCTGACAGCTTTTTCTCATTTGTGTAGGCTACTTGTCTTGGTTATTGTAGGAAGAGCTTAATATTTTTTGCCATGTTGTCTGCTTTTGGCTATGGTTTATGTAGTTTACCTTTGAGCTGTCTTTTACTATTTGGAAGTTTTAAATATTTTACATAATCAAATCAGCAAATGCCAAATATTTCTAATCTGGCTTCTGAGTTCTAAGCCATACTTGGAAAGGTCATTTTTCTCTTCTTCTTATACTTTCTCTTATAAAAGTATTTTCCTATATTTTTGGTATAGTTTTATATATGTTTATATGTACACATATTATTATATTAAATTTAGATACATATATATGAAATTTATTGTCTAAATAATTGGAGTGTCCAAACATTGCTTGGGAGTCTCATATTTGTTAGAGATGATTTCCCATATACATTTAAGTTTACTTTTGGCCTATTATGTTCCACTGATCTATTTATCTGTTTTAGTACTTGTGCCATATTTTTAAATGTCTGTAGCATTATTCTACATGTTAAAATGCAGTAGGACAGCTCCTATTTTATTATGCTTTTAAAAAAATTTCTTGAATATACTGAAATATTTACACTCTAGCTAAACTTTGGAATCAATTTCACATTTTACTGTAGTGAGTTTTTTTCTATTCAGGAATACATTATATATCAGCACTAATTCAAGATTTTTAGTCCATCACCACTAATCTGAGATCCTTTACTTGAAAAATGTTATAGTTTATTCCTAGATATTTTATAATGAGGGTTTCTGGTGAGTTTGACTTTTTTTTTTCCATTTCATGTTGTTACTTAGATATGGTTGTACAGAAAAGGAATTACTACTTATGATATCTTTTGGAGGACTATCTTATCTAACACATTGTTTCTAAGCAGATGATTTCTGTTCTCCTGTAGAATGTTGCAAAGAAAATGACAGGCGAGTGAGCTGCAACAAAAGGATGTTGAGATTTTGGCAGCCCTCCTGTGTGTCTCTGAAAGTTTTCTTTTCTTTTCAAAAATTTTTAATTTTAAAGATGTGGGGTACAATTCAGGGTTAGGTATACAAATGTTCATTATGCAGGGACCCTTGTTGATGAGATATGTCCCCACTTCTCCACTGCCAGTAGTTTCCCACTACTGCCAATCCCCCCTCCCGTTCCCCTGGCAGTTTCCTACTACTGCAAATCTCCTTCTTATAGTATTATGACAATTGTTCAAGATCTGCTTATGCATGAGGACATGTGGTACTCAGTTCTTTGTTTCTGTGATACATCACTCAGTATTATAGAGTCTAAGTCCATCCAAGTTGTGCGAAGTTCATAATTTTGTCCTTCTTTAGGGCTGTGTAATACTCCATCATGTATATGTGCCAATTTTTTTTTTTTATCCAGTCCTCTTTTGATGGGCACTATGGTAGGTTCCATGTTTTCGTTATTGTGAATAATGCTGCAATAAACATGCATGTGCAGATATCTTTTTCATAGAGTGATGTGAGTTCCTCTGAGTAGATTCCCAGAAGGGAGGTTGGTGGTACGTATGGAAGGTCGATTTTTAGATCTTTTAGGAATTGCCAAACTGTTTTCTACAGAGGTTGGACTAGTTTACACTCCTATCTACAGTGTTCCCTTTTCCCTGCATCCTCTCTAGCTTCTGTTGTTTTTTAAGTTATTGATGATGACCATTCTGACTGGAGTTATCTCAGTGTGGTTCTAATTTGCATTTCTCTGATGACTAATGAGGCTGAACATTTTTTCATCTATCTGTTGGCTGCTCATATGTCTTCTTTTGAGAAGTATCTATTCATATCTTTTGTCCACTTTGTAAGGGGGCTGTTCGTTGTTTTCTTCTTGGCACATTTGAGTTCCTTGTAGATCCTAGATGTAAGGTGTTTATCAGATATTCAGTTGGCAAATATTTTTCCCAGTCTGTGGGCTGCCTCCCTGTTCTCTTGATGGTTTCTTTGACTTTGCAGAAGCTTTTCAGTTTGATGAGGTCCCACTTGTCTATCTTATCTTTTATGGTATGGGCACTTGGGGTTTTGATCAGGAATTGATTGCCAGTTCCAATTTCCATAAGCATGTCCCCTGCATTTTCTAAGGTTCTTACAATTTGAGATTTTACATTTAGGTCTTTAATCCACTTAGAGTTGATTTTTGTGTATGGTTGATAGGTTTTGCTTTAATCTTCTGCATGTGGTCACCCAGTTTTCCTGGCACCATTTACCGAATAGGTTCTTCTTTCCCCAGTGGATGGTGGAGGCTTTGTCAAAGATGAATGGGTAGAGAAATTGAAGTTTTGCTTCTGGAATCTCTATCCTGTTCCATTGGTCTATATGCCTGTTCTTGTACAAATAACAGGCTGTTTTGATTACTGTAGCTTTATAATCAAAGTGTGATACCTCCCACTTTTTTTTTTTTGGCTGAAGATTGTTTTGGCTATTCATGGTCATTTATGTTTCCATATGAATTCCAGTATTGTCGTTTCTAGGTCTGAGAACAATGATGTTGGTAATTTAATGGGTATTGTGTTAAATCTGTAGATTGCCTTGGGTATGATGGACATCTTAATAATGTTGATTCTTCCAACCCATGAGGAAGACAAGAATGCCCACTCACCCCTCCTATTCATCATAGTATTGAAAGTCCTAGCCAGAGCAATCAGACAAGGAAGGGAAATCAGGGGTATCCAAATAAGAAAAGAAGTTAAAGATGCAGATGACGTAATTCAATACCTCAAAACCTCAAAAGAATCTGTCAAAAACCTCTTTGCACTGATAAAGGACTTTGACAAAGTCTCAAGGTATAAAATAGATGTGCAGAAGACAGTCGCATTCCTATCACCAACAATAAACAGACAGAAACCCAAATGAAAAGCACAATCCCATTTTCTTTTTTTTTCTTCCCTCTTTTAACTTTTATTTTAAAATTATGGGGTACAATTCAGGGTTAGGTATACAAATACTCATCGTGCAGATACCCTTATTGATGAGGTGTGTCCCCCCTTCCCCAGGCAGATATCAACTACTGTCAATCCCACACAATCCCATTTTCAATAGCCACACAAAAAATGAAATACCTTGGCATCTTCCTAACTAGAGAAGCGAAAGATCTTTACAACAAAAACCATGAAACACTGCTCAAAGGAATCAAAGATGACACAAACAAATGAAAGTTTTCTAAGAAAAGGCTAGAATTTTGTGTGACCTATTAATGCTTCACAGAAGGAAAATGAGGTGGATTCCCAATACTCTTGACTGATCTGGGAAACTCTCAGGACTAGGAAGAAGTAAGTGTTGATAGCATACATTTTAAAGCAAATTAACCACTAATTGAAAATAAATTAGGATGTTGGCATTGCATTTTCAAAGGGGCAGCATCACTCAATTTTCTTCCGAAAACCAAAGTGTGCACTCTGCTAGGGACGATTGTATTAAGGGGCACTGGTTTGAAATGTGTACACCATGATTCAGCATTTTATTGAGGTAGAATTTTAAAAAGTTAATTGACCACCAACTTTAATCAATTAAACATGTTTTACACGTAGCAGTAGATTACATGGAAAAGTGAAAAATGTCCAAGCATTTTTATCTAAAACATTACAAAGCTGTATAGTTTACATTTCTCTTTTATATATTTGACATAATTTAATCCTCATAAAAATGCTGTGAGTTGAAAAAAGAAGTTCTAGATTTTCTGTTACTTTACCAATGAAGCAACTGAGGTTTAATAAAGCTAAATGAACTATTAAAATTTGTGTAACTCTTAAGTGCTAAAGGCAGGGTTTAGATGCAGATCCCCTGATGGCTTCCAATAATGTGCATTGCAATCCACTCTGCCCCCTCCCATAAGATCTAGCTTGTTTTAAAATGTGTGAAATATTCTGTCTTGCTTTTGGTCAACTTCATCGCATGGTTGTGCACCCATATCTGATGTTGCACAGGTCCAGCAAATGCTTCATCAAGCCAGTTTAACGATTGCCTTTTTGCCATGGTCAATAGAAGATTGCATTAAAGTCCTCCAACATATATGGTTTATTTTTGTTATCCATTGACTTTATGCTGAGCAATTGTAGCTTATATTATAATCAACTGCAAAATAATTCTAAAAGAAATTTTGCATAGTTTTAACAACCTAAATTCAATAAATTCTCTACTCTGCCATTGGTAAAACAACTTGATGCTGATAAGGATTTAATAGTTTTTATGTTTTAGAATCTACAATATTTTAAAAAGCCCTTCTGAACTTTTTTCCATAATAATTTGTTTTTAAATTTTGAGGCTGCAGAACTTCTTAAATATTATTTTTCTTATCTCAAGGACCCTCTTCCCTGGTAAGAAGGTCTAGAATGAAAGGATATGTAGTATTAATGAATTAAGCTTATCTAAAAAGTCTGTACTTTTTTTTTTCAAGGAGTGCCAATGGATATCCTATCTGGGGAACAGCATACTTTGAAATAAATTGGGCCAAAGGAATTAATTTTTCTTCAGAATTCTTAAAATTAAAATCCTTTACATGGAATAGTAGTCTTGACCTGTACACACTTGTATGTTTTGTTAATATATATTTATACGTATATAATATATTATAAATATAGAATATCTATTCTATATTTAGTGAACCCTTCAATTTTTTGAGAACTTATCATCCTTATTTCTAAAACTCTCATTTCCTCTCTTCTTACTCATTCTTATCCTACCCTGCCCTTGACATATCACTTTTTTCCAGATTCTTCACAAGGTCCATAGGACTAATTGATTGATTCAAAGTCATCTATAAACAATGAAGAGTCAAATCAGAGATGCGAAAACAAAGTTACCATTTCAAGTTGAAGAATTTTCCATGAAGAAAATATCTTGTTAAAGATTAACTTTAAGATTCTCCTTTGTGCTGATTCCTGTCAAGCTTCAATAAACTGGACTTTGAATGTAAGAATATATGACCTAAACATTAGTAATCAAAGTGAAGTTAAAAAAATACAATTTTTGTGAAATTCTCAGAAGAGTCCACTCAAATGAGGAAAAGTTAAATATACCAAACTGTGTTCATCACTTTTCTCAGACTACATGTCAAGGTTTAACACTGCAAACTGCCAACCCAAATTAGGGCTGGGTGAAAAGCTTCTGTCTAGGCAAGTGACTACAGTAAGGAAAGGGAATAAATATCACACTGAAATGCTTTCTTTTAAATAAGGGACTCCCATGCATAGAGTCTCTTAACCAAACCCATGCTTGTTTCATGCTTATATCTGAATTCCCTATAAATAGAGATGATTTGTCAGGGTATCAAATCTCTAGCACCTCAGGGAACATATTATTTTAATATAACAAACTACTATTTATTTATAAATACATACAACATTTACTTATCTCTCTATATCCCATTCTAGCAACTGTGTAATTTTTTCATTTAATATTTCTATGAATTATTTACTGTTAATTTGGTTGAAGTGCAAAGTATTACCATTGTGAGTCAGAATAGCATATTCTACAAAGATTTGGTTCCTTAGCATCAGGTTTTTATCTAGTTATTAATGCCAACAAGAGTGCTTCAGATGCCTTGAGAGGGAGTGATGTTAGAAATGTACCATAAGACGTTTCAATTAGATAATTTCGATATACCTATATTTCTCTATCAATCACATGTGGCAAACAGCCTCTTATATCAATTAGCATCAAAATGCATGATTTTAAGCCAGATGCAGCAGCTTGCACCACTATCCCAGTACTTTGGGAGGCCAAGAAAGGAGGATCATTTGGGGATGGGAGTTCAAAATCAGCCTGGGCAACATAGTGAGGCCCCATCTCTACAGAAAATAAAAAATATTAGCCAGGTGTGGTGCTGCATGCCTGTAGTCTCAACTACTCAGGAGGCTGAAGCAGGCCTTTAGCCCAAGAGTTGTAGGCCAGAGAAAGCTATGATAGTGCCACTGCATTACAGCCTGGGCAACAAAGTAAAAAAGAAAAAAAAAGGAACGAAAATAAATACATGGCTTTTCTTTATTTTAGAAAAAGTTTGTTCAAAATATAATGGCATTGGCAATGCATCAGTCACTATGCTGAAAATCTAGTGGAGTAAATATATAATTTGTATCAGTTGTATAGCTAAGAAACCAAAAGTTGTGCTAGGTAACAGAACTAGCAAATGGTAGGGACAGAATTCAGTCCAGGTTCCTTTGAATTTAGAGCCTGAAGGTTTAATCAAGTATACAGCTACAGAGAAGCAGAATATCTTGCTTCTTCTGAACATATTCTTCAAAAGATGTATCTTTTAAACAAGAAAATTAGAATGTAATGTTGACATAATGGTGGTTATGACTATGATAGTGACAGAAGTGTGAAAATAATAATGTTAGAAGCTGGAATCAAACTTGGTTTTAATCACTACTGTATAGTGTTTCCCAGGACATTGAGGACTTCCTCATGAGGATTTTTTTTCTTTTTTTTCTGTCTACCCATTATTTAGTTATTCATTTAATATTTTTTATCTGATACTTGTTTTATAATTTTAGAAGTTTCTCAGAGGTCAGAAGTCACCTTTTTTAAAAAACTTCTCACATTAGAAAAGGAAATATGTGGCCATCTTTAGATCCTAGAATTCATGGAGGGACTGTATATCTTACCTTCCCTACAATAATAACCCTCTCTTTTATTTGAAGATATTGTCAGTAGATCATGAGTAAACTTTCCTGCTAGTGGTGGGATCTGCATACAGATATGGTTCTACTTTTTCACTTACCCAAGTGGCATACATTTTAGAGCATCGGGCAGGATCCAGTAAGTTAGAGAAGATTACAAATGATCTTAGGGGAATTGAGGTACAGTTTTAATGGAATGAGTGTGGCTGTATTCATTCAGTCATCACTACTGGAAAAATAATTCAGCATGTCTCTCTTACTTAGATTCTCATTAATAAGCTCTCAATAGCAAAGACTTTTCACACACAAGTAGGTGACAGAGAGCTTGGTCAGGAATTAAAATATCTAGGACTTGTCAAAGGCTTGCGTAAGACATTGGTCAATGCTGTAGTCTATTCAACTGAATGCTGCAGTCTGTGTCTATATTGGGACAGCTCATTTGCAACTAAATTATAACCTACATTATCTTGACCTGTTCAGGTTTGAATTGTCTCCCCCAACAACCCCAAATTCATATGTTGAAGTCCTAACCCCCAGCACCTCAGAATGTGGTTTTATTTGGAAATAGGGTCATTACAGATGTAATCAGTTAAGTAAACATGAGGTTATACTGGAGTAAACTGAGATTCTAATCCAATAGGACTGAAGTCCTTATAAAGAGAAATTTAGACAGAAACACACACACACACACACACACACACACACACACACACACTCACACACACACACGAAGAATGCCACGTGGGCATGAAAACAGAGTTCAGGGTCATAGGTCTACAAGTCAAGAAACACTGATTGCCAGCAAACCCCCAGAAGCTAGAAGAGCAACATGGAACAGATTCTCCCTTACAAACTTCAAAAAGAACCAGTCTTGATTTTGGACTTCTAACAATAAAATTCTGTTGTTTAAGCAACCTCTTTTGTGGTATTTCATTATGGCAGTCCTAGCAAACCCATACATGATCCTTCAGAGAAAGATCACTGATTTTGAATTAAATATATTTCCTTATGCCTTCAGAACATTGATATGAAAACGTTCTGTTTGTATAAGGCTTGCTATTTTGTAAAGCTATTGTTAATATACCAACATGCTATAAAAAAGATAATTATAATAAATTCCTACTTTAGTCTAGTTGCAAGAATAGTTTTGCATGCTAATTTATATGTTTTCCTTTCCAAAGTATGTCTTTTTAAAAAAAATTTTATATTGAAATTGTGGTGTACAATTCAGGGTTAGGTATACAAATGTTCATTGTGCAAGTACCCTTATTGATGAGGTGTGCCCCCCTTCCCCAGATGTATATCAACTACTGTCAATCCCAGCTCCCCCCCCACAACACAGTTTCTTGCTACTTTCAATCCCTTTCCTACAGTAATATGGTAGTTGTTCAAGGTCCACTTATGAGTGAGAACATGTGATACTCATCTGTTTGTTTCTGTGAGAGATCACTCAGTATTATAAACTCTAATCCACCCACGTTGCTGCAAAGTTCATGATTTTGTTCTTCTTTATGGTTGTGTAATATTCCATTGTGTATATGTACATTTTTTTATCCAGTTCACTTTTGATGGGCAGCACAGTTGGTTCCATGTTCTTGCTACTGTGAACTGTGCTGCGATAAGCATACATGTGCAGGTATCTTTTTTATAGAGTGACCTGAGTTCCTTCGGGTATATTCCCAGTAGGGGGATTGAAGGATCATATGGAAGTTCAATTTTTAGGAGTTTTAGGAATCGCCATACTGATTTCCACAGAGGTTGTACTAGTTTACATTCCCACCAACAGTGTGGAAGTGTTCCCTTTTCACCACATCTTCTCTGGCATCTGTTATGTTTTGAGTTATTGATGATGGTCATTCTGACTGGAGTTAGCTGGTATCTCAGTGTAGTTTTAATTTGCATCTCCTTGATGATTAGTGAGGATGAACATTTTTTCATGTGTCTGTTGGCTGCTCATATGTCTTCTTTAGAGAAGAGTCTATTCATATCTTTTGCCCACTTTGTAATGGGGCTGTTTGTTTTTTTCTTTTCAGCACGTTTGAGTTCCTTGTAGATCCTTGATGTTAGGCCTTTGTCAGAGAAGTTGGCAAATATTTTTTCCCAGTCTATGGGCTGTCTCCCTGCTTTCTTGATGGTTTCTTTGAATTTGCAGAAGCTTGTCAGTTTGATGAGGTCCCTCTTGTCTATCTTATCTCTTATGGCATGGGCACTTCGGGTTTTGATCAGGAATCGGTTGCCAGTTCCAATTTTCATAGGAGTGTCTCCGGCATTTTCTAAAGTTCTTAAAGTTCGAGGTTTTACATTTAGGTCTGTGATCCATTTAGAGTTAATTTTTGTGTATGGGAATAGGTAGGGTCCTGTTTCAATCTTCTGCATGTGGTCAGTCAGTTTTCCCAGCACCATTTACTGAATATGTTCTCCTCTCCCCAGTAGTGGGTGGTGGAGGCTTTGTTGAAAATGAGTTGGTTGAGAAATTGAGGTTTTGCTTCTGGGATCTCAGTTCTATTCCACTGGTCTATATGCCTGTTCTTGTACCAATACCAGGCTGTTTTGATTATTGTAGCTTTATAGTATAGTTTAAAGTCTGAGAGTGTAATATCTCCTGCTCTGTTTTTTTTTTTCCCCCTCTGAGGATTGTTTTGGCTATTCTTGCTTATGTTGTTTATGTTTCCATATGAATTCCTGTATTATTTTTTCTAGGTCTGAGAAGAATGTTGCTGGTAATTTGATGGGTATTGTATTAAATCTGTAGATTGTCCTAGGTAAAATGGATATCTTAACAATGTTGATTCTTCCAATCCATGAGGATGGAATATATTTCCACTTGTTTGTGTCATCTTTGAGTTCTTTGAGCAGTGTTTTGTAGTTTTCAATGTAAAGGTATTTTATGTCTCTGGTTAAGAAGATGCCAAGGTATTTCATTTTTTTGTGGCTATTGTAAATGGAACTGTGTTTTTTATTTGGGTTTCTGTTTGTTTATTATTGGTGTATAGCAATGCGATTGTCTTATGTACATTTATTGTATACCCTGAGACTTTTCCAAAGTCCTTTATCAGTGCCAGGAGGGTTTTGACAGATTATCTTTGGTTTTCAAGGTATACAGTCATGTCATCTGCAAAGAGAGATAACTTGACTTCCTCCTTTCCAATCTGGATTCCCCTGATCACCTTCTCTTCTCTGATTGCTCTATCCAGGACTTCCAAAACTATGTTGAACAGGAAGGGTGAGAGTGGACATCCTTGTCTTATTCCAGTTTTCAGTGGAAATGGTTCCAATTTCTGTCTGTTTGGGAGTATGCTGGCTGTGGATTTCTCATAGATGGTTTTTACTATTTTGAGGAATGTTCCACATATGCCTAGATGTTCAAGGATTTTTATCAAGAAGGGGTGCTGAATTTTATCAAAAGCTTTTTCTGCATCTAATGATATAATCATGTGGTTTTTGTTTTTACATGTGTTGATGTATTTAATTACGTTTATGGTCTTACAAATGTTGAACCAGCATGTATCCTGGGGATGAGCCTACTTGGTCATGATGGATGATTTTTGAAATGTGTTATTGTATCCAGTTTACTAGGATCTTGTTGAGAATTTTAGCATCTATGTTCATCAAAGATATTAGCCTGTAGTTCTCTTTCTTTGTTGGGTCTTTACCTGGCTTGGGTATCAATGTGATGTTAGCTTCATAAAATGATTTGGGGAGAGTGCCATCTTTCTCAATTGCCTGGAATACTTTCAATAGGATTGGTATCAGTTCCTCCTTGTATGTTTTGTAGAATTCTGCTGGAAAACCATCTGGTCGAGGGTTTTTTTTGTCAGTAGTTTTCTTATGACATAATCAATTTCCTTGATTGTTATTGGTCTATTTAATGTCTCAGTGTCTTCTTATTCCAACCTAGGGAAGTTGTGTGATGTCAGAAAATCCTCCATTTCCTTTAGGTTTTCAAGTTTGTTTCCATACAATTGTACATAGTAGTCTCTGATAATCTTTTGAATTTCTTCTGGATAAGTTGTGACTTCATCTTTTGTATTTCTGATTGAGTTTATTTGGGCTTTTTCTCTCTTTTTCTTGGTAAGTCTGACTAGGGGACCATCTATTTTGTTTATCCTTTCAAAGAACCAGCTTTTTGTTTTCATTGATTTTTTTGTATTATCTTTTTGTCTTTAATGTCCTGGATTTGGGCTTTTATTTTGGTGATCTGGATTCTTCTGCTGAAGTTAGGGTTTTGGTGGTTTTGCATTTCCAGCTTCCTTAGGTGACTTGTTAGGCTGTTAGCTTATGATCTTTCCATTTTCTTCATGTGTGTTTGTAAAGATATGAATTTCCCTCTTACTACTGCTTTTAAGGCATCCCAGAGGTTTTGGTAAGATGTTTCTTCATTTTCATTTGTTTTCAAGTACCTTTTAATCTCTGTTTTGATTTCATCATTGACCCAGGAGTTGCTTAGCATCATACTGTTAGTGTCCATGTCTTTGTGGGTTTTGGATGAACTTTGTTGGTGTTGGCATTTATTTTTATTCCATTGTGGTCTGAGAAGGTACATAGCAAAATTTCAGTCTTATGAAATTTGCTTAAGTTTGATTTATGGCCAATGATGTGGTCAATCTTGGAGTATGTTCCATGTGGTGATGAGTAAAATGTATATTCTGCGGCTGTTGGGTGGAGTGTTCTGTAGATATCAATTAGGCCCATTTGTTCAGGAGTTTTATTGAGGTTCCAGATCTCCTTGCTGGGTTTTTGTCTTGATGATCTGTCCAGGGCTGTTATTGTGGTATTAAAGTCCCCAGCTATGATAGTGTTAGGGTCAATCTCTTTCTCAAATTTTCATACAAGTTGCTTTTTGAACTTTGGTGTTTCTTTGTTGGGTACATATATGTTTAGGATGGATATTTCTTGTTGATGGATTGAAGTTTTTATCATTATATAGTGACCTTCTTCATCTTTTTAAATTTTTGATAGCTTAAAGGGTATTTTGTCTGAGATTAAAATTGCAACTCTAGTTTTCTTTTGTGTTTCATTTTCCTGAAATTTTGCTTCTCATCCTTTTACTTTGAGTCTGTGAATGTCCTTTCTGGTGAGTTGAGTCTCTTGGAGATAATATATTGTTGCTTTATGATATTTTATCCATTTTGTCATTTTATGTCTTTTCAGTGGTGCATTTAGTCCATTCACATTCAGGCTAATATTGAAATGTCAGAGTTTATCCCTGTCATGGGGTTCTTATAGAGGTGTTGTTGATCCTGTTTGTTTGTTGTGTTTCTTTTGATTTTGGGGTTGATTTGTGTGTGTTTTCAATCTTTTTTCTGCACTCTTGTGAAGAATGTTGTTATTCTTTTTCCCCTTTCTTTTGTGTTTAATACTTTCTTAAGTGTTTCTTGTAGGGCTGGTCTAGAGACAGTATTAGTTTTTAGGGATTGAATGTCTTGGAAATATTTTAATTCTCCCTCACTGATGAAGCTTAGTTTAGCTGGATAGGTTATTCTCGGTTGAAATTGATTATTTTTGATGACTTTGAAGATAGGGCTCCAAGCTCTCCTAGCCTGAAGGTTTTCTGTAGATAAATCTGCTGCTATTCTAATTGGTCTTCCCCAGTAGGTAGTCTGACCTTTTTCTCTTGCTGCCTTTAGAATTTTTTCTTTTATACCTACTTTGTTTAAGTGAATTATTATGTGTCTGGGAGTTGGTCTTCTCATTTGTTGTCTTGCAGAGGTTCTCTGAATCTCCTGTGTTTGCATTTTCATGTCACTGATGAGATGAGGGAAGTTTTCTTGAATAATTTCATGGAATGTTTGTTCCAGGGATGTCTCTGTCTCTTTTTCTGCCTCAGGAAGTCCAATTACTCTTAGGTTTGGTCTCTTGAAGTAATTGCTCATTTCTTGAAGGTTTTGTTCTGTCTTCTCAAGCTTTTTTTGTATGGTTTGGACAGTTTGGTTAGTTCTGTATTTTGGTCCTCAAGCTCTGAGTTTCTTTCTTCTATTTGGTTAATTCTGCTTTTCATGCTTATTAGTTTGTTATTTCAATCACAGTATTCTTTACTGCTGTTATCTCCATTCTCAACTCCTTCCTGTTTTCCTCTTGTCTCTCCTCAATTGTTTTTATTCTTTCTATTAGTGTCTTGATGTCTTGGTTTGTAGTATGTGACCAGTCATTCTGGGAACTCTTCATTGTTTACATTCCGAAGTCTGTTTTCTCAGTGTCTGGTCTCCCAGGGATCTGTGGGAGACCTATCTTTTTCTTTTGGTTTTTCTTCATTTGTGTAGATTTTCTTCCCCAGTTTTTCCTCCTCCCCCCTCTTTAATTTTGTTGTTCAGTGGTGGCAGAGTTGCTTTTACTTCTGTTTGCTTGATCTCCTATTCTTCCTCGTGTGAATCCTCTAGCTTTGTTTACTTCTGAAGCTTGACGGTGGGTTGAGGATTGTACTTTTTTTTCTTCAGTTTTGAGATTGAATTGAGGGTGAAGCTGTGATTCAAAACCTATCTGCAGATCACAGTATTCACTGACAGGTGTATGAGTACCCTGGAACCTACTTCCCACTGCCTTGCAATCTGTCTATGCAGTTGGCGAATAGGTTAACTCCCTGAAAGCAAAATGTGGTATGAAAAAGGAAAGGGATGGGACAGGGGAAGGGAGGAAGAGGGAGGTGGAGAGTGAGAGTAAGAGGGAAAAACAGACAAACATACTGACTAATAAATGAAAAGAGACACAAAGACAGAAAAGAGTAAGTAACAAACAAACAAAATGGAAAACAAAAAACTAAAGCATACAGACAATCATACAGACACACAAGCCAATCAACCTTCTTATTGATACTATTGCTTTACACAAGCATGAAGTCTAAAGGATAAAAAAAAAATCTGTAAACTAATAGAGGCAAAGCTAGTATGAAAACACTATCAATAGTAATAAGAAGAGAGAAAAAAGGAAAAAAGAAAAAGAATAAGTAAAACAAATATATAAATAATACAAATAGAAAAAATAAAAACAAGGGGACCAAGCCTGCTTTTAGGTCATTCCTCTAAGTCCAGTGTCCTTTCAGCTCTGATCTTTAGTTTTCATTTCAGGCTGGTAGGGTTATTCACTGCTAGGATCTGATGCCCCAGGCCTGCTGCTGGGCGAGGGGAGGTTTGATCAGATCTAAGCTCAGTCAGCTTGCTGCCTAAGAAGTCTGCCATTCAAATCTGAGCTGTGTTTGATCTAGTAGGGAGGAGGGGTTTCAGTCTCTCCCAATTTGATTTTATTACCTTAGATCTCAAGATGGAGGCAGGTGGAGCTAGGCAGAGCCAGTGCTGGGTGGGTCAGTGCAGTTTCTGTGGGGTCTTAGCTGGTCGAACTGGGGGAGGTGGAGTGTGGGACAGTCAGGGGCTGCAGGTCCGTTTGGCAGTGAGTGGCTTGTGCTGGGTGGAGCTGTGTAGGAGGCATGGGGCCCAGAGCTCCCTGGGCCAGGAATTGGGGGCCATCTTGGGCAGGGAGAAGGAGCAGCTACATGAAAGAGCAGTGGCACCAGTGGCCTCTTCAGCAGTACGGTGCATGGAAAGAACTCCACTGCGGCGGGAATCTTGAGCCAATCCGGGGAGGGCAGCAACTGTGGGAGGGAGCATCAGCACCGTGGGCTGAGCGAGCAGTGCAGTGGTGGAACCGAGGGCCTCCAGCCCACAGGCCAACGTGGCCAGTGGTGGTGGCGGCGGTGGCGGCTGCAGCGGCAAACAGAGCTGTGTGCGGGGCCATTTCCTGCCAGCCCTCAGTCCTGTGCAACTGGCCAAAGTGCAGGCTAGCAGTGGCGGGGGCAGGAGGCACCAGGGGAGCGCAAGAGTCCCTATGTCACTCCCTTTCCCAGAGAGTCTTACAGATCAACCTGCTCCTTCACCATCTTGCCGGAAGTCCCAAAATATGTGTCTTAAGGTGTTTTCTTTTTACTCTGGCATCCAGAAAGCTTACAGCTAAGTGTATTGCTCAAAAGCTATAACCTACTGAACCCATATGCCTGAAAGCATCCACTTTGTTTGCTTCCTTTGCATATTCTCTCATTGTATTCTTACTTGCATCATCTTGATTTAATTCATAAGCAGTTTAAGGACATTCATCTATAGACTATGATTGTAAACCTCTGCCATTGCCAGACTGCTGTGTGTATTGGTTGACGTGCCCTGGTTCACTGCAACAGTCTGACAATGGTAGAGGTTTACAGTCATTGTCTATAGATGAATGTTTCATATGCTTCACGTCATATTCTTTTTCCCTCAGCTACTGCTGCCTTTTCTTGTAGGGCTGCATGTAGGACTGAGTGTTTTAGGCACTCAGATCATATATGATCTCTTGTAACCTTATAATAGCCCTATGAAATAGATTTTATTTTATCTTGCTTAAAGGTAAGAAAACTGAGGCTCAGAAAAGTTAAGTAACTTGCTCAATGTGGCCCAGATAGTGAGCAGCAGAGCTAGAATTCAAGCTTAGGTGTGTTAGAATGTAAAGTTTTCTTATTCAGCCTTTGCAGGGAATAATTCCTATTTATAATGTTAACTCAATCATTGTCACTGCCCAGTTCAGCAATCTCCAGGTTCAATATTGTCTAACATACTTCTCTCCTTTTTAAGAGAGCATTTATAACTTTTTGACATAATGTCCCTCATACCCCAAATTGTTGCTTGCCAGTTATCCTTGCCATTTTATTTTTTCTTACTGTATTTTTTCTTGTCACTTATTTTTTCTCTTAATAGAACTATTATTGACTGCAGCTCAGCTCTGGATTCAAGGATTTTCAGGAGAGGGCAGATAATTTATGCCCACTTGGAATCAGCTCTTAAGTTTGCCTCCTGATTTCTCCTCAGCATTCCAGGATGATTGGTTTTTTCCCCCAGTGTGCCACAGCTGGTTTATGTTTTCATAAAGTTGGGGATCTAGAGCCATAGCCATATAGATCTGAACTTGTGTTAGTGAGAACTTCAATGGTTTCAGGATCACATGATGGATAATGACAAGATGAATCTTAGCATCAGTAGGAAACATGATTCTAGCCACTACACTGTTCCTTCTTTCTTTTTCTGACATTACAGTGTTTAGGCCAAACAACAATATTGACACTCCTTGAGGTATCCTGAAGAATAGCCAGTTATGTCCATCTTCTCAGCCCTGAAACCTATGTATGTCTCCTTAGTTGGCAAAAGAGACTTTGCTGATGTGATTAAGGATTTTGGAATAGGAGAGGTTATCTTGGATAATCTGGTGGGCACCAAATGTAATTACAAGTGTCTTTATAAAAGGAGGCAGAGGAAGCTTTGATTGCAGAGGCGAGGGTCATGTGATGGAAGCAGAGAGAGAGATGAAGAGGCTCTTCTACTGTCTTTGAAGATGAAGGAAGGAGTCATGAACCAAGAAATGCAAGGAATGCAACCCTAGAATCTGGAAAAGACAAAGAAAGGGATTTTCCCTGAGCCTACAAAGAGAGGGTAAACTGTCAACAGCTCAACTTTGGCCCAGTGGAATGAATTTCACACTTCTAACATCCAGGATTGTAAGAAAATAAATATATGTTGTTTTAAGCACTACGTTTGTGTTAATATGTTACAGCAATCATGGGAAAACAATGCACTCATTTTGAACTTTATAAAATGGGCCCAAAGTATTTAAACTGTTACCATCTTTTTTATCAAAAGTATTTCAGAAAATAATTCCTTCAGAGAATTCCACTTAGTTTTATGAAAAAGGGGCTGAATGATTATCACTGGAAGTTCAGTAATGGACATTTTAAAAATGCAACCCTTCATTTCAGGAAATGTGTGAGTCAGTGTGGGTCACAAACTTTGTCTTCTTAACATTCTTTCCTCTGTCAGCATAATATAGCTGGTATACCATATTTGCAGGAAATGGTAGGAGAATTTATTGAGTGTCCTTGAGAATATCCTCCCACTGAGCCTTTAGTGCTGAGGATCAGGCTGTAGACCATGGATCTATCAATTTCTGTAGATTTCATATTAGTCTCTTCTGTAACCCAGGTCTGTGTTAGCTACTTATTTCTAGTATCTGGGTCAAATTGTAGGTCTGGAAAAATGCCAAATAGCCCTTAACAAAGGTGAAGCAGATGAAAGGTTATCAAAGGATGCCAAATAAATGTGCATACTAATTAGTCCCTTTTGTCTTTACCATGTATATGAAAAGGAATACTCTTCCCATCCCACCTTCCTGTGGCTTTTAGGAATTTTTATTCAAAACCTCGAATCCAATTAGGCTTTGCAAAATAACTATGGATGCAACTACTTTCCTTTTCAAATTTCATTCTCAAGAGAGAAGTTAATGATAGCAGATCAGCAAGGTGCATATTTTAGAGAGGTTCTTAGGCTCACGACCTAGTTCTGTTGCTGCTCAGATTTCTGAATCCTACTTGGAGCTTGGCCAAAACCACCTCAAAGACACCTTCCATTTAGCTGTGGTGATTTCAGGGCTCCATGGTGCTGGTTTATGTTGGTAAGGCTGGCATTTTTCTGATGAATATACTCTGAAAAAGAAAACACAAGGACAAGTTCTAGCTTTATTTAAAATGATTTAGTGCAAGATGCCACTTTGTCCTTTGTGGCAAGTGTTCCTGTTTTGAAAACGCAGAGTAGCAGTTTTCCAGTTTTGACTGGGAGTTATTTATTGTAGCTCAGAAATTAATGATTAAAAATTTAAAATTTTTTTCTTCACTAATGATTATGTGATTATTTGCTGTTATCTCAAGCTTCCTAATAGAGACATTTGAGTCTGATGGAATTTTGACCATATTTGAACCTGCTATCAGTTAAAGCTTTATAGTTTTTATACACTTGGGTGTTGTTTTTATTGTGCAAACTGAAAAGCAGTCATTGACTTTAGAGCTGAAGTTGTACACTCTTGGTGAGTGGTGAGTCCTTCTTTTCATAATTTATTGTGTGTACACTTCAAGTCCTTGGAAATCTAGAAATATTAAGAGGTAAGAAGAAGACAAAAAACTTGCCTAGCATGCCAAGTATTTGGCAAGCTTAACTAGGTTATAGATTAGAAAGAAGAGTTCAATTCAGAAAAGAAACTGAAAATACTAAAAAATAAAAAAATTTTAAAAAGAGGGAAATAGTTGGAGACATAAGTTCTGATGAGGTAGGAAAGCTCGGGGGAGGTTAAATTTGTAACAGAGGAAGGGTACATTCATGGAATTAGAAGAGAAAAGGAAAAGATGTGATTAAATATTGATTTCATGGTTTTGAGATGGAAGTTGAGGGATGTCAGATGGTATCTATTGTTTCAGTGAGGAAAATACAAGTGAGGTTAGAGTTTGCAGAGGGAAAATGTTCAGTATAACATTTGTGAGCAATGTGGTAGAAAGTCAATATTAGATTAATGAAAAGAGTATTGAACAGAATGAGGACTGGAGTGAGACAGCATATCACAAGTCAGTAGTAAAACAACCTGCTAGGTTACGCTTTCCAAATTCAGGTCTCTGGACCCTTCGGACTATGGACATTGTGCCTAGGACACTTGCAGCCATAGGAACATAGCACATCTTCCTCTAGTGTTAATTTTACTTGAAACTTTTGGAGTGAGATTCCAATTATCTAACTACATATTTAAAAAAATATTTTCATATGAAAGGATAGGGTGCAAATCAGGGTAAATGTTTTAAGATAAATGGAAATTTCAAATACATACTGTGGCGAATTGCTTTGATGAAAGCCCTCAGACCTCCCTGGACTTTGATGGGCATCTTTTCAATCTCTTCTGCCATTAGAGGAAGGTCTATGGACAAGTTTGAGCAGTTGTGGTGCTGACTTACCCAAGAGCATAGGCAATGCTAGCAGAAACAGAGGATGTAGAAAACAGGTTTCTTCTTGTAGCCAGCAGTGACCACAGGCCAAGATGGTTCAGAATTTTAAGGCACTTGTACAAGGCATTACAGTAGTTCTTTATTCCATGGGATTGAGTCCCATAATTTCTCTGACTTAGACAGTATATGAGGGCATGACACAGATTTTTCTTTGCTCAGCCTGGGTTCCTACAGTGTCAGCTCAATTGATCAGCAAGCCTGACCCCAAAGAGTGTCAGCTCTAATGGGCTGGCAAACAAAGCCCTGGGAGTGTTGGCTCTAATGGACCAGTAAACCAAGCCCTGAGAGTGTTGCTGATTCAGTGAACTGGCAAACCAGCCCCCAGAAGTGTCTCAGCTTCGGAATTTTGCCTTCTGCCAGCAACTCTCCCAGTTCAGCTAGCTTCATCAGCTCAGCTTCCAGAGTGTGCAGCTCTTCTGCTCTGACATCTTCTGCAGCTCTTCAGGCCTGGATTCTTATCTCGCTCCCAGGAGGGATGAGAGACACTGACACCAGAAGGTGGGAAAGCAGGATTTATTGAGCGAACAGAAAAGCTCACAGAGTTGGAGGGGACCTGAAGGAGTTGCTAATCCGGATCTGAAACCTGGTGCTTAGATAGCTCAAGACTGAGCCAGTTGTCTGACACTAACTGTGAGCTGATTGATTGGCACTAGCTAAGCTGATTGGTCAGGAATAAGAACCAATTGGCCGAGGGTAAGGGCCTAATAGTGAGATGATTGGTCAGCACTTATCAGTGAGCTGATTGGTTGTTTTTTTAATCCTAGCAGAATTTTCTTTCTCTGGGCTGAGGAGCTTGTAGAGAGCTTGTTTACCTATGAAAGAGGCCTGCAGGAAGTTTGCTACTCTGTTACCAGGGGACCTGCCCTGTCTGTCTGCCTAGTTTTTCTCTAGCTATCTCTTCTCTAAGGGATACCCAAACAAAACTGGAATTTATTTATTAGAAATTGTGTATTCATTCTTATATGTTTAAACTTCAGTCACCTTTAAAGTACTCTCTGTATGATGCAATACATCTATTGAGATGCTTTTTCCACTGTGCAAAACTGCTTTTGAGCTCATTGATTTTGAGTCCTTTTAGTGCTACTACTTTTTTTTGTTTCACCTTTTTTACACCAGCAAAACATTTCCCCTTGGGGACTATTTTACATCTGGGGAAACAAACAAACAAAAAAAGTCACTAGGGGCAAGATCAAGTGAATAGGGAGGGTAGGGCATGGGCATCATGCATGCCATTTTTGCTCAAAAACTCAGCCCAGGTTTGCTTGTGAATTACCCATCAAGAAATGGGTAAATGAGCTGAAAAAAATCTCCAAAAATAATTCACCGAGTCTGAACACAGCCTCTCACAACAACACTAGCTAATGCTGATGAGTTCCTAGAACACTTACCTATGGGGACAAGTCTGTACTGCAAAGGGCCTACCCCACAAAAAATAATTCAGATTTCTGGGGGGTCCCTCTCGTATTTATCCCTGTTTTAGAGATTTGGACCCTGAACTTTGGAGTGGTGAGAAATTTACCTAAATCACACAGTTGATCAATAGCAAGGGAGCTGAGTGTGGCTGGAAAGACTCTAAAGGCTTACAAGACTAGGAAGCATTGGAGAAACTGCAGGTCTTGATGAGGTAAAATCCAAGGCCCACAAGAGGCAGAGCCTGTACCATGCTGAAAGATAGCAAAGGGAGGCACTATTATTTATTAGTTGTTTGATATCAAAGTCATGGCTTAGCTTTAACAACATTCTGTAAGTCCCACTTTTCTTTTTCTTTCTTTTTTTTTTTTTTGAGTTGGAGTCACTCTGTCGCCCAGACTGGAGTGCAGTGGCATGCTCCTGGCCACCATAGCCTCAACCTGCTGGGCTCTGGCAATCCTTCCACCTCAGCCTTCCAAGTAACTGGAACTACAGGTGTGCACTACCACATCTGGCTAATTTTTGATTTACTGTAGAGATGAGGTCTCTCCAAGCTGCCCAGGCGGGTCTCGAACCCGCGGGCTCAGGCAATCCACTCACCTCAGCCTCCCAAAGTGTGGGATTACAGGCTGAGCCACTGAGCCCACTTTTCAAAACAGCCTTAAGCCTCCATCCAGCAGTTCAGAGTGGTTGCTTCTCTGCCTCTTCATTCCTCTTTTGTAGCCAACAAAATCTCTGTGATGGAGCTGAGGTTTCCTTCTGTTGTGTGTTGATCACAAATTGCACAGGCTTCAAGAAACCAGTAAACCACATTGGATTAGTTCTAAGTAGCTTAGTTTTTTTTTTTTCCCAAACCATTTATTTGGAAGAATGAAAAAACTCTAGCAAATTGTATCTTCCTGCTTCTCCCCAATAGCATATATACATAGTACCAAATATCTGGGGGCTTATGAGAGTTTTTTTCCCCCAGAAGCACATCACTGGGATCTCTGTGCTCAGACTCTTTCATTACTTTAAAAGACTTGTTCCATGTTGACATTAAAAGGGACCTTTTCATTCTCTTGGGGATTTTAAAGTATTGTTGTTGTTGCTGTTGTTGTTGTTGAGCATTTGGTGTGTATTTCTTGAGCACAAGCTACGTTTTCAATCTTCTGCTACATTTTTATTTTTTTAGAAAGACCCCAAGAGACTTATGTTCAACTCAGGAATCAATTTTACCTGCTACCTAATTTACTTACCAATCAGCCCTGAAACTGTTTGCTTTCTGATAGATGGCAATTCTAAATTAGTAGGTTCAAATACACAGGTCTGTATATTTGCAGTATGCCTTGTTGGTCCAGTTTGGAACCTGATGCTTCTAGAGAAGCAGCATCCAGGGAAGTGTATGAGTCACACAGAAGACCCAGGGCACTAGGTGAGAGCTAAAATTATTGTGTGTACTAGAGCTGGAGGGTCACAGTATAATTCAAATGAACTAGAGAGCTCAAAGATGCCAGTTGATGTGCTATAAAATGTATGCATGGGCTTTGTGCCTGGCAGATGGAGGTTGATCAGGGCAGCTCCATCCTTAGGCAGGGTTGCCTCCCTCAGTTCAACCCATCAGCAGTAGCAGCTACAGATTATAAACAGACATGGTAGCTCTGTGTCTGTTAGCCCTACCCTTGTCCCTTACCCCAGAGAGACTCCTGTGTCTACGTTTTAAATGATTTTGTCAAAAAATGACCTTCTGACATGATATATGCCTAGCAGAAAGAAGCGGGAATGCTGATTAGAAGACTTTGTCTTTTGTGAACTTGGAAGAATTTTTAAAAATTGAGACCAGGGAACAATCTTGGTGCTTTGCTCGGAACTAATATTTCCAGATTCTTTTGATATATTTTGACCAAACAGAAGAGGCTGATCTGATCTGATGTGATGTGACTGATTTCCAGAGCAGACAAGTTAATTCTTAACCTAATACAGAATTGACTCACCTAACAAATGTGCATCTGAATTGACTATTAGGCCTTCATTCCATGAGAATCAGTTTTCTGATCAAAATAATCTTTGAGATCATATCATTTTGCTAAAGGCAACATGGGCTGGCTTTGAATGGAAAATACTGAAAGCATAAGTAAGACTAAGACACATGAATTATTTGTGATTGTGTTTTGAAGTCAAGCTGGTAAAAACTCAAAAATTGTCATTCAAAAGTAGTAATGCAAGAAATCTCACGAGGTACACAAAATGTTGAATTCAAAAAATAACCATCTGACAGACATTTCAGGATGAGAACAGTGTGATTTAAACAACAGCAATAAAACCTAGGGGATGGCGGGGAGGATCCTCCTGTCTTTTCCATGAGAGACTTACAAAGCCAGTGTGAGAATTTTTTCATGATAGTTTGGACATTTTGTCCAAAGGACTTTCTCCTTCATGGATTCTAAGGAAGGAGACAGACACAAGTACGAATCATTAGTGCAGTTATTGAGGTTAAATATCTTCTTTAGGAAAATGCAGCATTCACTAAACATTTTGGTGTGAACTGTGTTCCAAGCACTGGACTAACTTTGAAAATCTACTTATTCTATTTCTCAATCATAAATGGAAAGGGGAGTATGTCAGGAATGAAACCGTATAAAACTTATTAATAAGGGGAAACAGAAAGGAAAAATCAAAAAGTTTCCCTAATATTTGGGCTAATTCCAGTATTCTTAGGATAGGAAACTTAGAAACCATAAGTATAGTGTGGCTATCAGAGTTTGCTTTAAGTTTGTTAACACATTAACACCAATATAAGTGAAATTTAATATTTAAACTTGCATTCATATTTATTAAGCCAAGTCAACAAAATGTTTTCATCTTTTACAAAAATGATAAGAATTATCTTCACCTATCGAGGCACTCTTATTTTGAACAATTACCGCTACCTTCCTTTATCCCTAACCTCTGTTCCCTTTAATCTGGGCTGAGTAGATATGCCTTTTCAAAAGTTGAATATGTGTGACTCTCAATTTTCTCTATTTTTTTGGAGAGGTCCAAGTGGTATACTGTTTTAGGGAAAGCAACAGTTGACTGAGAGGAAGTAGGAAATTGAAAGTCAGTGGTAAGGGACATGTCATTCGGCTCCTTCAGGTCCACTCTGCTGGGTCATGCAGCCTCAGTGTCCTTAACAAGCACCAGGACCTATAGAGTCGGGATGCCTCTTAAATCCATCCCTCTTCAGCTCATGCCCCACTTTAAAACAAAAAGCAAGATATCCCTCATCCTTACTGAGGAATTGACATTTCGTGTAACAATTTGTTCTGAATTTAGACTTCTCCAACTTTACTCTCCAGAGATTGGGTTATAATAGCAACTATTTAACTTTTGTTAATCTCTGGCATTCAAAAAGAGAGGTCGTCTCCCTTGAGAAATCTAAATGGAAGAAAGGAACATTTAAATAGGAAAGGCATTTTGACATTTATGCTCCAAAAAAGTTTTAAATAAATAACATTTTATGATGGTGGTAGTGGTGGTGGTGGTGACAGGGAGGAGAAGGAGGAAGAGGAAGAGGAGAAAATATGGCATTCTTGCTTTAAACCAGATACTATAAAAGGTTATTTACCCAGGGATTATGACTTTTAATCTTCATATTAACCTCATGAGGTTTGTTCTGTTGCTTTAGTTTACGAAAGGGAACCTGAGGTGTAGGATTAAGTACCTTGCTCAAAATCCCAGAGCTGAAGAATAGCATAACAAGGGTCAATCAAACTCAGGCCCCTGTGCATTTAAATGATACATTTAACTGTTCCTACTGGTCATTCTTTACATGTTGAAAGAAAAGGCAAGTGAGGATATTATTGTAATAAATATAGAAAAAGTATCTAGAAACAGGATGAGAAAAGAGAGAGCCAAGATGTGAAAGGAAGAAAAGATGGATTGAGAAAGAATAGAAGAGAGGTCAAAGAGCAACTAGAAGAAGGATATAAAAGCAGAAAGGGAAACTGAGGTCATAAATGTTTGGGCAGTGTGTGTATATCACAGAGTGCTGCTGGAACAACAGAGAGGTCTGGATTCGAGTCCTGAACCTTCTTCTTAAGACTGTCTTCCTGTAGCATGTTATTTAGTCTCTTGGGCTGTTTAATTTTGGGGGTTATTTAATCTCTTGGGTTTCCTCATGGGCAGCCATCTGCCTAGTTTCAAACCCCGACTGTGTAGCAAGTTCCTGAACCTTTTTCTGTAATTCAGGTTTCTCATTTGTAAAGTGGAGATAAAATTAGTACTTACCTCACTTAGTCATTGTCAAGATTAAAAGGCCACCTGCATGCCCACAGCATATATGGTGTGTGCTTAATGAAGATTCGTATGTTGCATGAAGAAACAGAGGTCTCAGTGTTAGCCATCCTTAGGAGAATTAGATACTAATTATAGAGGATGAAGTAAGCACTCAATGAACTATTCTCATTTCTATTTTGAACTTCAAGTCTCTCTTTGTTTTCTCTCTTTCTTTCTTTCTAGCTGTCAAACTTTCTGTTTCCAGCCCTTACATTATTGTTTGTAGTCTTTCTGAGTAGAATACTTTAAATAATCTGCCTTTACCAATGTTACTTCTAATCTCTGCACATAAATCTTATCAAGGCCCTTGCCCTCAATAGGCCACCTTGACAATTTATCTTTAAAAGTTCAGATCAACTGATATAACTAGGCTGTTCCTACCACAAAGCAAATATGGAGAGAAAACAGATTGAACATCTGCACCGTCCTCTGCCAATCTGTGGCAAATTTACCTGTGCCTCACACTGGGATCTTATATTTATATCCAGTATATTATAGAGGACATAGATTGTGATGGAGCTGAAGCAGAAGATATCCAGAGGGGCAAGTAAGAAGAAAACTCCAACTGAAATAAGAAAACAAAGCTAGAGAAGAAGGAAGGAAGGAGACTGGAAGAGTCACAAAGGGAACATAAAAGTGGAATAAGAATGTGTGTGCATTGAAATCACAACCCGATCTTTATGCAAACCTGAGGTGAACAATAATCGGATATACATTTTAAGTAACCTTTTATTTGCCAACTAAGCTCACCAGCTAGATTTATAAATGTATGTATTAGCAAGCTGTGGTTTGCTTAAAAGCTGGGTAAAAGCAAACTGCAGATACTTCTGAACACTGGATATTTGATGGCTGTTGGAACACGTCAGGATGTTTAACTGAGTGGTTACTTCTGTAATGGTGCAGGTGAGAGTATAAAAGTGGCTGTGGATTGGGACTCAACACTTTTTGTGCTGTATTAGCAGTGCCTGCATTAGGCTCCCTGAAGGCTGCTTTTCACTAGATTTAGAGAAGGTATGAGTGAAGCAGTATTTGACACAATTTAGAATAACCACTCTGGTCCTTCATCTTTGATAAATGTCTTATGAGTTTAACGAAATGTGGTATCCAGGCACAAAATCTGTATCACAAGAATAAAAACCTTTTATTTGCCTCTAGACTGCTAGACTGAGGTAGAGGATGGAAGCCTGGGATTGTAAGAAGCCCTACTATCCTTCAAACCCAAGAACTCCTAGAGTCTTCCAGATTCCTGCTCACCTTTTCAGCTAAAGCACCAAACTTGCTTTTTTATTTAAAGGTCAGTACTATGTTTAGGATATTAAAAATAAGGTATTTTTTCACTTGGTCTGAAAAGATATTTCTGTTTATTAAAATGTAAAATATTTAGCTTATTGAGATGTTACATTTAGGATAAAATAACTTTGTAGATCCTTTAGACTTCTTCCTGATGTTCTGAGTTCTTTTTAAAGTTACTTTATTGCTTTGTTCCTTCTCCACTCTCAGTGCGTCACTTAACTAGCCTAAAAATAATAATAATAAAAAATAAAGTTACTTTATTCTTGAAGCTGTATTTCTTATACTTTTGGATGCTTGGATGGAAATTCCTGATAATGCTGTAGTACTGTGCCTCACCACAGGATGGCAGGTTGCTAACACTTTTCACTCAGTGTTAAAGTTCTCTTTGTAAATATATATACATAAAACTTTTAAAGGAGTGCTTAAAAGAAAAGCATTGTGTGTGTATTTATGTGTTTATCTATGTGATAAGTGGATAAGTGTAACGCCAATTAAATATTTGATTGGTAGGAATACATTCTTAGTCCCATCACAAATAATAATTTTCATGACTTTTATGCATTTCTGGAATAATATAGACTCTTATCCTAAAACCGTAAAAAATGGTCTGTGGTCAATAATAGGTCAACAAAAAATGGCTTATGGTATGTCAGTTAATTGGTGAATGATAAAGCTCTATTACTCAGATAAGGTAAAAGAAACAATAAACCTGTTTATGCATCTTAAATTTAATGCTGACCTAAGGAAGAAAGTGAGAATTTACAATATTTTTACCTTCACAAAGTGTATTGAAAAAAATATTACTGATTCGATGGTACAGAATTGATTAAAAACCAGAAAGCAAGATATATGGATTTCAGAAATAGGCCTCTCAACTGGACTTTCCAAAGCGCAGGATAAAAAAGCTTAATAAACTTGAATTTAAATAGGATTTTTAAAAATCTGGGTTAAACTAGCATTATGTGTAGATCAGTCCTTGTGACTATTTCTTCTACATTGGATTAAAGATTTAGTATTTGTCTTATCTTTTATACTTAGTACTAATATTTTATGATTAAATACTTGAAAAAAGAAAACTCAGTTTAGAAAAAAACTGAATGAAATTGAAATAGTAGAATGTGAAAACCTAAGTTATCTGGACATGGTAACATTATAAGACTTTCTTGTTTGTTATTGCATTTTCCTAAAATGATGTTTTTGAGTTTTATTTTGAATTTCATTGCTTTCTTTTAGCTTTCTTTAAATAAATACATATGTACATGTCAGTTTTTAACTGTCTAAATAATCTGTCTTCTCTCTGAAAGACACACATACGCACAAACTAACTGAGTCTACTTTCATTATTTGTAGGTTCTTATGTAATGAAAATTAAAATATATTGTCGTATTTATAAGTTCTTTCTTGAAACATCCCTTAAAGCTATCAAGCAGAGATTTAAATTCATTCAATGAATGAAGTCTTATGAAAATTAACATACTTTATGTTTTAAATTTAGTGAAAATTACTTATATTTATGTAGAATACATGTTTTGTTAGTGTTGTCTATGGATTGTAATATATATTGAAGGCTAGAAATTATTTGTCACATATAGTGAATCTAAAGTGTTTTGGTTATATCTTTATATAACCACAGGTCATGTTTTCTTTATTCATCTTTTCATTATAAAAACAAAAATAGTATTTCAAGGGAGAAAATTGACTTACAGAAATGTTTATATATGATTTTAAGACATGATTTTTAAAAATGCAAAGCTCTTACTTATTATAACTCTTTGCTACTGAACTGTGGAGTAAATTTTGTACTCTTGCCTTGATCACATGACTGGTACATATGTTTTGCAATGACTTGAAATATAAAAGGTCTTTATATTTTCCAATTCTCTCTTTAACTTTGAGGATTTTCTGTGACTGTCCTAGGGTACAGAACTACTTTCAAAAGTGAAGAAGTAGTGACTTAGATACAGTCACTACTGTTATATAGTCTCAGACACCCTGCAAGTGTCTTAAGTCACTACTTAAACTGCGTATTAATATATTTATTTTTGTGGTTTGTCTGTCTCCCTTATTTAATTGTAAACTCCATGAAGCCAAGACCATATTTGTTTGGTTCACCGTCACATCTCCTGTGCCCAGTAGAGTATTTAGAACTTAATAGATGTTCCCAAAATATTTGTTGAACAAATGGTTTGCGATCAGTTAGTATTTCACAAGACAGATTCGACATATTTAACTTCTAAGACCTAGAGATCCAGGCAATGCCTCATGCCCCACTCCACAAACTCCATTCAAAACTCTCTCAGGAGATTAAAGTGGGTTTCCAGGTTTTTTACTAGTGAAAATTCAAGAACTAACTCTAAAAAGTGAAAATCAGTTGCTCATTCACACCTTAGTAATCACTGTAACCACTGTAATAATACTTGAAGGTAGCCAACCTGCTTCAAGTCACTTTTCCTTGAAGAAGGAGTGAG
Organism: Cephalopachus bancanus; assembly: GCA_027257055.1. NCBI lineage: Eukaryota > Metazoa > Chordata > Mammalia > Primates > Tarsiidae > Cephalopachus > Cephalopachus bancanus. The sequence continues at coordinate 4,030,670 of JAPVLO010000045.1, forward strand.
GGAATCTGAGACAAGAAGGAGAAACAGAGGCAGTACTATGCGCTTCTTCTGTCATCTGTCTCTTCTATTTTCCTTCTTGGTGAACCTTTGGCCACTCTGCCCCTTGTCCTTTCTGTTTTACATCCCACATTCAGTCCATTGGCAAATCCCGTGGGCACTGTCCTGGTTAAAGTCACTGTCATTTCTCACTTAAATGATTGCAGTAACCTCCTAACAGATCCCCCTTTGGTTCTTTCACTCTGTTCTCAACCCACTAACCAGACTGATCCTTTAAAAACTGAGGTGAGTGAATTGCCTGAGCCTGTGGGTTCGAGACCCGCCTGGGCAACTTGGCGAGACCTCATCTCTACAATAAAAATAAAAATAAAAAAATTAGCCGGGCATGGTAGTGCGCACCTGTAGTTCCAGCTACTTGGAAGACTGAGGCGGAAGGATTGCTGGAGCACAGCATGTCGAGGCTGCAGTGGCCGGGAGTGGCCACTGCACTGCAGTCTGGGTGACAGAGTGAGACTCCAACTCAAAAAAAAACCAAAAAAAACCATCTAAACCAGATCATGCCAATTCTCTGCTCAAAAGCTTCCATTGACTTTTCATTTCAGAGAAAAAACCAAAAACTCTTACTGCCTGAGACTAGTTCTTTTATTTCTCTCTCCTCATCTCCTATTGCTCTTTCCCTGGGATAATTTATTCCAGCCACACATCCCTTCCTGACATTCCTGAAGACACAAAGCTCACTTCTGCCTCAAGGCCTTTGCACTTCCTTGGCTTTGTGCCAGAAATACTTTCCCTGAAGATATCATTTTCTTACCTCCAAGTTGTTGCCCAAACATTCCACTCTAGTAAGGCCTTCCCTGAGCAAGGTGTTTAAAGTCACCACCCTCCCCCACCCCAACAATCTTTGTTATGCTCCCCCTCCCAAGCATGTATTGGCATCTGATGGCAATCTGTTTATTGTCTGTTTTGGAGTCTCAACGGTGAATCTGCTCACCAGCTAGCACTATAGGTACTTGCTGAGGTCCACATAGGGTAGAGATTTTGTTTATTTTATTCACTGTTATATCTTCACTACTACTAGAGTGCCTGGCACATTTCAGGTGTTTAGTAAACATTGTTGAATATATAAATTACACATTGGGGGACATATTCAAGTCTTCTTGTAAAGCCTCATATGTTAGTATTTCTTCAACAGCCTTGGTAGGGAGGTTTTAGCCTTCACTTTAGTCAATATGTTCAAGGTCAGAAAAAAAAGGATGTTTGCTGAGTGAACTTCATCCTTCCCTTTGGATCAGACGGTTGTCCGCAGATTTCAGCTGAATACCTACTAGGGACAAGGCAATGGGCTGAGGTAGAAGCCATGGGTCTTGCAGCCTTATCTTCCCATAGCTCAGTGGGGTGGGTGCCTGCTGGTCACGAGGGTGGAGGCATCAGTGGGAGCCTGAAAATTTGCATGAGGTTTCCAGAAGAGAGATTGGGAGTCATGTGCTCTCCACCAAAAATAAAATGAACTTAAACCTGGCAATCAAGGCAGACAGCGTTTTTCTGGCTGATGTGGGAACTTTGAGTCTGAGGGGATGGCAGAATTTTGGGGGTGAGAAGTGTAAGGGAGGCAGAACTTTACTTCTGCCTTCCTAGGTCTCGGTTGGGTCTGATAATTAAATTGAAGTAGGATAGATTAATAGGAGAAAAGCATTTAAATTTAGCATGTTTTCTGAGACATGGGAGCCTTCATGAGAGAGAATGAAGACCCAAAAAGGGGGCAAAAGCCTAACATGCTTTTGTATTAGGTTGAACAAGGAGAGGCAATTGTGGAAAAGTAACTAAATTATGTGGGGAGGCCAAAGGAAGATAATTATTTTAACAAGGTCTGTTTGTACAGAATTATCTTGTGCATGACTCCCCAGTGAAGAATGCTTCTTTTCTCCTGGTACAGGGAGAGCATCTTTCACATGGGAGCTTTAATCTCCTATTTTCAGGAAAAAGGGGGAAAGATTAGAATGCAACTAATCTTTTTGCGTCTGCTGTTTTTAAAGTGCTATTAGCTTGAAATAATTCTTATGTCAAAGTGGCATATTTTGAGGTGGCATATTCTGCCACAATGTCTTCAACAGTGTGACTCAAGGGCTGAGTCAGAAAAGTGCACAGTATTTTGAGGGGTAGAGAGCAAACTTTTGCTGTCAGGTAACCCTATCAACACAGCATAGAGAAAAGGGTTTTTGGGCACAGTGGCTCATGCCTGTGATCATATCATTTTGGGAGGCCAAGGAGGGAGGATTGCTTGAGACCAGGAGTTCAAGACCAGCCTGGGCAACATAGTGAGACTCCCATTTCTCTCTAAAAAAAAGTTGCTGGGTGTGATGGACCATGCTTGTAGTCTTAGCTACTCAGCAGGCTGAGGTGGAAGTAACACCTGAGCCCAGAAGGTTAAGGCTGCTGTGGTGAGTCATGATAATGCCACTGCACTCCAGCCTGGGAAACAGAGTGAGACCCAGACTAAAAAAAAGAGAGAGAGAGAAAAGCGTTCCTCTCCTAGTTTTGCTGAGGCTCCCAAGGGACCTCTTAAGTTGGGTAGAACTCTCAGAATTCTCATGGACCTTTTTGGGAATCAGAAGAACTTCCATCAGAATCAGTGAAAGCAAGTACGCTTTCTAATCCCTAAAAAGACCAGGGAGACATCAATTTCAGGTCCTGGAGAAATTTTCTTTTGAAATGCGCAATCTCTAGTTTTTCTCCAAATTAGCTTGACTTTAAATCTCAGTAAGTGAATCTCCTTGCCAATCAAATACTCCACGTAATAGTGATTCTGATGCGAAATCTTATGAGAGAGAAACCCAAATAGGTAATCAAAGAATTTACCCCATGCCTAAACTGACATTACCACCATTCTCTAAAGAATTGCACGTAAACAGTGATTAACAGAGAGCCCACAATGCTGACATACTGTGAGAGAAAGATTTGTCTTCAGTAAAAACATATAGTCATTGTTAGGATAAGAAGCAGGTAGCTAGTTCATCCCAAGAATGATCCAAGGAGCATTTGGGAGGAAGGAAAAGTTGGCAATACCACCAACTGATCCATTTAAAAACCACCTATGGTTACCTATCCTTAGGTAAGTAATGAACAGAAGCATGTGGATTCTTTCATATTCAATTGAGTAGTGTGGCCTGGAGAGCAAGGAAAGCCCCGAACATCTAGATATGTGAGAAACCTGGGAGGGAGAGAAAATTGCCAGTGGCCAGGAAAGAAAAGACAAACTTACACAACGGCATGACTTTACCTCAATTGGGTTCTATGAGTACATGGCAGGGATTATCAGGTTCACACAGGCTTCACCTGGGGTGCTAATCCCAATTAATTTTTCATGGCTTCTTGGAGCACAGGGTTAAAGATAAAAGATAATACAGATTTCAGCTGCTTGCGAAACTGGATGGCTGGCAATGTCTGTCTGGAAGAAGGGAGGGGGCGTGTTGATGCACTCTTCCACGTTGGCTGGAGGAAGTATGGTGGCACTTTTTTGCTATGAATGAATTTGAAGCACAATTTGCAAAGTTTGCTTTTAAAAGTATTGAATGTAGACCATTTATATTTTTATCATTGATCTTGTTGCTTGTTGCACATTAAATCCTAAAGCCTCAGCAAAGCAGATAAGATGTGCTTGCTTCACCACCCCCTCCTCCTGCACGAGTTGGAAAGCTCAGGAAGATATAAGACTCTGTAAAAAAAAAAAATTATCCTAGGTACTGAGAAGGGCTTTGTGTACAGAGTTTAGGTCATTAATGCATTTTTATTTTCAGCACACAAAGGAAATCTCACTATTTGGTGGCAATTGCCATGAGCGTATGCCCCAAATGCTCCAGTGCACTAGAGAGGCAACCAAGGCCAGAACTTTACAGCCCATGTGCTGATTTTCTGGTTCTGTAAATTCAGTCTCTGAAGATTTTCCATATTGAGTTTTCTCCTAATCTTTGCACTTGAGTTTGGAAGCTTCTATCTGGTCCACCACTCTCCTTTCTGTATTGCCCTTTTGTTTCTTGCCGACTCCCCTTTCCAGGTACTGGGGTCCTCATGGGTCCCCCAGGTGAACCACGTATATGGTTTTTCCATGCATCCTTCACCTCACTCTTTACACCCCCACCATGCTCTGTCCAGTCTCCTCCCACTCTTTTCTGTGCCCTTTTGAACTAACCCCCAAGAAAGCCATCTGATAAGTGTATTCCCTCCAAGGCATTAGTAACAACTTAAGGTATTATCCCCCCATTCTAAACAATGAACCAGGAGTTAGACAATGCCCTACCCAATGTCTTCCCATCAAGTGAGGAGAAGAGGGCTCTTTGGACTAAAGACACCCTCACATGGCCTCTGTTAATGCGTAAAACCAGCCCATCTGGCAGGAGGTACTGACAGGGATCATAAGTTTTTATTGCAAAACATTGATGAGCAAAAATGTTCTGTTTTCTTCTTGGAACTAAGTGTCAACATAAGCTGAAATCAGAGAAAAAAATATCTTTAATGCTTTTTTATTTTCCTTTTCAGTACAGCAGGGAGCTTTTGTAAACTACTAGAACATAAGTTTTCAAGGTTTTTCTTATGTCTTGGTTCCCTTACCACAGAAAAATCTTCAAAACGTTTTAGAAAAAAGGCAAGTTTGTCTGTGAAGAAAGAGTTTTAAAAACTGCAAAACCATAAAGAAAGCATTTGAAGAATGGGAAGAGGCTAACAGGGAAGGAAATGTGAAGATTTAACTTGGATAGCAAAGCAAAAAATAAATGTGAACAACTAAAAAAGATGAGAACAAGAAATTGAACATTAAGCCACTTCTTTTTTTAGAACTGGAATAAAGTATAAGCCTGGACATTATGAAGAGAAGCGAAAGGAAGAAAAGAAAGAAGAGGAATTTAGAAAAGTATTTAGGAAAAAAGGCATTAAGATAATATTATACTGTAAATCTTTTAAATTTTTATTTTGTCTGAAATAGCCTTAAATATATGATGTCATACTTGAGGTTTGACAGGATTTATTTTATTGCAATACTTTAAATTTCTGTTGAAAACTTGAGCCGGTACCTGAAACAACAACAACAACAACAACAACAACAAACCCTTCATGAAGAGAAGTGGCACTAGGACAAGATATGACTTGGAGGAAGGCAAATGGAAAACAGAGGCAATAAAAAAAAAAATCACTGTACCACTATTATAAAAGTTCATTTACAACATTTGGAAGCAAGTACTGAGTAGTGGCTAACATTTTTGTATTAATATAGATCTCAATTCAAATTCAGACCTTAGCAACTAATGACTGTGTGGCCTGGGACAACTTACTTAACCTTGTCTGCTCTGCTTGGCTGTGAACTCTCTGCCTAGAACAGTGACTGTCATACAGAGGGATTGCAGTTAGTGTTTGTTGAATGAATGAATGAAAGAGTCCTACAACATGTATTATAATTCTTACCTAATGGGATGTGGTAAGGATCATATTAGTAGCTTATCTTTCTTAAAATATATCCAGAATTGAAAGTGGGCTATAATCTGGTTAATGTGGAATTATACATGCTAGCGGTAGCTTTCTGCAGGTCCTTGATGTGTATTTTAAGATCCAAAGTTGTACTTAAGGCATATGTGGCCCCAGAGATTCTGCTGACTAACCTCATGGATTAGTCATCTGCACTCCCCAGTTTCTAACATCCCTGCTCTGCATTACAGGATGAGGTTATTTTACATCCATAATGGAGTATACAGATATATATTATATTATCCCATACATAGTACTTAGCATATACTTGGTGCTCAGTGAATGATCACTAAATGAATGAATTAGAATGCTAACAGAGAGGGCAACAGAGGTGTTAGTCACTATTACCTAGAATCACTTTGAAGACCATGCAACTCTTGGCCCCCATTATGACATTCTTCTCTTGCTAGACCAGCACAGTGGAGTTGTTGCAGGTTGCCAGTCCAAAGTACCTCTCCACACTCAGATCACACTTTTGGGTTACGGCCCAAAGTCCTAGTTCCCTTATACCCAGTTCCTATTTCCTGAGGTAAAACCAAAGTTCGGGTGAATATGGGGTGTGAATAAGTAAAAATACATAAATTCAAGGAAGTTTATCATTAAGGGAATAAAAACTGACACAATACATAAGAATTCACATAAGTGGTAGAAGCCTTATAGCTGGGGTGGACATGGAGTTAGCACAACATCTAGATGTCCTTCTCAATCTTTATGACACTGCTTGATAATTATGGAGATAACATGATAGACAAGCAGATGCGAGGAAATTACTGTTTTTCTCCTTTGCCCTGCCCAGGTTGATACATAAAGAAATACTGGATAAAATATGTATTTAAGTTATTATATATTAGATAAGTTCAAATGCAAGAATAGGAATAAATTAGGAGTCTAATACACAGAGAAAACTCAAACCATTATAATGAAAGCTGGAAACAAGTGGTCATTGGTGGCGTGTTTTCTAACACCTACAAGGTGTTAGGAAGTTGTCATGAGATTCCTGAATAGTTGTGCTTTGAGAGAATTGTTCAGTCCATGAATTATGAGTAGATTAACTGACCATTAGTAGTATTACTTGGGCGCAGTTGGATGTCAGGTCACTGTACTGGGCTATCATAAACAGGCAATCACAAGAAATATGAACATAAAACCTGAGGGTGGGATGTGAAAACACACTACCTGAATGGGGAAGGGACTTGGCTGAGAAGTCAGTGTTAACTAAAACCGGCATGGAACCGGTGAAATTCTTGAAATCTTGGTAGAAACATGTGCCAAACTGCTCTAGACAGGGCACCACCCATCTCCCTCAATTCAAAGCACAAGACACATTTCCACAACTTTTACCAGAAACGAGCTCTGTCAAATATTATAGAACACAAAAACCCACCAATAACAGATATTCAAAACACAAAATAACTGTGACCGTTCACAGCCAGAATCTATGGACTATTGAAGTATATGAAAGGGCTTTTTCAAATAATCAAAGAGACAAAGAAATAAATGGAATCAATAAGATACATTTAGGATGTTGGGGAAAAGGACAATTGGATTTATTAAGAACAAACAGTAATTCTAGAAATGGAAATCTGATAATTAAAGTATAATCACTGAAATTTAAAATAATTAACACATAGACAGTAGGCTAAACCCAGATGAAGGAAGCATTTGTGAATCAGAAAATAGATCAGAGGAACTCATTCACAATGCAACACAGTGGAAAATAAGAAAAAAGTTGTAAGACAGAAGTAATAAAAACTTAAAGATAAGCATTAATAGAAGTTGCAGCATTGTAATGTAAGGAGAAGGCTTCTACCACTTATGTGAATTCTTAAGTATTGTGTCTGTTTTTGTTCCCTTAATGATAAACTTCCTTGAGTTTATGTAGTTTACTTATCCATACCCTACATTCACCTGAACTTTGGTTTTACTTCAGGAAATAGGGACTGGGTATAAGGGAACTAGGACTTTGGGCCGTGACCCAAAAGAGTGATCTGAGTGTGGAGAGGTACTTTGGACTGGCAACCTGTAACAACTCCACTGTGCTGGTCTAGCAAGAGAAGAATGTCATAATGGGGACCAAGAGTTGCATGGTTTTCAAAGGGATTCTAGGCAGTAGTGCCTAACACCTCTGTTGCCCTCTCTGTCAGCATTCTAATTCATTCATTTAATAATCATTCACTGAGCAACATGAGCATTGCGTGTAAGGAGAATAGGGTAGAGGCAATGGCTAAAAGTTTTCCAGAGCTGAAGCAAAGTAGATAGGGGCAAGGAAGGATATACTTTAGAACTTCTTTTTGTTTTTAGGACTTGTTTTCTTAAAAGATCCTCACGTGATCCCCAAAACTGGATTGGCTTCCCTTGGTCTGCACTTTATTTTTTTCGATATTTGTTATCACCCCAACACTCTTTGGACTCAGAAGCAATTATTTATCACATACGTCAAGTGGCCTAATATCCTGAGCACATAATGAGAGCATAAGATTTGTGGAGGAAGCAAAGAAGAAAAGAAGAAGGAGGGAAGGCAATGGAAGGAGGGAGAAAGGGAGGGAAGAACAAAAGGAACTGGATAGAGGAGGAGGAGGAGGAAAGGGAGGTGGAGGAAGAGAAAGAGGAGGAGGAGGAAGAGAAGGAGAAGGAGGAAGGAGAGAGGATAATCGGTTAGCCTTGAATACAAGAACTCCTTGAAAAGCTATGCATATGTATGTATGTGCAAGTACTGTATATGTATACACTTATACATACTCACAGAAACACTGGATCTTGCTTAACAAAACTGATTATTTTACAACTAAGACTATTAATTGCTCCATAGAGAACTTTCTCTATTTTCTGAGAGGTGGAAAAAAAATTTCCAAAGTTGGCAATGCTATATATTCAACATTTTTTCAAAGTTAAGTGGTGATGAGTAGTTATGAGTAATCAGGTGTAAAAAAAAACAAGTACAAAAGTTAACAAGTGCAGTGAATACTTGGTGCTCACTTGGCAACTGACATTCTGCCTGACTTTTGAATGTATCCTGAAGATTCAGGTGACTGAAGTATTTTAACTTTCTATTCAAGTTTGAACCAAGCTTATCTGCACACCATTTAAAAACTGACATACTCTACCCCCAGAGACTGACTTTTCAGCAGTAGATGACATGATAAATGCTGATGTTCAATTTATAAAATAATTTTCTTTTTAAAAACTGAAAACTTGGAGTTATAAGTCAAGAGAAAAATGTTTGTGGAGGAATTTTAGTATATTTTATTGGATAAAATTTATTGTTTCAAAATTAATTTAAATAAATTTCATAGAAGTATTTGAGAAATAAACTTTACCTATTGAAGATCTCTGTGTTATGGTTTCTAAGGGTGATTCACGTATTATATCCTTTAATCTTTCCCCAAACTTCCCACTTTAGAGATGAAGAAACTGAGACCTAAGGTGACTACTGTGCCTAAGGTCACACTGTAGAGAAAAAGTAAAGTTGATATGGGCCTGGCTGCCTCCAAATCCCTTCTGCTCTGTCAAGTACAGATGTTTCACAGATTATCTGGATTATTATAACAGTCTGTATAAGCTGTGTTTGATATATAAACATGAATCATGTGAAGACTTGATGTGATATAATTTCCTATGCAGCAATGAGGGAGTACCTGATTACAAATCTGTTCTCCAGCTGTAAACAACAATAAAATTGGACCAAATATATGAATCAACACTTTCAGACATTAGACAAAGGCTGCTTAGTATCAGGATGCCTAAGAAAGAGGAGACACTCACCCTACTTTTTTGGCTGGAAGTACTATTTGGACCAAGAAGCTGGATATGGAGTCCAGGCAGAGCATAGAGATCTCACTTGGTGAATGTGGCAGAGATGGGAGAAAGGGAAAAAAATCTAAGATGAAAAAGGGAAAATCTAAGATAAAAAAGGGAAAACTTTAAGATAAATTCTAGAGTGTTAGATTGGAATTGCGATATTAATGTGAGTTCATGTTTCATGAAACATAAAAATAAATGTAGATGTAAATGATATATGAACTGTATTTACATATATATTTTTTCTAGCATTATCCACTGGGTAGGCTTGGGAGCAGCAATGCACCAGTAGCAATTGGGGTAAATATAGCCCAAATCTTGGCTTACAAATACCATTTTCCTCTAAAAGAAACTAGGGGTCCTCAGAGAAATGGGCTGGATCAGGAAAAATGGGCTCCTCAGACGCTGTAGTGTTGGATCAGGAAAAGCAATATAAGCCTAAGATATATAGTTATGTCAAAAAGTAATAAAATGCTCAAGAACAGAGTAATAAAATGCTGAAAGAACACAAAAGCTCAATAACAACAGCAAAAAGAACCTGTCAAAACCTGCAAGAGCTCCTACTGGCCAAAGCAGGGATAATTTGACCATGAAAATAAATGTAGACAGTAGTAAATTCTAACACACTGAATAAAATTTTTTTAAAAATGCGACCTTAAGGTATAAATAATTGAATAAATAAATTAAAAGTTTGAAGGAGAATGACATACTTACATAATTTCAAAGTAGCTTCTCACAAAATACATATAATTACAAATGGGAAAAGAGTCATTTCACAGTGAAAAAAATACAGTAGACAGAACTCTAATCAAGTGATCAATGTACACATCACAAGAGAAGGAAAAAAATTGATATTTTATACTCTCTGATAGGAAGCAACCAGAAGAGCACAGCACCACATCTGTGAAATTCCTGCCAAAGATGCACCCAAATATAATCACAAGGAAGCACTAGATAAATCCAAACCAAGGAGCATTTTAAAATAACTGACCTGTAAATGTTAAAGGCATCAAGGCCATGAAGGGCAAAGACATTCTGAGGAACTTTTCCAGATGGAAGCAAACCAAAAAGATAGATAGAAAGAAAGAAAGATAGATAGATTAGATAGATAGATAGATAAATAGATAGATAAATGACTCCCTCCCCCAAAATGTAATGACTGTTTCTGAACCAGGTCTTCATTTTGTAAAGACATTATTGAGATAATTGGAAGTTGGGCCTGAGTATTAAATGGTGGCAATATATCAGTATAATCTTCCTGATCTTGATGGTTTTATCTTGCTTATATAAGACTGAAATAGTACAAATATATTCTCTGACGACAGCAAAGTTAAAATAAAAATTAATGACAAAAACAATCTGAGAAAATCTCCAAATATTTAGAAATTAACCAACATGTTTACAAATAATCTATGGATCAGGAAAGGATCATAAAAAATTATTAAAATTTTCAAAATAAATAAGAAGGAAAATAAAGTTACAATTTAGTAAAACTGCCTAAAGAAGTAAATGAAAATCTTGATCTGTTTAACAGAAAATCTACATTTATTAAAGAGATTGAATTTGTAATTAAATCTGCCAACACATACAATTATCGACCCAAGTTGCTTCACTGGTAAATTCTACAAAATATAGTAAAAAGAAAGAATATAAATCCCACATGAACTCAGAAAATAGAGAAAGAGAGATTTCCAAATTATTTTACTAAACCAGTATAATCCAACTAATTAACCCAGAGAGGGACATTACACAAAAAGAAAATTATGGATCAACATTTCTTCAGGATGTATCATGTGAATGCAATATTTGTTATGTTGAAGGAATTATCTGCAAATAGAAACAGTTGGCCCCTTGAAGAAATTTTCAGAAAATCTGCAAACATTTTGGAGCATATCTTGGTAAAAATAAAATGTAAATGAGTGAAGATTAGAAGAGCTGATAAACACAATCAGTGTGTACGAGTTCTCAGACTAGCTGATTGTTTTTTTGTTTTGTTTTGTTTTACCTCTGAACTTTTGATCCATCTCCTACTTCCCGGATGGGTACCCTGCTCCCGCAGTCTCAAGGCCTCATAACTTTGGTGTCATTGGTCTTAGGCACCAGTTTGCCATCCACTATCCTGCGGGGGGAAGGGGAGTGCCATCTTTTGGATGGTCTGAATGGAGCTGCTGCTGCTGTCCAGGCATCACCGAGACTGAAGTCCTCCCTGTTCTCCATCAGGTAACGGTAGGTGGCGATCTCAGCCTCCAACTTGACCTCAATGTTCAGTAGGGCCTCCTACTTCTAGGCCTAAGGCTGGCCCTCTGCTGGTCTGTGCCAGCTCAGACTCCAGGTGCAGCAGGGTACAGTCGAGCTGCTCTATCTGCATGGCATAGCAGACCTCCACCTCCCTCAACCTGTTCTCCAAGCCGGCCTTCAGGTTTCTCATGGAGTCCAGGTCGATCTCCAAGGACTGTGCTGTACGTGTCATCTCCATGAGCGTCATCTCGGTAGCTCGGATCTCGGCGGACTGTGCGACCACTGTGGTCTTCTGATTGATCTGCTGGGACCAGTACTTGTTCAGCTCCTCTTGGTTCTTTGAAGCCAGCTCATCATACTGAGCCCGGATGTCCACCATGATCTTGCTGAGGTCCTGAGTTTTGGGGCTAATTGCCTCCTGGTCAACCCAGAGCTGGCAATCTGGGCTTGTTGGCTTTTTATTTCCTCCTTGTGGTTCTTCTTTATGAAGAGCAGCTCCTCCTTGAGAATCTCAATCTCTGTCTCTAGCTGCAGCCCGATGACACTGGTGTCATCAATGACCTTGCAGAGCCCACTGACGTCGCTCTCCATGGACTGGCGCATGACCAGTTCTGTCTCATACTTTAAAGTCAGCAGCAGCAAGACAGGTGTTGTCAATCTGCAGAACGATGCGGGCATTGTCCACAGAAGTTGCAAAGATCTGAGCTCTCAGGTCCTTAATAGTCTTTAAGTAATGACCCCAGTTTCTGACCTGAGGTCCCTTTGTCTCCAGGAGTTGGCACTCCAGCCTCTGGTTCTCGGTCTCCAGGCTCCTCTCTTTCTCCAGGTAGGAGGCCAAGTGGTCATTCAGCTCTTGCATGGTCTTCTTGTTCTGGATGCCCCCAGTCTCCCAGCGATTCCCACTGCCAGGCCCCTGAACCTCTAGTCGCCCCGGAAGCTGGTGGAGCGGAACACAGAGATCCGGGAGCCGGAGCCACCGACATCTGCATAAAGGTTGGCCGCGCTGCTGGTGGGCCAGAGACTGGTGGCTGGATGGAGCCCAGGGAGAAGGTGGTGGAACGAGTGGTGAAGCTCATGGTGCCGGGTGGAGGAGAGCCAGAAGGCAGGACTCACGTTCTCTGATTGTTTTCTTTCTTGAGATTGTACCTGTATCATTTGCAAACAATAATTGTTTCATATGATTTTTAAAATTTGAAATAAAATTCACCTAACATAAACAATTCTTAAATGTGGCAGTATTTAGTACATTCACATGTACAACTATAAAGCTATAACCTTTATCTGGTTCCACCACATTTTTATCAACTCAAAAGGAAATCCCATTTGTCCTTCTGCCAGCTCCTGGCCACCACTACTCTACTTTCTGCCTCTCTAGACTTACTTTTGCTGGGAATTTCATATAAATGGAATGATACAATATATAACCTTTTGGGTCTGGTGGTTTTGACCAGGGTCTTCACCTTCCATGCAGCTGCTTTCTTAGTCTTGAAGACAAGAAAAGATGACTAATTTTTAAAATGTCATCCACTTAATTTAAGCCTAAATTAGGAGCTCTGACTTGAGCTCACACCTTGATGAGTTGAAAGCCCAGCTCTTGACACCTTAGAATGTGATGAGGTCTGGTTGGAGTTGATGCTAGTGGTGGCGGTGGTGAGAACGGGATAAAGGCTTCAGCAGGCCATGAGGTAGTCATGAAAGAATCGTGCAGTAATCCAAAGAAAGATTCAGGATTCAGGGCAGGAGTTATGTTCTTAGAAACCATTTCAGTAAGCCTCTCGACTGTGGGGCAGACAGGGAGACAGGGCTACTGCAGGGGAAATGGAACCACTGCTTCAAGCTTCTGCTCAGCTGCTACATCCGAGAGCCGATGGGTCACTTCACTCCCCTGGGTCCTTTCTCATCATTAAGATGAGCTGATTGGACTACATTATATCCAAAGTTTGTTTCTATTCTAAACCTCGCAGATTCTCCCAGATGGAATGCCAATAAAAAATAAATAAATAAAGTGATTATGGGGGAGCAAACCTGACAGCCTGGAGGCTGATGGTCACAAAATAAATTTTTCAGTTTGGGAACATTGCTACATAAGAGTTTATTATGAGGAAAAGAGAGATACTGATCAGGATATAGCAACTATTCATTTAATTCTATTTCTATTAATTCATTTGTGTCTCATAACAGCCTATGAAGTAGAAACTGTAACTATCCTCTTTAACTTCAGAAAACTGAGGTTTGGGAGTTTTAACTTTTTGAGACACCTAGTAAGTGGGAGAGCAGTTATTTCATCCAGAGTTTATTTTATTTTGCAACATGTACACTTCATCAGAATGTATGTTGCATTAATAAGCAAGACAATTTTTATCTATGGAGTATAAGTAGAGCTGGAGGTAGATCAACTCCTGGGAATAACTAAAAAAAGAAGTGTTGATGGGTCAATCAGACAGGGCAATTTAGAGTAGCCACATAATTGTTCAACTTCCAAGACCTCAGAGTTTTAGACACTCTTTCACAGTATTCAAAAGGTTGCATTAGGAAGACCCTGGGCACTTTTTAGGAAAGTGGAGATTTAAATTGTGTGGTTATATTCCTAATCCCTAACTCTGAATCTCAAGAGCATCAGTCTAAGCTCTCTCCCTCTTAACTAATAACATCGTTTGCAAGAAGGGATTGTGGATTGGCACCGTGCACCTGGAGAATTCTTCAAAATAGTATTTAAGTTATGATACTGCTTGTAGTGGCCATAAGTAATTTTAAAGCTTGATTAGGTTATGAAAAGCCATTAAACATACTGTCTATTTGCAGCCTTGATAACTGGTTGCTAAATATCAACTCTCTGTTATTAGTCAGACTGTTACTGTATCAGAGTCCTGGAGGAAAGAAATGGCACTTTCTAGCAGGAAACTTCAGTAAGGGATTATTTCTGATGGTTAAGGAACTGTTTACTGGATTAAGGAAAAATTGTAAGAGGCAATGTAACACTATGGGGCTAGCAATTGCAGGGAACCAATACCAGTCCCAGAAGGAACAATTAATGAAACCCTACAGAGTAATTGGAGGTAAACTCCAATAACCTGGAAGTGAATCTACCGAACCTGTGAACTTGTGTAGAGAAGCATCCTACCTATTGTAAACCATGGGGAGGGGGTCAGGTGGATAAATATGGGGGGGGGTCCAAAAAACCCAGAGTCATCTTTGCAGGGCAGGCCCCTTATAGTACAGGCTTCCATGGCTAGGTAGTGTTCTAGGAACCTATTGGCATCAGTGTACCAGCTAGCCTTGTTGTGAGAGACTGTGTTTGGCTTCAGTAAATTTTTTTTTGTGGCATACAGGTGACTTGCTCTTCCACCATGACATTGTCCCTGCTTACATTGTCCCGCCTGTTCAGCAGTTTTTAGGCAAAAATGACATGACCCCTGTGCCCCACCCTCTCTATTCACCCAGTCTCTCCTCTAGCGACATTTTTTTGTTGTTGTTTCCTCAGATGAAAAAAATCCTCAAAGGGAAACGTTTTGCCCATGTGGAAGAGGTGAAACAAAAGCTGCAGAAGCACTTAAAACCTATCAAAATTGAAGAGTTCAAAACTGTTTTGGGCAGTGGAAAAAGCATCTTGATAGGTGTATTGCATCAAACGGAGAGTACTTTGAAGGTTACTGAAGTCTAAACATATAAAAATAAATACAGAATTTTTAATAAATAAGTTCTGGAATTTTTTGGGTCCCCCCTCATATACAGAATATTCCCTCCACTCTCTGATTCACTGTTCTTGCAACCTATCAAAAAAAATTATCAGAAAAGTATAAGTGAACTTGTTCACAGTCAGTAAAAGTCAGCTCCCAGAGTAGAGAGGGGTAGAGAATGGATATGGAAAGTCAAATGGAAATATTCCAGAAATGTATTTTTATAGAGTCACATATACATTTTCATCTTTCTATGCCAATTATATCCCAAAAGACTGGGAGAAACTGGGAAAGAACCTGTAATTCTCCTCCTGATACAAGCTCAAGTCATCTCTCATGCTAAAAATGCAAATAAGGGACAATTAGGCACTTATGTTTACACATGATGGTGCACATCAGATCAGCACCAAGGAAAATAAAGGTAATTTCCATTGGAAGAAGGTAACTTTGCCTGATGGTGCTTCTACTAGGCAGCTGACTAGTTAGTTGAGCTACTAAAGTCCTTGATAAGACCATCAGACTTGCCTTGATGACTATATAATACTATGGGCTATTCAAGAGCAAAACCAATGAAGGTTGAGACTTGTTTTCAGTAACTGTACTTATCCATTAATTTTGTGTATCCCCTGGTCCTTAGTAAAATGTCCTCATGCTATCCACTGACTGTCTAACATCTCCAGAGTAGTGTATGAACCAGATCTGTGCTTATTAAACAGCCCATGAGCAGAATGTTCTTTTAAGTTTTTAAATCTCAGCCCTTACTGAAACATTTCTCCTGTGTCCCATCCATTGATTGGATATGCAAACTGAGAAACCAATTCAAAGAGGACTGTCTTTAGTAATGAATATTTTTTTTTTTGAGTTGGAATCTCACTCTGTCACCTAGACTGGAGTGGAGTGGCAAGCTCCCAGCCACTGCAGACTCGACCAGCTGGTCTCCGGCGATTCACTGTGCCTCAGCCTTCCAAGTAGCTGGAACTACAGGCGTGCGCTACCACGCCCGGCTATTTAAAAAAATTTTTTATTTTAATTGTAGAGACGAGGTCTCGCCAAGTTGCCCAGGCGGGTCTCAAATCCGCAGGCTCAGGCAATCCACTCACCTCGGCCTCCCAAAGCGAGGGATTACAGGCTAAGCCACCAAGCCCGGTGTGGTGAATACATTTTAAATACAGCACCCCATTTGTAATGTGAAAGGAATATTCAATAGTTCAACACACAGATGTGTCTGAAGTAGGAGGCTCTGCTCACACATATCAAATTGCAAGGGAAACCATCTTGACTATTCTGTGGTTTAAGATTAGGACTGTTTATTGTCTTTAAACTGTCATTCGTTTATTTTTTTAAAAAAGCATGCATTTGAAGTCTGCTACATGGCAGGCATCAAGCTATGTTAGGCACAATGGGAAAAAGCACTTTTGTCATTCACAAGATGCTCACAGTTAAGATCTTCTGCGTTGTGTCAAAGAGATACAATGAAATAAGATCCATGAGTATGTAAAGTCAGGGACTACAGCAGTAGAGAGCAGGAAAAACTATTTCAAATTCGGAAGCAGAAGGTAATGGAGAGACAAAAAAAAAAAGCTTTCTGAGTTGACTCGAACTGAGTTTGAGGAACTAGTAGGAAAGAGTTAAGTGAAGAATGGAGGAAAGATTTTCCAGACTCCAAAACTGGCATAATATCATGGGAAATTTAGGGAACAGTAAAATAGGGGCAAGGAATGCCTGTGGGCACATTAAAAGCTGAGATTAGAAAGTGAGTCAGGAACAGATTCTTAAGGGCATTGTAGGTCAAGCACAAGACTTTGGACTTTATACTGAATGCAAAGAGGAATGATTTTAAAGAGGGTCTATAAAAGTGATAAATTAAACACAGTGAATGTTTGTATTATTCTGATAAGAGTTGTAACAGAGACAGTGCTATGTATTCACTGTGCCATTTTATTTTCTTTCTAGGAACACGAAAAGACATTTTCCAGATCTTGGCATCTAGCCGGGATTTGTTCTGGCCAATGGAAAATGTGCAGAGGTGATGTATGCCACTTCAGAGTCCAACCTCTTAAACATCCTGCACCATGCTCCACGTTATCTCCATTCATTTGTCAGTTGACTAAATGGAGGTGATCCAGTGGAGAACTCCAGGGAAACTCTAGGGATCATGAAACTCATGATGGGAAAATCTCTGTGTCACCACCTGAAGGAGAATTACCCAGGAGAACAGCCACTGGGCTATGGCATGAGCAAAGAATAAACTTTTGCTGTGGTAAGTGGCTAGTATTTGAAAATTGCATTTTATAGCAGAAAACATGAAATACACTGACTAATACAACAAAGTTCATCATATCCTCAGCAAGAGAGCAATATAATCAAGTTTATATGTTAGCAAGGTTACTCTAGCAGTTATATAAAGTAGAGATGGTGTGAGAAACTTGGAGGTAGGAAAGAACAGTCATGTGATTAGTGCAGTAATACAAGCAGGACATGAAGATATCTTGAATTATAGCAGGGGCAAAGAAGATGGCAAGAAGATGCAATTACAGGATATTAACAGGACCGAGTCAAAGTGTTCAGTGATTAGTTTCATGGATCTAGAGCAGTGGTTCTTCACCATGACCACATCCTAGAATCACCCGAGGGACCAATATCCAGACTTCACCTAAATTCATTTAGATCAGTGTCAATATATTTTCAAATTTCCCAGATGGTACCAATGGGTAGTCAAAAATGAGAACCACTGGTATAGAGCTTTGGCTCTTAAAATGTGGCCCTTGGACCATCAGAGTCAACACCCCTTGGGAACTTGTTAGAACTACAAATTCTCATGCCCCACCTAGGATAAACAATTTCTTTTATTTACCTGAGACTGAAGGTTTCCTAAAATAAAAGACTTTTTGTGTTAAAACTTGATAATCCCTGGAAACCTGGAGTTGTTGCTTATTTTAATCCATCACACCAGACCTACTGAAACAGAAACTTTCAGAATAAGGCCCAGAAATCTGCATTTTGAAGAACACCAGTATAGTGTATTCTGAAACTGTGTTACATGTAGTGTTAATTCATTTTGTGCTGCTACATAGCATGTCTGACTGGGTAATTTATAATGAACAGAAATTTATTGTCTCACAGTTCTGGTGGCTAGGAAGTCTAAGACAGAAGGGCTGGAACCTGACTAGAGTCCTCTTGCTGCATCATCCATGACAAGAGGTCAAAAAGAGATTGCACCCACTGCCTCAAGCCCTATTATAGTTAGCATTATTCCATTTTTGAGGGGCAAGTTTCTCATGATCTAAACACCTACCATTAAGCTCCCTCTCCCAGCTGTGTTGCATTGGGGACTAAATTTCCAACACATGCTTTTTGGGGGGACACATTCAAACAATAGAACTTGCTGATGAACAACCTCAAGTAAAATGTGGCCTGAAGAGATTGATTTAAAGAGAAA
The DNA here is from genome assembly GCA_027257055.1 of Cephalopachus bancanus. NCBI lineage: Eukaryota > Metazoa > Chordata > Mammalia > Primates > Tarsiidae > Cephalopachus > Cephalopachus bancanus. The sequence continues at coordinate 4,049,330 of JAPVLO010000045.1, forward strand.
GTTATGGGTGAAAGGAAAACTTTTATTTTTTCAGCAGAACTATTATTAAAACAAATAGTAATATGCTCACTGAGTTTTGAAAACTGTCCTAATGTTATTATACAATGTTTTGAAACCAGCTAAAGACTAACATTTATCCAGATGGAACTTTTAATTTTATAAATTTAACTAGCCAAATGACAGATTTTAGTGAATCATGCAATTTCAGGTCCCTCATTTTATTTTAAGGAAACTGAGGCTCAGGAAAGTTAATTGACATATCCTAAGACTCACATCACATAAACGACAGAATCAAGGTCATATTGATCTTGCCAAATGAATAGTGAATGAAAACTCTAAGTTCTTTTGTCAATTCTTTTTGTACAAAGCCAGACTCTTCAAAATCAAACCACACTTTTCTCAGTTCCATACTCATTGGAGATACCCAGGTTAGCTGTTTAGTTCTTGAGGGCTGAAAACTAAAACCTGTTATGAACTAAATTAATTATTTCTTTCTAACTAGCAGTATCTCTTGGGTGTTGGTTTTGCCTTGCTGTACTGATAGTCTGAATGTTAAGCACAGTTGAAATTAAGTTGTGTTTATATTCTCTTGTACAGTGCTTCCAGTTTACTATAAATGTGGCTAATTTATAAATTATTAATTATTTATATTATAATAATGCATAATAATCTAAATAGATTATTCTTTCTTATTTTTTACTTCATTTATTAGAATAAAAATGTCTCAAAGTCTAGGCACAGGGATAATGGGTCAGATCTCTGTGTTCTCTTTCTGCCTCTTACAGAATGATCCCAATATAGCTGACTAAACAGTCAAACACACCCACTACAACTGGAGGTAAATTCAGGGATGGGTCTGTGTAGCCTCATTTTGATGTATAAGTAGAGCAATGATATGCTGTGGTTTGCCTGGGACTGTTTTCCTAGTATAGTTATTATAGAGCCCCTTTCATTGTTAAGACTGTCCTCATTTGGACAATTATTTATATGATCACCCACTGTATAAGGTATTTGAAACCTGGAAAAGTTGATGTGACCCAATCTTCAGACAGGAGTAGACAAATTTTTTGAAAGTTGCTTTATCTATCTGTATATTAATTTGTTTTTGAACAGTTAATAATAGAATGGTTTTAAGTTTAAAGTTTCAACTATAAAGACCACTGCAATAATTTCACTAAAATATACCATGTCACCATGTCCAATTTAGAATTCTAGAGGATCCCACAGGAAATGGCAACAAGGAAGACTTATTATATACTTCTTGAATAAAGGAATAAAAGAATGAATAAACAAATGGACCTATATAGAAGACAGACACCCTATTTCAACTTTTTTTTGAAACTTCATCTCACGTCCTTCAAAGAAAATAAATCCCACAAACCCCTGGATCTTTTAGAGGGGTTCTGACTTGGAAATGGAGGAGGAGAGACGGAATAAAGAAGCAGTTAGGGACATTGATACATGGGATAGAATCTCAGAGGGAATTTTCCTTTTATTCTGGTGGACTACTATACACATACCTCTGGAATTTTAAAATCTCTTTTTTTCTACATTGTCTGTAATTCCATTAGGTGGACAATGATTTAGGTTAATAATTAACTTCTTTGAAAAAGTTGAAATATGGGAAGGATAGAGTGTTATTAGTCAAAAACATTCATAAATCTGAATTCAAACTGATTACATTTTTCCTGACACCAGCAAAGACTGCTTGCATTGAATTTAATGGAAGTTTAGGCTATGAAAGTGGAGACGATGGAAGGAAGAATAAATAATTTTGGAGCACAGAGCACTTCACAGATCAAGGATCAAGTCTGGAAGTGTTTCTCTGACAGACTTAGAGCCTGGGGAGAAGAGAAGTAAGAGATAAGAAAGAGGCATGAAAGGAGAGATGGGTATTAAAATAATATGCTTCCTTGGTTCCTTGATTTCTTTGAGAGCCATCCCTAAACATAATAAAGAGAAGATAACTTTCTTCTTCTTACTTGTTTTCTCTTATAACTATGCAAACACTGCTCCCCTCACAAAGTTTAGAATAATTATTAGAAGTAGCAGAGAACCAATTTATATATATATGTGTGTGTGTGTGTATATATATAAAGGTAAAAATGAATAATTTATTTAAAAATTCACCTTGATATAATGGAGGAGAGAGACACAATCTAAATGATTATTGTCAATTTATCTATATTAATCAAAGGAGATGGGGTACAGTATGTTCAAAATAACCAATAAGCCAAATATTTCTATACCTTAAGCTTCTTGGCTGCAAATATTGAGTCTTAGTTTTCAGTGGATCACCAGAATCCAGCAAGGGGCCTAGCACACAGGCTCTGTGGAATGAATGAATGGATTAATTTTGCTTTAGAATCAAGTCAACACATTTATTCTCCCTTTCACATTTTTCTCTTCTCTTCTCTTTTTCACCTTTCTCTCTACTTGCCTCTGGTCCTTCTTTGACTTAGTTCTATTCTTCCAAGGTAAGAGCTATTTTAAAACTTTCAATGTAGCTTATGTTTACGCACAGACTGCACAAATCCAGTGAGAGCTGAATAACCAAGCCTAGCAAAGGGCCCATAGCGTGAGACTCGTTCTAGTACTCCACTATTTAAAAGAGCTTCCTCCTTTTACAGCCTGTCTTTTGGTTCAGATTTTCAAGAGACTCCTATTGTCTCCTAGACAGCCAATAGTTTTGCTCCTTTGGATCAGATTACTTCTCTGGTCCAATCAATTGTGGGGAGAAAGGTAGAGTCAGCCAGGCCTGGGTGTTCCTCTTTGGGTGGAGAATAGAGTGCTGTACAGTATTAGTTTGTTAGAGCTGCAGTAACATAGTACCAAGGATTAGGTGGCTTAAATAAAAGACATTTTTTTTTTCACAGTTCTGAAGGCTAGAAATCGGAGATCAAAGTGTCAACAGGATTGGTTCTTTCTGAGGGCCATGAGAAAATGACCTATTTCAGGCCTTTATCCTTGGATTGTAGATGGCTGCTTTCTCCTTGTATCTTTATTTTTATTTCTTTAATTTTAAATTTTTTTTATTTAAAGATGTGAGGTACAATTCAGGGTTAGGTATACAAATGTTCATTATGCAGGCACTCTTAGTGATGAGGTATCTTCCCACCTCCCTTGGGAGTTTCCCTCAACTGCCAATCTCTTTCTTACAGTATGATGATTATTGTTCAAGATCCACTTATGAGTGAGAACATATGGCACTCTGTTCTTTGTTTCTGTGATAGATCACTGAGTATGATAGACTCTAAATCCATCCAAGTTGCTGCAAAGTCCATATGTTTGTCCTTCTTTATGACTGTATAATATTCCATTGGGTATATGTACCACTTTTTTTTTTTATCTAGTCCAGCTTCGATGGGCAGCACAATTTTTCCATGTTTTTGCTATTGTGAATAGAGCTGTTACAAACATGCGTGTGCAGGTATCTCTTTTGTAGAATGATCTGAGTTTCTCTGGGTATATTCCCAATAGGGGGATTGCTGGATCATATGGAAGGTCAATTTCTAATTCTTTCAGAAATCACCACACTGTCTTCCATAGAGTTTGCACTAGTTTGCATTCGCATCAGCAGTGTAGAAGTGTTCCTTTTTCTCCACATCGTCGCCAGCATCTGTTGTTGTTTGTTTTATTAATGATGGCTAATGTTACTGGGGTTAGGTGGTATCTCAGTGTGGTTTTGATTTGCATTTCTCTGATGATTAGTGAGGCTGAGTACTTTTTCACGTCTGTTGGCTGTCCATATTTCTTTTTTTGAGAAGTGTCTATTCATATCTTTTGCCTGCTTTGTAATGAGGCTGTTTGTTTTTTTTCTTTAGGCATGTTTGAGTTTCTTGTAGATTCTGGATATTAGGTCTTTTCAGATATACAGCTGGCAAATATTTTTTCCTCATTCTGTGGGCTGTCTCCCCACTTTCTTGATGATTTCTTTGGCTTTGCAGAAGTTTTTCAGTTTGACGAGGTCCCACACATCTATCTTATCTCTTATGGCATGGGCACTTGGGGTTTTGATCAGGAATTGATTGCCAGTTCCAATTTCCATAAGGGTGCCTCCTGCATTTTCTAAAATCCTTGTGATTTGAGGTTTTCCCTGTATCTTTATATTGTCATCCCTCTGTAGATGCCTGTATCCAAATTTCCTTCTCTTATAAGGACACCAGTCATACTGGAGTAGGGTCCATTCTTATTACCTCATTTTAACCTAATTACATTTGTAAAGATCCTGTTTCTAAATATGACCACATTCTGAGGTACTGGGGAAGAGGACGTCAACATATAAATTTTGTTTGTGGGGGGTGGCTGCGTATCAGATGCATTCTTGCTAAACTTCTCTGTCATTCCAATTTTAGTATATGTGCTGGTGATGTGAGCACAGATGCATTCTTTAAGAAAGTGGCAGGAAAGTGTTATCTCTGGGATTTCTATTATTGAAGGTTCTACTCTGATTTATTGACTAGGGAAAGTAACTCCAGTTGAATGATACAAAGAGCACAGAGCATTGGATATACTCTACAATCCCTTGTAAACTAAAAGCATTTATTTTCAAAATAGCTATAAAATATTTTTCCAAAAAGAGAACTATAAAATTCTCTTTATCACTCTTGACACTTATTAAGAAAAAATCTAAAATTACTTCTAGCTTGATGTAATATCCTCAGTTCATAATTATTCCTGACATTGGAGTTTGTCCCTTGATATTTCAGAGAATATAAAACCAAATCAGCATTAAAAAGCCTCTTCCAAAGCATACCAAATTAAGCTCATGTTCAGTTTTCAATTATTCATCATTCCCAGGGCAGGGGTAGTAGATACCAGAATCAAAACAATGGAAGCAAGCAGTCCAGGTTAGGACTCAGTGGTATAGAGCTGTGTACATGCAGCAGAGAAAGGAAGACTGTGACAGAATGAATATGCATTCCAGCATCACCATTGTTGCCTTTGAGTCCTACTAGACAATAGCAACCCCAATCAGTGGAGTCACAGTTGCCATAAACTATGCATATATACAGCAAGCAAGGGACAAATATGAAAAAAATGAGAAAAGGAGGGACATGCAAGAGAACAATTTTGGCATGCGTGAAATCTGCCTATGCATCAAAGGAAGAGTTGGAAAATAGCACCATGAGACGCTTACTATGGGCCAAGTAGAAACCAAAAACCTAAGTACTCTTCTCTGTACCTTGATAGCCTGATTTTTCCTTAAAAGTGAGAAACTAATATATATTCACAATTTCAATATCCACATTATCTGCTATTTAGTTTAACCTAGAATAGGGCATTAGTCTGTTTTCACATTGCTATAAAGGAATACCTGAGGCTGGGTAATGTATAAAATAAAAAAAGTTTATTTTTGTTCACGGTTCTGTGGGTGACCAGCATCTGCTGGACTTCTGGTGAGGCCTTGGGAAGCTTACAATCATGGCAGAATGCATGATTCTAATAGAGAATGCATGACCTAATGGAGAGAGAACTTATTACCATGGGAACAGCAACACCAATCCATGCACGAGAGATCCGCCCTCACGATCCAATCACTTCCCACTAAGCTTCACCTTCAATGCTGGGGATCACATTTCAATGTCAACATGAGGTTTGGAGGGGACAACCATCCAAACTACATCAAATAGGAAAAAAGTGATTTCTATGTAATAGTGGGGTCATGAAAATAAAGATCAACTTATTTGGAGCACCAGTAGGTGACAGTACCTGGCACTACATACTCTTTTTCCCTACAACAACAGTGGCACATATTCACTCATAGAGTTAATTAACATGGCAAGTTCAGCTGCCTCATTTGTTAATAATAAATCAATCTGCCAATGATAAGGCTGAGCCACCAGGCCTTTCCACTGAAAAATAAAAGGGCAGTATTTTTAGTTGTCTAAAACATTGACATTTGATAAACTATTTTATTTCAATTGAATTTTGCAAAAATAATCTTAAGTACATGTACTGAAGTTTGGAATTTCAGAAAAGAAACAACTTAGAAAAATCTTAGAATGGAAAAGGCACTTTATGTTTTAACAACAAACAGATAATAACACTTCATTCCTTAATACAAGTGTAGGAGGAAGAAAGGAGTTTATTTAATGAGTACTTAATAGTCAGAATTTGTTCCAAGAATATGCATCTTCCCCTTAAACTCACAACCATTCTATGAAGTATATTATCTCTGTGGCCTAATGTGAAGATAATTGTTTAAATATGAAAACGTAATACTGCTTTCATTTTTCTTCTTTTCTTCATTACACTGGAAAGATGGATAGCAAATATTTCATTCTCACCCCCTACTCACCCTTCATTCCCTGGGAAGGTTTGAGAATTACCTTCTTCACGTCCTTCAAAAAAAAGGAGCTAGTTTTGATGATTTTTCTTGCAATTGACCTTCAAGGTCAATTAGGAAACACATGAAAAGAATACAGAGAAGCAAAGTGTCCTGAAGAAGAGAGAAGAAGATAGGAGCCCATGCCCTCATCCTCTAGTCATCTGCCTACAGAGAAAATGAGAGTTTCCTGATGGAGAGAGGTCTGAGGTTCTCACTATGCTATTCCACAGAAGCACCTCTGGGAAGCTGAAAGACCCCAGAGAAGAGTGTTTGAGTGATACCATACCACTAGGGTTAAGAATTACGGGACCTCAAATAAATGTTCCACATTGATCAGGATGACCTTATGTCTTTCTGAACCTGACCAAAACTTAGATGGTCTTCTTCCTAATTGTAAGTCCCTGGCCTCCCTTTTTTTAGAGCAGGGGTTCTCAATCCCCTGGGTCATGGACAAGTACTGGTACGTAGCCTATTAGGAATAAGGCAGTATAGCAGGAGGTGAGTGCTGGGTAAACAAGTAAAGCTTCATCTGTTTGTACAGCCACTCCCCATCACTTGTATCACCTCCTGAGTTCAGCCTTCTGTCAGATCAGCAGTGACATTAGATTCTTAATTTTTTAATTTTAATTTTGAAGATCCCAGGTACAATTCAAGATTAGGCATACAAATGTTCATTATGCAGATACCCTTGTTGATGAGGTGTGCCACCCCATGCCCTGGCAGTTTCTCGCTACCGCCAATCCTGCCACTCACTACAACAGTTTCCAAGTACTGCCAGTCCCTTCTTAGAGTATTAGAATAACTGTCCAAAGTCTGCTTGTGAGCGAGAACATGTAATACTCAGTTCTTTGTTTCTGTGACAGATCACTCAGTATTATAGAGTCTAAGTCCATCCAAGTTGCTGCAAAATTCATAATTTTGTCCTTCTTTATGGCTGAATAATATCATGTATATGTAACACATTTTTTAAAACCAGTCCTCTTTCAATGGGTAGATTTTATGTTTAGGTCTTTGATCCATTTAGAGTTGATTCTTGTGTATGATGATAGGAAGGGGTCTTATTTTAATCTTCTGCATGTGGTCAGCCAGTTTTCCCAACTGAATAGGTTCTCCTTTCCCCAGTAGTTGATGATGGAGGCTTTGTCAAAGATTAGTTGGTTGAGAGATTGAGGTTTTGTTCTAGAATCTCTATTCTGTTCCATTGGTCTGTATGCCTATTCTTGTACCAATACCAGGCTGTTTTGATTATTGTAGCTTCATAAAAAAGTGTAAAGTCTGGGAATGTGCTATCTCCTGCTTTGTTTTGGGTTTTTTGTTTGTTTGTTTGTTTTTGTTTTTTGCTGAGGATTGTTTTGGTTACTCATGGTCATTTTTGTTTCCATATGAATTTCTGTATTGTTGTTTCCAGGTCTGAAAAGAATGCTGCTTGTAATTTAATGGGTATTATGTTAAATCTGTAGATTGCCTTGGGTAGGATGGTCATCTTAACAATGTTGATTCTTTCAATCCATGAGCATGGAATATTTTTCCATTTGTTTGTGTCATCTTTGATTTCTTTGAGCAAGCAGTGTTTTGTGGTTTTCATTGTAAAGGTCTTTGACTTCTCTGGTTAGGAAGATGCCAAGGTATTTCATTTTATTGTGGCTTTTGTGAATGGGTTTGTGCTTTTTATTTGGGTTTCTGTTTGTTTATTGTTGGTGTATAGTAATGCGACTCTCTTTTCCACATTTATTTTATACCCTGAGACTTTGCCAAAGTCCTTTATCAGTGCAGGGTGGTTTTTGACAGATTCTCTTGGGTTTTCGAGGTATAGAATCATATTGTCTGCAAAGAGGGATAACTTAAATTCTTCTTTTCCTATTTGGATATCCTTGATTTCCTTCTCTTGTCTGATTGCTCTAGCTAGCACTTCAAATACTATGTTGAACAGGAGAGGAGAGAGTGGGCATCCTTGTCTTGTTCCAGTTTTCAGGGGAAGTGGTTCAGTAGTATGTTGGCTGTGGGTTTCTTATAGATGGCTCTAATTATTTTGAGATATGTTCCATCTATGCCTAGATGTTTCCAGGTTTTTATCAAGAAGGGGTGCTGGATTTTTTCAAAAACTTTTTCTACATCTAACGATATAATCATTTGATTTTTGTTTTTATATCTGTTGAGTGTTAATTATGTTTATGGTTTTACAGATGTTGAACCAGCCCTACTGGTTCATGGTGGATGATTTTTGGGATGTGTTGTTGGATCCAATTTGCTAGAATCTTGTTGAGAATTTTAGTATCTTTGTTCATCAAGGATATTGGCCTGTAGTTCTCTTTCTTTTCTGGATCTTTACCTGATTTGGGTATCAATGTCATTTGAGCTTCATAAAATGATTTGGGGAGAGTTCTATTTTTCTTGATTGCCTGAAATACTTTCAGTAAGATTGGTATCAGACCTTTCTTTTATGTTTTATAGAGTTCTCCTGGAAGGCCATCTGGTCCAGAGTTTTTTTTGTTGTTTTTTTTTTTTGTAGGTAGTTTTCTTGTGACAAGTCAATTTCCTGGGTTGTTATTGGTCTACTTAGGGTCTTGATTTCTTGTTGCTTTAACCTGGGGAGGTTGTGTGATGTCAGAAAGTCCTCCATTTCATTCAGGTTTTCAAGTTTGCTTCCATTCAAGTGTACATACTAATCTCTGATAACCTTTTTATTTTGGGGGGGTCAGTTGTGACTTGATATTTTGCATTTCTGATTGTGTTTATTTGGGCTTTCTCTCTCTTTTTCTTGATCAGTCTTGCTAGGGGTCCATAAATCTTGTCTACCTTTTCAAAGAGCCAGCTTTTCATTTTGTTGCTTTTTATTTTATATTTTTGTCTTCTATGTCCTGAATTTGGGCTTTTATTTTGGTGATCTGGATTCTTCTACTGAAGTTAGGGTTTTGGTGGTCTTGCTTTTCCAACATCCCTAGGTGATTAGTTAGGCTGTTAACTTGTGATCTTTCCATTTCCTTCATATGTGTTCATAGAGATATGAATTCCCCCTCTCCTAATACTGCTTTCATGGCATCTCATAGATTTTGGTAAAACATTTGTTCATTTTCACTTGTTTCCAAAAAGTTTTAATTTATATTTTGATTTCTGTATTGACCCAGGAGTTATTCAGCATCATTCTGTTTAGTGTTCATGTCTTTGTGGGTTTCAGGGAAACTGTGTTGGTGTTGATATTTATTTTTATTCCACTGTGGTCTGAGAAAGTGCTTGGCAATATTTCAGTCTTTTAAATTTGTTTATGCTTGATTTATGGCCAAGAATGTAGTTGATCTTAGAGTACATTCCATGTGGTGAAGAGTAGACTGTATACTCTATGGTTGTTTGGTGGAGTGGTTTATAGATATCAATTAAGTTCATTTGGTCAAGCATCATGTTGAAGTTCCAGATCTCCTTGCTGATTTTTGTCTTGATGATCTGTCTAGGGTTGTGAGTGGTATATTTAAGTCCCCAGCTGTGATAGTGTTAGAGTCAATATCTTTTTTTAGTTTCCCTAGAAGCTGCTTTATGAAAATTGGTGCTCCTATATTGGGCACATATATGTTTAGGATGGATAGTTCTTGTTGATGGATTGAAACTTTTATCATTATGTAGTGATGTTCCATATCTTTTTTCATTTTTGATAGCCTGAAGGGTATTTTGTCTGATATTAAGATCACAACTCCTGCTTTCTTTTGTGTTCCATTCGCCTGATGGTTTGTTTTCTATCTTCTTACTTTTAGTCTGTTAGTACCCTTTCTGGTGAGTAGAGTCTCTTGGAGACAACATATTGTTGCATCATGATGTTTTATCCAACTTGTCTTTCTGTGTCTTTTCAATGGTGCATTTAGTCCATTCACATTCAGGCTAATTATTGAGATGTGAGAGTTTATCCCTGTTATGAGGTTCTTATAGTTTGCTGTTGTTTGTTTGCTGTCTTTCCTTAGAGTTTTGAATTGATTTGTGTGTGTTTTCAATCTTTATCCTGCATTCTACGGAAGGGCATTTTCATTCTTTTTTTTTTTCTTTCCTCTGTGTTTAACATTTTCTTAAGTGTTTCTTGTAAAGTGGGTCTGGAGGCAGCATAAACTCTTAGGGAGTGAATGTCTGGGGAAGATTTCAATTTTCCATCACTGATGAAACTTAGCTTAGCTGGGTAGGTAATACTTGGTTGAAATTGTTTATCTTTGAGAACTTTGAAGATGACTCCAATCTTTCCTAACCTGAAATGCTTCTGTAGAAAAGACTGATGCTATTGTAATTGGTCTTCCCTGGTGGGTAGTCTAACCTTTCTCTCTTGCTGCCTTTAGGCTTTTTTCTTTTATACCTACTTTGTGTAAGTGAATTACTATGTGTCTAGGGTTGATCTCATTAGTTGTCTTGCAGGGTTCTCCAAATCTCTTGTGTTTGAATGGTCATGTCTCTGATGAGATGGGGGAAGTTTTCTTGGATAATTTCATGGAATGTTTTTTCCTGGGTGATCTCTGTCTTTCTATCTGCCTCAGGGATTCCAATTAATCTTAAGTGCACCCTCTTGATATTATCGCTCATCTCTTGAAGGTTTTGTTCTATCTTTTTAAGCTTTTTGTCTATGTTTTTGACAGTTTGGATTAGTTCCAAAGTTAAGTCCTCAAGCTCTGAGATTCTTTCCTCTGCTTGGTTAATTCTGCTTTCCATGCTTATCAGTTTGTTATTTATTTCATTCACGGTATTCTTTATTCTGTTGTCTCAGTTATCAATTCTTTCATTCTTTCCTTTTGTGTCTCCTCATTTCTATTTATTTTCTCTATTAATACCTTGGTATCTGGGTTTGTGGTTTGAGACCAGACATTCTTGGGGCTCTTCACTGTTTGAGTTCCAAAGTCTGTATTCTCAGTTGTTCTCCCATGGGTCTGTAAGAGACCCATATTCTTCCTTTGGTTTTTCTTCATTTGTGTAGGTTTTCCTCTCCCTTTGTTTTTTTTACCTCTTCTTTATTGCTATTGTTTTGTGATGGGGTGATAGCTCTTACTTCTGTTTGCTCAGTCTCCTATTCTTCCTTATGTAGATCCTCTGGCTTTGTTCAATTTTGAAGCTGGACTGGGGGCAGGGGACTGTGGTTTTTGCAGTTTTGAGATGTAACTAAGGGGAAAGCTGTGATTCAGATGCTATCTGAAGATCCCAATATCTGCTGATAGGTGTGTGAGTCCCCTAGAACCCACTTCCCACTGTCTTACGATCTGTCCATGCAGATTAGTATTTGTTTGTCCCCTGAAAGCAAAATGAGATAAGAAAAAGGAAAAGAATGGAGGAAGGAGGAAGATGAAAGGAAGGTGGAGAGAAGAAGAAGAAGAAGAAGAAGAAGAAGAAGAAGAAGAAAAACAGACATGTGTGCCAACTAATGAATAAACAGAGAAATGAAGACAGAAAAAGCAAAAACAAAAAACAAGGCAAAACAAACCCCCAAAAGCATACAATCATATAAAAACAAACAAATAAACAAAAAAAACCATTTATGTACTCACCCTCAAAAATACCCCTACACAAACAGAAAATCTAAAAAAGAAAAAACATTAAAATAACAGAAACAAAGCATGTATGAAAATGTAAACAAAAGCAGAAAGGAAAAGAGAAGAAAAAATTGAAAACTAAAACAAAAAACAATCAAACAACAACAAAAAGCTTGCTCTCTGGCTGTTTCTGTAACTCCAGGTCCCTTTCAGCTGCTACCAATGTGTTAAGAAGCAGCTCCAGTCCAGTTCATCCCCTCTGCTCTCAGTGCAGGCTGATAAGGTTGTTTACAGTGTGGATCAGATACCCCACAGACTACTGTGGGAGGAAGATGGATCAGATTTGGACTCACCTGACTCCTCTGCTGCTGTTGCTACTGTCAAGTCTCCCACTCAGCTCTAATGTGTCTGTGTCTGTTCCAGCATGTCGGTAGGGGTGTCTGACTCCAGCCAAATCTGGGCAGGGCAATGCAGGTCTCTGCCTGGTCCTGAGACAGAGAAAATGGCACCAGTTGGCATCTCCTCACCAGCAATGGGACTGTGTCCCAGATTTCCATGCCCTGTCTTCTTCACGGTTCCTGGGGCTCATGCTGGTCAGCTGCCACAGGTGATGGCATGGGCAGGGTACCATGTGGGGAGGAGCAGCTGTTCTCTGCTGCCTCATCTCAAGAGAGCCCCGAGAACAGCAAATGATCCTGTGTGACAGGGGCTCTGATCTCAGGGTAGTAGTGGGTTGCAGTCACCTCTGGAGGAGAGCCTCAGGTGCATGAACCTGAGTCTTCCCTCAGACAAAATTTTACTCACCCACCTGCACATACCCACTCACACAGAGAGTCTTTATGGAAACTCACTTCTGCAGAGACTCACACACTCTGACCTGTTCTGTCACCATCTTGTCTCCTCCCCTGATATTAGATTCTTATAGGAGTATGAATCCTATTATGAACTGCACATGCAAGGGACCTGGGTTGCATGCTCATTGTGAGAATCTAATGCTTGATGATCTGAGGCAAAACTGAGGTGGTAATACTAGTGCTGAGGAGTGTCTGCAAATACAGATTAACATTAGCAGTGAGGTTTGACTCCACAGAGACCGTAATAAGTCAATTGCTTACAGACTCATATCAAAACCATATCAGTGAGTGGCAAGTGACTTGATGTACTTCAGTTGTACAGCTGCATCTGTTGGCAGACTTTAAGTCAGACTCAGATTTATTTTAGTCTGCCTGTGGCATGCCCATTATTTTGTTTACCATTTCTGTCTGTGGCTCTTTATGGTGAGTTTTATAATTATTTCATTATATGATTATAATGTAATAATAATAGAAATAAAGTGCACAATAAATGTTATGCAATTGAACCATCCCCAAACCATCCTCCCATCCTCTCACCTCCAGTCCAAGGAGAAATTGTCTTCCATGAAACCAGTCTCTGATGCCAAAAAGTTTGCAGACCACTATCTTAGAGCATTTACTTTAAAAAGCCTGCCTTCCTTTTTGAGATATACATCTTCTCCCAGGATCTTACCAGTTTTATACCCCAGAAATGTCTTTTTCAAGGACCTGGGAGCCATCCCTTTGAAGTTTAAAAATAAAAAAGATAGGCCCTTTCTCCCAGTCTTAGCTTAGGTAAACACCTATTAGCAAACAAAGAGGGCCTAATCACATTGACCAACCTCCCCACTGAGTAGTTTGCTAGCACTTTTCCACTTGCTCACCCAGGGCTTAAATACTCTCCTGCTTTTTGTTTCAACAAAGTTGAGTTCAGTATCTCACCCCTATTGCCATAGTCTTGACCTCTTATCTGTTTAATTTTTTTCTGGGTAATTTTTCTTTGACAACCTCCTAAGACTGGAAGAAAAGACTCAGAGGAAGGACAATGTGCACATCAACACAAACACTTCAGAAGTAACCTGTGTGGAGATATGATCGATAACCACAAAAACCCTCTTCTTAACTCTTTGACACTACATAAAATATGAAATGTGGCAGACACTAGGGGAACATTTGAATAACTGTTAAGTTTCCTATAAGTCTAGCAGAATGGGAGCTCATGGGAAAGATGCACACAATAAAGTGCTCCTTCTCACCTCTACACATTTGTTCATGCTGTTGTCACTGCCATGTCACTTGCATGATGCCATATTTTATGGAGTGAATGTTTTTTATGCCCTTATAATTCATATAATACCCAATGTGATAGTATTTGGAGATGGTACCTTTGCAGAATAACTGGGTTTAGGTGAGTTCATAAGAGTGAGGACCCGCCGGGCTCGGTGGCTCAGCCTGTAATCCCACTCCTTTGGGAGGCTGAGGTGAATGGATTGCCTGAGCCCCAGGTTCGAGACCTGCCTGGGCAGCGAGACCTCATCTCTACAATAAATGAAAAAATCAGCCGGGCGTGGAAGCGCATACCTGTAATTCCGGCTACTTGGAAGGCTGAGGCGGAAGGATCGCCGGAGCCCAGCAGGTCAAGGCTGTGGTGGCTGGGAGCAGCCACTGCACTCCAGTTTGGGTGACAGAGTGGGACTCCAACCCCCCCCCCAAAAAAAGTGAGGTCCCATGGTGGGATTGGTGCCCTTATAAAAAGAGAAAGAGGCAGGAACTTGCTCTCCTCACCACATGAGGGCCCAATCATGCTGGCACCCTTAATCCCAAACTTCCAACCTCCAGAACTGTGAGAAATATATTTTTTTTGTTTAAACCACTCAGTCTATGGTATTTTGTCATGGCTGCCTGAGCAAATTTGCCTATAAATGAAGAAATAGCTAAAGGAGTCTCAGATTCAGTTAATGAGTTAAGAGACATGACAGTGAGGTGGAGCCAAGAACATCTGAAAAAGAGAAGCCAAGAAAAGTCAAGGAGATTAGGTAACAGAGGGGTAGATAAGAAGTGTTAGCCTAGAAAGTGGAGAAAAAGTTTATAAGCAATTTCAGGTAAAACTGGAGATGTTACAAAAGAGGCACAAAGAATCATGCTTAACTCTTCTCATTTTTGGGAAGAGTCTGGCCCAGCATTATTTTTAGTATGTCAAGTTACTCTTGTATCATGGTATCAGAATAATAACACTGATGTTGACATCTTATGATTATTGAGGACTTTCTGTAGTTAAGATCTGTGCTTTGCATTTCTTTTTTCACAGCAATAACATGAAATTTTGATAACATAAGTCATAGAATATTATTCAAACCGCCATGCACTCAGTAGCTTTGAGTAATCTGTTTCCTTCATCTTTTTGTTGTTAATAAACAACAATTCTTTTCATCATTTATAAACAAGTCTTGAAAATCTCTAAAATAGTGGATTCCAGCCACTTTTCAACATTTCCACATCTATTACTACCACCTAGGCCACCCTCATGTCTCCCCTAGACAACTGCAATAGACTCCCCTTCTCTTGTCTCTTGGTTTCTATGCTTGTCCACCTATTATTTGTTTTCCAGTGAGAAGCTTGAGAAATTGAAAAATTTGTTTATATTATGTCATTTCACTCAACTGCTTAAAATCATCTGAAGCCTTCCCATCACCCTTAAACTAAAATCCCAATTCCTTACCATGATATGCTCTGTCTCCTCCTCACATCTTAAGCCACATTTCAGGTCTCTACTTCAGAATAGTCTCATTTGCTGTACTCCTACAACAGAATGCCTTTGCCTCAGTCTTGTTGCTTCTCCTTGGCGCTTAGCTTAAATTTTTTCTTCTCAGACCAGTTTCCCCTGACAACTCAAGCCGCAGAGCCCAGTCACTCTTCATTCAACTGTTTATTCATCAATGCAGTTCTCTCTATCTGAAATCCTTATTCACTACTTGTGTAATTATTTAATAAAAGTAAGGATTCCATTTATCTCCTGCACACTGATATATCCCCAGTACCAGAGTGGGAGCTCAACTTACTTGACTAAAGCTATTGCATTACAAAGCAAACTATTTGGGAGTTGAGCAAGGTACTGACTGATCACCAAGTTTATGCTACTTAAATCATGCTGTAATCTTTTAAAGTGCATCCCTATTTCTATACTTTACAAAGATCACATGATGCTGGATACAAATTTTTAGCATGAGGTTTGTATTCATTGGTTTTGCAGTTGCTAAAAAGAAATAACCAAAAAGGGTAATTTTTAAAGAAAAGAGATTTATTTGGCTCATGAATCTGCATGGTGTTGGCATCTGCTTCTTATGAGGCCTCAGGAAGCTTAGAATCATGGTGAAAGGAAGGCAAAAGGGGAGCAAGCATGTCACATGATAATTGCAGAAGCAAGAGACGGAGGAGGAAGTGCCAGCCTCTTTTAAAACAACCAGCTCTAGGGTGAAATAATAGACCAAGAACTCACTCATTGCCATGAGAAAGTTACCAAGCCATTCATGAGAGATCCACCTTTATCCCAAACACCTCCCACTAGGTTTCCCTCCAACATTGGGGATCACATTCAACCTGAGATTTATAGGAGAAAACATCCAAACCACATCAAGGTTCAAGGTTGACCTTGACCTTGTCTCAGCTGCCAAATCACCCTCATTTCTCAGCAGTTCTTTCCCTCTTTCTCCTGCCTCTCTCTGCATGCCTCCTAAATGATATTATGGTGCCTCTAAAGTGCCACACACTCCTGTTTGGGTTGACCTTACTCGTGTCATTCTGCCAGAAATACCACTTTCCCTCTTAACCTTGATGAGTCTTATCCACGTTTCAATCTCAAATGTAATCTCCTTCTTTCTCTGTCAAGATTGTCTGTGAATCTGACACTTCTGCAGCAGGTGTCTGTGTGTCCTCCGACCTATGTGTACTGTCATTGGAAGTAGTGCACACCTGTCCAGCTTCCAATAGCCAGAGATTGCCTCTCTTTGTCTGAAAGTCTTCTGAGGCTTGCTCTCTGCTCCTCACGTGTGGGTAGAGAATGCTGGAGCTAATGGCCTGGCCCTGATTCTGAGGTGTCTGTTCCACACTGTTACCCTGAGTTCCTCAGCAAGTATAAACCCAGTGGCTCATAGAAGCACCTTGCTTTATACCGCATCCTTTATTGGCTACTGTCCCTTCTTTTCTCACCTTTTACTTCCAAACTGCTGTTTCCTTCACTCCCCAAATACATTATTTTCACTCAAATCCATGTGTTAGGTCTGTTCCTTGGGAAACAAAACTAAAAGACAGCACCCATTGCACTTATCACAGTGTGTTACAATTATTTGTTTGCTTTCGACCTGGCTAGAGTGCTTTCAAGAACGAGGTTCCATTTTCAATGTTCTCCACATTTAGCAAAAGCATGCACCTAGTAAGCATGCAGTGAGTGTTCACCAAAGCAGTGAACAGTACTTAATAGATGCCTGCTGAGCTGAACTAGAAAACAGAATTTCTTAATCCAAGAAAGGAGACAGATATGTCTCACATGACTTGGCTTTGGGATACTTTTTGGTTCCTTACAGGATTACTGTAGAAAACTGTTAGTGGAGATTTGTAAGATGATTTTTTTTCCTCTCGGATTTTGTCCATTCCTTCACAATAATTATTCTTAACTTATAATTTAGCAGCCTGAGCTACTCTTTAGAAATGAACAAATATGCTGAGATTAGTTTCAGAAAGTCCTTATCTTTATCTTACAACATAGCTATCATTTCAGGATTGTGAATTCTAGATATATTTTTAATTCTGAAAATAATGCTTTATTTTAATTTTTGTTATTGTCATTCAAATATATTCCAAAAAAATTTTCACAGAATAATTATACAACACAATGACTATAGCTAATAAAAATGTATCTATCATATTTTGAAAATTGCTAAAAGAGTAGATTTTAAGTGTTCTTACCACAAAAATGATAAATATGTGAGGTAATGAGTCTGTTAATTAGCTCAGTTGAGCCTTTCCACTACATATACAGACATATGTATTTCAAAATATCATGTAATGCATAATTAGTATATACAACTTTTATTTGTCAATTAAAATAAATAACTAAAAGGTTTTTCACAGAGAAAAGTGCTTTCTTGCTTATAATAACAATTTTGGACTTTATTCTTTCTAGATATTACTAAGAAGTAAGCAAAATAATTACATTTATTGCCATCATCAGCATAGCTTTTTTTTTTTTGAGTTGGAGTCTCACTCTGTCGCCCAGACTGGAGTGCAGTGGCCGCTCCCGGCCACCGCAGCCTCGACCTGCTGGGCTCCCGCGATCCTTCCGTCTCCGCCTTCCGAGTAGCCATAATTACAGGCGCGCGCTATCACGCCCTGCTGATTTTTTTATTTATTGTAGAGAAGAGGTCTCGCTGCCCAGGCGGGTCTCGAACCCGCGGGCTCAGGCAATCCACTCACCTCAGCCTCCCAAAGGCGCAGGATTACAGGCTGAGCCACCGAGCCCGGCCAGCAAGTTTTTTTTTTTTTTTTTTTTTTAAATGACGGGCTCGGTTTGGGTCTCGGTTTGAGACCCGCCTGGGCAGCGAGACCTCATCTCTACAATAAATCAAAAAATCAGCGGGCGTGGTAGCGCATGCCTGTAACTCCGGCTACTCGGAAGGCTGAGGCGGAAGGATCGCCGGAGCCCAGCAGGTCGAGGCTGCGGTGGCCGGGAGCGGCCACTGCACTCCAGTCTGGGCGACAGAGTGAGACTCCAACTGAAAAAAAACAAAAAAACAAAAAAAAACTAACTAAAAAAGCTAACACTAAAAATCTAAAAACATACTTATCCTCAATGTTGTCCATTGGAGCACAAATATTTTTAAAATATACTGTTTGCTCCTCTCTGGTGATAAGCATTGCATTCTATAGGGATTAAAACCATCCCTGCTGGAACAAATTAGCCTGTCTGATTTTTTTCTTTATATCACCTCTCACTTTCCCTTTCTATGGAGTCCTGGCCTTTGATTATTCCAGAAGTTTGTGATTTTATATACATAAAGTATTCTTGAAACTTTCAAATGAATTTTTTTTTTTATTTCTAGCTTCACTTTTGATTTGCTTCAACTGCTCTTTAGTAATTATTCACTGCTCCTTTTCTCTTTCCCCTGATTGAAAGAGAATACATTTTTGCGCCCTCAATGGTGGACTTGACCATGTGTCTTTTGTTTTTATGTAAATGAAAGTGAAAGGGGGCTATTCACGAGCTTCCGTGGTGTGTGGATTGATTCACCTAGCCTTTTTCACTGCTGCCTCTGGATGGGAAGGTGGGGAGGACATGCCCCAAGGATTACTGCCCTTTTGACCTAAGTTCCACGGTGATAGACAAAGGAAGCCGAGCTAAACATGACCTTCAGCCTTAAGTAGAGCCACTATGACTTATCCCTAGATCTGGGGATAAGACACTAGTTTATGTTGGTAACCACTGAAATGTTTTTTTGAATTGTTTTATATGCAGTATTATCATCTCCAAAATCAACAAGTAGAGAATATCTCCATGCAAATAGTAAAAGTTAAAATTTCAATATTTAAAAGTTGGTTTAATGTTTAACAACAGTTTATTTTTTATGTTCACT
This sequence comes from Cephalopachus bancanus, assembly GCA_027257055.1. Lineage (NCBI taxonomy): Eukaryota > Metazoa > Chordata > Mammalia > Primates > Tarsiidae > Cephalopachus > Cephalopachus bancanus. Next base: position 4,068,609 of record JAPVLO010000045.1, read on the forward strand.
AGGAATAGTAGAATTTAAGAATTAATCTTTAGCCGGGCTCAGTGGCTCAGCCTGTAATCCCGCGCCTTTGGGAGGCTGAGGTGAGTGGATTGCCTGAGCCCGCGGGTTCAAGACCCACCTGGGCAGGCGAGACCTCATCTCTACAATAAAATAAAAAAATCAACCGGGCGTGGTAGCGTGCACCTGTAATTCCGGCTACTCGGAAGGCCGAGGCGGAAGGATCGCCGGAGCCCAGCAGTTCGAGGCTGCGGTGGCCGGGAGCGGCCACTGCACTCCAGTCTGGGCGACAGAGTGAGACCCCAACTCAAAAAAAAAAAAGAATTAATCTCATAAAACAACATGATAGACATGTAGAGCATTCTGAAAAATGTTTCATATTAGTGAGTTTTCATTTTGCATTCTTCCTTTTAAAGTCTGAGTTATTATATTTGTTCACTTATACATTCTGTAACTTCCAAATAAAGCTCAATAATTTTCACCAAAATATCACAGAATTAAAAATTACCTTTTTGGCAGTTTTCATCAAAGCACTTATGAGTCTAATTTGGGCATTCGTGTATGTGTGTAGGCTACATGCTGTGAGAGGGAGAGGAAAATTCACCTTTCCTTGTATTCATAGCATTTACATTGTGACTGACAAATGGTTGGTGATTTATAAGCACTTGATTAAATTTAACTGCAGTTTCTTGATGCTGTTCTATTCTGTGCTTAACTGCCAGAGACAGGGGAAACATCATGGTAGAACAATTTAGCTACAGAGTTTCCAGACATCAGCCCTATGACTTGGCTGTGCTTTTCTTGCCATGTGTTGAAAATTATCATTCAGGCTTTATTTACTCATAAAACATACATATATATGTTTATAAAATTAATGTAACCTGGACATCTATGCTACCTCCTTTATAGAGTTCACAGTTGTGTTGAACAGAAAATGTAAATGTGAATCTGGGAGAAAGGTAAGAAATATTCTGTTGCCTGTCATTGAGGAGTGCATGTTTCATTTCCTTTCTAAGCTAGGAGAGGGAATTGGTGACATGATAATTATGCTCATCATTGGGAAAGAAGTGTTTTCAACACATAGCTTGATTCTGCTTAAGCTAATTCTGAGATAATTTTTTTTGGCCATTCATTGTCATTTTTGCCTTTAGCAATGGTGCCAGTAATCCTAACATCTGCTTGAAGAAAAGGTATGAAAATGTTCTATTGAATTATGCAATATTAGCACATTTTCCCAGGAAAGTAGAATTTGGAATAGATGCCTGCAATGCCCATTTCTCATTGAAGGGCACAGCATTGTGCTAGCTTCAGGTCTTACAATGGATTTGATCAGGGAAATAATCCCTTGTATAGCGAATTAATCAAGATTAAATCTTACAAATTCCTGTTGTTAAAAGAGCTTTATAGTGTAATTCTAGGCTGGATAGGGTGGCTCACACCTGCAATCCCAGTACTTTGGGAGGCTAAAGCAAGAGCCTGAGCCCAACCCGGGCAACATAGCAAGACTTTGTCTCTACAAAAGAAAAACACACACAAATAATATTAGCTGTGCATGGTGACACATATCTGTAGTCCCAGATACTCAGGAAGCTGAGGCAGAAGGTTCGCCTGAGCCCAGGAGGTTAAGACTGCAATAAGCCATGATTGTACAACTGTACTCCAGCCTAGGTGACAGAGTAAGATCCGCGACTCAAAAAAAAAAAAAGTTTAATACTAACAAGACTAAGCTCTGTTAATTCTAGGAAGAAAAAGTCCTTGTAAGACTTATTTTATTTCAGAGATCAGCAAATGACGGCCTGCTGGCCAAACCCACCTATGGTCTGTTTTTATAGATACAATTTTATTGGAACATGGCCACACTCTTTAGTTTGCATATTGCCTATAACAGAGATAATATAGACTACAAAGCCTAAAATTATTTCCTTCTGACCTTTCAGAAAAATGTTGCAGACCCCTGCTCTATTAGCTATATCATAATCAGTGACAGACTAAGATTTTTCTGCATTATTGCCTGCAATCTAACTGATTTAGACAACATCCCAATTTTCATGAATGAAGTTGGAATTGATAAGCAGTTAGAAATAAGATAATTTTTTATCTGAAAGTCCTCTTTGTTAGGAGACCTAAAGGACTTTACTCATGTTCTGTATGCATCTCTTCAGCAAGCATGAAATTATTGAATCTATTTATTTCCATTTAGGGAAAAGTTTGATGGGGAATGTGTGGTTATGTAGTAAAGAAAAATTCTAGTGTGTGTTTGGTGCTAGGAGAATCAGAATATTTTTCAAGTAAAGATGAGTCTCTTAAATTACTTTTCAACATTTTCTGGATGTCCTTTTTAAATGCACAGTAAATGTGGATAAACAAGGAGGAAACAGGAAGTTAGAAAATTACATTTCTTTAAAAAATACTATTTATTCTAAAATAGTCTTTTATTCTACTGAAGTAATAGTCTTTTCCTGCATAGTCTGAATTTAGTGATTTTCTACAACATATATTGATTTTTTTTCAGTTTGTGCATTTTAGTATCTATTATCTCTACAGGGACAATTGGTAATTGTCCAGATCATTTATTGTACTCAACCTGAAAAAAGAATAAGAGTGATTCTTTGACTTGCTGTTTGCTCGTGTTCTAGTTTTTATAAGATGCTGTCATGATTACTTGACAAATCTACAAAGTGAGCCACATCTGTTGGTTTTAAGCCGGCACAGCTGGAAGTTCCTTAGCTTCTGTACCAAACTTTTTATATGGGTATGAGTCTTAGTTGCCTATTTATGCAAATTACAGTGTTATTTATAAGCAAGTAAATGATCATTTCTAAGACAACATCTGCCCCACTGTCTGATTATTAGGCACCTGTTAAGTCAGCCTGCTCTGAATGGAAGGCCATATAGTGCTTGGATCAGAACACAGTTTGAAATAAATTGCAATCATTTGTGTGTTTATTGATCTCAATCTTAATTTGAGAGACATTTATATATTAGTGATTGATCTTAGATATGCTTTTTATTTCAAAACCTTTTCAGACCTTCAAATATAAAAATTTGGTGGGATGAGAACTAAAGGAAGATAAAACTTTAATTCTGGACTCCCAAGTCACTTACCAAGTATGTAACCTTGTGACAGTGTGACTTGACTTTGTGAAGTAGAAATAATAGCACAGTCTCATGGGGATGTCCTGAGGAGTAAATGGAAATGGGTATAAGCACACTGCCTTACACTTAGGTATGCAATAATTAATTGTTGGTACTTTTTCTCTACTTTACTTTTCTTTTACCCCTTCCAAAGCATAATCTGCTTTTCTTCCAGCCACCAAAAATGTCAGAATATAGATTGTAGGATGAGTCTAGAGACATAGATAGAATGCCTGAGGAGATCCTAAGCTATGCCTAGAACTGTTAGAATTAATTATTATTCAAACGCACAATGGCTTCTTTTGGATAAGAATAAATTTTTTATTTAAAGAAGCAAACTGAAGATGGTGGTTTTATCATTTCAGTACTTAAATGCCTTGTAGGTATGAGGATGGAGCTGTAAATACTTTTATTTTGTTTTATTTTGAGTTGGAGTCTCACACTGTCACCTGGGTTAGTTTATTTTTTGTTTGAGTCAGAATCTTACTCTGCCACCCAGGTTGGAGTGCAGTGGCATGCTCAAGGCTAACTGCAGCCTTGACCTCCTTCCTGGGCTCAGGCTCAGGCAGTCCTTCTGCTTCAGTTTCCTGAGTAGCTAGGACTGCAGGTGTGTACTACCACACTTGCTGATTTGTTTGATTTCTTTTTCTTTTTTTTTGAAGAGATGTGGTCTCACTATGTTGCCCAGGTTGGTCTTGAATTCCTGGCCTCAAACAATCCTCCTGCCTTGGCTTCCCAAAGTGCTGGAATTACAGGTATGAGACTCCGTGCCTGGGCTGTAAATGCATTATTTTAAAAAAGATTTATGGAAAGGATGTAATGTGCAATAGTGTACCATATACCTGAAGATTCTGTGAGACATTACAACACAATTTAGGAATTATATTGATTTTGTCTTATATATAGCATAACTATTTCTGTCAATGGAACAAGTTCACAATCATGCATATAATGGGAAATTGGATTAAAGGAGATTTTTATGACAAATTAAAAGTTATCTCAGCTTGGTAGCTATACTGTTTAATGAGACCGGCTTTATTTAATCTATCTCCTGTATTTACTCCTTGAACAGTTGCTAGCCAATTATAGTAATATTGTTACTGCTTGTTTTCCTAACTACTCCATTGGTCATTCCCTTATCAGTTGTGTTCCTATATCTACTCTATTTATTAATTTTTCTTCTTTATAGTCAGTGCTGACCTCTATTCATTAGAGGCAACATCTGTGGACTTGAAAGCAAAAGAGCTGTGTTCTCATCTTTTCTCTACCACCAATTAGTCATATAACTCTGGAAAAATCTGCTATTTTTCAAGCTCCAATTCTCTCTTTTGCTACCCCCTTATATAATTACAGAGATGTGGATTAGTTGAAGAAATACTGAACCAAAGGTCAGGAAACTTGAAGTCTAGCTTTGTGTTAACCTCAGGCAATTTAATCAGTACTGTTAGGCTTCAAATCCCTCATCTGTAAATTAGCGGGTTGCATAGGTTCATGGAACTTTGGCCCCCAACAGGATCTTAGAAATAATCTGATCAATCCCTTTGCTTTGCTCTGCTCATGAGGAAGCTCAAAAAACTTCAAAGAAATGCCAAGGTCCTAGCAACTAGGGAGTGGCAGACCTTGTTGTCTGTCTCCTGGGATCAGCTCTTCACACCCTATTATCTGAGGCTCTTTCCCTCTAGAGTATACAATTCTTATAAGCATTAAATGAAAATTTGTGGGGGCTCTTTTGGCATCTGGTATAAGTATTCAAATTATCAACCTTAATAATTCAGTTATTTATTTTGAATTGGTCACAGATTTTGGTAAAATAGTCCTAAACACTGCTTGCTACTATTATCTCAATTCTAAAACAGATAGAAGATTTTGAGTATTTGCTGGGTGATGTCTTCCACTCCTCACCTGTCTTCTTGTTCTGAATAATGTAAGAAGAGGGTGGGACAGGTTACTCCAGTTAGCGTGTGCCGGTATAATTGGTGAGGCCCTAGAGATCAAGCATCTCTTAGTTTGTGATTCTTCAGCCAAGGAGACATCCTCAGATGTTTTCTGGGCTGTCAGGCATATCTCTCTGGTTTCACTTGGATTGACTGTAAGAATAGAGAGAAAACAACTCTGGCATTTATCTATGGGTTCTTTTCAGCTTAGGAGATATGATATTCTAGGCTTACTTTGGAGCATTCAGAACATATAATGCTGAAAGGTAGGCAAGACTGAGTCACCCTGGAAATGCACTTGATGTTGATTTAATCAACCACCATGAGATTTAAAGCACATTTTTGGAAATTCATGCAGACATTTAAAATTCACCTCCTAAATTTCAAGAATGCAAGGTAACTTAAGTCCAACTTTCTTGTCTGTGTATCGGAAAACTGAATGGTAGAAAGAAATGAAATTAATTTACTGAATAAACTCAATGTGAACCCTCACAATTAGAAGTAAGAAAGCAAGACCATATTCCGGTCTCCTTAGTCTAGATTATTTTCTACTATGGCATACCCAGTCTCAAATAAACAAAGCCATTATATACTGATGAAATAAAAAATATTTAAGTGTGTCAGTGGATGAGTGATCCTCTAGAAAAATGAACCAGTGAAAGATGATAAGAACTTCAAGACAATCAAGTGTCATTTGGATAAAGAGGATTCAACTCTAAAACAAACTCCCAGGCATGGAACTCTTTGGAACACACGTGTATTGAACAGATTTCAGGAGTATTTTGTGTTCTGTTTTTATTCATTAGGTTACCATGTTCTGTGTCATGTGCAGAAGATAAGTCCTAAATCATGGTACATTTATTACTACTGTGTAGTGATATATTTGAGTTTCTTCTTTCCTTTCCTGTCTCCCTTATTCTAAGAAAACTTGTGTCTGTGTTGGGGTAGCAGCTCTGTAACAACAGAAAGAGGCATAACACATCTTTCAGTTGCAGGACAGGGATTTTCACTCTCAGTAAATGTCATAGATTGTCACTTGAACTTTTTATAAGGCTTATTCTCTATGTTTATTCACAGATGATCTGAATCAGTCCATCTGGAGGGTCATGGAATCCAACCAACAGCTATTCTATATTTTGAGACATGCTACTCTTGGGGTCTGGTATGATTTACTTTGTTCCTGTGGCTAAGCACCTGAGAAAAGTAAGTTTTCTTTGGCTTGGGTGAGTGAAGATCAATCTTGAGAGTCTTAAGATTTCTTTGAGTAAAGCAGATCAAATCAACCACATTTTGCTTTCAAGAAAATTTTTACCAGTTATTGGTGCCATCTACATTCCTAGCAACTAATCATTAGGTCTATGAAGAATCCATGGAATACAGATGGAGTGCCCCAACTGGTAATAGCAGTGTCCTTCATTTAAAGGGTTGTACATCATTTGGTCTGCTTAGTCTGGGTGTCAGAATTCTGATTGAACTTTTATGTTTAACAACACACTAATTCTTTATAATGGCAACAATAATTGTATTCTTCATAATGACGAAAATTAAAAAATCAAGAATAATCAAACCACAATCTGGGATGAGAATTATATGTAGTTTCTATGCAGTAAACAACAATAATGAATATCTAAGCAAAAGATTGCAAATGAGTTTAGTGGAATACTATCATAAACTTTCTGACCTCCTCCCTAAGGGAGTATTAAAACCCTCTGCATATGAAGCCATGGAGTTGTTTTTGTGGTTGAGTCTGTGACTGTGTCTTCTTTTACTATCTGTTCATTGAACCATTTTCCTTTCTTTACCATACTGACCTTTTTTAATGCCTGTCCAGACTGTAATGCTTATTTTCATGGATTAAGCTTCTAAATATCAACTGTAGAAGATTCCTCAATTTCTCAATTTCCTTCCTGCAACTGCTCAATTGTTGGATTTTAATAAGAAATTGCTTACCAAAGGGATCATTAAAGATGCTTGCTTTGCCTATATGTTGTACAAAATTGTACTTTTGGAAATTCTGGTGATATTCCCTGTTCTGCTTTTTGTATCTCTACCAATTTACAGCAGGGTTTAGGGAGAATATTATTACACACTCCATTTGGACAGAAAAGAACTTGTACACCAAAATCTACATGCATTTACTCCTTCATTGATAGAATAATAGCTTCATGATCTTTCTTAGGAGACATCTAAGTCTGAGGCTTTTCTCTTTATTCCTTTCTTATATGTGCTGCTGTACAGGTGCAGTATGGCTTTCATAAATACTGTCTTAACTGAATTTCAAGTTGCTGGTTTGAGGCTAGTCAGTTTTGCTTCATGAACAACTAGTTAAGTTCATAAGCCCAATCACCTTTCTTCTTAGTCTCTCACAATCTGGATCACTACCCATAAGCTCTAATCATCCCAGGCCTAGGTACCAGGCAATCAGGGACAGCTCCTGTGCCCCAGAGTCTGCCGAAATTATTCAAGCAGCCAGTTCTAAGTCTATTTACCCTGCCTTGTCCATTTCTTCCCACATAAATCACAATAAGGATGCATTCCCATAACTTTCCTCTTTGCTCCTGCTTCTTGATTGACTCTAGTACTTCCCCTGAGTGGCCCTGCATAGTGTTCTCTGTTTTCCTCAGGGAACTGTGGATATAACAAAATTGTGAAACTCTCTCTGGTTTCTTTATCTTGATCTGCATCTGGCCTCATCATACCTCACCCAAGGTTATATGGTTAAAAAAATTTGTCATGTGTGTTTTAGGTTTTCCTCAAATATTCTACTTCTTTTCTTTTCTTTCTTTCTTTTTTTTTTTTTTTTTTTGAGTTAGAGTCTCACTCTGTCACCCAGACTGGAGTGCAGTGGCCGCTCCCGGCCACCACAGCCTCGACCTGCTGGGCTCCGGCGATCCTTCCACTTCAGCCTTCCGAGTAGCCGGAATTACAGGTGCGCGCTACCATGCCCGGCTAATTTTTTGATTTATTGTAGAGATGAGGTTTCGCCTGCCCAGGCGGGTCTCGAACCCGCGGGCTCAGGCAATTCACTCACCTCAGCCTCCCAAAGGTGCGGGATTACAGGCTGAGCCACCGAGCCCGGCTCTACTTCTTTTCAAGAAGATATATATGCAGCTAGCAGATACATGAAAAAATGCTCAGTCTCACTAATCATCAGATAAATGCAAATCGAAGCTACAATGAGATACCACCTAACTCCAGTAAGGATGGCCATCATTAATAAATCAAAAAAACAACAGATGCTGGCGTGAGTGCCAAGAAAAGGGACACTTCTACTCTGTTGGTAAGAGTACAAGCTAGTTCGTCCTCTGAAAAGCAGTGTGGTGATTTCTAAAAGAAGTAGAAATTGACCTTTCATACGATCCAGCAATTCCTCTCCTGGAAATATACCTGAAGGAACATGAACTGTTCTTTCAAAAAGATACCTGCACATGCATGTTTATAGCTACACTATTTACAATAGCAAAAACATGGAACTAACTCTACTGCCCATCAAAATTGGACTGGATAAAGAAAATGTGGTACATATACATGATGGAGTATTATGAAGCCATAAAGAATGAAATCATGGAATTTGCAGCAAATTGGATGGTGATGGAGACCATCATACTTAGTGATCTATCACAGAAACATGTAACTGAATATTCCATGTTTTCACTCAAAAATGGTACCAGAACATTAATCACATTAGTACAACAGAGGGATCGACAGACACTGGGCACTGCCAGGGAAGGAAGCAAGGGAGGGGGACACATAACAACACAAAGGATACATGGTCCCAAACCAGGGGAAGTGAGGACAAGTTGAAGGCCCAAATTTCACCTGCATGCAGCCTACTTGTGTAGGTAATCCTTATTTATAACCCACATCACTATAATAAAATAGAATATTTAAAATTATACTCCCCCCCCAGTAACTCCAGTACTGAATAGGAGAAGAAAATGGAAATGATACAATAGCAAACGAATTTGCCATGTCTTAACAGATCTTCAAAAGTTTTAAGATAAATATCCGAAACAATTCTATGTAAATTTAATACATGCTGGAGCACACTATTAGAGATTATATTGGAATTTGCTTTATGTTTTTCAAATAGTTTGTTTTCAGTCACATTTCACATAATAACTTTTCCATCAATAATAGATTATATATACGATGGAGGTCCCATACGATTATAATACTGTACTTTGTCCTTTTCTGTTTAGATATGTGTAAATACACAAATACTCACCAGTGCAGCATTACCTAAGTTTTGTAAGCTTATTCAATACCAACTATTCCTTAAAAAAAAGGCCACATCAACATACAGAATATCTAAATTCAGTAGGTTCCAGAGAATAGAAGGTTAGTGTCAGGTTACCTAAAGTTATCCAAGGTTCCTAATTTGAGTACCGAATTTGGGTAATCTTGTAACTTGTTTTAGACACGTGAGTTTATTCCATTCCTGGTGTTTGTTCAGTCTTTCCGGGGACTCAATTATTCTCTCTAGTATATTAAAATCTGAAGTAGAGTTGGACATTTTCTTTTCTGTAAATACCTTCAATGCTGCATCTAGTCTCTAAACTTATGAGTAGAGCAAACGGGAAAATTAAAAAGAAGGAAAAATAAAGCAATAATATATTTATATAAGAAGAAACTGCTACTTGCTGCAATGTATTTAGCACAGTGTTGAACAGTGCCTATTACATAGTGAAATATACCTATCTACAAACTTCTGACTTGCATAAGAATAATAACTAATGAATATTGAGTTGCTTCTACACTCATACTAAAAATAAAATTATGAATTGAAATAGAATCTTTGATGAATTTACCTTGTTCCGACTCCCTTAACCCAGTGTTTTCCCAAGAGGTTTAATTCTCCATTTTACTTGAATATCAGTAACTACTATATATACATTTTTGAACAAGTTCATGAGGGACAAATAATGCCACTAAACTTACTACTGATTAATATTTCAGGGTATAGCTCAGAAAAATTATACCTGGAAGAAACCACACTACTCTGAAATCCTATTTGTAATACAATCCATCATTCAGAGATGTCATAAATAAAGCACTTTTGAGTTTATTTAAGACAAATCTTATCACTGCAGTCTTATGTGCACCTGATGAACAATTCATCAATAATTAATCTAAAAAAAGATTACCAGTTGATGAATTCAAACTGAATTTTTCTCACTAATTAGTTCACTGTAGAAATGGGTATTTCCTACTTTTATTGTATATTCTTGAATATGAATAAAAGGATACTGATGAAAATTACATGACTTGCTTAGATGGCTCAACAATACTGAATGGTGGTAATTGGACTAAAATTTTTATGCCTGGATTCATTCAATGAAGTATTTCCTGTGTGTATAAATAAGATTCAGTTTCCAAAGCCCACAAATATACTACACAGCTCATACCTCAAGAATATTATTTTAAATAGTGGATTATGTTTCCAAGAGTCAAGAAGACCATTTATTAGTAGAAGAAGAATATTTTTTAAAAAACTAAACTAGCAAATACTTGACATATACTAAAGAATATATTGAACATATACGGGAGACCCAAAAACCTGGAATTTATTAATGAAAAGTTATGTATTTATTTTTACACATTTAATCTTCAATTACCTTTAAAATACTCTCTGAGTTTCTGTTTGTTTATTGTTGGTGTGTAGGAATGCAACTGTCTTTTGCACATTTATTTTATACCCTGAGACTTTGTCAGAAAACACAATCCCATTCAAAATAGTCACACAAAAAATAAAATGCCTAGGCATCTTCCTAACCAGAGAAGTCAGAGACCTTTACAATGAAAACTACAAAACACTGCTCAAAGAAATCAAAGATGACACAAACAATTAGAAAAATATTCCATGCTCATGGATTGGAAGAGTCAACATTGTTAAGATGAACACTCTACCCAGGACAATATACAGATTTAATGCAATACCCATTAAATCACAAGCAGCAATCTTTTCAGACTAGAAACAATACAGGAATTCATATGGAAACATAAATGGCCACGAATAACAAAAACAATCCTTAGCAAAAAAAAAAAGAAGAAGCAGGAGGTATCACACTCCCAGACTTTAAACTTTACTATACGGCTACAATAATCAAAACAATCTGGTATTGGTACAACTACAGGCATATAGACCAATGGAACAGGGTAGAGATTCTGGAAGCAAAACCTCAATTTCTTAGCCAACTTATCTTGGATAAAACCTCCACCATCAACCACTGAGGAGAGGAGAGCCTCTTCAGTAAATGGTGCTAGGAAAACTGGCTGACCACATGCAGAAGATTAAAACAAGATTCCTATCTAGCACCATACACAAAAATCAACTCTAAATGGATCAAAGACCTAAATGTAAAATCACAAACTGTAAGAACTTAGAAAATTCAGGAGACACCCTTATGGAAATTGGAACTGGCAACCAATTCCTGATCAAAACCCCAAGTGTCCATGCCATAAGAGATAACATAGACAAGTGAGACCTTATCAAACTGACAAGCATCTGCAAAGCCAAAGGAACCATCAAAAGAGCAGGGAGACAGCGCCTAGTCTGGGAAAAAATATTTTCCAACTGTAAATCAAGCAAAGGCATAACATCCAGGATCCACAAATAACCCAAACATGGTGAAAAGAAAAAACAAACAAAAAACAACCAAACAGCCCCATTTCAAAGATATGAATGACACTTTTCAAAAGACATGAATAAACACTTCAAATTAAAATCATACTGAGATACCACCTAACTCATCAGGATAGCCACTATCAATAACTCAGAAAACAACAGATGCTGAAGGGGATGCAGTGAACAGGGAACACTTCTACACTGTTGATGGAAGTGTAAACTAGTACAACATCTGTGGAAAACAGTGTGGTGATTCCTAAAAGATCTAAAAATCAACCTTCCATATGACCCCGCAATTCTACTTCTGAGAATATATCCAGAGGAACTCAAATCATTTTATGAAAAAGATACCTGCATATGCATGTTTATTGCAGCGTTATTCACAATAGTAAAAACATTGAACCAATCGTGCTGCCCACTGAAAGAGGACTGGATTAAAAAAATATGCTACATATACACAATGGAATACTATGCAGCCATAAAGAAGGATAAAATTATGAACTTTGCAGTAACTTGGATAGACTTAGAGTCTATAATACTGAGTGATCTATCACAGAAACAAAGAACTGAGTACCACATGTTCTCACTCATAAGCAGACCTTGAACAATTATCATAATACTATAAGAAAGGGATTGGCAGTAGTGGGAAACTGCTTGAGGGAATACACCTAATGAACAAGGATACCAGCATAATGAACATTTGTATTTCTAACCTTGAATTGTACCCCACATCTTTAAAATAAAAATTAAGTAAACAACATTACAACAATAAAAAATAATACAAAAAAACTCTCCGTTTGATGCAATACACCTATCAAAACAAATGTGTCTCCAGACAAAAGCATTTCCACTGCTCAAAACAGTTTTAAACTTGTCAATTTTGATGACTTTTAGTGCTTCTCCCATGTTTTGTTTCTCCTGTTCCACATGGGCAAAACATTTCCCTTTAAGAACTATTTCAACAGTGGAAACAAAAGTCACTCTGGGCAAAATTTGGTGAATAAGGAGGGTGGGGCATGGAAGTCATGCCATATTTTGGTCAAAAACTGCATAACACTCAGTGTAGTGTGGGTAGGAGTGCTTGTAAATATCTTATAAACATCCTATAATGAAATGGAAAAACGCTTTGAAAGAATCTCCCCCCAAAATTCATTGCACCTGAATGCAGCCTTTCTGAACAATGCTAGCTGGTACACTGGTGCTAATGAGTTCCTAGAACACTTTCCTAGTAGGGGAAGCCTGCACTACAAAGGGCCCATCTGGTTTGGGGGGATCCCCATTGTATGTAAATTATGGGGCATGATTTCGTTTTTTGGAGGGGTCCTCCTTGTATGTAACTTATGGAGCATGATCAATGGATGAAATGGCTGGCTTTTATACTTTCTTTGAATCTTACAGGTCTATCAGCAGACCCTGTGCGACATCTTTCCTGTTTGGTCCATGAGTGGGGATGCAGATGGAATGAAGTCACCAAGAGGTAGCTTGCTCTCCTTGTGTCTCATCTCTGACCCTCCATCGTTGCTTTCATCTCTTTCCTGAAGGCCATCCTTCTTTGGTTACATTCCCACATGGCAGAATTTGGCCATCCCACATTTCCTATAATTACATGTCAAAGGTCCAATCACATGTGTAGATTGAATCTGATCTAGTTTTATTAGAGGGTCATTCCTGGACCAAACTACAATTTCCAGGGAGATAGAATCACAGGATATCAAGATGGCTGCTGTGGCAGGCGGGCAGCCTACAAATGTCTGCAATGAAATATTCATTTCCCATTTTCTAGTACTTTTCCTGTGGCAATCACTTCTAGGTAAAGAACCAGAATTCCTAGCTTTTATTCAGGTGGTAGTGCTAAAGTACATGTTGCATCTGCTTATTATTATAAATACCAGATATTTTGCTCCAGAGCTCATTTCTCTTGAGAAAAAAATAGTCTATCCACTTCTCTGTTGCAGAAAGTACCAGATAGTTATGTACCAGCTGATTGTTGAATCTTTCTAAAATCAGTTCCTATAGGGTGAATCAGATTTTCTCTAATTTTCTAGCTTGCTCCTTTGGTGTTTGTCCTAAAACTTGAAGACTGCAGGGAAGAAACTAGCTGGGCTGTATTTAGCTGGATTCTGTAATTTGATATTTCTGAATATCAGGAAGAAAATCTTTTGCTTCCACCCATCCAAAAAAAATTCCAATGCACTAACCTATAACTTTATCTGGAGTTTAGCCAAATATTTATGGTTATGTCATAACATTTCTAGATACAGAATATTTATTTGTGATATTTTAAGAGAATTTTGGGGTAGGTCAATCAGCATAGAGAAAGGGGTCAATTTATTGTCCAGAATAAATTGGCTGAAAGTGTCTAGATTTACTCTGTGAATTCCACCTGAAGGGTGTGGGTGGGGGGAGATATAACAGACCTGGTATCACAGAGTTATTTTAATTCTTATGTAGTGTACTTGGAAGTCAGTAATTTCATTTTGCACCATTATCAATACCTTGCATAACACCGCAGGACAGCATACTTACTCAGATCTCTTTCTATTTGTATGATGTTGATCAATAGCTGGGGCTCTTTGAACTTTAGTTTCTCCATCTAAAAAACAGAATAAGGTTACTATATGGATTATATTAATGTTGATTTTTTAAAAACTACATGATCTAGGATCTGAATAATACTCAACAGAAGTAGCTATGCACTTTATATACTTACCAAATTCTCATGAAAATCCTATGAAGAAATACTACTGTTATCCCATTTTATAGATTAGGAAATTGAGGCACAGAGGGCCTCAGAACCTTTTCCAGGTGACAACTTGATACAGTCTGACTAACATCTGTGTTCTTAAACCATGTTATGCTATCTTCTCAATGAATGATAGTTATTATCATCACTGCCGTTATTTTTGTTACTTGAAAATTAGAGTATTCTGCACTTAGACCAAGGAATCATCAATTTGGGAAAGGGTCCTTATTTTTCCAAGGGGGCAACCAAGTTTAAAACATCTGGGAAAAGGTATTTTATAATATTAGTGTATCTGTAAAGGATATTTTATATGAGCATAGATCTTATTTTCCTCAAGCCTCCAATCTGCTTCCAAGTTATCTCAGAACTTTCCTTTTCTTTTTTTTAATTGTGGGATACAATTCAGGGTTAGGTATGCAAATATTCATTGTGCAGTTACCCTTGTTGATGAGATGTGCCCCCCTCCCCAAGCAGATCTTGACTACTGTCAATCCCACCTCCCCACCACTCCTCCCCCTGCAGTTTCCCACTACAGACAATCCTTTTGTTATAGTATTACAGTAGTTGTTCAAGGTCCACTTATGAGTGAGAACATGTGATACTCAGATCTTTGTTTCTGTGAAAGATCACTCAGTATTATAAACTCTAATTCCATCCAGGTTGCTGCGAAGTTCATGATTTTGTTCTTCTTTATTGTTGCGTAATATTCCATTGTGTATATGTACCACATTTTTTTTATCCAGTTCTCTTTTGTTGGGTAGTATGGTTGTTTCCATGTTCTTGCTATTGTGAACAATGCTGCGATGAACATACGTGTGCAGGTATCTTTTTTATAGAGTGATCTGAGTTCTCCCTGGTAAATTCCCAGTAGGGGGGTTGCAGGGTCATATGGAAGGTTGATTTTTAGAACTTTTAGGAATTGCCACACTGTTTTCCACAGAGGCTGTACTAGTTTACACTCCCATCAACAGTGTAGAAGTGCTCTCTTTCACCACATCTTTTTTAGTATCTGTTATTTTTTGAGTTATTGATGATGTCCATTCTGACTGGAGTTAGGTGGTATCTCAGTGTAGTTTTAATTTGCATCTCCTTGATGACTAGTGAAGCTGAAGATTTTTTCATGTATCTGTTGGCTGTACATATGTCTTCTTTTGAGAAGTGTCTATTCATATCTTTTGCCCACTTTGTAATGGGGCTGTTTGTTTTTTCTTTTCAGCACGTTTGAGTTCCTTGTAGATCTCTCAGAACTTTCAAAACTGTCTGTGGCTACTGAAAGTTATAAAGTTTGCTGTCCTCCCCAACTGACTCTTTCTCCTTAGTTACTTTTACTTTCTGTCCTTCATCAGCATTTCCAAATCTTTTGGAGACATGCATTTCAACCATGTGCTAGAATGAAACATAGCTAGCTGACTAGTAAACCCACTGAGGTGGATTACCTGAAAAACTCCCAAAGAAATGACTATTTGAAATAAGAGCACATTAATAGAAATAATGTTATAACCTCAGACATGATGGTTGAGATAAATTTCGAGTAGTGTAGGGATTGGGGTAGGAAGACAAGTTTGAGAGGAGGGAAGATTATTTCCTAGCAGCTAGAATTGCTGTAGACTTTATCCTGGTATTAGGTTTGCCTACTCCTATGGTTATTCCAAGATAATGAGATAACCTCTGGACCATGCCCTGAAGTGCTCCTTAAACATTATTTTGAGTAGTTCCCATTTGACCAGCTGATGAGGTACATTTGGTTCTTCTCATTGTGATCATATTTCCAAGTTAGCACTTTTCAATAACAATTAACACTATCAACTTTAATTAAGAGGAGGAGTTAGGGCACATGAGTCTTTCAGTTCATGTCAGCTTACCAGAAATATGGATTCTGAATAATAAAATCACTAGGAAGATGCTTGATTACATCAGAACATAGTAGTTGTGATGAGCAGCTGATAATTGTGTTTACATACATAATGTTTTTTTTATTAAAAAATTATATTTTCTGGCCTGGCGTGGTGGCTCACATCTGTAATCCCAGCACTCTGGAAAGCCAGGCAGGAGGATTTCTTGAGTCCAGGAGTTCAAAGCCAGTCTAGGCAACATAGTGAGACTTTTCTCTACAAAAATGGAACAATTAGCTGGGCATGATCGCACACATCTGTAGTCTCAGCTACTTGGAAGGCTGAGGCAGTAGGATTGCCTGAGCCCAGGAGGTTGAGGCTGTTGGTGAACCATGAATATGCAGTGTAGCCTGGGTAACAGAGTGGGACTCTGACTCAAATACGTACATTTACACATATATATGTATATATGCATATATACATATATATTCCATCTTAGCATGGTAATGTGTTGAGATCTATACAATCACAGGCTTAATTAAATATAGACACTCTTTTAGGAATCATTTTTGATAAGGAACCTGAGTACCATGATAGTCTATGCTTACAAGAATTTGTAAGACAGAGACTACAAGCATTGATGTTAAACACATTCTTTCAAGCAAGTCAAATGAGGATCAGAGATGTGACATGGCTCCTGCATGGCATCAGCTGTTTCATGGTCAAATCAGGAGTTGAGCTCATGTCCTGGGACAATAAAAGTGGGACTCTTCTCAGGACACCTATGGAATAGAGGCCAGCTTGTCTTGGTATTTACCATAGCTCCTCTTGCTGTACCATGTTTGGGTAACTGCTCAACTTGTGTATTTGTTTTAACTCACCACTTCATGTATATTTCTATCTCCATTTCTTGCCACATCCTGTCTGCCTCTTTCTCCTACAAGGGCACCATACTATTTGTCATTTAAATAACACATTGCAATTTTTCTCTTCTCTAAGCTTTTTTCTCACAATGTACTAGCTGTCAGGCCTGTCCCTCACCTCCTCTCTTTCTTTGGGCTATGTTGATCCTATCCATCTTTTTATATTAAACTTCAGTGGCCACCTCTTTCAGGAAAGTTCACCTTATTTTCTGCTGGTATGCTAAAAATAGTGATATGTTGGCTCATTTAACAATAAAATGAATTATTATGTTAATATATCATGTATATTATGTAATATCCACAAGATGGAAATTAGAATGACATAACATAAATGAAAATATTAATTCTTGTATTTCTTCTGCCACCCCACAAAGCTGTCATGTATACTCCACTTAGGAGACTGCTGGTGTAAAGCGATAGCTCTCAAATTAACAAAAAAAGTAACTACGTGAAGTAATTGATATATTTATTAGCTTCATTGTGGTAATCATTTCACCATGTATAAGCATGAGGAGGGACCCCCAAAAATTGAATTATTTTTTGGAGGAAAGGTAGTATAGGAATCCCCCATCTGCATCAGTACCAGCTAGCATTGTTGTGAGCAGCTGCATTCAGCTTCAGTGATTTTTTTTTTTTTTGGAGATTCTTTCAACACTTTTGCCCACTTCATGATGGGTGGTTTATAAGTGCACCTGCCCATACTGCACTGAATATTCAGCAGTTTTTGATCAAAAACTCCCTCCCTATTCACCCAATCTCACTCTCAGTGACTTTTTTTTTTTGTTTCTCTGTCAAAAAAAGTCCTCAAAGGGAAACGTTTTGCCAGTGTGAAAGAAGTGAAATAAAATAAGGCAGAAGCACTAAAAGGTATCAAAACTGATAAGTTCAAAAACTGTTTTCAGCAGTGGAAAAAGTATCTTAATAGATTTATTTCATCAAATGGAGAGTACTTTGAAGATGACTGAAGTTTAAACATGTAAGACTAAATACACTTTTTTTTTCATTTTTTTTAAATTATAAAGATGTGGGGTACAATTCAGGGCTAGATATACAAGCATTGATTATGCAGGTACCCTTGTTGACGAGGTATGCCCTCCCTCCCCTAACAGTTTCCCTCAACTGCCAATTCCACTCCCCCTCCTCTGACAGTTTCCCTTTACTGCCAAACACTTTCTTACAGGATTATAATTGTTCAAGGTTTGCTTATGAGTGAAAACATATAGTACTCTGTTCTTTGTTTCTGTGATAGATCACTGAGTATGATCGACTCCAAATCCATCCAAGTTGCTGCGAAGTCCATATATTTGTCCTTCTTTATGGCTGCATAATATACCATTGTGTATATGCACCACATTTTCTTTATCCAGTTCAACTTTGATGGGCGACATGGTTGGTTCCATGTTTTCGCTATTGTGAATAGAGCTGCAACAAACATACGTGTGCAGGTATCTTTTTTGTAGAATGATTTGAGTTTCTCCAGGTATATTCCCAATAGGGGAATTGCTGGGCCATACGGAAGGTCAATTTTTAGCTCTTTTAGAAATCGCCACACTGTCTTCCAAAGAGGTTGCACTAGTTTGCATTTGCACCAGCAGTGTAGAAGCGTTTCTTTTTCTCCACATCCTTGCCAGCATCTGTTTGTTTTATTAATGATGGCCATCCTCCTGGGGTTAGGTGGTATCTCAGTGTGGTTTGGATTTGCATTTCTCTGATGATGAGTGCGACTGAGCACTTTTTCATGTGTCTGTTGGCTGCCTGTATATCTTCTTCTGAGAAATGTCTATTTATGTCTTTTGCCCACTTTTCAAAGGGGCTGTTTGTTTTTATCTTTTGGCACATTTGAGTTCCTTGTAGATCCTAGATGTTAGGCCTTTGTCAGGTATTCATTTGGCAAATTTTTTCCCACTCTGAATACACATTTTTAATAAATAAATTCTGATTTGGTGGAGTTTTCCCTCGTATATCAAAACTTCATTTTGCCCACCTTGCATATATACAATTTTTATTTGTTCACCATACCTCAAGCTGAAAAAAATTGGGAACGCACACACATACGCACACACACAAAATGAATCATTAGGAGCTGTTTTTGAAAATGTAAATTCCCAGGCTTCTGTTAGGTATTGGTTGCAGGTGAGACAAGATGGGGCCTGCAATCTATAATTTTTTATATACCTCAAGTAATTCTGATTCAGAGGCTTCATAGATCACATTTTGAGAAACACTTCTAGAGGAAAGGTGTTTGAAACCACCTCGAGTTCATCTCAGAATTCTTCTCTTAGCAGTTTTCTTCTTGTAATAGAAATCATGTGAGCAAATGTATATCAGTTATCTATTACTGTGTAACAAACCATGCCAAAGCTTAGTGGCATAAAATTAAACTCATCTTATTTGCTCATGATCTGGTGAGTCTACACATTGCACTGGTCCCAGCTGGATTGTTTTGCTGATCTTGCCAAAGGACTCTTAAGCAGCTGCAGTTGCTGGCAGGTAGGCTAAAACCAGATTATCTAGGAATCCTAAGCTGGGGTATTTTCTCTTTGTTCTGTGTCTCTCATCTTCCAGGAGCCTCTCCTGAGATCTCCTTCACATTTGTGATTTCAGAGCAGCAAAACAGGACAAGACCTTCTACCAGGCACTTTTCAAGCCTCAATATGTTTGCTTAAATCCCATTGGCCAAAGTCACCATGGCTAAGCTTAGAGTCAATGTACAAGTCACACCCCTAGGGCATAGATGAGGGTAGGTGTGCATCATTGGGAAAATTACAGTAGTAATGTATCACAACATGAATTCATGTGTATGTAAATCACTCAGTATTTGATCAATTCTTAGTAAATCAAAGTGAAGTCTATAGTACAGTCATCCTTGAGTATCCAAAAAGGATTTGTTCCAGCACCTGTTGACCTGATGACCGAGTACTCATATAGCTGGATCAGTTGACATCAAGCACTAAAGACCAAAAGTGGGATTCATCACTCTATGCTTGAAGTTGGCCAAGCAGTGTACCTAGGTAGAGAGTGGTAAAAGGAGGGTGAGAATATCATGTGACATAGTATTTTAAACATATTTGAGCTGATACTGTATTTATGAGGAATCAGAGGAATAAAGTTTTGTGTTTACCAGTTGGTAACAACTTAGGATTTTTAAAATCAAAAAGTTAACAGGCACCATCAAGAGACAAAACATATATTGATTGGGGAGTGACATAGGAAATATTAAAGTCATATTAGCTAATGTTGGAAAGCATTAGATTTTTTCATCCACATGTGTTTATTTCATCTAGAAAGCTAGTAACGTACACTGAACATTTGTTTGTTCACTCAATCAATGCTTATTTCATAAGTACCTTCTCTATAGGTGAAGTACTGATAGTAAGTTTGATAGTCGACTTGACAATGTATGAAAAATCTGACAGTTCAGTAAATTGAAAGGCAAACCATCTCAATTCCTGCTTTTTAAAAGTATGTTTATTAACAGGGACAATGGCTTCATTCGGAATTTGTGAGAACCATTCATTTAATTTTGGCTCTGATCTTTTCATCTTGTACCTTTTTGTTCTTTGAATAACTTTGAAGTCCAGGAGCACAGTGTTCTCAGTATCTCTTCATGGTCCCAGGTTAGCAACATTTGGTAAGAGAAAAGCTTTAATTTGTTTACATCAAACATGTGTTTGATCAAGTATCTAAACACTAAAGCTGTCTCTGTTCTGAAAGCCTTTTATTTTCTTAAACTTCCATGTCTCCCTTCTATTTCACAAGTCTTTATTAAGTCCAAAGTACTCAGTATAAAATGAAAAACTTCTTGGTCACAACATAATTTATTTGATCCATATAGACAGCTAGACCAGAACACCTCGCCTCAGAGAAACACTATTTCACCACTTTTAAGTAGTGAAAGCATGGATTCAAAGCTCAGTTTGGTACTGTGGAAATCATTCCCACAAAGCCAAGAAATAGGACACTCAAAGCAAACACCGGATAAAGGGGTTATTGCCTCCGAGCTAATGAGCTGTGTTCAAGGTAGATGCTTCCTCTGTTAGCTTTCCTTTCACAGAGCTTAAACACAAACCTCAGTCACTGCTTTCATTTATTCCTCACTTCCTGCCTTGCTTGCTTCTCTTTTCTATTGAAATCAATTTTGACCATGATTATCCAGATTGAGCAAGTGCATGTATATATGTCTAATTGATGCTGTGTACTGCATCTGCAACATACATTGATTGAGGCCTACAATATGACAGGTATGTTTTTAGATGCTGAGGATATAGCTGTAGAACATTACAGAATCCTTGCCCTCAAGGGGCTAACACTCTCTTGGGAGAGACAAATAATGTATAATGCGCTAGAATGCTACACATCAAATGGAAACTAAACTTAACTGCATGTCTAGGAAATGATTTTCTGAGGAGCTGATATTTTAGCATAAACATGAATAAAGTGAGAGAACAAGTCACAAGTGCATTGAGGAGAAAGGAATTCCAAGCAGGGGGAATAGCAAAAGCCCAAGATATGAGATTGCTTTGGTGGGATGAAGACTTGTAGCCAAGAATCAAATCATGTGGGGTCTTGTAGGCTGTGATAAGGAATTTAGATCTGATTCTAAATGTGAAAGGAGTTGTGGGAGTCACATAATCTAGTATATAGTTTAACTATCTCACTTAAATTCCTCACTTTAGTTAACAATACGATTGCTCCAGTTTATTGAGCAATTACTTCATGGTAGTCATTGTTTAGATTTACATATTATTTCATCTAATCCTTGCAATAATCTATTAGACAGATAGCATTATGTCTATCTTATAGATGGAGAAATGGAAGAGCAAGGGATTTATTAACAAGTTGTCTCACCTAATAACTGACAGAACTGAGATTCAAGCCCAGGAATATCTAGTTTTGAGGCCCATGTTCATTTTGCCATGTTGCTGCCTCTTCTTCATAAGGAATCTTGCAGGGATCTAAGATGGCTTGAGAATTGATCTGTGTATTGCTGAAAGGACACATCAGAAGGATCTTAGATTCTTAAACCTTGGGTTTTCCTTACCAACCTTGAGCTGAAGAATGTAACATGGAAAATAAAATAAATTTCTGTCTTATTTTAGAGGTCCCTATAATAGCCACTGAATCTAGATTCTAAATCATACAGAGCACAAATACCTTGAGAACAAAACTTCCATTTTTTAATAATGTTTCTTTACCATTTATAATCATCATATACTGTTCTTTACATTGTAGGTGTTAAGTATTTTTATTTTTAGTAAGTTGCTACATTTTAAATTAATGCTATTAAAAACTATAATAAATGTAAATGTTCAAAACATAATTAAAAGATATAAATTGTCAAATAGTGTTAAAAATCAGGATCCTATTGTGCACTGTCTATAAGTAAACCAAATATAAATATAAAGTTAGATAATGATGCCAGATAGATAGATGATAGATATATAAGTAAAGTAATAAACTTACACCTTGCAAGCACCAAGTAAAAGAAAGTTAGAGAGTTTACATAAATGTACAAGCACTTAAGAGAGCTTCAAAAGTCACAAAGAAAAAACTTATAAAATGGTGTTAGATATTAAAAAATTTTAAGTATATTTTAAAAACATTCATTTCTACTTTTGTCAAAATTGCATATGTACGTAGGTTTACATGTCAAATATTGTAAGACTGTTGATGAAAATAGCTGTCTTCTGCCTCCATCTTTTTGCTGGTCTACTCCTAACTTCATTCCCCATTTTCCAAAAGCAAATCCTTCTCATCCTTCTAAATGTTTTTCTCTGTCTTTTATCTCCATATTTTCAATATGAATAATAAAATAATATGTTTACATTATCATTTCTTGATTTTTCAGTTGAAAGGTGAAGATTTAGTTCCTTTATATACTCCCAACATGCTCACACATACCCTCACATAGACACATACACAGATGTCTATCTTCTCATCTCCTCAATGTATTTATATTGCTATTTTGGTATAAAGTAACATTCAATGTGTATGTTATTTCACAAATTATATGGTTCTGTAGTCATAAGTGCATCCGTTCCAAATGCATCCCCAAATCACTCTACCTCTTGCCACTTTTATGGCTACATACCTGGTCTAAGACACCATCTTTTCCCAGATTTTTGTAATAGCCTACGAACTGGTCTGTCTGCTTCTGCTGTTGTCTATCTATTAAAAATTTGCAACACAGCGGTCAGAGGGAGCTTTAAAACTCTTATATCAGATGCTGGTAGTTCTGTTCAAAGCCTCCAAAGGCTTTCCAAGCATTCAAAGTAAAAGCCAGAGCCTTGCAATGATTCTTAAGGTCCCAGTAGGTGCCTTAAGGTGCCTGTCCCCACCCACCTCTCCAATTTCACATCATTTTCTGTCACCAATCTCCAGCTACACTGACTGCTATGCTAGTTCTCAAAAATGCCAACTATACTGTCCCTTAAGACCTTTATACTTCTTTCCTCTCCCGGGGGCTTTCCTTCAGAGGCCACGTGTCTCAAACTCTCACATTCTTAAAGTCTTGGTGCAAATGTGCACTTTGTATAAAATATACCTCTTTCCTTATGGCATGCCTTTACTTTACTTTTCTCTGACCTACTTGATATAGTTACTTAGTATTTGCTGATTGTCTGTATCCACATAATCTAGAAAGCTCCAGGGGTAATGACATTGTCTGTGTTCTCCACCGCTGTTTCCAGTGCCTGGAATAATGCTTGGAGATTATTATTATTATTAATAGGTGCTGATTGCATATCTGTTGAATAAATGAATTGCTTATATTTGAACCACACAGTATATGACTATTCATTTTATTTCTTATGAAATTGTTTGTCTGCCTTGGTGTTTTATGATTTCTTTTAGGAAATAGTATCAATTAATTGCTGAAATTGCTGGATTATTTCATTTTTTAAAGCATACTCTTCTCTTTCCCATCTTTTTTTCTGTATATTCTTTTTTGAAAAGGGATTGCCATTAAATCTCTTGCATTTTCATTCCATTAAATTTTCAAATTTTCTGGTAATATAGATTTAATTTATACATTATGTGTAATTTATATATATTTAAATCTGATAAAATGTATATGTATTTATAACATAAATGTATAAAATTATGTATATTAAATACAATTTAATATACTTATAATTTATGATATACGTTATATATAAATAAAATACATAAATACAATATATACATATATTTATAGATTTAATTTTCAGGGAAATTTTATGTTCTTAGACTAGTTTTTTTTAAAGAAATGGTACTCATTTCTTGTTTCATGTACACAATGTTTTAAAACTTATTTAAGTATATTTATTTTAGCTCTTCTTGAAAGTTCATTTTTGGTCAATAAATTATTTGTTTTCTCTTTGTAGGTGTTAGTCAATGATATTTTTCACATTTTTGCTTTTGAAGTAGATGCTTTTGTCCCTTTTTTGCTGAATTGAGTTTTGTGACTATTTCAGGCCAATGGTACTGAGCAGGAGGGACATGTGTGACTTTTAGACTAGAGAATTTGGCTGCCCATTCCAGACCCTCCTAGTTTTTTTCCCCCATCTCTGGTATGGTGACTGGCAGGTTTGAGAGGGTGGCTGCCCTGCCAATCTAGGTCACTGAGTAACTATGATGTGCAGAGTCCGCCTGGCAGCTCCTGGTAAGCACACAGCAGGAGAGAAAAAGCAGTCATATTTTTTCACACCACTGAAATGTTGAGGTTGTTTGTTTTGTAGCATTAACTCACCTATCCTCAATTATTGGGATAGGCTCTCAACTTGTTTTGTTTTGGTTTAATTTTTCAGATTAACAGGAATTTCCAAAAGCCTGGTGCTCTTTGGCCATCCTTCAGCATTTGAGAGTGAAGTAGGTTATAATGAGGTGATAGATAGTGGATGTGGGCAGGTTTTGCACCAGGGTGATAGCACGGGAATGTGGCTGCATGTACATGCCTTGGTTTGTTCCAGGTTAGTTAGTTCAAGGTTAGTTGGTTAGTATCTCCAGGGGAATTCTTCAACATTTTACCTGAAAAGGAGGAAACCTGGAAAGGAGGAAATTTGGAGTTCTCACTCTGGAGTTAGTATAGTTCTTCCTACTTTCTGTGTTTACAGTCTGACTTCTCACCCTTTTGCCCTGCCTTGTATCTCCAACTCAGACATCTCTCTAGTTTATTCCAGAGAATAAGCCTCTTCTATTAATTTATTTCTTACAGGGCATTGGCTTCTCTAGTTGGTTTTAGAGAATAAGCCTTCTCTCTCACACTAAAGTTGATAAGGGATCTGTTATCTGGGTGAACAGGGTCAAGGATAGGAGATTGGGCTCTAACATTTTGATATATAGACTTTATTTTTTTATTTTTTAAAAGATGTAGGGTACAATTCAGGATTAGATATACAAATGGTCATTGTCCAGATAAAGTTTGGGCCCGCACTTTGGTCCCCACTTCGTCTGGTTTGAGATCAGGCACCCTTATTGATGAAGTGTGTCGCCCCACCCCCACTCCCCTGGCAGTTTTCCCAAACTGCCAATCCTTTTCAACGAGTTATCTTAGTTTTAGTTCCAAACGAATTCCCAAAGTCTTCCAAAATTACCCAGCACCTCAAAATCTAGGTATCTTCTGCAGAGCATTTCAGCTTTTTAGCTGAAACAGCTATTAACATTTCTTGTTTGCTTTTATTTCCTTTCTTTTCTCTGTCTTTTTTGTTTCACACCATACATTTTTTTCTTTTACTGCTGTATTAGTGTTATTTGAGAAAGAAATGGAAATACCAATCTTACATTTTTTAACAAGACACTCCTAACAAATGAATACTCTTGTTAGTTAAACTTGACTTAAAGCTTCCATCAGTCTTCTACAGAATCAGAACCCCGACTACATTTTATGTCAACCATCTGTTTGTATACCATGGTTACTGTTGCAGATTATTAGACAACACAGCAGAAAGAAAAACATTTGTTGAGACTTTATGCCATACCATACATTTCACCCTTTTACAATTTAAAAATGTAAATGCAATGTGTAAAATTTAGTGGTTTCTAGTATATTCACAAAATTGTGCAAACTTCTATGCACTTTCAAAGAACTTCGTTGTATTTAATCCTATCTCAGGAGTCACTATCATTAACATTGTGACAAACACACAGAATCAGGCCACAGAGACCAAGACGCTTGCCCAAAACCTCATATGTAGAGAGAATGGATTCTGTACTTGAACCAAATCTGTCTATCTCTAAAGTTCAAGTTTCTCCAGCTCACTCATTTGCTTAAGAAATAGTGAGTTTTCATCATGTTTTTCATTGTACCAATGAACCTTGAGAGGTATTAAATAAACTCTTTTCAGTTCTCTCATTCACATAATAGAAATAATAATAACTACCATCACATTTTTACATTTGTATTGAACTATTTTTCTGAGTTTCTTCACATGTATAACCTAACTTGATTCAGATGGATATGATGGGAATTTAACATGTAGCACTAAGTAAATGTAATACAATTCATATCTATGTAAATTAAATAAAAGAGAATATAGCCAAATTGAAAGTTAGATAGCTTCATCCAAAAGTATGTTTTCAACTCTATTCCTGGAGGATCATAAGTCAGGGATATTCTGTTCTTATAAAACTCATCTAAAACAGACTGAGAGTAAAGAGCTCTGACTGTTAGAAAGGCTTGGAGTGTAGACCGAAAGTTCTCAGAATATAATACCTAGTAATCTTATCTTTGAAAATAACTTTTACACATTTTACAGATAATCCCCTGATATTGCCTTCTGAGAGTTTTATTTTAAAAACTTCTTGTTCATTCATTAATGTGTGTCATTCAGGAAGGAGCACATAATCCCAAAGCCTGGGTGAGATGTGCCACTATTCCCTGGACATACTGCAGTCATGGTAACGGGAATTAGAAGGACCAATGTTGTATTTCATGTCCCTGACCTATGGCCCTATTTCTGTTTGGAGAGGTGCTTATGCTATCAGTATCTGTTATCAAAAGTGTCCATTGGAGAGAAAGACAAGCACTTCCATCATCCTATCTTCAAAAAATAAACAACTGGAGTAAATATAACTAATGAAACAGACCATTTTCTGCTTCAAGTAAGCTTACAATAGGAATTGAAATTATCAATGTAGAGCAGTGGCTCTCAGATGTGGTCCTCAGACCAGCAGCATCAGAATCACCTGGGAACTTGTTAGAAAGAGAAATTCATGGTTGACCTCAGACTTACTGAATCAGACACTATGGCAGCGGGATACAACCATCTGATTTGACAGGCTCTCCAACCTGGTGATTCTAATGTCTGATAAAGGTTGAGACCTGTCATGTAGAGTAATGTGAAGATGACAATGCAAAAAATACACACACACAAAATAGAGAACGTAATATATTCCAATTATTTTTTAGCAGCATTCCACAGGATAATCATAAGATAAGTGAGCCTAAGTGAAACTCAAGGACATATTTGATCGCAGCCTTTGAGTGAAGTCAGGCAGATGTCTAGACAAAAGAAAACACATTTCTATCATGTTATTGATGTAAGAAATGGAGATGCTCCCCATTGTCCATGTCTGCCTTATACTATTATCATGCAGATTAGAAAAACCTGGTAAAATCCAATTTATAACTCAAGAGTTACACAATCAAAGGAAAAACAACAAAGGTGCTAATTATGTACTATATTTTATGATATTAGAATTAATAACTTTTTCACCTATCTACTGCAATCTTTTGTATTTTAATTTATTCTGTAATGGATATAGACTAATTGTTCCCATTGTAATAATATTAAAGTGAATTATTGGTGATCACAAACTAGAAGTTTTCTGAAAACTCATCTGAACTGTATACCATACCAGACTTATTTAATGTATTTGTTTCAATTAAAATGCAACTTGCATTCATTCTTTGGATAATACAGATAAGTATATGGTAAACAAGTTACTTTTTTTTTTGAGTTGAAGTCTTACTCTGTCGCCCAGACTGGAGTGCAGTGGCTGCTCCCGGCCACTGCAGCTTCAACCTGCTGGGCTCCGGCGATCCTTCCGCCTCAGCCTTCCAAGAGTAGCTGGAATTACAGGCATGCGCTACCACGCCCGGCTGATTTTTTGATTTATTGTAGAGATGATTGTGCAAACCCGCTGCCCAGGCGGGTCTCGAACCCGCAGGCTCAGGCAATCCACTCACCTCAGCCTCCCAAAGGCGCAGGATTACAGGCTGAGCCACCGAGCCTGGCTAACAAGTTACTTTTAAAGCTCCCAGAGTTAACCAGTTTTGATGTTTAATATGTAATCTTCCAGTCTTTTATCTAGGCATTTCAGTGGAATTGACACATTATACTTACAACTTTTCTAGTCTTTGGTTAATTCATCCAACTCATATATCATACTTTTTTTCTTATTAAAAAAATCTTCATAATCATTATTCAATACAATCATATAATATGCTAACGTATACAGATTTTTCTTTCCTTTTTAATTTTTCTTTTGCCATTACATTTAAGTCTTTAATCAACATCTTTGTACATAAGTCTGTATCTAAAGTTCTGGTCACTTCTGATATTTTTCCAAAAGTAGAGTTATTAGGCCTAAGACCATCAATATATATTTAAAATTCTTGATACTCGTTGCTAATTTTCCCACACAATATTGTAGAAAACTATGTTTGTTGGCATTTCTTGGGAGGGTCTTTCTCATTTGCCTTCACCAGCAAGGTTTTCATCATGTTTTAATTTTAAGTAAGCTGAGAGGCAGGAGGATTGTTTTGAGACCAGGGACTTGAGATCAGCCTGGACACCATAGTGAAACTCCATCTCTAAAAAACATGAGTAATTAGCCAGGCATGGTGGCATGCACGCATAGCCCTAGTTAGGAGGGAGACTCACTTAAGCCTAGAGTTCGATGCTGCAGTGAACTATGATTGCACCACTGCACTGTAAATAATAATAATTATTATTACTTTAAGTAAAAGTTGCTATTTTTGTTACTTTAATATGCATTTATTTCATTGCTAATTAGGTTGAACATATATTCAAATATATATTAAATGTATGTATTTGCTTTTTAAATAACTCTTTTCATAATCTTTGCTCATTTATCTGTTGGGGTTTGAGTGCTTTTCTTACTGATTTTTGGAATTGTTTTTTAAGGATTTTTCTCTATTAAGAGTACTGAGAGTTAGATCTATATGAAATAACACTAATAAAAACAGGAACAGTCAAAAAATAAGCCCAGGCAAAATTCAGTATAAAGGTTTGCTTGCACCGAGCATCTTCCCCACACTGCTCTGGTGATGGCTCACTCCGCATCCTGTATTTGATCAAAACACCTCTTTACCTACAATGCCTCCTTTTTCCTCAGTCCCTGGTACAGTCCTCCACCATGAAATGTTGTATGTATTGCCTTCTCAGTCTCTTAGATCAATCAACATTACCACTCTCTAATTAAAACATTATCAGCTATCACTTGGACTATTGCAAGAAACTCCTTATTCCTGGACTTATATCTGGTTCTCAATTTAATGAAAATCTGCTTATATCCCCTCCCCCTCTTCAAGCTTAAAGCCCTTCCGAGTTGATTTATTGTCCTTAGGATTAAGAAAAATCCCTCTCACATGGCCTGTGTCTGTGCACTGTAGTTTCATTCAGTACCAGGTTCCCCCTTTCTCTCCATTGGCATTACCGGTCTTGTAAATTATCATGTCTTCTTTGGATACAGGGTCTTTGCTCACGTTCATCCTTCTTCCTGGAACATTCAATGGATTCCATTTCCTCTACACTCTCTTTACCTTGTTGACTCCTAGTCTTTCATAACTTTCCCATCTCAGTTAAAACTTTCTTCTACAATCAAACATCTAGGTTAGGTTCCTCTTGTATGTGCATTCAGAGATCCGTGCTCCACTGCATTGGAGCACTTCTCTTATTGCAATTGTACATGGATTACTATAATTTGATTAATATTTGTCTTTCTCACTACATGGCTAACTTTGTATCTTCATAACGAGAAGAGAAAGGCATCCACTGAAGTTATGCTCCGACCCTTCCAAAGAGACTGTCTTCCATGATTCCATTTCAAAGAAATGGTTCCCACATTGTTTAGAATGATATTCTTGCATTGTACAGGTGACAAGAGACTTAAAAGATTTACATCTCAAAGGGGCAGAGATACAAGCAATCAACAGATACGTGAAAAAATGCTCAGTCTCACTCATCATTAGAGAAATACAAATCAAAACCACTTTGAGATACCATCTAACTCCAGTAAGAATAGCCATCATTAATAAAACAACAGATACTGGCAAGGATGCAGAGAAATGGGAACATTTCTACACTGTTGATGGGAGTGTAAACTAGTTTAACCTCTGTGGAAAACAGTGTGGTGATTCCTAAAAGAACTAAAAATTGACTTTCCATACTATCTATCCAGAAATCCCCCTTCTGGGAGTATACCTGGAGGAACTTAAATCATTTCTACATAAAGATACCTGCACATGCATGTTTATTGGAGCATTATTCACAATAGCAAAAACATGGAACTAACTGGACTGGATAAAAAAATGTGGTACATATACACAAAGAAATATTATGCATCTGCAAAGAAGTACAAAATTATGGACTTCACAGCAACATGAATGAATTTAGAGTCAATAATAGTGATCTATCACAGAAACAAAGAACTGAATACCACATGTTCTCACTCATAAGCAGACCCTGAACATTTACCATATTACTATAAGAAAGGAATTGGCAGTAGCTGGAAATTGTATAAGAATGTTTATGTGAATATAATTAACATGATAAAAATAATATATTCTCAGAAAAGAATTTATAAATGTAAGTTTTCTAAGGTAAAGTAAATATAAGTTCTCTAAAAAAGAAAGGACAGGGCCATGAGACAGCCTGTCTAAAGTTCAATCAAACTGAGAGGATGTTAAAGCTGTCTTGGTCACTCCTCATTGTGCAAATATTCCCTACCTTCTGCTCAGGAATCTTGAAGGGGACTAAGACTTGAACTGCAGTTGTTTCCAAGTGACGACTGGTTGGGGACATGGGTATGGATTCAAGCTCCAAGCTGTCTTTATCTTCTAAGACCCTTTTCTGCTATAGGGTAACTGCACCTTCTCACCTTCCTCACTTCAAATTCCTCCTCCTTCTGACTCCCTCTGATCATTTTAATTTTATCTTCTTTTGTTTCTCTTTTCCTTTGGGCTGGTCTTATCTAATATCTTAAAAGCTTTTTTAAAAAAATGACCCTGTAAATATGCCTCTAGGAAAAGAATCTTTGTTTGAATTTAGTTCAGTCATTTCTTTGAATCTTTGTTAGTATTTCAGAGAAAGTTGGAGAAAAGAAAAAAGGCCCTCTAGGTGAGAGAGGAGAGAGTGAGAAAGAGGGAGAGAGAGAGAGAGAGAGAGAGAGAGTGAGAGAGAGAGGGAGGGGGGAGAGAGAGAGAGAGAGAGAAAGTAAAAGTGATCAGAAAATCACACTGAAATGTAAACTTGTATCACATTCAAAAAGTTAAAGTCTTCTCAGGTCTCTCTGTCGTTCTACCTACTCCAACTTCTAATCAGTCTCCCATGTTCCCAGGTAGTAGACACTCTGTAAAAACTCTTCTCTCGACTTCTACACCGAATTTTCACTAATATTTTAGATAACTCCATGTCTCTCCCTTCCCCTGCCAAAGTGTGTTCTTAACCCGGAGCTCATTCCCTTTCCCCCCAAAGTATTGAATATTTATTGAGAACTGGGAATACTTGCAACAATTAAAAAA
The DNA here is from genome assembly GCA_027257055.1 of Cephalopachus bancanus. Taxonomy (NCBI): domain Eukaryota; kingdom Metazoa; phylum Chordata; class Mammalia; order Primates; family Tarsiidae; genus Cephalopachus; species Cephalopachus bancanus. Next base: position 4,100,547 of record JAPVLO010000045.1, read on the forward strand.
CAGAAACAATCAGTTAAAAACAAACAAACAAAAAACTTCCCAGCCTCATAGAATTTATATTTTAGTGGAAAGGTACTGATAATACAATAAAAAGAAAATGGAACAGTAGAGCAAACGGTGAGAAGTAATAGCATAAAACTAATAATAGAAGGGGCTCAAGAAGTGCAGGGAGAGGGGAACAATTTTAAACAGAAAGCAGTCAGACTGCCCTCATTAAAAAGATGATAGTTGAATAGATGCCGGACATGGTGGCTCACACATCTAATTCCAGCATCTTGGGAGTCCCAAGAGGGAGAATTCCTTGAGCCCAGGAGTTTGACACCAGTCTGGGCAACATGATGAGATCTCGTCTCTACAAAATAAAAATAAAAATAATTAACTGGGCATGATAGTGTGTGCCTGTAGCCCTAGCTACTCGGGAAACTGAAGTGGAAGGATTGCTTGAGTGTAGGAGGTCAAGACTGCAGTGAGCCAGAATTGTGTCACTGCACTCCAGCCTGAGTGTCAGAGCAAGAACATGTCTCAGGAAAAACAAAGAAAAAAGATAGTCGAATAGAGACTTTGAGGACATGAGTAACTGGAGGAAGAACATTTTAGGCACAGGGAACAGGTGGGCAGAGTTTCTCACCCTTGGTACTGCTTTTTTGAGCTAGGTCTTTGTTGTGGGGGACTGTTCTGTACATTGCTGGCTGTCCAGCTGTTTCTCTGGCCATACTCACTCAATGCCAGTAACACCACCTTCCCCCACTTGTGAAGATCAAAAATGTCTCTAGACAGTGGCAAGTGTCCACTGGGCAGAAAATTACCCTTGATTGGAGTCACTGAGCTAGAGCAAAGCTCCTAAGCTGAGAGTATGTCTAAGCGAAGATGATCCTTGGTTTTATTCTTGAAGTGGCACAAGGCTATGGCTAATCCCCAGTGTGTGTCATAGTGTCTGGAACATTTCTGACTTAAAATATGCTTGTTGTTTAATTCTTCTTAGAGCCTCTTCCAATTCTTCATCATCATTTGGAGAAGAAAAAAACACAAATAGAGGATTGTAATGTGCTTTATTTTTAACTAATAACATAACTAGTTCCTGTTTGTTACATAAACTTATCTGTTAGTCTTCCTATCCTCCTAGGAGAACCAGGGTTTGGTTTATTCTGTCTCTTCCTCCTTCTTAATTCAGTCTTAATACCGTTCTGTCTTCTAAACTCAACACTATTTGTTAACCCTTCTTTTTCATTTGTTTCCCCAAATTTTCCTGTCAGATTTTTTTCTAGTGAGACCCTTGGCGCATGTCACCAGAGTAAGATCAACTCTGGACATCTTAGGAGGTTTTAATTGATTCTCAGAGATGAGGAAAAGGAGAGAAGGAAGGAAGATGTGATAAAGGGAGAGAATACACACACACACACACACACACACACACACATATATACATTTTTGTCTCTCTCTCTATCTCCCCATATATATTTATAGAGAGAGAGAGCACCAAAAAATGTATACATACTTTGAGAAAGGAAAAAAAACTGTATTGAGGTTGAAAGATTAATACAAATCATGTTTGACTTCATGTTTGACTATCAGTGTCCAGACACTTTTGAAAAGTACTTTGAAAAGTAAACATGGATCACATTTATGTATCTAGAGAGAGAGAGAGAGATTAAAATATTCAAAGTAGATAGCTTAGTCCCTTTAGCCCTATAGTGTAAATAGTTGAAAAGCAATAGTGATAACATCCTTTGTATTAGAGACAATGCTGGTGGTCCATCTTTAATTTTCACTGTGATGATTAATTTCAACTGACTCATTTATCCACTCATCTGATTTTTAGCTCAGATCTCAATTTTTACCAATGTAAAAATTTAATTTTATTATCTGGCAATTATAAATCAATAAGCACTAACATCCTTGTCTGAAAGAACAGACCCATCTTTGAACTCTCTAATGCTTGATTTTTAATTATCTTATTATGCTTATCACTCATTCTCTTTTACAATAGTTATTAGAGTATATGTCTTTTCTCTTCTATTAGATTGCATGAAGACAGAAACTTTATACATACCATTATGTAAAACCTTAAGCACCCTGTTTACTCAGTAAACTCTACATCCTCAGAAAACAATAGAAAAATGGCATCAGGTAAGACTTCTATTTCCTCATCCCAAACTATTCTGTTAAATAGATTTCTATCCAAGTCCTTCCTGTTCTGGTTTCTGATCTTGGAAGAATGGCCACCATCCTTCTGTCTCTCTCTCACATTTCTTTCCTGTCTTTTTGCATTTTTACCCTCTTGCTGTTTATTGGCTTATTGAATAGGTAAGGTATTCCTAGGTAAAGTCTTTCCTGCCTTTAAAGCAAGGGGAGGAAAAAAAAGGAGAGGAGGAGGATGGAAAGAACAAGGAGCAGGAATAGAAGGTCTCCACTCCTTCTAAACACAAGGCCTTTCAGTGCTGAAACACAACATCTTTGTCTTTAGGTTGTTTTTGCTCTGAGCATCTTTCTTTTCTGGCCTTACTTAATTAAGTACTATTCATTCCTCAGAGCTCAGACCAAGACATGTCTCTCAGGAATTCTTCTGTGGTACCTCCAAACTGAGATAGGTATCCTTCTTCTGTGTTCACATAATAATTACCAGAAGATATTGAGTAAACTGAAAACAGCAAATATATCCTTCATAACTGTATCCTTGTGTGAATGGATGACCAGACAATAAGCACCAAATACACACCTATTTGCTTAACGGATAGGATTATTCCCATATGCCTTGACTTTGAAATAATGCAGGATTCTATTCTAAAAAAAAGTATATACCTACACACTGCAAGTGTTCATTTCTAGGTTCCATTTAGAAAACTTAAACTTGTTTTTAAATAAATATTAAAAATGTTTTTTACTACAAAATGTAATGTTTGTGTTGTTAAATATTCACATATACAGAAAAATACTAAGTAAAAATGCTTTTTGTACTACTCTCTTATTTAATTTCCACTCTCAAAAAAACCTGTTAACAATCTTTTTAGGTATACATACACAAATGAACTTTAGCTTTAAATATGGACAAAGGCCAGTTTGAAGTTGTTATTTTTTTCTTTAACAAACAGTATTTTCTGTTTAAAAAAATACTGATGCCCATTGCTCCACAATGACTGTATTTTCAATCACTGCCCAACTACCAGCCATGAGGGCAACCTTGATATATCAGAGACTAAGGGCAATGCATGCATTTTCTGAGGTGATTGTAGCATAGAAGAACACAGAATTGAATAAATTGGACAGGGTATGAAAAGTAGTTTAGGGCAGGGCTTCTCAACCTCAGCACTATTGATATTTTGGACCAAAATTAAAAAACTAAGATGATGTTAAGTAAATAAACAAACAATTATATATGATCTAAATATATCATTTAAATTATCTGGACTCTAATTCTCATCTATAAACGAGTGGCCAAATTAATTTCTAAGGTTCCTTATAGTAATTCCAGAATTTCAATCAAGGAGAATTTTTTTAAAGTACCATAAATAAGAGATCAATAAATAATTTTCACTTATGAAATGAGAGTAGATTTTCTACCTTAGAAAGTTAATATAAAGAATTAATATTATAATATGTATGGTCCAGCAACTTGATAAATATGAAGCCCTGTCACTGTTACATCTTATGTTGGATTATTTTTAGTATAATTCTTCCTTTCCAGTAGCTTTGTACATTCAGATTACAAATGAGTTGATAGAGTTAAAGTGATGTAATAGCCTTAAGTAAAAGCCATCATGTAAATAATTTCTAATTGCTAATACAGCTAGGAATTACACTACTATTTTTATAACTGTTACCTAAGTTTACAATCACCTCTTCAGGAAAATTATAAACACATGTTTTATCTTCAATTAACCTTGACAGATAGATCTGGCCTATATTGTTTCAGAATGACAAGGAAATTGCCTTAACACATTAATATTTGATAGCTCTTCATAGTGACAAAGCTAGCTCAAATTTCTATTCAATTTGCTAGGACTACCTAGAACAAAATAATGAAATAAAATGTATATTTTAAAATGAAGAAAAAAAGTGATTAAAGATGGCATCAAAGAAGCAAAAATAATTAATGTCTTTTTATCCGTATATTTACCCAAGTAGTTATGGGGGGCCAGCCCCCCAAAAGAGATTTAGAGGGTCCCTGGAAGGTAGGGCAGCGTCGGTGAATATTCTGGAGAAATAGAAGGGAAGAAAGAGACTGGACTCTGTCTAGTGCAGAGGCCGATTCTGTAGTAGGGATAGATATTGGAAGCAAGCAAGATGGAGGCATAGATATAAGGAGGAAGAAAGAGAAAGAAAGAAGGTGGACAACTGTTCAGTGAAATGAGCAGAAGCCGTTTATTGGGACCAGCCGTGAGTCTTTTATCCCAAACTTTCACATGTTAAATCACAAGACTTTCACGTGAGCACAAGGCCAGGTGGGTGAGGTGCATCCCCCACCCACCAGGTGTTTCCTTAGGCATGAGGAAAGACAATCCTAATCAAATCACAAGAGTTTTACAAGAACACAAACCCAGGTGGGTGGAGGGCGTCCTCTCCCACCAGGCATTTTCCCCAAGCATGAGGAAGGACAATCCCAAAATTATCTCACTGTTCCTTATGCTTGGTTTATGTTCCTCAAAAGCAATACAACCGTTTTAATATCATAAAATCCTAATAGTCAATAACTTCTAAAACTTATGCATACCCAACACCTAATGACTGACTTAAATCCTAATCTTTCTATTCTGTGTTAACTTTACCTGTACTATAAACAACTCTTAATTATGGCTTAAACCAGTTCCTAAAGAATGTGACTCAGCCCAAAGTTTGTGCTGGGCCATTTCTGGTAACCCTAGATAACCATCTCATGCTGGAAACAGCTCTCTAAATGTATATACTAATTCTACAAATATATTTTTAAATCTTATAAAGAAGCTTGTATCACATATAAGGCTCCCAAATGTGATCCGAGTTTGAACTGTGTTAAGTTTAAAGCCGAAACCACAGTCTGTGAGAAGCGGGAACAATGGATCCCTAGAGTCAGCCATGCCTGTCATATTCTCAGAACTTCATGCTTAGATCGTTAAAATCCCTACCACTGGGTAATGCTAAACAACAAGGAAAGGAGGAGGGAATGGGCCTTCAGCCCCTGAACCAGTCTGGTGGTCTCAGGGTCCGCAGCCTGCCTGGATCCCTAACGCTCAGGCAGGCCTCCACGGCTGGCTCCCAACAAGTAGTAACCCAATGATAAAGGCATTCCACACAGCACATAGTGTTGTGAAGCCAAGCTCTCACTTCCTCCTAATACTCCCAAATTCTGTATCACCAGCCCTTGCTGATCCTGCACTTTCCTTCATGTCTTCCAGCTCTCTTTGTTTCTCTTTCTTTAATTCTTCTGTGTTCTTTCCTGTGTGGATTTCTTAAATCATCTCAAACTTCTCAATTCTCTTCTCTCACCCCTCAGCTCCCAGTTTGCTTATTATAGTTGCTGTCACTTAACTGAGAATAATATGTTGCCTCTCAAGCCCAAGTCTAAATGTATGGGACGGAGAATCGATTTGACCCAATATGGGACACAAATCCAGCACTGGTTTGTCTCATCACTATTGCCTGAGGGGCAAAATCATCCTGCATATACACAGCTTCCAGATTTTAACCTCCTAGGACTTGTTAGGGAACATGGGGAGAGAACAATTTGCAGAAAAAGTGGACTATAAAATCACCCTAGAAAGCATCATTCATATAGAATACAACAAAATAAAGTAGAAAATATAAAAGTTTGTTGTAAACCTTCTAAATTAAATGTTATTTAGAAGGAAGATAATACTGTTGCTTTAAATGAAGAGGTGACAAGAATAGCTATTACTTTTAGATCTCTGTCAATTGTATTTCCAAAGATGGTAATTGATTCTTTTTACAAAAAGTACTGTCAGAACAATTCTTTGTTGGCTTTGCTGAAAAATATCTAGGTAAGAATTACCAAACTGTGGGTTAAGTTCAGGGGAATTAATAATATTAATCTGCCCTCAAAAAGCTTATTGTTTAATTAGAAATAGTTCACAGGTTAACAGTAGGAGTATTAATGAAAGAATGATTGTACCTTCAATGGATATTTATTAAGCATAATTTATCACTATCTAATAGATAAGTTCTTTTCATTTTTCACCTCCCACTAAAATGTAGGGTTCATAAAGACAGATATTTTGTCTCTTTTGTTCACTTTTTATATCATTAGTGCCTAGCATAGCATTTGGTACAAGTTAGACACTCAAAAACTTTTAGTACCTGAATAGATGTATGAATTCCCTATAGGCTTGGAACTGTGCTATGTCCTGGTGCTGTCATTATGAATACAATAGATAAGCTTGTCTTCAAAGAGCTTGCAGCACAACAAGGTAAAGAGTCATTAAATCCTCCACATTTATAGATACATAATTAAAGCAATGTATTAGGAAAGAATGTACAGTTCTATCTGACATTGGAGGATAGCATATTCAGAAAGACATAGAAAGGAGATGCAACTTGAGCTGCCTTGAAAAATGACTCAAAAATTGCTTAGGCAAATACCAAATTTCTCCTATCTGGAGAAGTGGTTTTAACACAGAAGGGAAGCAATATGTACAAAGGTTTAGGGTTTTAAATATCCTGGTAGGTTAAGGAACTGTAGGAATTCTGAGTTTTGGGAAGTGAGAAAAGGCACATAGGACAAAATGACTCAGTGCTGGAGAAACCCCAAACGGTTCAAGGAGGCAGGGTTGGAAAGTGCTAGATGGGCATGACAAGGTCAATTTCAGCTTCAAGTCTCGTGGGAATGAGTGGATTATTCCCAAAGGCAATGAAACCCCAAGGAGTTTTAAGCAAGTGAATTTCAGAAGACCATGCCATTTATATTTATACATAAAAACACAAGTGAAGGATCATTATATAAGCCAGATTTGGGAAGTCTAAAATCTAAAAGTAGAAGAGGAATGACAAGAATATTGGTTTAAAAAAATGGTTAAAATAGAATGAGGAGACACAAAGTGTTTAGATCTTGCATAGAGGAAAATTTGCAAAATGTTCTTCATTGAAAATACATTAAATTGTTTTTCAATTTCATTTTTTTAAAATTATGATCCTGTGGATAGAGTTGGCTTATAGTTGGACTGGAAAAGCTCTACCTTTATCTTGAGGGAAAGCTGGGTGTCTGATTTATGACTCTTGGTCGAGATAAAAGCAGTGCTATTTAAGAGAGATGCTGTTTACCATTCTAAGTTCCTCTGATAACCCTTAGAATCAGACTATTTACCAATGGCTTATAATTGGCATAACCTGGTCTGTTTATATGACCATAGGCACATAAAACCACCAATGGGAAACTCCTGCTTTGAGCTTTCCTTAAGTCTAGATTCTTTGCAGAAATCTTGGTCATTCAATCTTGAGGCAGTGGTCAGATCGTTGTGTAACAACTAATAACATTGGGAACTTGCTCATGGAATGGCAATCAGACTTCCTAATGCTTCCTGTGCAGTCTTTCTCTTGTGCCTTTGTATCCATTGCCTTTGAATAAAAACTGCACATGACTATGCTCTGTGGAGTGAGGTGAGTCCATTAAAATATCCAAACTAAGGAAATTTCTTTTGGACTCTAACAGAAATATGGATTCCTTTACTGTATTTTTCCATTTCTAATATTCTTTTTTTTGAGACTTTCAAGCAAAGTTAGGTCTGTTAAAAATAAACCTTCTAAATTTTTTAAAAGTAAAAAAGTTGTTTTAAAAGTAAACTTTGAAAAAACAGTTACTGTTGGATATAAACACATATAATTAAATTATGAAATTTTATAATTAAATTTGGCTCCTTAAATTAAACATATTACAGAATATGTTTAACTATCTAGAATACTTTTTCTTCTCCGTTTTAGCACTAAAACTGCATTTATTTATTTATTTTTTTGAGGCAACCAATCCTCCACAGCTTAAAGTAGTATAATGTAGGTGGCGTTAGCAAATAATTTCTATTTCTGATATACTGTGCATGTTTTTACTTTATAAGAGTTCATTCACTTTAGGTGTGCATAATATCTGTTAGGCTGTGGTGCTATGTGCTAATGCATGGTTAGAGGAAAGCAGCTCAAACTTGGGGAGTCAAAAGTTCAAGCATGAAATGATACGTTGGACTCCCTATCTCTTATAGAGTATGCTGCTTCAGGAGTTATAAAGATGTCTGATGGGAAATAAAGAGGTCATCTTGACATTACTGTATTTTGAAATCATTTGAATTAATTCAGTAGTTTTTGTTCTACTTTTGTCCGACATTTTTACAACACAAATTTATTTTAGAGTTCTTAAAAATTACTCTAAAATGGGATTTTCAAACAGTTATAGAACCCTGGAATTCCTGGTGATGTATCAGGGATCATTTTAGGGATTTGGTAGGATAGGTAAAAATCTAATAGGAAGTATGTGGATCCTCTTAACTTAAACCAGAGAAGGTGGCTCCACTTTGCTCTGTGATGTGTGTGTGTGTGTGTGTGTGTGTGTATGCGCGCACGTGCGTGTGTGTGTGTGTGTGTGTGTGTGACAGATAGCATGGTAGATATAGATTCTTTTCTTTGGGAACAAAGGAGGCCCTTGAAACCTCAGAATATACTTGAAAAGCATAGTATTATAATTTTAATGTTTGTGTACCCCCAAACCCATATGTTGAAATTCCAGTGCCCAATGTGATGATATTAGGAATTGAGATCTTCGGGAAGTAATTAGGTCATAAGGGTAGAGCCTTACAAATGAAATTAAAGCCCTTTATAGAAGAAAGACAAGAGTGCATTCTCTTGTCTTCTCTCTGCCATGTGAGGAAACAATGAGAAGATGGCTATCTGCAAACCAGAAAGTGGGCCCTCACCAGACAATGAATCTGCAGGTACCTTATCTTGGACTTTCTAGCCTCCAGAACTGAGAAATTCTCATTGCTTAAGTCACCAAGTCTGTGGTAATTTGTCACAGCAGTCTGAACTAAGACATATGGTTTTGAAATAATTGTAATAGGTCAATAAAATCAAGCTTAAGTGACTGTATTTGCTTCTCTGTTTTAAGAACCAAATACTTAACGTACTAACTCTTGAGTTACTGGTAGATAGTAAAAGAAGAAGGACTTCCTTTGGCATAGCAATGGCAGCAAGCTTCAAATAATTTTCCAAACCTTTTCTTTATTAGAAAGGCAGCTCCTACTATGTTCTAGTGGAAAAAAACACATCTATTTATCTATATCTATCTAACATCTATCTATCATACACACACATATACACACATATGTGCATCAGAAAATATTAATACTGATACATGTATGCATATTTGTATGTTATAAAATAGTAAGAGATTTATTCAAGAAAATATAAAAATACATTCAATAAGAAAATAAGTATTAGTTATTCTGTGGAAAAACCTCAGCAGCTGAGAAAAGAACTTGAATTACTCAAATGTTCACTGTGAAAAGAATGATGACCACTCAATAGAGTAAGAGTCATAATCATTTGTCATAGATCTGGAGAGTGGAAACAAATAAAAAAGGGAATACAAGTAGCTAAAAGATTTGGCAAGTCTCCACATTGAGCGTTTGGACCAGAGCTACTGATGAGCTGAGGAGACCGGTACACATCACACAAGGGAACCTTAAGTGCGTTTCTTTGCCTCCAGTGGCAACAAGAAAAGAAAAATAGGAAGTGGCAGGTGGTAAGAGGTACATTAAAGAAATACGAAATTGATGAGCTGGTTAAATGGTAGAAAGGGCATATATGAAGCGCATTTTATTGGGTGGAAATATACTAAAACGCTGAAAATTGCTGCCACCTCCTGGGCATTATTTTTGCAACTGCATGTTGCCATGGTCACTTCTATTCTATGAAATAGATATTTCCATTAAATAGAATATAGAATAAACAGGGCCGATTCTGCAGTGCTTGCAGACAATGCTGATATTAAAGAAGACGAAATCTCTCCTAAGATCAGATAACAGATATCAGCTATTTTCACCAGAGCCAGTCAGGAAATAACACAATAAGTGTCCCATTAATTACAGAAGGAAAACAGAGTATACCTGTAGAGAGGTTTAAAAAGGTGTCCAACTAAGGACAGGTTGAAAAGATAGCAAAAATAATGTTGAAATTAACATTTTTAACACTTATACATAAAATAAGAATGGAAATAGGTAAAAAGTTTAACAGTTAAGAAAAATTGCTGTCTGAACATTTGATGTGGTTATTTCTTGAAACTTCTTGGAACATATTATTGTTTTTAAAAAACCATAGCAAAATATTTATGCATTTAAATATTCATGTCATAGCTAACACTATTTCTTCAAGTTTATCTATTAAAAATTATTTCCTACATTGATTTACACAATTTATGTTTTATCAAAATTCAGAACACAGAAGCTTTACTTAAGATTCTATTTTTTTGGCATTGAAGGCTTACTTTTTTTTTCTGTCTAATTGGAGAACCCACAGAAGTAAATTATCTGGGAAAAAAGCAAGGGAAGATTTTCTCCAGAAAATTCACTTGGCTATATAGAAAGGACTGGGAACTCCTTTGAGAGAGTGTGGGTCTCCTTAACTTAAAGCAGACTACAAGGCTGTTTTTAGTTGTGTGTGCTGGTACTAATGCAGAGAGAATTCTGCCAGTTGCCTCTTTAATATTTGCTAATTGTTAAATGTCAGGTATTAGACATCCAAACACACACACACACACACACACACACACACACAAATTTTACCTAAATCATTTGAGTCCTATATAAGTAATTAGTAAATTAAATTTTCTTCTTTCAAAGGAAATATGAGTTACAAACTAATTTCTTTTCATCTTCCATTCTTTCCCTTCTATTCAAGCACAACAATGCAAACACAGACTCATGGCTTGACCTGTTCTCCAAATCTTTTGGAGAAACATGTCCTCTGGAAGCAGAAAAGAAAGATAATTTTCTCTGTAAACTCTCATTTTTTAACAAAAGGGGAAATCTTAAGTAGGATGGGGGAAATAAAGTCTTTTTAATTTTCATTTTATTTTATTTATTTATTTTTTTATTTTTTTATTTTTTTGAGTTGGAGTCTCACTCGGTCGCCCAGACTGGAGTGCAGCGGCCGCTCCCGGCCACCGCAGCCTCGCCTGCTGGGCTCTGGCGATCCTTCCGCCTCAGCCTTCCGAGTAGCCGGAATTACAGGCATGCGCTACCACGCCCGGCTGATTTTTTGATTTATTGTAGAGATGAGGTCTCGCTGCCCAGGCGGGTCTCGAACCCGCGGGCTTAGGCAATCCACTCACCTCAGCCTCCCAAAGGCGCAGGATTACAGGCTGAGCCACCGAGCCCGGCTTAATTTTCATTTTATAAAAGCTCATTTTTATCTTAATTTTCTTGTAGCCAGGAATAAAAATATTTAAAAAGAATATCTACAGATTACACAAGTCCTATCAAACATTCTATATGTAGATAAAGGGATGTTTAGTTTGAATACCTTTGAGAAAAGGTAAGAGAAAAAGAAATTCTGCCTCTTTAAGCTTTGCCATGAAGCTTATTTTTTACTATTTTGTTTTATAAATAAAAAGGCTATTTTATTCTGTTGATTCTCTGCAATGATTCTTAAAAAACAATGAGGTAAACATCTATAATCCAACCAAATGCTTTAGAAATACATCATAGCACTATGCAATAAATTGCTGTAAAGAATTTTCTGCCCAATTATTTACATAATCAGTATGATAATTATTTTAATATTGTAAGATTTACAACTTACAAATGAGAATGGGAGTGCAGGTATCTCCTCAATATACTGATTTCAATTCCTTTTATTATACACCCAGAAGTAGGATTGCTAGATTATTTAATAGTTATATTTCTGCAGTTTTCAGGGAACTCTATATAGTTTTCCATAATGACTGTACCAATTTGCATTCCCACCAAAGTGTACAAGAATTCTCTTTTCTCCACATCCTTGCTAACAGTTGTTATCTTTTATCTTGTTTATAATAGTCATTAAAATAGATGTGAAGTAATATCTTATTGTGATTTTGATTTGTATTTCTCTGATAATTAGTGATGCTCAACATTTTTTCATATACCTGTTGACCTTTGTGTGACTTCTTTTGAGAAATGTCTACTCTACCCCACTCTTTTTTTTAATCAGGTGGTTTGTTTTCTTACTATTTAGTTGTTTGAGTTCCTTATATATAAGGATTTGGGATATATAAATTTGGGATATTATTTCCTTATCAGATGATTGTTGGCAAATATTTTTCTTCCATTCTGTAGATTGTCTCTTCATTTTGTTGATAATTTTCTTTGCTTTGAGAAGTTTTTTTTTAGCTTGATAGTTTCATTTGTATATTTTTGTTTTTGTTGCCTGTGCTTTTAGTGTTATATCCAAAAAAGTCATCAACCAAACTAACACCTAGAGGCTTTCCCCTTATTTTTCTTTAATTTTAGCCTTTAGTTTTAGGTCTTATATTTTATTCTCAATAGCAAAGCTGTGGAAACAACTCAAGTGTCCACTGATGAATGAATGGATAAAGGAAACATGGTATCTGTATCTATATGTATATAAATATGCAATAGAGTACTGTTCAGTTTTTTTGAAAAAAGAAATCTTGTCATTTGTGACAACATGGATGAATCTGAAAAGCATTATGCTAAATGAAATAAGCCATGCATGGAAAGACAAATACTTCATGATTTAACTTTTACTTGGAGTGTAAAAATTTTGAATTGATAGGAGCAGAGAGTAGAATGGAGGTTACTAGGGGTTGAGGCAGGGTTGGGGGATTGAGGAGATGTTGACCAAAAGGTATGAAGTTTTAGTTAGACAGAATAAATTTTCAGGAGATCTAATACATAGTATGGCAATTACAGTTAATAATATTCTACTGTACACTTGAAATTTGCTAAAAGAGCAGATCTTAAGTGTTCTCACCACCACATACACAAAAGGCTACAAAGGGAGGTTATAGATATGTTAATTAGCTTGATTGTGGTCATTATTTCACAATATATGTATAATAAAACATTATATTTATACCTTACATATATACAGTTTTATCAATTATATTTCAATAACTCTGGGTAAAAATAATGACAATGGATTATATTCAGGATTTGTTCTCAGTTACTATGAGACTATGAGCAAGGGATAAAAGACATCATTGTCTATACACTAAGATACCTGGGAAATTTAGCAAAGGCACCAAAAAACAAAGGTGTTCCAAGTTGAAGAGGTCTCAATGAAAAAAGGCAATTACTCTCAGTACCAGAACAATTTGTTGACTGGAGGGATAAGTATTTTCTTGCCTAAAGAGCGCTGGACTTTCCTGCTATATTTTTAGGTGACTGTGAAACATTGCTGCTACTACATGGACTATGAAGATATGAAACCTCTGAAAAATATGTTCCCACTAATGGTAGGGACTCTTAGGTATTATATATACATAGAGAATTGGAGTCTCACTTTGTCGCCCAGACTGGAGTGCAGTGGCACGCTCCCGGCCGCCGCAGCCTGGACCTGCTGGGCTCCGGCAATCCTTCCGCCTCAGCCTTCCAAGTAGCTGGAACTACAGGCGTGCGCTACCACGCCCGGCTAATTTTTTTTTATTTACTGTAGATGAGGTCTCGCCAAGTTGCCCAGGCAGGTCTCGAACCTGCGGGCTCAGGGAATTCACTCACCTCGGTCTCCCAAAGTGTGAGATTACAGGCTGAGCCACCGAATCAGGCCTAGGTATTATAAATGGGGAGGACAGCAGTTAATGTCAAGACTGTGTTCTCCAAGAAGTTGGTGTTACCAATATAACAGACAATTTTGTAGTTTAGACTGGAGCTTAAAGTTCAAAGACTTGAATGCCACACTAGGGACACGGGATGTTAAGAAGCTATTGCAATTGAGCAGTAAGAGAAGCCTCAACTAGGTAGTGGCAGTGGAAACTGAAAATAAAGACTGAAGGCAGTTAGTAAGGGCACTTGGTAGTCCAAATTGTATTGAGAGTTTGTTTAGTCCTCAGTTATGAAACTGTTGGTTGACATCTCTCTGGAAAAAAAAAACTTGTGTTTAATAAATAAATCTTATTCATTAGGTTGTTCGTTTAACCTAATTAATTCATTTAGGAAATGTGGCTAGAATCAGATGTCCTACCGTATTTTCTCCCTGATAACCTATATCTCAGATCTCCCCCTGACACTCTTTCTCTGAAATTCTTTAATATTTTCTATTACCAGTGAGACTTTTTGGGGCAAGGATGCTAATAACAACACATTGCAATGTACTTTGAACAAGGAGAAGAGAAAATGTTGGGTACTAAACTTTTATTTTCAATATTAATTTATAGAGGAATTTGACTCTTTTTTTTGAGCTGGAGTCTCACTCTGTCGCCCAGATTGGAGTGCAGTGACCGTTCCCAGCCACCGCAGCCTCGACCTGCTGGGCTCCGGTGATCCTTCCACCCCAGCCTTCCAAGTAGCTGGAACTACAGGCGCGCGCTACCACGCCTGGCTAATTTTTTAAAATTTATTGTAGAGATGAAGTCTCGCCTGCCCAGGCAGGTCTCAAACCGGCGGGCTCAGGCAATCCACTCACCTCAGCCTCCCAAGGCACGGGATTACAGGCTGAGCCACAGAGCCTGGCTGAAATTTGAATTTTAAATTTGATTTTGATAGTATGGGTGATACTATCACTCAAACCTGATGAATAGTTGTTGATGGAACCAAAGTGTTATTAATAGATTTGAAGGTCTAATTATCAAGTGGGTTCTCATTAACCCCTCAATAGGTGTGAAATATAATTCTAAGGAGTTACCCAGTAAATGGAACCATACAAGGACATAAAATTCTATTTCCATAGTACTGAAATCTACTTAGCATAATTAGAGCACAAAAAGCCATTTCAGCGAAGAGTATCTGGGAATCTCAAGGAACAGACCTTCTTCTGACTTTGCTGAGGCTCAGAGAAGTGAGGAATACTCATTTGCTTTCATTCTTTTTGTGTGTGTAGCACACAGCAGTGGACCAGAGAATAAATCATTACAAGCAAAATGAGTTTCTTTCCCAGGACTTTGTCCTTCCTTACGTGAGGCCAATGACAAGCTATTACCTTTCTACAAAAGAAACCCAGGATAAATACTACTGATCTCCAGACACAGTGCATGAAGTAGCATCATAGTTAGAAAAGTGATGATTAGAATCTGAAGGCATTGGTGTTGGTCTCATTTTAGCCATGAAGTTATTGATAGTCAAAATATGTTATAACTGGTAGGGCTCAGCCTAATCTGAACAAGTAGTGGCTTCTGTACTGTAATAATGCAAATAGATTGAATTTCAAGTCTGCTTATGGACCTGGAAAGGGTTGGATTATGAGTTTCTCAGCCTTAGCATTATTGACATTTTGGGTGGTATAATTCTTCATTGTGAGGGTTGCCCTGTGCATAGTAGGATGTTTAGCAACATTCTATTTCACCCTTGGCCTCTACCTACTAAATGTCTGCTTCTCTCTCTCTCTCTCTCTCTCTCTCTCTCACACACACACACACACACACGCGCGCGCGCGCGCACACACACACATCTCTCTCTCCCTCTCTCTCTCTCTCTCTCTCTCTCTCTCTCTCTCTCTCACACACACACACACACACACACTCACTCACACAGCTGTGACTTCCACAAATGTCTCCAGGCAGTGCCAAATATTCCCTGTGGGCACAAATTTCCCCAGTTGAAAATCATTGAATTAAATGTATTTATTCAGTGAATTGGTTCATTGAATAAATCTTCTTTTCCTTCCCTCAGTAATCTTTCTCCATTCCCTTAAATCAAAGTACTTTTCTCCAAATTAAAAGTAGATTATAGCCTACTTCAAACAAAGTTTATTTGTATTTATTTGCATGGATCTATAAAGAAGATAATCTAGATATTTCTGAAAATCTTATGCTCTTCTTTTTAACCGTAGGTTTCAGTGACTGGGATTTTGTATAATATTTTTAGTTACTAGTAGAGGGAAGTTAGAACTTAAATCTAAAGGGAAATGAGTTCTTAATCAGAAAATTAAAATGTTATATTTACTTACTTAAGCTAATGGGCAAAATGTCACCTTGAAATAAAAAAATATTGTTTCCTGTTTGGAAAAAAAATTGTAATGATATATTACAATGTAATTGTATCTCTGTTATGCTTGGTTTAATCACTAACTTACATATATGGGCAAAATTGAGTTGTAAAAAAAATTAAAAATCTCCGTGAAATTATTCTAATAGTTAAGCAAAGAAGATTCCAGAAAAGAGAGCAGCTGTTATTATGATAGAGACAAAACAATGCAAGCTACCCCTTATTGAGCTTTTACATTGTTCCTTGCTCTAAGTAATTCATAAGCTTCAATTTAATCAACCAACATCACATTAATTCAACAAATGTTTATTATGTGCTTACAATACAGCAAATTTGTTCTAAATGCTAGAGATATAGTAGTAAACAAAACAAGTGCTGGGGCTGAGTTAAGGGGAGAGAGAGGAAACAAAAAAGCACAAATGTATTTTGTGTCAGGTGGTAATAAGAGCAATAGAAAAGAATACAGAAGGGTAAGGGAAATAGTAATAATGGGAGTGGGTGGAGTTGCTGTTTTTTTGATGCAGTCTTGGAAAGCGTCTTTGATGCATTGATATTGGAACAGAGACCTGAAGACCTTGACCGAGCATCTTTCAGTAAAAGAGCATTCCTGGTGGGGGAGTAAAAAGGACAAAACATTTTTTATGCTATTGCTGTTGTTTTTTACCTTAATTAATTAATTTATTTTTACTTTCATTTTTATTTTAGAGTTGTGAGGTACAAATGAGGGTTTGCAACATAAGTAGGCTGCATGCAGGTGAATTTTTGGCTTCTAGTTGGCCCTCTCTCCCCCTGGTAGTGGACCAGGTACCCCTTGTGTTGCCATGTACTTCCCCCTCTCCTTTATTTCTCCCTCCCCCAACCATGCCCTGTGACTGCCAATCTCACACTTGTGCTAATGTGTTCAGGGCTCACTTGTGTGTGAGAGCATGTGGTATTCAGTTATTTGTTTCTGTTATAGTTCTCTTAGTATGATGGTGTCCAACTGCATCCAAGTTTCTGTGATATTTCTGTTAGTATGATGGTGTCCAACTGCATCCAAGTTTCTGTGATATTTCTGTTAGTATGATGGTGTCCAACTGCATCCAAGTTCCTGTGAAGGCTACGATTTTGTTCTTCTTTACGGCTGCATAATAGTCCATCATTTATATGTACAACATTTTCTTTATCCAGTTCACTTTCAATGGGCATCTTGGTTGGCTCCATGTTTTTGCTATTGAGAATAATAAGGTAATAAACAAGCATGTGCAGGTGTCTTTTCGGTAGAGTGACTTTTCCTCTGCTGGGCGTATTCCCAGGAGAGGAATTGCTGGATTATATGGAAAATCAAAATGTTTAGTTCTTTAAGAAATCACCACACTGTTTTCTATAGTGGTTGGACTAATTTACACTCACCACCAACAGTATAGCAGCGTCCCCTTTTCTCCATAGCCATGCCAACACCTGTTGTTTTTTGACTTGTTGATGATAGTCATTCTTACTGGAGTTAGGTGGTATCTCATTGCAGTTTTGATTTACATTTCTCTGATAATTAGTGGGGCTGAGCACTTTTTCATGTGTCTGCCGCAGGCACAGAAGTTTTGACACAAGCATTTTCTTGTCAAGAAAGAGAGTGGGAGAAAGTGGGATAGGGTATGGGACTGCAGATCCTCCTGAAACTTTGAGACTATTTTTAGGAAAGGGTCTTACACTTAGTGAAATAAGAAACCTGTAGAGGCATTTGGTGCAGAGGAGAAATCTGTGTGGAGAATAAAGTAATGGAGAAAGACCAAACACCAATTGATGAGGTAAACATTATAACTTGCCTAGGTTTACTAATAAGAAAATGAGGTTTAGCCCATTTTAAAATGGAACTATGATGATAATGATGATTTTTTTTTATTTGCTATTGAGGTGAATTCTTTACCTTAAGTATTCTAATTATTAATCCCTTGTTAGGTGGATAATTTGCAAATATTTTCTGTCATTCTGTAAGTTGTCTCTTCAGCCTATTGATTGCTTCTTTACTGTACAGAAGCTTTTAAGCTTGATACAATCCTATTTGTCTATTTTTGTTTTTGTTGACTGTGCTTTTGAAGTTGTGCTCCCAAGAAATCTTTGACCAGATCAACATATAAAGTGTTTTCCCAATGCTTTCTTCTAGCAATTTCATAGTTTCAGATCTTACACTTAAGCCTTTAATATATTTTTATTTGAATTTTGTTTATGGTGAGAGATAGGGGTCTAGTTTCATTTTTTGCATAGAGACACCCGGTTTTCCCAGCACTATTTTTTAAAGGGATTAGAAAGCATACAAATGACCAACAGGTATATGAATACATGCTCAACACCACTAATCATCAGGGAAATGCACGCACAACCATACCACAATGAAATATTTTCTCACCCCAGTTAGAACAGCTACTATAAAAAAGACAGAAAATAACAAATACTGGTAAGGATGTGGAGAAGGATGAGTGCTTGTATACTTTTGGTGGGAATGTAAATTAGTTCAGCCACTGTGGAGCAGTATAGAGGTTCCTCAAAAAAACTAAAACTAGAATATCATATGATCCAGGAATCCCACTGCTGAGTATACAACCAAAAAAAAAAAAAAAAAAAAGAAACCAGTGTATCAAAGAGCTACCTGAACTCTCATATGTATTCTCACTAACACGGCAAAGCAATATTCATAATAGCCAAGATATAAAATCAACCTAAGTGTCCATCAGTAGATGAATGGATAAAGAAAATATTGCACACACACACACACACACACACACACACATACACACACACACACACACACAATGAAATACTATACAGCCATAAAAACAATATTCTATCATTTGTAGCAACATGGCTAGTACTGGAGGACATATCTTTAGTGAAATAGACCAGACACCGACATATAAATATTGCATGTTTTCACTCATACGTGGAAACTAAAAAATTTGATCTCATGGAGGTAGTGACTAGAGTGGTAGTTAACAGAGACTGGTAGAGGTAGGGAAAGCGAGGATGAAAGGATGTTGGTTAATGGGTACAAAATACAGTTAGATCGAAGGTATAAGTTCTAGTAGTCAGTATGACAGTAGGGCAACTATAATTAACAATAATTTATTGAAAATTTCAAAATAGATAGAAGAGAAGATTTAGAGTGTTTCCAAATGCAGATAAATGATAAATGTTGGAGGTGATGGATATTCAAATTACCTTGATTTTATTAATTATACATTGTATGCATGTGTCAAAATATCACATGTACCCTATAAATATGCACAACTATTATGTATCAATTTGAAAAATAAAATATGAAAAAAACAAGACTTAGTAAATTAACTTCCAGAAAGACACTTTGTAAATCAGTGGTGAAACTTAGTTTCATACTCAGAGCCTGTTTTTTCTCCTGGAAAACCAAAGAGTATAAAAAACTTTAAACAGAGTATTAACTCTAAGAGACAGGAGTCACAGACTTTTCAGTTATCAAAGGAAAGAAGTTGAAAATCCTTCTCACTGACACTACAAAGAGAAAAGAAGATATGGAAAATGATCGTAATCATTAAGGATTCATGTATAAGTTTATGCAGGATTTTGCATTTTTAAAATTCTTGCATTCTAAGTATTAACCTAAAATCTTGTGCTTTTGGTGTTTATGCAATGGAATACTTTAAAATAACAATTCTAATAGGAAGGAGAAGAATACTTGAATGAAAAACATGGCAATCTATGTATTTCTATTAAGCAAATCTATAGTCAGTCTGGTTGTTTAGAACAGGAGTCCACACTTCAGATTTCAAGATCCAGTTGAGAATAGCTTAATTAAGCTTTGTTACGAGTCAGTAGTTGCTTGAAAACTCAAACTTATAAATGAATGACACATATCATAATCACTGTCTTGAGTTTTTTTAGCCTCAAAATGTTTCACTTTTGATTTATAGACCAGTTCAAAACAAAGGAGCAATGATTTGAGCAGACTATAGACATCCTCAGAAGTGTCACTTCTTTTCCAATAAATTCTGGTTTGTGAATTAAGGCATTTCATTGAATTTCTCCTTGTGAGTTCATGATTCTGTTGGAGGTTGGGTAGAACATGAGGTCAATGAAGATAATATCTTAGCTTTGAAACTTCTCTGCTCTTATGAAACTCAATCAGCCTCATCATCACAGAGTCTGCATCACTGCATTGCTTAGGATACAGATGAAGTTGCTGTAACAGTTATTCGGTGGCCCAAATAGAAATTTATTTCTCCTTCTTAGACATTTCAGAAGTGAGGTTTCCAGGATCAGCACAGCAAATCTTTGGACCTTGCCACGTGGCACTCATGTTTTCTTCATACATTGTAATTCCTTAGCCAGTTGAGAATGAGAAAGAGAATGCTAGGGTAAGCAGAAGTTGCATGCATTACCACTCACATCCTGTTGGCTTAACTTTTCCATATATCTACACCAAGCTGTAAGCAAGGGAGGTAGGGAAATGTAGTTCCTGGCATGGGCGATGATATTCCTAGCTAAAACCCAAAGACAACGACTATAGGAAGGAAAGAACAGAAATTGGATATTGGGACATAATTAGCAGTTTTTGCCATAACTCATATTCAGAAAGCCATGTAACAAAAGTCATAGTATTAATGTCATCAGCAGTACTATGGCAATTCATCAATGGATAAAAGCAGTAACATGTCATTGGAAAGATATTTTAAAGCTCATCCTTTATTCTAAGTTAATGGTTTCAGTCTTGTAATTGAAATGCTACATGCTATTGCAATTCTAAAATTGCAAGTAGTTCACTGTCCCATTCCTCTAGCAGTGTTCCCACTCTCCTAAGACAAGTCTTAAACTTTTAAAAATATGCTACACATTTAAATACTAACATTTCCACAGTGTATAAAAAAAGAATATAGCACTTATAATAACACTAAACAAGTCAGCAATAATGGTGATAAAATCACTATTATAGCGTTATAGTGTCTTATAGTGACTATAAGAGCAAGCACAATTATAACACCAATTCCTGGGATGACCCTTCAGCACTGTGTTATATTGAATCTAATTATTCCCAGCCTGGGCTGTTCTTCCTTATATCTTTAATTATACCCTAGAGTTTATTTTGGCCCTGGCTTGACATTTTGCTACATATCTTAACTTTCCAGTGCGCTTAATTCCACTACTTGCAATACGCAATGGAGTCAACATTTCACTTGATAGAATGTTACTGAAACAATATTTAAGCTCAATAAAAGCAGAAATAAATGTTACATACTGAATAAAACCTAATGGCAAGACTGTGAAGTGTTCATAGCACTCAGTGTGGCCATATTATGATTAAAAAAAGAAAAAGCTGCTCAGGCCACTCTGAATGGCTAACTTGGAAAGCATTTTTCAGTGGCATTCCCTTCAATACTGGTGTTCCTTCTAAGAGCAAAGAGATTTGTAATATTAATAAGTCAAATGGCTTGCTCTGTATGTTGACTTACAGTGAAAGCATAAAAGATCATGCAAAACAATGCAAGCATTTTACGGGTGGACCCTTAAAAATTAGTACTTCATATAGTTGGATTAGAGATCCTGCTAGTCTTTTAATTTCTGCCAGATGAAAGAGATTTGAGAAGTCTAGTAAAATCAGTATACATTAAGGCAGAAAAAAGGAAAGTGACAAGAATCCAAGCGAAAGGAAATGTCTTTGTAGAGATACCATTAAAAACTCGGAAATTGCTTTTCTAAAATGGGATGCGTTTACCTTCAATGTTGAGTTAGAAAACTCATTTAGGATTTGTGATAGTGAGGAGATTGATTCTTCATCATTGTTTGGGATATTGAAATCCTTGGTTGACTTGAAAATTGTCAGAAATTCT
This sequence comes from Cephalopachus bancanus, assembly GCA_027257055.1. Taxonomy (NCBI): domain Eukaryota; kingdom Metazoa; phylum Chordata; class Mammalia; order Primates; family Tarsiidae; genus Cephalopachus; species Cephalopachus bancanus. Next base: position 4,122,487 of record JAPVLO010000045.1, read on the forward strand.
TGTGTTTAACCTTGGCAATAACTGCCTGATACTGGACAAGGCACTGATATACCAAAGGCTCTACTTTCTCATTTATAAACTGTTGTAAATATTGAATGAGCTGATGCATTTGAAAGTTCTTCACAAGCAACTGAGCATATATATGTAAGTGTGAACTCTAATGAAGGTGAAGATGAACTTCCTACATCATATATTTTACATGAATGCAATATTCAATTAAGCTCATCATACACAAGTATATAGCAGGCAAAATTTGTCTTCAATCTGATATCCCTTTTTTTGATAGTTTATTTTTTATTTATCCTATAACCACTTCCTTCTAAGTATGTGTCTAATGCCCCATTCTTTCTAACTTTTTAGCTTGGAGATAGAAACATTTAGCATCTGTACCTTAACTCTTACTTAAAATGCCTAAGGTAAGATGAAAGGCTCTTGCAAGACCTGTCACAAACTTAAGTGTATCTAGATGCAAATTAAAAATAAAAATGAGGTAATTTATAATTCTGATAAACAATATTAATTATCGTTTTAATAGAAGCATCATTACTTTAGGTCTGTGTGTGTTTATGCCTATGTATATATATAGTATATACATAAATTTACAAAGTAAAGAGCTATTTTCCTTGAATTAATTTTCAAACCTGAAGCCTATATCAGCTATATGAGTGACACAGAGAAACAAATCTGAATGAAAATATGTCACTGATTATAAACACTTACTTATAATCTCTTCAAGTTTGCTACTTAATCATGGAATTTTAAGCCTGAATTCAATAATGTCACGGCATTAGATATCCGCATTTTTATTTAGTACATATATCACTCAATTCAATAAGTACTGTGCACCTGACTAGTACTCAAAACACTTGCCAAGATATTATAGGAAATAGAATGCAAACAAACTTATTTGCTGACAATAAGATGTTCACAGTCCACTGAGAAATGAAAGCATATACAAATTTACAATAAAAAAGTCTCTAATTCAAAGGAAAGAAAAAAACTATGGGAGGGATAGAGTAATTTTAAACTTGGAATTGATGTACAAAATAATTGATAAAAACTATAAAGCTTATGAATAGAACTGGATCCTAAAAAGTAAACCTTCATTGACATTAAAAAGCCAACACTTTGCTAAATTTGAGTAAAACCTACATCATTCTTTTTGGTCTTGCCACCAAATCAAATTCCGCAGTTACTACAAAGAAGCCATTATGTACCAATCCCAGCTTTGAAGGAATTTAAAAGTTTGGTGGTGAGATAAAGTAAAAAAAATAAAAGATTTAAACCTCAATTCAAGGTCATAGTGTAAGTTCCATCAAGGCAGATTGCTAATTACTGAAAATATCCTTCAGACACTAATTAAAGAAATGCTGGCCTCAGCTGGACTGGCCAGGAAAGATGTAAAAGATGTATGGAGGAGATGCAATGAAAGTTAACACTGATTTAGGGTAGGGGTTTGCAGAGTTAGTCAGGGGGCAGGAGGTCAAGAGCAGAGAGAATCATGAGGAAAAACAAGGAGTTGTACAAATACTAGGCTTTCCTGCAATTCTCTTCTTGACCTTTTTATATGCTTATCTAACTGAATATCCTCAAGTCACTGCTGGTAAGTGATCTCTGTGAAGGTTTTCCCAAATCCCTTCATCCTTCAAGTGCCCTGTTCCAAACACACACACCACGCGCGCACGTACACACACACACACACACACCCACACACACACACACACACCCTTTCTCCCTTCTATTCTATCTCTGTCTTCTGCATATTATCATTGTGTTGTATGTATCACAGTTAAATACAATTACTGATTAGACAATTGGACAGTAGTTTCTCCTACTGAACTGACATTCCCTGAAGAAAGGGATTCTGATGTGTTCATCTTTTTATCTCCAATCCTTACACAATGCATTGAACAACTCACTTTGAACTGAGCCAACAGAACTCTGTAAAAAAATGAGGATGAGTGTGGAATAGTAAATTGGAATGAGTTTGAGAAAGACCTTAAAAGCACAAATATATCTTAAAAAATGAAATTTATACTACAGATAACAAAACTATTTTAACTTTTAAAATTGGAAAGTGGTCTCAAAAATCATTTGTAAGTGTAATCCCCCAAGCATCACCAGTCTTTGATCAAAATGCTTACATTTTTAATAGCTGATTTTTTATTGTATATCCTCTACAATTCCTTCTTTAGGAAGCCAAGAACCACCACCCAAGGCTAGTTAATTCTGGAGGTTCCAGAGAATAAACTGCATATGCTTTGCAAGAAACTTATATCTTTTCCTCTAGCCTTTTGTATAAGTCTGCTGCTTACAAGATACCAAAACCCTAAATTCCACAGGCCCTGATAGATTCGTCTTTCTCTCTCTCTTAAATAAAGGCAAATCTAGTCTCTCAGACTGTCTGCGAAACATCTCCCAATCACCCAAGAATCCTCTCCTTCAACTATCATCCCATGTCAGGAATCCATACATGCTTCAGGCATTTTCTCTCATTTTTCAGCCAAACTCTGTCCCAAGCAAAAGCATCATATAAACTTATTCCTGGTTAGGGTAATGGGTCATGAGTCTACAAGTTCCATACACCCACCTCCCCATTGGCTTAGACTTATCATCTGCAAAGGAATATTAATCTCGCAGGAGTAGAGGAAAGCAAGTAAGGAGGTAGGAATTCATTTGAAAGTTCATAATGTAGGAATAAAATGACAAGGAAGGTTTAAAACAACCGTGATTGTTATGACCATGTATAGGAAAAGATGGATAAGAAGAGTGAGTGGAGTGGTGAGTAATTGGCAAACATGAGTGAGAAAGGAGCTGAATACCTGCTGAGGGAATAACAGGGCTATTCTTAGAAAACAGAGGAGCACAAAGAGAATTATTTTGATATTCAAATCAATTGAGCTTTCGGTTTGTGGAGTATGGGGTGCTGTCAACATTCCAAATGAAAATGCTCAGCAGGAAATGAAAATAGAAGATTCGAACATTGGAGAGTGTTTAGAACCGGCTGCTTGAATTGTTTAGCAATTTTATAGATTTGTTTTGATGTTCAGAAAGCGAATGGGATACGCAAGAGAGGATAAGGAGAGAGGAAAAGAATGACAGAATCACCTAGGTTCCGCACAACTGTTGAAAGTACTCACACTCTACTAACTCTATGTCTTCACAATACTTGATATTATTCTGTAAGCATGGCACAGTGTTTTTCTTCCCAGAACAAAAGTATGAGTGCATGAGAATAATGCCAGGTAGTAAATAAATACAATTTTTACTTAAATCTCAGTTTGCAAACTAAAAATAGAATTATATATAGTGTGTTTCCTATTCCATATGTATCACAGAGAAAAAATGATGATTCTGTCTCTATTTTGTGTTTCATTCAAATATTGTGGATTTATTTCAGAAACAACAAAAAAAATTAATGTTTCCTAAATCTGCACACATAGAACCATCCCTCATTCATATTCAAAATCAGCAGGAGAAAATTATGCCTAATTTCCCTGTGTTTAGCAAGGTGTCTGGTACAAATTAAGTGCTCAATAAATATTTATTGACTGTGATTTAGAAAAAAAATTATGTGTAGTTCTTAAGTGGGAAAATTCAAAAAGCATCCACAAACCTATAAAGGAAATTAAGCATGTGGTGCTATTTAGAAAACATGATGCAGTTTTTCACTTTGAAAAAAATATTAAACACTGTATTTTAAAAATAGATTTTTTAAAACTTTTAAAAACACAAATAGCATATTTATTTTCAAAAATGAAACTGCAAACATCTGGAAGCAAGATACAAACTCTTGCCCTTGGAGATTATTCCTTATTTTAAGATTTACCTTCTGGTGTTACCATGACTACTGACCATGAACTGAAATTGCTGTGTAATACATTCTATCTCCCATAGTGATTGTACCTAAAACCAGCAGTAAATTTCTAGTAATTAGAAGAGATAACTTCAAAGGTGGACTTGACAGAGTCTTTCAAACATTATGTTAAAATCTTCTCTGGGGGTTTAGGATACTGCTTGTTGATTCAAATGCTGTATTAGTATGTGCAGAATAATTAAATTTGGAGCTGGAAATTTGGGCAAGAAATTATTTTGTCACATTCAAATGTGTTTTGTTTAAAAGACACATATAAGAGAAAACCCAATCCAACATTAACATTTGTGTTTAGTAGATAAATGCTGGTTCTCTGAGAGCTCCTAAATAGTAATTTCTGACCTAAGGCATATGAGAATTAATATTCTGAGATGGATAGAAAGAAATAATGTTTGGCATTTTAGAAAATGAAAAGATTCCACTTGAGTATGCTTATACTTATAATACTTAATAATTTACTCTTTCATTAGCACTAAGGTGATATAATTATTTCAACATAAGATTACCAAGCTTGTGAGTCATGTAGGAGAAAGTTAGTCTTGCTTTAATAGCGTGTGGTCTCACATAACTGCATTCTTCCTGAAAGCAGATCGATGGCTACTTTTAGCTAACTAAGAAATGGAAAAGGCCGAGTAAGATGTTGTTGAGTTAGTGTCTCAAATCTGCTCAACTTTAATGGGCAGAGTCATATATTTTATTTTTACTCGGGCCAAGAGCCATACATTTCCAAATCAGATGTGTCTTCCAGAAATATTGCATTCATATCTCAGTAACCTGTTATTCTAATTGCTTTTCTGTATTGAGTTAGATGATAGGTGTGCTCTCGTGAATGGGTGAAACAAGTCTCTGCCTTTATCCTCATCCTACTGGCACAGTAGAAGTGGATGAAATAAATCACAAAAAGAAGGAAGGAAAGAAAGAAAGGGAGGGAGGGAGGGAAGTAGGAGCAAAGGAGGAAGGGAGAGAGGAGGAGAGGGAGGGAACAAAGGAGGGAAGGAGGAAGGGCAAATAAGTTGGTAAGTGTCATGGAGGAAAGAAGACAGGGTGCCGAGGCACAGAATGATAGGTGGCAGGAGAAAGTAGGAGGGACAGCTACTATAGATGGGGAGGTCAGGCAAGGTCCCTGCAAAGTGGTGACATCTCAGAGAGATGTGAAGAGTTAATATGCTATAGGTAGACTGTTGGAGTGGAAAGAATAAAAAGTTTGGAATTTCAATCCTGCATCATTTTAAATTTCTTATTAGTTCAATGAATATTACACACAGCATCTATTACCTGTCAGTCACTTTGTTGTATGCTGGAGACTCCCTCAGGAAACAAAATGAACACGGATCCTCATTCATCATACTTAGAGTCTCATAGAGAAGGCAGCTATTGACCAAGGACTTTCCACTGTATATCACGTATATCTCTGTAAAGTTGATCTCATCATTTTAAAATAAAGTATATCATTTGAATACAAGATTCCAGAGAGGTAAAGCTGGCCCTTTGTAAGCCTCAGGACATACAAGCCCATATGGGTACCAGGAGATGTGAGAAAAGAACATGGTACAAAGAGGGAAGATTTATGACCATGCAAGACCTCATGGAGGGCTCTTTGTGTCTAGACTAGAGTTCCATATAAATAACCTAAAACTAGAGGAGGTGCAGAAACATCTTTTCCTTTCCAAATCTCTACCCCCTGCACCTTATATTGTGTGTGTATGTGTGTGTAAGAATGTGCATGCTGGGAAGAAAAGCTTTTGCTTCACTCCTTTTGCAAACAAGTGTGAAGAGCATTCACCTTGTCACCACTCTAGCTACAAATGAAAGAGAAAATCTAACAAAAGAGAGTACAAGACACCCTGCATGCACTGTGAACTTTGATTGACTTGCTCATCAGAATGAAAGCACTATTCCCAAAGCTGGAGTCAAATAAAATGTCCTTGTCCTTGACTTTGATCTTTCTTTTGGAGAGAGTAGAAAAACATATGCTTTTCTGGTCAGAACCAACAATGATAGAATCTACGTACTAATATTGTTATCAAAAGCAACACATATTGTGTCTTTTTTGTGTATAGTGCTTTCCTGAGCACTGAATCATCCCTACAGTGTCATAGGCCTCCATACCCCATGTCTGTGTTTGGAAAATAGCCCCTGAGACTTTCTGCTCTGTGAGAAAATAAGAGAATCAAGATCTAAAGAAAAAGTAAACAAACAAAAACATGGCCCCAAGTATGTTGATTCTTTTATCAATGATTGATAAGAAATATTTGTAATGAATTGAAATAGTTAATTCTTAGGTTAGCATAAATAATATATCATTTCACCTCATCAGTTTAGTGCAGTATTGTATGGTAAAAGTAGAATATTTATTTATTTTGCAAGACCTAGGACATTATGCTCTTTAAGTCAAAACAGTGGTTCATTTTCCTCAGGAAAAGTATGAACTAACAAATTCAGAGACAGAGCTAGGGCTTTTTGTCAACTTAAGCAGTGAAGCAAACTATTACCAACACAGATTGGAGAACCATAAAAGTATCATATAATGTGACTTCTCTGCTATCTTCCCCAAGTTGTCTCTGAATAGAAAGATATTTGGTGAAATGTAGATGATGAAAGCAATTATATAATAATAAAACAAAGGTCTTAAATATTAAAAACTAATAAATTAAGGAGATAGGACGCTGTCAGTTTACGTGATTCTTAATACTTAAGAATGCATTGTTTTCACAAGACAAGAACAGAAACTGAATCCTAGAAACATAACCACCAGAGGACAGTTTATTCCTGTAAAGAATCCTCAGCCTTCTTTCTTTGGTCTTCTAAGACAAAGGAGAAAGAAAAATGGTTTGGAGAATCCAATGTGACTTTCATTGTATGATCACTTTAAACCATATTTATTTCCTAATTTACTGTGCATTAGTTAATATTTACTTAAAAATAAAGTGATGGCATTGAGTTGAAATAGCCATTCTCACATAGGCCCTTGGATGTGGAGAATACAAAACTGAATTGGCTTATAAGCCAATAATTAAAAGATAGGCATGTGATCATGGTACCAAGCACTAAAAACAGTATTTAAAATACTAAGGCTTGAAAATTATTTCTTGATAGTTTCACCAAATTTAAAATAACTTATACCAATAGTATTCTAATTCTTAAAATAAAAAGGATACTTAGAATTCAAATATGAATGAAACTTAAAGACAAAAACTAAAACTTGAAGAAGCTGGAAAAACAACTATTGCTATAGTAAATTGGTAGTTGAGGTTATAAAATTGTACCTGAGACAATTGATTCATCTGTTGGAGGCAAAGGTTATTCATCTTTGATTATCAAAGGCAAAAGCTATCAAAAGTCATTGCCAATTCCCAAATAATGCTTTTACTATTTTACTTGTATAAAGGTTTGTTCTTATATTTGAATGAGAGTATGTAACAGTTTAATCATCCTTTAAATATGACGTTAACATTATAAAATTCAAGTGGTATATTTACCTTTCTTTCTACTAGATTCTTGGTCTCCCTTTCCTCTGAGACGAGATTGTATTACTACTAAATTAGTAAAAAAAAAATCCTGGCTTAAAACAAAACTAACCATTATTTCTAAATCTCCTTTTTGTACTTTTCTGAAATTAGAAATTATTCAATTGACCTAAAACACATGCTCTTCTAGCTTATGCCAAGTTATTAAAAATCTTGCTGTTATCAGTAAGTAATGAATTTGGTAGAATAGATAACAATACTTGCAACCTATGGTAACTTGAGAATTAACTCTATAAAAATGTATATTGTCAAATATTTAAAAGGGGGAATAAAAATATAAAGTTAGTAATTGGTCAAATATGGGAACAGCTTATATACACAAAAGACAAAATATATGTCAGAATGTTAAAGGGGAAGAATTTAAACCTTTGACATGTCAAAAAGAGCAATAAAGAAGGTGAGTTTATAAACTTAGTAAACTGAAACTTGGTCATAATCATTAGGTACTAAATAACCAGCATAATTTTCTTTCTTTATAAAAATTATTATTTATATGTATCTAAATATTATTAATACTTTTAAGTATTATAATTGAAAATTATATTAAAATATTATATTAAAATTATTATTTCTGTATATTTAAGGGGTACCAGAACAGCTTTCTTACATGTATATATTGCAGATGGTAAAGTCTGGACTTTTGGTGAACCCATCACATTAATAGAGAACAGTCTACCCAACAGGTAATTATTCAACCCTCACCCAATCACCATCATCTAAACAAAGTCTGGTAGTCCCAACAGCTATTGGTACAAGTAAACACATCCATGAAAAGATGACAAACAGAAATTTCTTCTCTTATTTGGCTCCATTTTTATTTTTATGGCATGAATCAGCAAGCACATTTTATCAGAAGTATTGGGATCTTATAGCAGAGTAAGTTATTTTTAAATAGAAAATGTAAACATGTACACAGAATTTTCTGATAATTGTCTCAAGAAGCTGAAGGATTCAAGACACTAACAAAGCAAATAATAATAATCCTAGAACTTGACTATCTTATAACAGAAGAAAGATGCTGCTCCCACAGATAGGTCTCTCTCTGAATACAATTTATATTTAAGAAATATCAAAGATGACATTTTAAATTAAAAGGTACAATGTTTAAATTATTGGGAAGAGTATTGAACTAAAAAATATTTGACTAAAATCTGGGGCCGGCTCTGCCATTCACAACCATGTAGTATGCCATGTACCTTTCTGCACATCTGTATCCTCATCTGTAAAATGAAAAAAATTGTCTGATTGATTTTTAACTTTATACTTAATGTTTCATTTTTGAGAGATGAGTACAGCTCATTAGAAACAATGGGTGTGTGAAGATACTTTGAAAATAACCAGACATTTTACAAATATAAGATATTATTGATATGTTCAAAGTGCCATTAAATATATGAAGCAGGTTTTATGTTGCACAAAGCAGAAGGCTAGTAACCTAATTAAGATTTTTAAAATAGGCTACATTAAAATTTTAAAACATGATATCAAGTTGGAGTTTGTCGCTAAAACTTAGTAATTTTGGTATTGTAAACATAAGCAAAAGCAAAAAAAAAAATCAGTGAGTGAATTTTTAATCATAAAGAATTAGGATTAGTCTTTATTTTCACACTTCTGTTTACACTGAATGCTTGCTGCTCAAAAATTGGTCCAAGAGATAAAGCAAATTAGCCCTTTATAGGATTCCAAAAAGAAGCCAGTGCCCCCCTTAGCATATCTCAGATTATTCTGAGAAAGTGCCATGCTGAATTGTCAAGAAGAAAGCATTTTGAGGTGTGGCTTCATCAGATGCCACAGCCCTAGCATAGATACAGTGGTCTATCCACTGAGATCTCTGAACATCAACGGAAACAATGGGCACTGTCATTATTTGAATGGGAAGGATGTGCTAACTGATGGTTCAATTCCCTCCCCTACCAAAATCTTCTCTGGAGTCTAGATCCAGCTGAAACTCTATTTGGGCCAATCCCAGTAGCCATTTATGGTCTGTGGTCAGCATGAGCTGAAATCCACGCTCACAAGCACCATGCTGGACCTCACAGAGAAAGTGAGAGCCCCTTATTTGCAATCTCACTTGGTTGAACGCTATTGGAAATATATGTTTGAGAAAAACCATGCATCTGGCCAACTAATCGCAGAACTTATTGCTCTTCTACACAGGAAAAAGTCCATGATATGGATCCTAGCAGCATTTTTCTGAGGACTTCAAGAAGAAAGTCTTGGGAAACCCTCTATGACTCAATTTAATGTATGAGTTAATCAGTACATAGAAAACTTGGTGCTCTCATTTTTGAATATGAGTTTAGTTAGCTTACACATCTCAGTGGCCCACCTGATGCCCTTTATAAGAATTTTCTTATGCTCACCATACTTGTTTAATTGTTATTTAAATTCTAATAATCTCTGTCTCTTTTTACCTGATATCTCAACAAGTAGACTGACCACTGAACTAGGTTTTATAAGAAATGACCTTGCTTTGTGTCTATACCCAGTTCTGTGATAATATAAATGAACTAAAATATTGCATCCAAAAAAGAATGATAAGTTTAAGAGAACACATAGTGAGGGGGCTCACTCAATAATGCAAAGTTATTTGAATATTTATTTTAACAAAATTATAAAAGTATTCAAATGTATTAAAAACAAGTTGATGAAAAAAAATCACTCTGTTTTCTGTGGTGAGTAAACCAAGTACAACTGACGTGAAATCACTTCCAGCTTAGATTTGTAATAAACACTTATTGTTCTGTATTAGAACTCTTAAATTGGTATAGATGATCGGCGGTATTGAAGTCTATATTACAAACACTTTACCAAAAAAGCAAAGTCATTCATTATTTAAAAGAGGTATGTTAATGACACTAGAAATATTAAGTAGGAGTAGATAACAAATGGCTCAACATAGAAAAGGCATAATTTGAGCTTTCCCTCAAATTGTTTTTATTTTTTATTAACCAACCTATTTAAAGCAGATGTATATCATAGATATCTCTCTGTATAGATATATACCTCTCTCTCTCTCTCTCTCTCTCTCTCTCTCTCTCTCTATATATATATATATATATATATATATATATATACATATATATATATATAAAGTCTGGGACCATAAATGATTTAAGAGTACAAGTTTCTTTAGGTGATTGGCCTTTATTGAACAAATTAGACATTCATGTTGTAGAATAACTATGAAAAATAGGACTATAATCATGTTGACAATAAGAACTTAACTGGCTAAGTTACAGGTAAAATTATATAAAACAGAAAGAATCCTGAACTTCAAAGTCAAATATGCCAGGTGTGCTCGGGTAATATGTTGGGCATTTTGAAGACATCATAGTTCTTTTAACATAGAAGCATCATTATTTTATCTGTGATATAAAAATAGATTATTATTACTTGTAACATCTCTTTCCAAATTACATTTGCTGTCAGCGCACAACTCTTTTTCTTTCATATTATGCTTCCATATTCTTAAAACTGCTATTTTGAAAAGTTGAAGAAATCCTTCTCTGCATGAAATAGTCATAACAGTTTGCCTTCCTCTCAGAAAGCACCACAGTATGAAGAATAAAATGCATTGTATTTGCCAAGGATGTATGAAATTTAGCCAATAGATAGTCTTGTCTGTAGCCCTCAAGATACGTGTATAAAGTGATGGAAGCACATTGTGAATCCAGAGCAATAAAAAGGAAAGACTGGATAAACTGACCTAAAGAGGTGTTAGGGCAATCCACTTTTCTCAAAATATAATTTTTTCCCTAATTTAAATCCACAAGAGTTGAGAATTTAATCTTTTTTTTTTTTACTTTATTTTATTATAAAGATGTGAGGTACAATTCAGGATTAGGTACATAAGTAGTCTATGTGCAGGTGAAGTTTAAGCCTCCAACTGGTCCTCATTTCCCCTGGTTTAGGATCAGGTACCCTTAGTGATGTTATGTGCCCCCTCCCTTCCCCAGCAGTGTCCCGCTACTGCTGATCCCTCTCTTGTAGTATTGTGATAAATGTCAGGACCCGGTTATGAGTGGGAACCTGTAATATTCAGTTCTCTCTGCTTCTGTGGTAGATTGCTGAGCATGATGGACTCTAAATAGTCTTTTATCTCTTTGGTCTGACCTTTGAGTTCCCATTGCAATTTTTTTCATGTGAACTAGACAAAGACCTCTAAGAAAGCTTCTACTAGTTTAAAAGTGTGGTATATATAGTAAATAAATAAAGTCTAGATATCTTGGTATTACTATTACCATCCACATATATCCACTGAATCATTTATAAGAAATATACAATGTGAAATAAATTTCATACATAAGAAAATTCTTATCAAAGTAATTGAAAAACACATGGAAAATGTGGGCTTCTACCATGGAATGATCACTTCTCTGCAGACCAACTATAAAGTAGATAGGACCTTTTTTTATTTTTTGAGTTGAAGTCTCATTCCATCACCCAGGCTGGAGCGCAGTGGCACACACACACCACCACCCTAGCTTTGACCTGCTAGGTTCCAGCAATTCTTCCGCCTCAGCCTTCCAAGTAGCCAGAACTACAGGTTCTAACGATGTCCGGCTAATTATTTTTATTTTTATTTTTATTGTAGAGACAAAGTCTAGCCAAGTTGCCCGGGCTGGTCTCAAACCCACGGCCTCAGGCAATCCACTTGTCTCTGCCTCTCAAAGTGCTGGGTGTACCAAGCCTGGCCTAGATAGGACTTTTAAGACTTAATGCTCTTGCCATTTTCTCCATAATCATAAAATCCTCCTTTATCCTCACAACCAACCTTGTTCCAACCTGTTTTACACACCACTGAAGGATCAAAAATAATTTTACAAGGTTTCCATGAAAATCGGACTGAATCGCATGTCCTTGTATCCAATCCATTAAAGGCAGGTGCAAGTAGCAGTCTGTCTGATAGCTAAAATTCTTGCATGGTTTAGGCTTTTCCTGATCCAGAATCTGCTTAATTCTCCAGCTCAAATTCACAGGACTGTCAACCACATCTCTTTACTGAAACTTTTCTGACTTATTTTTCTTGCCTTAATCTTCCAGGCTTATTATTTCAATGTCTTTGCAAATGATTTTTCCACACTTGAAACACCAACCCTTCTTCCCCTATCTGCCTACTACTTAACTCTTCACTGTTCACACCATTCCTCTGATGGGGTTTGACATTCTCCTTGGTATTTTTGTAAGATTTTTCTGCTTACCATGCCCCTAGTACCTACCATGCTTTATTGTAGTGATGCATTTATTTCTGTCTTTTTAAATAAAATGTAATTTTCCCAAAAGCAGAGATCATATCTTTTCTGTTTACATGACTAACTTGTTTAAATGTCATCGGAGGCAGTACTGACTGGTAGCTAAGTGCACAGGCACTGCAGTCAAAAAACTTGGGTTCAGATCCCAGTGCTGCCACTTCTTAGCTGTTCAACCTAATGCAAGTTACCTAACCTTTCTACGCCTCAGTGTCCTTACATGTAAAATGAGAATAATAAGCATATTTACCTTATAACATTGTGATGATCAAGTGAATCAATATATGTAAATGCTTCGGACATACCTGGCACTTATATTAATGTGAGTTGTCTTTCTGATCTGAGCATGTAACTTTATTGCAAAAATTAATGACTGATGAAATACCAAATATAATGATTTTTCAATTAACCTCTTTTTATTGTCTTGTCTTCTATCCCTTATTCTTAATAACCAGTCTATTCATTCAGCAAGTATTTATTATCTACTCTGATAAAATTGAGAATTATCTTGAAAATATCCACTTCATTTTGTAGAAGGCTTTGAAAAACAATGTACCTGTCAGAAAAATGATAGAATTGGGTAAAAACTCATTCTCCTGGAATGCTCATAATAATGGCCTCCAGTTAAGTTTAAACTGGGAACTCTCTGGGGTCTTTCCAAAGGTGAAGAAAATGATTACAACTTCTGATTTTTTTTTCATTTCCAATTTTTGTGAGCTTTTAAACTTCTTTTAGCATCTCACCTATTATGTAATCAAGATCAAAGGCAATTTTGCAAAGAAAAAAAAGTCAATCTACTGTTAAAATAGTTGTTATAAAACTACATCTTCTGAAAAAATAAACCACATAAAAGAACTGACCAAGAGAAAAGATTGAAAACCTTACATGAATAGGTAGAAATGTCTATGAAACTAAAATTTGTTTTCAAAAATTCAATTAAAAACAACATTGGACATTATCAAATGTCCATACTGCTCGCTTTAACCTTCTTGCAAATGAATGTGCCATGCGAGGCTGTCATTTTCTAACTCTGTTTCTCATCACTTTCTATAATCTTTTCTTCCTGTTTTGTATAGATTCTCCTCAATCTTGGGCCCTCTTTGCCGGCAAGGTTCTGATAACACTGAGGATGAATGATCTGTATGCTCCATGTGCTGTTAGGGTGTGGAAGTTTTTCTGGAGACTTATAAGAGAAGAACAAAGGTTAAGCATGTCCATCTCCAATTATATCTTTCTGTGCATCCCTTCTATACTTCCTGGCCTCCTTTTTATCCCACCAATGTCATATGCCCTATGTCCACGGTGAAAATAATGTAGGTTTGAGGTTTTCTCTCTGTCTGGTTAACAAGGTCTAGTATAGCATAGGCTGGCTCTAGGCACAGGCAAAGTAGTCTGTACAGGCAGCAGCTGGGAGCAGACACTTTATTTTGAATTCCATTGTATCTCAGGTGTTCTACTGGGTGAACACCTGCTACATGTCTGGCCTTGTGCTAGTTGCTAGGGATTCAAAGATGAAAGGTAATATGGGCCTTTCACAGACTAGCTCAGTGACCTTGGGCTAGTTAATACAGCCTTTGAGTCTAAATCTCTTCATATTTAAAGAGAAATGAGGCCCATTTTTAAATGTTATAAAGATGGAGTGACTGCATGTAACTCTGGAAAGGGAGACAGAATGAAGATCTTATCAAGACATTCTTCTGGGAAAGCAGGAGGACGTCATTTTGCTAGTACCCTGCTAGCAGCACTGAGTGACCGTGGGACTCTGAAAGATGAACATCATGGAATTTTATACTATCTAGTTTTATGGTTTTTCTAGTCCAGAGAGTTTGTCATGCCTGCATTTGGGGTATATTCAAGATATAGCCTCCCTTCTCTTTTTCCCTTGCCGAAAAACCTTCGGTTACTTGTATAATGCTCTTGGCATTAAAAATAAAAATCCAGCCGGGCTCGGTGGCTCAGCCTGTAATCCCGCGCCTTTGGGAGGCTGAGGTGAGTGGATTGCTTGAGCCGGTGGGTTCGAGATCCGCCTGGGCAGGCGCGATCTCATCTCTACAATAAATCAAAAAATTAGCCGGGTGTGGTAGCACGCGTCTGTAATTCCGGCTACTCGGAAGGCTGAGGCGGAAGTATCGCGCAGCCCGGCAGGTCGAGGGTGACCGGGAGCGGCCACTGCACTCCAGTCTGGGCGACAGAGTGAGACTCCAACTCAAAAATAAAAAATAAAAAAAAAATTTTTTAATTAAAAAAATAAAAATCCAAATTCCTTTTCACAGTATGCATGGTCATCTCAGACTTGGATTTGACTCAGTTCTGCCAGTTATAGTCACACGGCTGGCCTTGAACTGGCTGCTTAAATTGTCTTTACTCTTGTCCATCTGGTGAAAGAAATAACCACTTCTCAGGGTGATTGTGGAGATTATGTGAGCAAATACATGCAATAAGCACTTAACTCAGCATTTGGCTTATAATAATAGCTCAATAAATGGTAATTTTTAGCAACAAAAATAACAATGTACTTATTAAAGCTCTACTATTAGAAGGAAAAAAATATATCTCAAAGATTCAATGAAGAAACTGCTTTTCTAGGTTCAAGGAGAGAAATCTAAGTGTCCTTTCAGGGTTGTGGGGTACCGAATATGTGCAAATGAAGCTTTGGAAGCTAAGTATCCTCGATGAAAGAATTTGTGAATTTCAAATGAAAGTATAATTTATTGATTTTTTTAGATTACGACTCAAATACTTAGTCTTGTATAAAATCATTCTGCTTTCTGATGTGTAACAAACAATAAAATTTAGTAAAATTCTCATTCATTAAGTAATATCTTCATATAAATCGAATCAAAGCCTCCCTGGTAATATGTAGTCTGGTATTAGAGTGTGACAGCTTCCAGACCATGCCTGTGCATTTTTAGAAGAGCCTCCTAGAGAATGGGCTTCTTTCTGGAGCTGAATAACCAACAAGGGCTGTATACTGTGAGATCTTTGTAAAGCACTTTGAATTCTAATTTACCAACTTGCTAAAGTACTCTCCAGTTGATGCTGTTTTGTCCTGCATTAAATTCAAGTTGCTTATCTTAAACATTTGATTTTGTATGGCTATGATACATTTAAGAGGGTTAAGATGACTCCTTGATATAGAAACTATTCAAGCTTCGGTGAAACTACATGGATAAGCAATTCTGCCCTCCTACAAATTAACTTGTCTTTAAAAGTCATCATTATTCTTTGGTTGCATATTTGAATCATTCTTTAAGCATGCTGCTGCTTGAGGAAGTTGCTGTTGGAAAGTCTCTATCTTCATGGTTAGTAATAAAGAAATTCTATATTCACTAATTGGTGCTCTTTCAAAAAAGAAGTATCCACAGTCATGGTGTATAATTTGTAAATAAAATACATCATTAATATGAGCATTCAAAACATTAGCATATTAATCATAAGTTTCCATATGGCATGTACAGTCTGTCTTCATTTTGTATGTTCAAAATTATTTGATTCTAAACTTGTGCAAGGAATTTATAAACACTAGGTAAATCATTGATTGTATTAGCACTATTTAGCTTTCCTATCCTAAGCTATATGAGGCAAAGTATGGCACTGGAATGTTACAAAAATTGAAGTATTGATTCTTGTCAAAAAATTAGGAAATTAACAGGAAGCTTAAATATAGGAAAATAATTGTAACTTAAGAGTGAGTTAATTAAAGTATTCTTTTTCAAGGGTCAAATCATTTATTAAGCAATACGAAGCTGTTACAATGATGTCATGTGTGGCTGGACCCAAGCTCAACTAGACCTTTGTATAAATTATGGAGTCAGGGCTGGGAGTGGTGGCTCACACCTGTAATCCCAGCATTTTTGGAGGATCATGCAGGAGGATTGCTTGAGCCCAGGAGTTTGAGACCAGCCTAGGTAACATAGTCAGATCTTGTCTCTCAGAAAAAAAAAAAAATTAGACAGGATTGGTGGTGCACACCTGTAGTCCCAGTTTCTTGGGAAGCTAAAGTGGGGAGATCATTTGAAGCCTGGATTTTGAGGCTGCAGTGAGCCATAAGCATACCACTGTACTCCAACCTGGGCAACAGAGTGAGATCCTAACTCAAATAAATAAATAAGCAAATAGTGCCTTCAACTTTCCATTCTTGTTTCTAGACTCAATAAATATAAAGTACATAGGCAGCAGTTGACACAGTCTCTGATCCTTGTTTCTTAAGTATCTCTTTTGCACAATGGCATTAGCAAAAACAGTAAGAGCTTATTGTGTTCATTAAATACTTATTGTATGTCACTAAGTGAAACTCTGAAATGAATAATTTTTTTAAAAAAAGAAAACTGAGCTGGGCTCGGTGGCTCAGCCTGTAATCCCGCGCCTTTGGGAGGCTGAGGTGAGTGGATTGCCTGAGCCCGTGGGTTCAAGACCCACCTGGGCAGGCAAGACCTCATCTCTACAAAAAAATAAAAAAATTAGCCGGGTGTGGTGGCGTGCGCCTGTAATTCCGTCTACTCGGAAGGCTGAGGCAGAAGGATCGCCGGAGCCCAGCAGGTCGAGGCTGCGGTGGCCGGGAGCAACCACTGCACTCCAGTCTGGGCGACAGAATGAGACTCCAACTCAAAAAAAAAATAAAAAAGAAAAAGAAAAAAAGAAAACTGATGTGTAAAAAAGGTTTAGAAAGCATGACACATCCCCAGTGCTGGTGAATGTCAGGAGAGGGACTCAGAGCCAATTGTGGCGGTGGCCAAAGTCCACAACTCTACCTGCTGTGCTATGCTGTGTTTTGTCTATATCAAACTTTTCCTGACCTCTTTCACTGCCCATAAAGCCAATCCAATTCAGAAAAGAGCAGATAGATGGAACATTCTGCATAGTACTGCCACATTATACCCCTGGGCACTCACCTGTAGTTCATCAAATTTAATATACATTGATGTGGAATTTTTTTTTTTTAGTCTTGTCAAAAGGTTTTCATGCAACTATATCATGTCTGTCTCATGACTGATGGCAATTTCAAGGTGCCATTGATTCGAACAATGTATCCTAACTTCATTGTGGTTAAAGTTTTAAAAGTTAATGTCTTATATGTATATATATTATGTAGTATAATAAATATTGATTGGTATTGATTATTGAAGTCCTTTAAATGTAGTCATGGGCCTTACTTGACAATCTAATTTTGATTTACCTGTCACTAGCATATTATTCAAGAAAATGATTATTTAATTCTAATAGAGCCTAATCAGCTGTTCAAACCATGTGTCATGTTCATTGACTCAGGTGTGACTACCATTCAAGCAGTCACAATTAGAGTGAGCCACATTCTTTCTCTTTCCAGAATTAAAAAAATGTTGACTGTAGAACTTAGTCATTGGTGGCAGGTTTCAAGTTGTTTTGGTTGAAAATATTTGGAGTCTTTCAATGTCTGTAGATTACAGAATCTTGAATCAGAAGATATCTTTTATGTTCCAGCTTGTCCAATTACTCACCCTGGGTAGGAATTCTTGGTAGTAGATCATCAATCTATGATATGTGGTAGAACAAATAAATTCTGTTTTATTTTATTGCAAAATAAAAATTCAAAATATTGGGTATAACATTATGTTGCAAAATCTTTACCAAGTATCTTTTTTTTTTTTTTTAAGTTGGAGTCTCACTCTGTCACCCAGACTGGAGTGCAGTGGCCGCTCCCGGCCATCGCAGCCTCAACCTGCTGGGTTCCGGCGATCCTTCCACCTCAGCCTTCTGAGTAGCTGGAATTACAGGCATGTGCTACCACGCCCGGCTGATTTTTTGATTTATTGTAGAGATGAGGTCTCGCTGCCCAGGTGGGTCTTGAACCCGTGGACTCAGGCAATCCACTCACCTCAGCCTCCGAAAGGCGCAGGGTTACAGGCTCAGCCACCAAGCTTGGGTAGCAGCAACATCAGCAAGTGCCCAGGGTCTAGACTCCTGAGTGAGGATTGGCCCCGGGAGATCACCACTGAGTCCTGATTGCTACAAATTGAGCTGGTAAATAATACTTGTCTATATTTACCTTGTATCCTTGCAACAGAGAATTCTGCTTTACCCCATCTGAGCTCCCTGAATAGCAGCCTCTTGAGTATCCTCCTGACAAATTCTCTTTAGTTGTCAATGCAGGCCTGGTTGCTGGCCAGGCTTTACATCTTTGCTGTCAGTGATTTTATTATTCTGACCAACACATTTCTGCAATAACAATAAAGTCCCAATTAAATAATTCTAGTGCTTTACTTGCCATGAATAATAATTAAATGGTTATGAACAATAATGATAATTGCCACGTTTAAAATTTTAGCACAATGCTAAATGTTTTACACATCTTATGTTATCACTATTACTTAATACATTTTCACAACTTATCCGTGATCAGCCTACCTGATCTAAATACCAAGTTTTTAACCACAACCTTAACTCACTGAGGAGAAGGAAAGATTATGAAATTTGGCTTAGAGAATTTATAGGACATGTTTATATTCACACAGTAAGCAAATGATCAGATTCAAATTTGTGTTCTAAGTCTTGCTTCTTGGTCCATAGCTCTTTCTAAAATTTAGCATTTGATGGAATATGTGTAATTTTGGAAACATGGTTGACTTGTTTCTAAAGAGTTATTTACATTTAGTTTTTGATACTGAATTATTTCAATATGTCAGAAATTAGACGCTAATATTTATCTTTGTCCATTAGGCTGCTATAACAAAATACTATAAATTGAGTGGCTTATAAACAACAGATATTTAAACAAAAACAAAACAGAAATTTATTTTTCTAAATTCTGGAAGCTGGGAAGTCCAAGATCCAAGTGATAGCAGATTTGGTGTCTGGGGAAGACCAACTTCCTAGTTCATAGATGTCCATCTTTTCACTATAAACCCACACAGGAGATGTCGATGTCTAAAACTGAGCTAAAGATCAGAATCAGAAATAATTGGTCTAAAACCCCTGGACCCAATTTCTGCAATACCTCTTAATCTAAAGTAGTGGTACCAGGTGGCTCAAAAATCACATAACTGTTACTGAACCTTGCAAGTATGGAATTAGAGTGATAAAGTCAATATATTTGAAATTAGAAAAAAAATCCATTCCTAAATCAAACCCGTGGCTCTTTGTTAAAGGCATAAACAAAATTTAAGATTTTATTCATGAAAGAAGAAACAAAAGTTGTCTATTTAACCAATATCTCAAGAAAAAGTAAATTATAATTAAAACATATTCTGGTCTTCCTATTTAACTTCTAAGGTAAAAGGAGTTGAATGTGTATAAAATGGGAGTCTGTTACAAAACAAACCAGAGAAAATTGTGTTTCACCAGAAAGAAAATTGGGAAATTGCTTCTTTGCTCGATCAGTGCTGTTCCCAAAGAGCAATTGAGAACATGAAAACATATTGAGGATATGAGTCAAAGATTGACAGTTCATTAATTGACATTTATAACTTTGCTGACACAATTTTTGGGTTCCCCAGATGACACAATATTTTTCCCCATTAAATGTCCAGAAGGCTTTGAACTTCATGGTATTTTTATTCTTAAAAATATTAGTACTTTCGGCAATCTTTTAAAATATCACAATATTTCCTATGAGAGTACTTATATTTTATTGTGTTGCTTTGTGGGGTATGACCTTTCAAGTCAATTATTCCTCTCTCTTTTCCCAGAGGCAATCTCATCCTGATTTTTATCACCATAAATTTTTTTTTTTGGTTCTAGAACTTTCTATAAATGGAATCATATAGTGTGTACTCCCATTTTTCTGTTTTTTAAAATTCTTTTTACTCAACATAAGTATATTGAGATTCATTCATATTATTGTGCTTATCAATAGTTCATTTCCCTTTATTGTTGGTAGTAGTTTATTGAATGAACATGCTAAAATTTGTTACTTTTTTTTTTAAAGATCATTTTGATTTTCCCTATTTTCGGACCATTATGAAGAAGAATGTTTTAAAGATATTCTATAAGTGTGTGTTTGTTGGTTGGCTGATTTTTTGTGGGCATATGTTTTTATATCTTTTTGATAAATCATGTTAGTATTTTCCCTCTTCACTGATTCATTTCAATTAACTATTTTCGGGGAAATGATCCTCAGTTTTTCAAAGCTTGGACTATTTCTATTAAAAATAGAAAATAGACTTTAATAAAATCAGGAGAAGCCAGTGAGAAAAAATAACTAACAAATTAATATTTCTTAAAATATATATTTTGCTGATCTCCTATTACAAGATTGTAATAAGAAAGTATTATATTGTTCTTCTTCAAAGGAAACTGATAATCTGATTTTGCTTCCTGTACCAGGTGATGATACAGATTTTTCAGATCAGCCTGGGCTTCATGAGTGTCAGCTCAGTGGGCTGGCCAGTCAAGTCCCGGAGAGGGTCGTGGAGGGGCTGGTAAGCCCAGCACTGGAAGTGTCAGCTCTAATGGGCTGGCAAGCCAAGCCCTGAGTGGGATTTATCCCACAAGTGATTGTGGGAGGGATGGCAAGCCTAGCCTCTGGGGTTTTGGCTCTAACGGACTGACAAGCCAAGCCCTGAGAGTTGCTGGTTCAGTGGACTGGCAAGCCTAGCCCCTGGGTGTCACAGCTTCAGAGTCTCGCCTTCTTCGGGCAGCTCTCCTGGTTCAGCTGGCTCCCTCGCTGGCAAGCCGGCCTCTGGGGTGCATGACTTTTAGACTCTGACGACCTTCTGCAGCTTTTCAGGTTGCAGTTCTTCAGGGTTGAGGTTCTTGTCTCATGCCCAGGAAGAATGAGGGACATGGACAGGTAGAAAGTGAGAAAGCGGGATTTATTGAGGACAGAAAGGTCCCACAGTGGGAGGGGGTCCAAAGGGTTTGCCCATCTGGGACCGAAAACCTGGTGCTTATATAACCCTAAGTCCAAATGGATTGGCTAGCACTAGCTATGAGCTGTTGCTGTTCTGATTGGTTGCTTTTCAATCCCAGCAGTGAGTACCTAAGCTCTAGCTTGAGAGGCTTGCAGGGATCTTGTTTACCAATGCTGAGCCTGAGAGGCCAGCTGGAAGTTCACTACATTGTTACCAGAGGACCCGCCTGTCTGTCTGCCTAAACTTTTTCTAGCTATCTCCTGTCTCAGTGACATTCAAGATACTAAGTTAGAACATTTGCTATGACACTTTTACTTCTAATGTGAAAATTTGAATATGTATTAGGAAGAAAGGAAAAAAAATAAAATAATAGAAAAGAAAGAAAGTACTGCTTTTGTGTTTCTGCATAGCACATGTTGAGTCAGATGTTTTCATGTGCTTTTTATAATAATAATGGCAATAAAAAGCTTCCAAAACCTGGGAGCTTATTTTGTGCCAGGCACTGTGATCCATGCTTTGTAAACACTTCCTCATTAAATTCTTTTAAATTCGTAGGATTCATGCGATTTGTCAAAGATCATGCAACTAGTAAGTAGGAGAGCTAGCGCTCAAATCAGTGCTGTTTGAATTCAGATTCGGAGTTCTTCCCTGCATGCTATCCTGACTTCCATTTTTATCACTTATTACAGAACCCCTGCAAAGTAACTATTTCAAAACCCTATTGCTGGCAAAAAAAACCCTGTTGCTGAAGAGGTTGCATGATTCACTCTTGGTCTCAGGGTTACTGTTTCTTAGTGACATAAAATTCGTAAAGCTAGTTCCTAGAAATGTCTTCCTTATTGCTGATAGCAGTGAAAGAAAAATATGAGGGCTTATAATCTGTCTCTTTAACCCACAGATTTGTATATAATACTCCATAAAAACTCCCTTGTTACTGAGCATGAAATGATGGAAAGTGGAAAAAGAAGGGTAAAACAGAAAATGTCATTTATTTATTTAAATTTTTAAATTTTATTTTAAAGATGTGGGGTACAACTCAGGATTAGGTATATAAGTGGTCAATGTACAGGTGAAGTTTGGGCCTTCCATTGGTCCTCACTCCACCTGGTTTAGGATCAGGTACTCTTACTGATGTTATACTACAAGAAAAGAAAATGCCATCTTATTTATTTATTTATTTATTTATTTATTTTGAGTTGAAGTCTCACTCTGTCGCCCAGACTGGAGTGCAGTGGCCGCTCCCGGCCACCGCAGCCTTGACCTGCTGGGCTCCGGCGATCCTTCCACCTCAGCCTTCTGAGTAGCCGGAATTACAGGCATGCGCTACCACGCCCAGCTGATTTTTTGATTTATTGTAGAGATGAGGTCTTGCTGCCCAGGTGGGTCTCGAACCCGCAGGCTCAGGCAATCCACTCACCTCAGCCTCCCAAAGGCGCGGGATTACAGGCTGAGCCACCGAGCCCGGCGAAAATGCCATCATAAAGGGTCTGTGGCAGCTTGAGAGTTATAGCATGGACCTCCCTTCATATCCACTGCCTTCTAAAGCTGCCTACCCCTTAGTGTGACCATATCTGAGCTTAGCAAAGACCAGGAAGGCCATTCTATTGCTCTTAAACATTTTCAGAAGAGAAATGCTTCCTAATTTCCTCCATGTAAAAGACCCTATTCATGTTAGTCTTGTCAATCAGATTGTGCAACAACAAAAGAACAATTCATCTCTTGCTAGAAAAGAATGCTAGTGAAGGATTGTAAAAATCCAGGTGGCTTTTGACATGACAGCCTTAGTGATTCTGCTAACCAACAGTGTAAGAAACTGAAGCAAGGCAGTGATAATGTCAATCATAAGAAGCAGCTCCCTAAACAAAATGCTATGTCTGGGCTTCAGAAAATGTTGATTATTTGTGACTTAAAATAAACCATTGTCTGACCAAAGGCAGGCATTATGAATAAATGGTTACAAGAAGTAAAAAGTCAGTAATTTGCTTTTTACTGGTAAATACCTTGAATGAATGGTTTGCAAAAATTATTCTTCAGTTGTCACTGACATTTTGATTAATGGAAATTGATAAGTGGGAGATTTTTTCTAATGACGCTGAGAACTCACTCCCATAGAACCCATATATCTATTCCCTGACACTTTGTAGGCAGCTGTCTATGGAGCATCATTCAAAAAGTGCAAAACAGATGAATTAATCCTCTTTCCAAATTCCTGTACCATCTCTCTTCTCTTGTATTCTACCACACTACCCTATATGCATGTGTGCACACATACACAAGCTTTGATTAAAGAATACCAACTAGACAGATCTGTTCTTGGAACATGTGCAGGTCTCCAGTCTAGCAGATATTGAGGCTTGGGTGCAAGCCCAAATTGTTACAATGTGTAGAACTTATGTGCTGCCCCAAGGATAAACAGTTAGGAGAAAACTCAAAATCACCTGTGTTCAAATTTAAAAGAATTTTATTTGCCTGAAGTTAACTAATTTTATATTTTCAGCCAGAAGGCTGATGAGGGCACAAAAGGAAAATAAACTGAATAATAGAAAAATTAAGATGGTTATGTATCTTGCTCACCTTCATTTGAGAATGAAGAGTGAAGGTCTTAAGATAACTGATTTCACTTGAACCCTGGATTAATGTTCTCAATAGAACTTGGTGCAATGATGAAAATGTTCCATGTCTGTCTATCCCAATATGTTAGCTACTAGCCTCTAGTAGCCTGGGTCCTTGAGATGTGGCTAGTATACTGAAGGAACTCAATTTTTAATTTTATTTAATTCTTAATTAATTTAAGGGTAAATGTAAATAGCCACACATGAATAGTGGCTATCATATTAGACAGCACAAGTATAAACTATAAAGTCTTACATTATTGTATTTTACAAATGAAGAGACAAATGCTGAAATGCTTATTGACTACCTTAATAGTATGAGGCTGGTAATTAAAGATAATGTCTTGATACCTAGACCAGAGTTCTTTCCAAGAAATATATGTTGCTTACTTTCTAGCACTTTGGGAAAGATTATTTGAGCTGATTGAGATTAAAGTTCTATGAGAGTGAGCCTGAGCAGAGAGATTTAGGAGGTGGTTAGCTAAGGCCATCATTGACATAAAAGGGATTTGGTAAGGGAAGGTAGAGAGGACAGATGCCAACTCCACAACTGTCACATTGCTGTCTAGTACCATTGTTCCCAATATGGCCAAATTATAATCTTCTGAGACTTTAAGAAAAACATAAAATGTCAAATACCATTCTCAGAGACCTGTAGTTTTAAAAGTCTCTTGTGGTCATTCTGATGCACAGTCTCATATAGAAGTCACTGGTTGAGACCACCCTTTTAACGTGGACTTATGGAAACTAGTGGAGAAGTGAAATGAGTGAAACGATGGGATGAGTTCTAATTAATACATATTTATTGTGTGCCTTCTATATTCTGCTAAAAGGCAATGTGTTGGCATCTGGGTTCAAATCTCAGCTCTGTTATTTACTAGCTGTACTACTTGAGCAAGCTATTTAAGCTTTTTCTACATTTGTAAAATCAGGATAAACTTTTTACTTTACACATAGAGTCTTTGTCAAGATTAAAGAATATTAAAGAACTTACAAAAATGCCTGGTAGGTGGTCCCTACCATATACATTTTAGATATTACAGCTTTGTGGATGAGACCAACACTTGAACAGAAAATGTCAACATAATATGAAAGATGGTCACAGGGGGCAGCAGAAGAGGAGCCATTAGCTCAGCAAGAGTTAATGGAAGGACAAGAGGGACTGGAGAGACAGAAAGTCATAATTCCTGTAACACCTGCTTGAACAAGACTAAGGCTTTTTGAAAATACATCATTTCTCCTAACTCCATGGTGTCCAGAATATTTTACTTCCATCCTTACTGTGAAGGAGGCACTGAAGCCAAAATAATGGGCTCTGCCCCTGCAGTGGACATGGTGTGGCCCTGCCCTGTTCAGCTCAGAGGCTGAGCTTGAGGCCATCTGAAGGTGGGTTGCCCAGGAGTGGGGAAAAATTCTCTTTCTTTCTTTCCCATCCACATAAAATTTCAAAATCGTCCTGCTGTGAGTTCACATCTGTGTGACATCTGGCCAAAGCATATGTGTATGGATATGGTGGGTCTGTGGGAAATTAAAGCCACTGGCATTTCATATTCTGTCATAGTTTTTATGATGATAGCCCACTGGGAGAAATGTCATGCTCCACAACTACTCATCAGTGTTCTTATTGAAATGGAAGGGCAGCATATCCAAACACAGAGGTTCTGTCAACTCAGGAATGAGTTAGACTCATTTGATTTACTTTCACAAAGGCAGGAGCCACATGGATTTTGCGGAACACCCACTATACAGAACAAAACACAGTGCCCGATGCTCAGTAGACACTAAATAAATATTGTTAAAAGAATGAGTGACCATGTCTTCCTATTACCAAAGATAAACACTACCTGAAATAATCCACAGCCCTTTTAGGGACGATCCATTGGATCATTTATGACCAACACTTTCAATACTTCTGTGGATTTTTATCTTCCTAATTAGAAGTGAGCCTCATATCTTGGGACACACCTGACTGATGTTTCCTCAGAATTTACAAAAAAAAACTTGGCATATTATAGATGTTCAGTAAATACACATTGAAGGACTGAAGAAGTGAAGAAAGAGATTGCTTCCCTTCTCAGGTCTCAGGAAATGCAGGCCTGTCTTCCCTCCTATGCATTACAGAATTGAACTTCTTTTAAAATTGTGTTGGGAAAATTATTAGGAGTCACTATGATCAGGTGAAAAACTTCTGATTGTGGCCAATTTTGCATTTTAAAAGTAGTCAAACTTTCAATAAATTGCTACAGAATATACATTACTCTGTACATTACTGAATCCCACAATGGAAAAACAAGTATTATATGTTACACTCACTTACTGAGCATCCATATTGTACCTCACACTGCAACAGGGACCACAAAAGAGTGCTGGGTGGGTGCCATAAGAATGACCTGGTTCCAAATAGATGCATGACAGATTTGAATTCTAACTCTGTTTATTGAGCTAGGTTTGCTCTGAAATATCATTTCAGGTTTTCCCTACTTTCTCAGTCAAATCCATCACCCAGAAACTATTTTTAAGTCTCCTGGTATGATTCCAACTGAAAGTCAGTGATTTATAGGCATACCTCATTTTACTGCACTTCAAAGATAGTGCTTTTTTTCTTTTTACACAAATTGTAGGTTTGTGGCAACCCTGAATTAAGCAAGTTTGTCAACACCATTTTTCCCAACAGCACATGCCCACTTTGTGTCTTCATGTCACATCTTGATAATTCTTATAATAATTTAAACATTTTCATTATATACCTGTTATGGTGATCTGTGATCACTAATCTTTGATGTTGTTATTAGAATTTTTTAGGGTACCACGACCACATCCACACAAGACAGAAAACTTAATAAATGTATGTGTTCTGATTACTCTACCAATTGAACATTCCCTGTCTCTCTCCTTCTCCTTAGGCCTCCCAATGAACTGTAGCACAGCAACATTGAAGATAGCTAGTTAATAACCCTATAATGGCAGCTAAGTGTTCAAGTGAAAGGAAGAACCCTCATCTCTCACTTTAAATTAAAAACTAAAAATAAATCCCAGCACTTTGGAAGGCAAAAGGATTGCCTGAGCCCATGGGTTTGAGACCAGCCTGGGCAACTCTGCGAGACCTCATCTCTACAATAAATAAAAAAATGAGCCAGATGTGATGGTGTGCACCTGCAACCAGCTATTTTGGAAGGCTGAGGCGGAAGGATCTTGTAAGCCCAACAGGTCAAGACTGCAGTGGCCACAAGCGTGCACTGCACTCCAGCCTAGGCAATAGTGAGACTCTGACTCAAAAATAAGTAAGTAAGTAAATAAATAAATAAATAAGCTAGAAATATTTAAGCTTAGTAAGGAAGGTATGTCAAAAGCTGAGCAAGGCTGCGAGTAAGGCCTCATGCATCAAAGTTTGCCAAGTTGTGAGTGTAAAGGAAAAGTTATTGAACAAAATTAAAAGTGCTACTACAGTGAGCACATGAATGATGAGAGAGCAAAATAGCCACAACATTATGTTAAGCCAAAGCTTAATCCAGAGCAAGGTCCTAATGCTTCTAATTCTATGGAAGTTGAACAGGGCTCGGTGGCTCAGCCTGTAATCCTGTGCTTTGGGAGGCTGAGGTGAGTGGATTGCCTGAGCCTGCGGGTTTGAGACCTGCCTGGGCAACTTGGCAAGACCTCATCTCTACAATAAAAAAAAAATTAGCCAGGTGTGGTAGCGTGCGCCTGTAGTTCCAGCTACTTGGAAGGTTGAGGTGGAAGGATCGCCGGAGCCCAGCAGGTTGAGGCTGCAGTAGATGGGAGCGGCCACTGCACTCCAGTCTGGGTGACAGAGTGAGACTCCAACTCAGCAAAAAAAAAGAAAGAAAGAAAGTTGAGAGAGGTGAGGAAGCAGCAGAAGAAAAGTTTGAATTTGGTAGAAGTTGTTTCATGAGGTTTAAGGAAAGAAGTTGTTCCCTTAATGTAAAAGTGGAGGTGAAGCAGCAAGTCCTGATGGAAAAGCTGCAGTAAGTTAACAAGAAGCTCCAACTGAAATAATTGTTGAGTGTGGGCTACACTAAATAACAGGTTTTCAAAGTAGATAAAATAGCCTCATACTGTATTGGAAGAAGATGTCATCTAGAATTTTCATAGCTAGAGAGACTAAGTCAATTCCTGGCATCAAAATTTCAAAGGATAAAGGAACTCTCTTTTTAGGGGTCAATGCAGTTGGTGATTTTAACTTGTAGCCAATGCTTATTTACCATTTTGAAAGTCCTAGAGCCCTTAGGAATAATGCTAAATGTACTCTGCCTGGGCTCTATAAATAGACTGACAAAGCCTGGATGACAACATGTTTGCTTGTTCTATAGTTTACTGAATATTTTAAGCCATTATTGTTACCAACTGCTTAGAAAACAAAGTCCCTTTCACAATAGTACTGCTCATGGGCAACATACCCAGTCACTCAAGAACACTGATAAAGATGTACAAGGAGATTAATATTGCTTTCATGCCGGTTAATACATCTATTCTGTAGCCTGTGGACCAAGGAGTAATCTCAACTTTCAAGTCTTATTATTAAAGAAATGTATTTTGGACCAGGCACAATAGCTCATGCCTGTAACGGAAGTACTTTTAGAAGCTGAGGCGAGAGGATTGCCTAAGTCCAGGAGTTTGAAACCAACCTGGGTAACATGGTGAGACCTCGACTCTACAATTAATAAAAAAAATTAGCTGGGTGTGGTAGCCGCGCCTGTAATCCCAGCTACTTGAAAGACTGAAGCAGAGCCTGAGCCCAGTGGCCAGTGACACCTGAGCCTGAGCCCACTGGCTGGTGACAGTGATCATGCCACTGCACTCCAGCCTGTGTAACAGAGTCAGACTCCAACTCAAAAAAAAAAAATTATAAGGTTATAGCTGCCATAGATAGTGATTCCCCTAATGAACCTGGGCAAAGTAAATTGAAAACCTGGAAAGGATTCACTATTCTAGATTCCATTAAGAACATCGGTGATTCATGGGAGGAGGTCAAAATATCATTAAGAGGAGTTTGGAAAAAGTTTATTTCAATCTTTATGGATGACTTTGAGAGTTTTCAAGACTTTAGTGGAGGAAGTAACTGTGGAGGAGGTGGAAATAACAAGATAATAGGAATTAGAAGTGAAGCTGGAAAAAAAGTTGGGCTGGAAGACGTGACTGAATTGATGCAATCTCATGATTAAACTGTAATAGATAAGGAGTTGCTTTCTATGGATGAGCAAAGAAAATGGCTTCTTGATATGGAATCTACTCCTGGTGAAGATGCTGTGGATATTATTGAAAGGACAACAAAGGATTCAGAATATTACATAAACTTAGTTGATGAAGTAGTGGCAGAGTTGAAAGGATTGACTCCAATTTTGAAAGAAGTTCTTCTGGGGAGATGGGACATGGTGGCTAATGCCCATAATTCCAGAACTTTGAGAGGGCAAGGCGCAAGGATTGCTTGAACCCAGGAGTTTGAGATCAGACTAGGCAGCATAGTGAGACCCTGTCTCCACAATAAAGAAAAAATTACCCAGGTGTGGTGGTGCACAACTGTAAACCCAGCTACTAGGAAGGCTGAGGCAAGATCACTTGAGCTCAGGAGTTTGAGGCTGTAGTGAGCCATGATTGTGCCACTGTACTCCAACCTGGTTGACAGAATGAGGAAGAAAGAAAGAAAGAAAGAAAGATAGAAAGAGAGAGAGAGAGAGAGAGAGAGAGAGAGAGAGAAAGAAAGAGAGAAAGAAAGAGAGAAAGAAAGAGAGAAAGAAAGAAAGAAAGAAAGAAAGAAAGAAAGAAAGAAAGAAAGAAAGAAAGAAAGAAAGAAAGAAAGAAGGAAGGAAGGAAAGAAAGAGAGGAGGGTGGGAGGGAGGGAAGGAAAGAAGGAAGGAAAGAAAGAAAGGGAGAGGAAAAGAAAGAGAGAGAGAGAGAGAATGAAAGAAATGAAGTTTTACTGTGGGTAAAATGCTATCAAACAACACTACGTGCTACAAATAAATATTTTATAAAAGGAAGACTTTGCCCAATGGGCAAACTTTATTCTTTTTTTTAATGAAATTGCCACAGCCACCCTACCCTCAGCAATCATCACCCTATCAATCAGTAGCCATTGACATTGAGGTAGGATGCTCTATCAGCAAAAAGATTAACTCTTGCTCAGGGCTCAGATGATCTTTCACATTTTTTAACTATAAAGTATTTTTAACGTAAGACATATACATTACTTTTTAGATAAAGTGCTATTTCATACTTAATTTACTACAGCATAACCTAAATGTGGTTTTATATGCATTAACCAAAATATTTGTGTGACTTGCTCTATTGCAATATTCATTTATTTCAGTGGTCTGAACTAAATCTGCAGTGCTTCTGGGGTAAGCCTGTAATTGAGCAAACTTAAAATGATAAACTGTGAAACAAGCTATGATGGAAAAGTGCAGGATGTCAGGAAACTGTATAATAGAGATATCTGTTCTTGAGTTAGAGTCTGTCACCCAGACTGGAGTGCAGTGGCCGCTCCTGGCCACCACAGCCTCAACCTGCTGGGCTCCGGCGATCCTTCTGCCTCAGCCTTCCGAGTAGCCGCAATTACAGGCGTGTGCTACCATGACCGGCTAATTTTTTTATTTTATTGTAGAGATGAAGTCTCGCCTGCCCAGGCGGGTCTTGAACCCGCGTGCTCAGGCAATCCACTCACCTCAGTCTCCCAAAGGCGTGGGATTGCAGGCTGAGCAACTGAACTCGGCTAGAGATATCTGTTCTAATGGGAGGAGGGACTCTGAAAAACTGCTTTTGTTGTTAAGAGCTTAAGAAAGAAAAGTTAACCAAAGAAGAATCTGTGGGAAAAGTTTCTGGCAACAAGAACAAAGTCCAAGATATGGAAAGGATAGCAGCTCATTCAAGAAATTGAAGCAAGGCTACTGTAATAGGAACATGACACGGAGTGGTGCAAGGGGTATGAGAAAAAAACCAGAGCGATACAAAGGGGTAGGATCAGGGCTCTCTATCCTTGCACTATTGATTGACATTTGGGGCTGGATAATCATTTCTTGTGGGGAGCTGGCTCGTGCAGAATTTTAGTGGCATCTCTGGCCTCTACTCACTAGCATCCCTTCCTGTTTAGCTGTGACAAACAAAAATGTTTCCAGATATTGCCAAATGTCCCATGTTGTGAGCAAGGTGTGTGTGTAGACAATCTCCCCCAGATAAGAAACACTGGGTTTCTATCATGTAGATCTCTTCGGGCCTTGTAAGGATTTGGTCCTTTATATGAAGAGCAACAGAAAAACACCTGAAGGATTTTAGTAGAATAGTTAAATGACAGATCTTGGTACACAAGATAAGGTCACATTCTTTCTCCTGTAATGATCATTTTACCTCCTCATATAGCCCCCTCCAACTAGACCAGATACAACTTTAATGTGTAATTCTTATCTCCTACCACTAACTTGCATATGTTTAGCTCTCAATTACGTTCAAAGAGTATCCAAAAATGACTTTTGAGCATACAGTTGTATCATGATAGCAAAGCTATAATTATGAATCCTGCAAGGTTCATTACCATTTCATATGCTCAGTAGCTTAGAGTTTTCAGAAATGTGTTTTGGAGAATCAAATGTATATTCTGAAAAAGAGATATCTGGAAATCTTTGTGATTGTGTGTGTGTGTGTGTGTGTGTGTGTGTGTGTGTGTGTGGTGTGTGTGTGTGTGGTGTGTGTGTGTGTGTGTGTGTGTGTTTGCACTAATCAAATAAGATATAAGTATTTTTTAAGCTAGGAATGCTCTTCAACATCTCTTTATCATTTTACTCATAAGTCTCTTAAAGTAGCATGTTTTTGACATTTGAATTTATCATTCAGTAAAACCAAATGAAGAATATATGATCTATCTGGTCAAGGGAAAATAGTCCTTGAGTACAACCTCAGATTTTTTTTTTTTTTTGAGTTGGAGTCTCACTCTGTCACCCAGACTGGAGTGCAGTGGCCGCTCCCAGCCACCGCAACCTCGACCTGCTGGGCTCCAGCGATCCTTCCACCTCAGCCTTCCAAGTAGCCGGAATTACAGGCATGCGCTACCATGCCCGGCTGATTTTTTTGATTTATTGTAGAGATGAGGTCTTGCTGCCCAGGCGGGTCTCGAACCCACGGGCTCAGGCAATTCACTCACCTCAGCCTCCCAAAGGCGCGGGATTACAGGCTGAGCCACCGAACCCGGCTTAACCTCAGATATTAAATAAAGCATTCACAGTGGATATGCTCTACTTTTACAGATAGAAAAAGATATTAGGAAGCTTGGCTTATAGGTGATATGAAAATACTAATGAGCCATGTTTAAATATGCTACTTATTGAAGAGTTAATGGTTGATTCTTCTCAAAAGGCAGAACCTGTGGCAACTGGCATAGAGTGAGAGAGAAAAAAGAGAGGCTGAAGCTACTGAGGGGAAGAGGAGGGAAGGAGGAATAACAGAGCCTAAAGCTGTCAAGGAAGGGAGGATAGAAGAAACCACTGCACTGTGCTTGATGGAACCTACCTCATCTCTTCAAGAAACTGATGGTGAGTGGTATAGAATTTTATCAGGAGAAATTGACCCATATTCTAGGTAAACTGCTGTTAGGGAAGAAGCAAAGAGTAGACATAGTATCTGGCATAGGAATTGGTGGATGTAAAAGCTTTCATGCAATGCCTGGAAGAAGATCCAGCAAACATGTTAACATCCCAGCAACCAACTGTCCCAGTTTGCCTGAGAATTCAGGGTTTCCTGGGACATAGGATTTTCAGTGTTTAAAACCCAGACAGTCCCAGGCAAACCAAGATAGTTGGTGAATCTACACACAATGCCATCTTCCATGGAGGATTGTGTCAAAAATGCAGGGGCAGACATAACTTCGGCTGTGCCACCACCAGCAACAGCAGTAGCAGAATCAATCTTTTCAGGAAACAGCCCCAGACACAGAACAAGTACTTAGTGTTTGTGTGATCTCTACTAAGTGGCAGCAAAGAGTTTATGTGAACACCTTTCTTTCCTCTTAGGAGTTTTCCATGGTACAGAAAGGTCTAGGGAATAGAAATTGGTAGAGAACCAAATAAATGCTCTATATTTGAGATTGAATGTACATCTTTCTGCTCTCATATGGAAAATCGATAAAGATCAATACAATAATTGTGGATTTACAACACTCCAAATTAGTCAAACTTTCATTGTACTCATAAAACTTAGCAGTTTGAGAGAAGGGTCAATGTCTTGCACACCACTGGAACACAGTGTTGTTTGACATACAGTGGACGATCAAGAGATTTTCTTGAAATGGAAATAACATATGTCCTGTTTCATTACTTCTTCTCTTGCGCTTATATTCATACATCTGTGCTTTCTTCAGTTGTTCTCCAGGACATTAGACCAACTGATGCCACATGCGCAATGGATAAGCAAGCAATAGAACATACAGACACACATGTAATCAGTACACCTGGAAGGAGAGGTTTGACTTACTGGCACTGAACCTTACTTTTATTGCCATCATTCTAATTTCTCTTAAGCCTGGAACATTTAGTTCAGAGCCTGTTTTCCTAAGCAGAAGGATCCCTTATAAAATAATACACACTTGAAGCCACACTGTCCTCAAGATACCAAGATTCTTACGTCTGGTAGCAGAAATAACTGAATATATTAAATTGAAGCAAATGTAAGATAATATGTAATTAAATGCCTTGCTTGTTTAGAAAAAGAGATCATTGGAAGTTAGAGGAATTGGAGATTGTGGTGGAGCATTGAAAGATGGTTGTTACTGAGATAATTTTCCAGTTGGGAGAAGAGACAAAAGTGAAAAGAAAAAAGAAAACACAGAACAGAGGATGAGGCTGAAGTAACCAAAGAGCTGACATTTTATTATTATCATACAATGATATTTATATTTTTATATATAACATGAACATTTATTATACAATTATTATGCACTTACTGCGTCACTATCAATGACTTAAGTGACTAAAATTTATTCATTTAATCCTTACAAGAGCTCTCTGTGGAAGGTAATTTTATTGACTCATTTTAGAAATGAGGAGAAATGCTTGAAGGCATTTTTTGCAATGCCCAGAGTGTCTTAATCGGGCTCAAAGTAATGAATCCAGCTTCAGAGACTAAATTCTTTTGTATCAGGCTCTGAGTAACCTTGATATGTGTCCAGATCAGGTGCGTGTTTATGCAAATTGCAAAAAAAGTATTTTCAGGGGAAACATGAAAGACCTTGATATTTAAGCATTGGCAAAGACTTGGACAATTCAAAAATGATTTTCTAACCTTGAGAAAATGTAATTCTTGGTTGGTCTATGTATAATAGAGTAGAGCAAGGCCATCTTATCTATCTGACATCCACGATAGACTGTCTACGTTCTCTGCACTTTTCAAAGACTATAGAAATGAATGTGTCATTACTTGGAAGGCTGAGGCGGAAGGATCGCCGGAGCCCAGCAGGTCGAGGCTGCGGTGGCCGGGAGCGGCCACTGCACTCCAGTCTGGGTGACAGAGTGAGACTCCAACTCAAAAAAAAAAAAAAGTGGCTTTAAAATGTAAAAACAGTTCATTGTGTCTACAAATGTAACTCGAATGCTCACTACTCATTTGCAACTCAGCTTTTTTTTCCTTTTTTTTAACCTCACTCTGTTGTCCAGGATGCAGTACAGTGAAATGCTCACAGCTACCACAGGCTCGATCAGCTGGGCTCAGGAGATCCTTCCATCTCAGCCTTCCTAGTAGCTGGAATTACAGGCATATATTACCACGCCCAGCTAATTTTTTAATTTATTGTAGAGCTGAGGTCTTACCAAGTTGCCCGGGCTGGTCTTGAACCCCGAGCCTCCAGCAATCCTTTTACCTCCACCTCTCAAAAAGCTGGAATTATAGGCATGAGCCAGCAACTCAGCTTTCTTATATGCGAAGATAATGGAGAATCGATACTCTACACTTCTTTATATGCAAAAAAAAACCCCAAAATTTCAGTACTAAAAATGACTCAGTGAAATATTTGTTATTTTACTAGTGGCACTTTAAAACTTCTGGGAAGCATCTATCACACAATTTATTATTTTTGTTGAGAAAAATATCAAAAACTAGAAAAAAGGCATCAGTTGGGGTATGTATTATCAATACTA
Organism: Cephalopachus bancanus; assembly: GCA_027257055.1. Lineage (NCBI taxonomy): Eukaryota > Metazoa > Chordata > Mammalia > Primates > Tarsiidae > Cephalopachus > Cephalopachus bancanus. Next base: position 4,157,712 of record JAPVLO010000045.1, read on the forward strand.
TATAGTGGAAAAGGCCATTCAAGAATGTCTAGAAGAATGTTTTTAGTTCATCTAACTTTTGGTTATTAATTGGTTTAAGACTTAACAAAGTTACCTCACTGGTTGATTCTTGTCCAGTAAGTAGGAAAGTAATTTCTATTTAGTGAAATAAATAATACCAAAGACGTATGACCTGTTGGGCTGTGATAAAGCCTTTTTTAAATAAGTCAAACTAACAATTTTACCTTAACATGTCTTTGTTAAATATTCTATAAATATCCTAGCATTCTGATTTTTTTAAATGTCACAACATCTTAGGTTCTGTCATTGACTAAAGGGATAAATATTTTACAATCATGCTTTTTACCTTCTGATGATTATACTTTAACCCTTTGAAAATATATTATGGTGGTTGGTTTCTCATATCTGCAGTTGTGAAGACACCCTCTGACTGGTGACATGGATTTGACTTTAGAACTCATGAGTGAGTTTCGTTTCTCTGCCTTCTTCACTGGACTATTCACTTTGTTCACTAAGCTCTGGCATAATTGCATAAAATGTTCTTAAAACATTTCATCCTGAAAATGTTGCTCTGTCTCATTACTTAAAATGATCTTCATAACTGGTGGGAAAATCATGGAGTCTGCAGTGAATGAGAAGTAATGAAAATGTCTTATGGTGGTGGCAGCGTGCCATTTGCTTGTATAGTAACAATCTATTTTAACATATCATCTTCTGATTCCACACTCACAGTTCAGCACATTTTCTTTTTAGGATACAAAGTGAGGACTGACTTGCCCTTATAAAAATGAAATTCTAGGAATTTATTTGGCAACAATTTCCACATCCATAAAAACACTGTAGTCTTTATCTGTACCCTGTTTAAAAGATGGGAATAAGATTTGAATAACCAAGCACTTTCTATTCCAGGACAATGTAAGTAAAAAGACTTCAGCTATCATTTTTAAAATGACCTTTAATTCGAAGATTTTTAAAGTGTTTTATATTTGACTAACAATAGGGTTCAAACTTGAAATGTGGCCACAAATGCGTATTTGGGTTAAAAAAAAAGTGGGGGTCCATGGCCAGGATTGGTGGCTCAGGCTGTAATCCCAACACTTTGGGAGGCTGAGGCGAGTGTATTGCTTGAGCCTGCGGGTTTGAAACACGCCTGGGCAACTTGGAGAGACCTCGTCTCTACAATAAATCGGTGGCTCAGCCTGTAATCCCGCGCCTTTGGGAGGCTCAGGTGAGTGAATTGCCTGAGCCCACGGGTTCGAGACCCGCCTGGGCAGCGAGACCTCATCTCTACAATAAATCAAAAAATCAGCTGGGCGTGGTAGCGCATGCCTGTAATTCCGGCTACTCGGAAGGCTGAGGCGGAAGGATCGCTGGAGCCCAGCAGGTTGAGGCTGCGGTGGCCAGGAGCGGCCGCTGCACTCCAGTCTGGGCAACAGAGTGAGACTCCAACTCAAAAAAAAAAAAAAATTAGCCCGGCGTGGTAGCACGCGCCTGTAGTTCCAGCTACTTAGAAGACTGAGGCGTCGGAAGGATCACCGGAGTCCAGCAGATCGAGGATGCAGTGGTGGGAGCGTGCCACTGCACTCCAGTCTGGGCAACAGAGTGAGGCTCCAACTCAAAAAGGGGGAGGAGCTTACTTTAATAGACTTTAATGCATGCAAAGATATTTAAAACTATTAGAAGAATGAATTCCAATGAGGCAAATTAGAATAAATTAAAATATTGTTCAACAATTCAGTTAACCTTTCAAAATTGCAGAGGAAACGAAGAAATGCCATGTGGTTCTCATATTACTTTAATAAAAATATTATATACATAGTGCTTAAATTATACCATTAAGAGCATTGTCCTAGAGTAAATTCTAATATTATTACCACTCCACAATGACATTTACTATATAGAAATTGAAAAGTTCAAGATAAGTTCATTCACTAATCATCTGGGATAGTTTACTACAGACACCCGAATTTTATTTGCATACTTATTTACTTATTTAGAAAGGAGAAAGGCAAAACCACACAATATTGTTTGAAAACTTCCAAATAGGTAAAATTTAATAAAAATGCATATTATGGCTCTTAGTTGAACAAGAAAATTTTGATTCAAAGATTGAACATACCCATATTTTCAGCATGAAAAATATGTATAGTTTTCTCTCTGAAAACATTTCAGGCCAAGATTTAATAAATGGACATTTCTTTTGTTTCTTTGTATCAGAGGAGATCATTAAAAGGAATTCCAGCTTAGTACTTTGCTTACTTTCCTGTCAGAGATAACTGATTCTGTCTTACTTAGGTTACAACCAGCTAACAATATTCAAAAGCATTTCCCAAACTAAGAAGTGGAAAAACTAAGAACATTCCTAACTGCATTCATTACAATTTTGAGGACATAGCTGGATATACTTAATTCTTAATATAAAAATATACCATTGGGTTTTTCAAAAGAAAGAAAATAGCATTAGCAAGCACTTACTCCGAACCAGACATGGATATATTTTATGCTGTTTGAAGCTGTTATTATTCTTAGGTTGGAGGTGAGTGGGGTAAGGCTTGGAGAAATTATGTAACCTGTTCAAGGACACACTGTGAATAAATGGCAGTGCTGGTGAGCAACCTCAGGACTTCTAGCTGCAAACTGCATGTTCTTTCAACTGTACCATGATGCACTCAGTTCAATGAGCAATATGTCAATCCATGTTTATCCCTGGCCTCGATTGACCTAAGGTATCTCTGAGGAATATTGGACAGTTTAGAAACAGACTTTTTTTTAAATCATGCTTTGTATTTATCCTTTCCCAGGAACATTTCAAATATGACATGTATAAGTGCGTGCGTTTTGACAGAGAATGTTAAAAAAAAAAAAGCACTTGTTCAAAAACAGATGATTCTCATTGCAGAAATCCTGGTAAAAATTGTCCCCAGCTCTGTTTTCTTTTACTAGTTCCATGACCACCTCTTCTACCTCTGTTCCTTCTTCTCTTTTGACTTTAGGAATATAATTATACATTTTCTTGGAATCAAAGACACTGAGTTTATACCACCAAAAAAGAAAATAAGGCAAATATAGTATAGAACTTTAACTTAAATAAAATAGGTGCAAGAGTGAAGCCTAGTAAATCAAGACATTACCTATTTATTTATTGAACCTAGATAGAGAGATGAATAAGAAATAGTTGTAACCCAATAGGGATTGAGGCATGTATAATAAATGGTTAAATAATCATGTTATGCTATTATGAATACTCTAATAAAGATATGCACAAATTACTGAAGGTACTCAGAGGCTGAAAATATCAATTTTGCTTAAAATAGTCAAGAGGGTCTTTAGAAATACTCTAACTGAGCTGCATCTTGAAGAATCAAGAGTTTTACTGGAGAAGTAGGTGTGGGAGGCATTTCCAGTAATGGAATAAAGTGAGCCAAGGCACAGATAAACATGAAAGTGCAAACAAGGTTTTAGAATATTGAATTGTTCTTTGTGTGTAGAAGGCACATAGACTAGGGTGAGGAGTAGTAGTTATCTAAAGATCTGCTGTTCTCAAGAGTTTGGATTTATCCCGTGGCCAAAGATAGCCAAGGATTGAAACATGGAAGAGCACACCTCCAATTCTATGAAGGATGTGAATGAATTTTATCTATACAGCCAGAATTATTGAGTGATATTAGGTATATTTTTTATAACTTTAGGAAAAAAAATAATTCTCTTAGTAGATACCCGATATAAAAAAGAAAAAGTTCCTTTCTTCTCAGTTCTCCTATAGCTACCAACTAATACTTCCCAGGCCATCCTAGATACTACTTTTTGGAAGAAGTAAGAGCCAACTCTATGCAGTACGCAAATTTTATGCCCCATGTTGACCAGAGTCATCCACCTAGCCATGCTGGCCAGTTCTGACCTTCTTAAGCCCGTGGACTGAACTTCTATAAAATCAAAACAAACCCAAGTCTATCCAGGAAGAACTAAATACTTTTTCTTTGCAGGAGAGAGTATGACTTAGTCAAGTTGAGTCTAAATTCTGACTCAACCACTTACCAGTTGTCTTGGGCATGTTACATAACTTCTTCGAAGCTGGGTTCTCATTTGTAAAGCAGAGATAATGATATTTATCTTGCAGGGTTCCTGTGAGAATTAAACATGATAATATATGGAAACAATAGATCCTCAATAAATGGTACCTCTGCTGCAGAGGCTTAATTTTCTTTCCTTCACCTTATAAAACATAGCTCTCCATCAGGAGAGAACCACACAAGAGAGAAGAAAGCATATTATACATGCTAATTGCAACTGGGATAGAACATATTTTCTTTACTTTCCTGAGATTTCTTGAAAACAAATGACATTATTCCCCTCATCCCTTGCTAATTAGTCATCCATTGCTGAGAACAGTTGTGTTGCTATGTAATAACATGCAATAGCCCATTGTCTAGTTGAAAGCTAAGAGATTTATGCCTTAGTGGAGCAGGAAGCCAAGCTCACAAATTTACATTTCCTTTGAGAGTTTTTTTCATTTTCTTTGATTATGAAGCAGAATATTTTCAGTATTAGATTGTCTTACACATGTTGACTTATTTAAACACTACTACCACTAAGGCTCTTTGGCAGAAGCTAAAATTTCTTTCTCTGCTTTCAATTAGCCATGGTGAGATTTGCCTGAAGACTGTCAATTGACAGTTCACTGATGTTTCTTGGTTCCAATTTAAATCTGATTCTATTTTGGCAGAGGTCATAGTTGGGTGCTTTATTCATCTACCTTCCATTTAGAGATACAATTCTATACACAGGGTGTGGGTTCATTTGGTATTTGTTGTATAAGTACAAAATGCAAGATAATTGTAAAGCCAGATATGTGGATGAACAATTCTTTGTGCTTGAGTTCGTGTGGTGGTTACCTATTTTCCTTTTTGTATCTTTATTAGAACAAAACCTTCTTGGAGGGGACTCTCCCCAGTACTAGAGCAGAAGCAGGCAGATGAAAAAAATTGTGGAAAAAAAAGATGTAATAACTTCTATGGCACTTACATCTGCACTGTTTCCTAGGAATGTCATGTCATTTTAACATTTCTTTAGTGGGATGGACAAGTGTGGGCCATAGTGAAGGGACCAACGTGGAGAATGTATAATCAGTGGACTATAAAGAGGGCATATTAAGGATAGTCTCAATGAAGACTGGGGACCTGGAGATGAATTGTTTTCTCTTCAGGCTCCTCATGTCCCTACCAATGGTATGACTCTGTGACTCATCTCATCTTTTTAACTGGACTTGCCAGGAAGATAATTAGAAAACAGATTGGGATAGAACTAATAGTCCATTTCCTGTTGCCCCCATTTGCTTTGTTCATCCTCAGAGAAACTGAGGAAACATCCAGGTTATGTGGAGTCTAAAGCTTAAATAATTTGGGAGTGGGCCCTTTAAGAAAAAAATACAAAATTATCCATATAAAATTAAGTATAAAAGTGTTGATTAATGATAAGAAGATAATTAATTTTAAAAGCTGCCCAAAACAGCAATCAGAAAACCTGAAAAAATAATGTAATGTTTTTACTAATTATTTAGCAACAACTTACTTGCTAAAAATTAACTGTGAACTAAATCAATATATCCCACTAAGTTCAAACTAAATGTATGCAAGATTCAGCTTTCTCTTAGTCAGTTTTCAAAAACACTTGCAATTCCTCTAGCATGACCAGATAGCATGAGAAATGATGACACGAGAAGTTGGAGTGAAAGAGACATTTGTGGTTAAAGTGTTGTACTTTTTCAAATTATACAAGATTATAGGACTGTGTTCACGCTGCTAGGTCCCCTCTGGGACTTTGAAAGAGATGTGACTTCATCTCAATTAGCTTCTTAGTGAATCTGCATTAGAGGGAAATTCAGGTGACAGTTTTCCATCTTCCTAATAACAGGGATCACTACCTGGGACTTCTCAGCATCTCAAATTGCTTTGAGTCAAATGAAAAGCATAAAAACCTTTTAGCCTACTATAAACATTGATAGCTTTAGTTCACTTTAGAAAATCTACAGTACATATGTATTTATTTATTTAAAGTGCCAATATTTAAATATAAATTATGTATGCATGTATTGAAAAATATATACCAAGTATCTAATACAGGTTAGCCAATGGTGAAAATAATAGAGAATCTTAGCCTTCAAAAAGCTTACTGTTGGAGATGGACAATTACAAATAAATAAAATTATATGACAACGTGCTTAAGTGATGTTACAGGAAAAGTACACACATTATGGTAGCACGATAGAGGAAAACCACCCCTGCTGAGGAAAGAAATAAAGTCCAAATCAAGTATTGAAGAATGATTAAGAGATTTCCAAATGAAAGTGAGGAGAAAGTGGCAACAACGTGAAATTCCTGGAAGAAGGGGCAATGTATGCATAGAACAGGATGCAACAGAATTCATGGCATGACTAAAAAAAAGTTTTTTTAAATTAATGACCAAATTGTGTTGTGTGGTAAAAGAATGGTACGAGAGGACAAAGGCTGATTGGCAGGAGATGAGAAGGGTAAAGTTTTTTAGGTATAAAATCAGGCAAGGATTTATAGGCCATATGAATGGGTAGGCTTTCTCCCAAGAGTATTGGGGAAATCACTGAAGAGTTTTAAGCAAGGAGAATCCAGACAAAATCTGCTTTTGAAAAAGATGACTAACTATTGTGTGAAGAATGGTTTGGGTGAAAAAATTAAAAGCAATGAGACCAGTTAGGTGTATTTTCAGCAATCCAGGCAAAAGTTAATAGTGGACGTATTCAAGAGATAGTTAGGATATATCACAATAGAACTTTGGAAATTAAAAGATGAGGGAAAAGGAGAGAAAACAAGAATAAGGGTCAAGGGTTTATCCTGGTAATAGGATCCCAAAATAAGCAAAACAAACCAGTTTTTGGCATCTTAAGTTTGAGGTTCCAAGAGTTATTCAAGAGGAGAAATCCAGGAGGCAGACAGATAAAAGATGTCCAAAGCTCTAGACTGATATCTGGCTTAGTTTAGAGATGTGTAAATCTTACTGTAAAGAGGGTAGTTGAATTTATATTTTCTGATGACATGACATGGAGTGGGCTGGAAGTGCATGATCCAAACCTAGTCTGGGTTCATGTTGGGTCCCACTTATCCCAACTCCTGTCCTTGTTCCGAAACTGAGTTCCTTGGTTACACTAAAGTATAAACTCGATGGAAAAATGGGCCAAATCTGCTTTGTTCATTTTTGTATGACCAGTGGATACCAACAAATGTTTGTTAAATGAGTGGATGAGTAGTATCAGCTAAAGAACAAGAAAAAGAATTCATAAGAGAAATTAAGGAGGAACCAAAAAGTTAGAAATGTTGGAATTTTCAGTGTCATGAACTCCAGGAAAAGAGAGGGTTTAAAGGAAAGAGTTGTCTGCTGAGGCACCAAAACACATCAATTAGATTTAGCAAGAATGAAAGTGGCTGCCTATCTTGACAGAAATTTCAGTCTAGATCTTTGGCTATGCTATTTCAATTTCATGCCCTATTATAGAAACACAAACTCAATCTCAACTCTTTTAGAGGCTCTTCCCATTTCAGCATCCAGTCAAGCTTCTAGGGAGGTTTGGCACTTAGGAATTTTGCTGGAGGGTGGTCTCACCCATTAATGCATACAAAATGCCTCCTATATATCCCCTATTTGTGCCTACTGGAGTTCTTGAGTCCTAAGGCTCCTACTTGACTTCCATTCTACCTTTTGGGCATGAGCATCAATCACCTCAATGGCTAGATACACAAAGAAGATATTTCTTTCTGGAGAAAGCTTTTCCTCAAAGCCCTGCCTAAAGAGCAAGGTGGGTTCTACTTTTTCCCTCTCAATCTACAGATCTCACTAGGGAACTGCCACAACTGTAGAGCTTTACCTTCATGACCTACTGTTCTTCTCTCTGCTTCTCAAGCCAAAGGCATCCTTCAGGAGGGGAGATAATGACAGGACAAACATAGTAGTTCTCTTTCCTTTCACATTCATTTTGCCTGCAGCCTAAACATCAATGGAATTAAATAGAAAACTCAAGGACACATTCTGATTTCTCTCTGGTCTATCATCCTCTTGAGAAAATGACAATGACCAAAGAGAAAACTACTGGCTTAAATAGAGTGGAAGAGAAAGGGACATTAATAACTTAAAAATAGTTCCATCATTTACAAGGGAAACCCAAACAAAACCAGAATTATCTTTCTGGATAGTGGGTCCCTTGTAGTACAGGCTTTCTCCACTAGGTAAATGTTCTAAGAACACATTGTCATCATTGTACCAGTTAGCATTGTTGTGAAAGACTACGTTTGGCTTCAGTGAATATTTTTTGCGATTTTTTCAACACGTTTTGTCCATTTCATGATGGAAAATTTACCAGTGTACCTGTCCACACCGCACTGGTGTTAAGAAGCTTTTGACCAAAAACATCATGACCCCCATACCCTACCTTCACTATTCACTCAATCTCACCCAGATTGACTTTTTTTGTGTCCCTGATGAAGAAAGTCCTCGAAGGGAAACATTTTGCTGATGTGGAGGAGGTGGAATAAAAAATGGCAGAAGCAGTAAAAGGCATCACAATTAATGAGTTCAAAAACTGTTTTGAGCAGTGAAAAAGCATCTCCATAGGTGTTTTGCATCAAACAGAGAGTACTTTGAAGGTGACTGAAGTTTAACATGTAAGAATAAATAACATATAAATAAATTTTGGGGTGTTTTTTGGGTCCCCCCTCGAAAGAGGGACACCATTTTTTCAGAAGTGTGACTACAAAAGAAAGGAATATGGAAACTAGAGGCAGATGTGGGTTTGAAAGAGAGTTTCCATTTTATAAGATAAAGACTTAAGCATATTTAAATATTAATGGGAAAGAACCAATAGAAAGAGAAAAGTAGAAGTAGCAAGAAAGTTGAATTTATTGCTAGAATGGTGTCGCTGTGAGGGTAACAGGACTGGTATCCAGATCACTGTGGAGTCTAACAATTTTAGACTGGAAGATAAATGTCTCTTAACAATCCAGAATGAAGGAAGGAAGGGTAATTTTATAGGCTCCCTTGTGGGAAATTAAGAGATAGCCATTGTGATAGCATCTAATTTCTTGGCAGCACACTGGGGTCTCAGTTTGAGGAGAATGAAGTTTTGAGAGAATAAAAGAAATCCAGAGCTTTGAGGGTCCGGTTGAGGTTGCTGTCAGTATTGTTAGTGTTACTTGTCTCGATAGTTCTATAATTTTCTTCAGCAAGATTTAACAGCAGAGATTTAGAGTTTTGCTAAAGAAGTATAATAGATGGGCAGCAGAGTTTTTGTTTTTGTGTTTTAAACTTGCATATTAAAAGCAGAAATAATGGGATATAGTGACTTTCTTAATTTTCTTAGGAATAGTTCACTATCTTGCCCAAGTCCAATATCTTTCACTTTTCTTTTGAAGTTGACATCATAAAATTATGTATTTAATAGATCCCCTTAAGTCTAATGGCCCAGAAGAATTGTAGCAACTGCAAAGCAAATTTAATTAACTGAAGTCTGATTTACTGAGGCAGATTGCAATGGAAACAGCCGAGGAGTCTCTGGGACTCAACAAAGAAGGTGAATTTAAGTTCATTACAAAGAAAAAATAATGTTTACCAAACTTTTAGTAACAGTGGAGGAACTGTGAGCATGCCGTGTTTTGTGTGAACTGCTTACAAATGAGAGTACATTTTGGTGATTTGGAATCTGAGCTATACAGTTAAGGGGAACATGTCCTCACTTGACATGAAAGTGAACTCCTGGGAAGACATTTGGGTTTCAAGACTGGGATATGTTTCTTATTTCTGTAGGATGTTCCAAACTCTAATTATTTGTTTAAAGTAAATATATGAATGATACATGCATATATTCTTACTCTAAAACATTCAATGATATAGAACTATATAAAATGCACATTTTTCTTCTCTTCCCTTGTCCAATCTTATCCTCCATCTCCTTCTCCAGAAGAAAAACTAATGTGAGCTCTACCCACAATTGTATATAAATTTTCTCTAATTACAATATCAGCAATTTATCTTCCCAAAATGTATTAATTTATATAAGCACAGAGAATGTGAAATTTGCCTATACTTAACTTCAATTCTGGATGTTGTCTTTTAAATGTTAATATCCTTTCATTTGTCAACCTGATGAGAGAAACTGTATTCTGATTGCATTTTTCTGAATACTAGTGGGACTGTTCATTTTTCCATTTGCTTTCATAAACATTTGTATTTTTTCTGCACATAATCTTTGTGCTTATGCTTTGTTCATTTTTTCCAAGTATATTGTCTTTTTCCTATAGACTTATAAAATATTATGCACTGTGGATATGTATGTTCACCTTTAAATAGATAATAACAAAAGTAGTTATATCACTGCTTCTCTCGGTGTGTTGCTTTATTTTTTACTTTGCTTATGGTATCATTTATAGTTCAGCAGTTTTTAATTTTAATGAAATAAAAAGACTCAGTCTTTTCCTTTATGTCTTTAGGTTGTAAATCTTACATAGTAAGAACTTTTCTATTACCAAAATTATAAAACTAGTCTCCTACTTTTACCTCTAATACTTTACCTTTTAATATATCTGAAATTTATTTTTGTTCGTGCTGTGATTTTAAAACCACTTTTTGCTTGTATTGTTGATAGTTTCCATGCTTTTTGTTGAAGGTTGTATCTATCTTTTCCCCACTAATAGAATGAATTTCCTTTACACTAAACTAAATATCAAATACAAAGAAATATTTTTAAGACATTTTATGTTCCATTAATCTTCTTCTAAAATAGTACCTTGATTCAATCTTTCTAGCTTTGTAATATGTTTTTATATTGGGAAAAAATCATTTTTTATTTTTTTCAAAAACTTGTCTATTTCTCTGTAATTTTTTTTCAGATGACATTTAGAATTATTTTGTTAAGTTCTATGGAAAAAACTCGTGCAATTTTTATTATAGTGTATTAAATCTATAGCTAATTTGATGGTAATTTATACATTTAAAATAGTAATTCTTACTTTTTATGAATGCAAGGTATGTCTCCATTTACTCAGTTATTCTCTTTGTTCAGTAAAGTTTTATAGCTTTCTTCATAAATGTTTTGCAAATTTCTTAGTAAGTTCACCTCTAAGTATTATGAATTGTTGTTATTATAAATATTTTGATTGACTGCTACTATGGTATTGGAATTTTAAACAGTCTAATTTTAATTGATTTTCTTATTGAACTCTTTGCTTCTCGGTTGATTGCCTTTGGATTTCTAAGTAGGCAATCATGCTACCTGTAAATAACAATATTTAGAGCACTTACTTAATTTTCTTATTTTATTTCTTTATTAGGACCTCCACTTGAATAGTAATAGTGATAGCATAAACTCTTGCCTTATTCATTTCTGATTGTATTAGCAATATTATGATGCTTTCTATAGATTTATAACAAATAACCTTTTCAAGCTAAGAAAATGTGTTCTTCTTCCCTTTGCTTGCTAAAATATTTATAGTTTGTAAAAGTCAGTCTTGGGTTTAGATTTTGTTTAGTAATAGTTGCATTAACTAAGACAACTAGATTGTTTCTCTTTAATGTGCTAATGAATCTAGGGGATGGCACTTAGACTATGGGAAACTATATTTAGAGTTTTTCTGTGGAATTACACTTAGAATGTTTTTAATGTTAAATAATTATTTCATTCTTGGAATAAGTTCTACATTTTATGTGTTAAACTTTTAATGCCTTTGTAGTCTATTTAGTAATTATTTAGAATTTTTCACCTACTTTTATAAATGAGTTTCAACCTATGCTTTTCTTTTAGTGTTTTCTTGTATGGTTGAGCTATTGGTATAATGTTAACCTTACTGAATGAGTTAAAAATTACTCCTGTTATATTTTCTTTTTATTTTGTATCTCTCTCTATGCTTTGAGATAGCTTATAAAGCATAGAAATTTATCATTCCTTAAAATCTGTACAGTCCTGTTACCTTTTTTAAGAACAAATCTTTTATCATGTTTTTAATTTATTTAATACTAGTATATTTTAATTTACTATTTCTTTATGATTAAAATTTAGTAATTCACTTTGTTCCTAGAAAATTATTCATGCAATCCATATTTCATTCAATTGTTTTAAAGTATTATGCTATTTCATTTAAAAATACCTTTCATCTATGTCATCTTTCTCATTCATAGTGTAGTTTAATTGTAGCTTTTCTTTTCTTCTTTTTAAAATTTTTTTTTATTTTAAAGATGTGGGGTGCAAATCAGGGATAGGTATATAAATGTTCATTATGCAGATACCCTTGTTGATGAGGTGTGCCCCCCTTCTCCTGGCAGTTTCCCACTACTGCCAATACCTTCCTTATGGTATTATGATAATTGTTCAAGGTCCACTTATGAGTGAGAAAATATGGTGGTACTCTGTTCATTGTTTCTGTGATAGATCGCTGAGTATGATAGACTCTAAATCCATCCCAGTTGCTGTGAAATCCATATGTTTGTCTTTCTTTATGGTTGCATAATATTCCATTGTGTATGTGTACCAAATTTTTTTTATCCAGTCCAATCTTGATGGGCAGCATGGTTGGTTCCATGTTTTTTCCATTGTGAATAGTGTTGCAATAAAAATGCGTGTGCAGGTAACTTTTTTGTAGAATGATTTGAGTTCATCCGGGTACATTCCTAATAGGGAGACTGCTGAGTCATATGGAAGGTCAATTTCTAGTTCTTTCAGAAATCAAACACTGTTTTCCAAAGAGATTGCACTAATTTGCATTGCCATCAGCCTGTAGAAGCTTTCCTTTCTCTTCGCATCCACACCAGCATCTGTAGTTGTTTGTTTTACTAATGATGGCCATTCTTACTGGGGTTAGGTGGTATCTCAATGTGATTTTGACTTGCATTTCTCTGATGATTAATGAGGCTGAGCTCTTTTGTGGTGTGTCTGTTGGCTGCCTGTATCTTCTCTTCTTTTGAGAAGTGTCTACACATTTCTTTAGCCCACTTTTTAAAGGGGCTGTTTGTTTTTTTCTTTCATCACATTTGAGTTTCTTGTAGGTCCTAGATGTTAGGCCTTTGTCAGATATATATTTGGCAAATATTTTTTCCCATGGAGTAGGTTGTTTCCCCACTCTCTTGATGGTTTCCTTTGCTTTGCAGAAGCTTTCCAGTTTGATGAGGTCCCACGTGTTTATCTTATCTCTAATGTCATGGGTACTTGGGGTTTTGAACAGGAATTGGTTGCCAGTTCCAATTTCCACAAGAGTGTTTCCTGAATTTTCTAAGGTTCTTATACTTTGAGGTTTTACATTTTGGTCTTTGATTCATTTAGAGTTGATTTTTGTGTATAGTGGTAGGTAGGGGTCCTGTTTCAATCTTCTGCATGTGATCAGCCAGTTTTCCGAGCAACATTTACTGAATAGGTTCTCCATTCCCCAGTGTTTGTTGTTGGATACTTTGCCAAAGATAAGTTGGTTGAGAATTGAGACTTTGCTTCTGGAATCTCTATCCTGTTCCATTGATCTGTATGCCTGTTCTTGTACCAATAACAGGCTGTTTTGTTTATGTAGCTTTATAGTGAAGTTTGAACTCTGGAAGTGTGATACCTTCTGCTTTGTTTCTTTTGCTAAGGATTATTTTGGCTATATGTGGTTGTTTATGTTTTCTTTTTTTTTTTTTTATAATCAGTATTTTTTGTTATCGTTTTGTAGGGTACAGTTAAGGGTTAGGTGTACAATTACGTTTCATTCAGGCACCCTATTGATAAGAGGTGTGTTCCCAGTCCCAGATAGATATTAGCTACTGTTAATCCCATCCCCCCCCATAATTTCCCAGTACCATCAGTCATTTTCTTATAGTATTACATTGGATGTTCAAGGTCCATTATATGAGTGAAAACATGTGATATTCTGATCTGTGTTTCTGTGAGAGGTCACTCAGTATTATAGACTCTAGTTCCATCCAGGTAGCTGCGAAATCCATGATTTTGTTCTTTTTCATGGCTGCGTAGTATTCCATCGTGTATATGTACCACTTTTTTTAATCCAGTCCTCTTTTGATGGGCAGCATGGTTGTTTCCAGGTTCTTGCTATTGTGAATAACGCTGCGATAAACATACGTGTACAGGTATCTTTTTTATAGAGTGATTTGTGTTCTTCAGGGTATATTCCCAGTAGGGGGATTGCAGAGTCATAAGGAAGGTCAATATTTAGAGCTTTCAGGAATCGCCACACTGCTTTCCACAGAGGTTGCACTAGCTTACACTCCCACCAACAGTGTAGAAGTGTTCCCTTTTCACCACAGCCTCTCCAGCAGCTGTTATTTTTTGAGTTGTTGATAATTGCCATTCTGACTGGAGTTAGGTGATATCTCAGTGTGGTTTTGATTTGCATCTCCCTGATGATTAGTGAGGTTGAGCATTTCTTCATGTGTTTGTTGGCTGCTCGAATGTCTTCTTTTGTGAAGTGTCTGTTCATATCTTTTGCCCATTTTATAATGGGGTTGCTTGTTTTCTTCTTTTCAGTACGTTTCAGTTCCTTGTAGATCCAGGATGTTAAGCCTTTGTCAGACCTAGAGTTGGCAAATACTTTTTCCCAGTCTGTAGACTGTCTCCCTACTCTCTTGATGGTTTCTTTGGCTTTGCAGAAGCTTGTCAGTTTAATAAGGTCCCATTTGTCTATCTTCTCTCTTAAGTCCTGTGGGTTTCGGGTTTTGTACAGGAATTGGATGCCCGTTCCGATTTCCATGAGAGTATTTCCTTCCTTTTCTAATGTTCTTATGGTTTGAGGTTTTACATTTAGGTCTCTGATCCATTTGGAGTTAACCTTTGTGCATGGGGATAGATAGGGGTCCTGTTTCAATCTTCTACATGTGGTCAACCAGTTTTCCCAGCACCATTTACTGAATAGGTTCTCCTCACCCCATTGGTAGGTGGTGGGGGCTTTGTCGAAGATGAGTTGGTTGAGGAATTGAGGTTTTGCTTCTGGAATCTCAATTCTGTTCCATTGATCTATATGCCTGTTCTTGTACCAATACCAAGCTGTTTTGATGATTGTAGCTTTATAGTAAAGTTTGAAGTCTGGTATTGTGATACCACCTGCTTTGTTTTTTTTGCTGAGGATTGTTCTGGCTATTCTTGGACGTTTGTGTTTCCATATGAATTCCTGTGTTGTTTTTTCTAGGTCAGAGAAGAATGTTATTGGTAATTTGATGGGTATTGCATTGAATTTGCAGATTGCCTTAGGTAAGATGGACATCTTCACAATGTTGATTCTTCCGATCCATGAGCATGGGATATTTTTCCACTTGTTCATGTCAGCTTTGATTTCTTTGAGCAGTGTTTTGTAATTTGCATTGTAAAGGTCTTTCACGTCTCTGGTTAGGAAGATGCCAAGGTATTTCATTTTTTTTGTGGCTATTGTGAATGGAATTGTGTTTTTTATTTGGGTTTCTGTTTGTTTATTATTGGTATAGAGAAATGCGATTGTCTTTTGTACATTTATTTTGTATCCTGAGACTTTGCCAAAGGCCTTTATCAATGTAAGGAGACCTTTAACAGATTCTCTTGGGTTTTCAAGGTACACAATCATATCATCTGCATAGAGAGATAACTTGACTTCCTCTTTTCCTATTTGAATACCTCTGATTGCCTCGTCTTCTCTGATTGCTCTAGCCAGGACTTCCAATACTATGTTGAACAGGAGGGGAGAGAGTGGGCATCCTTGTCTAGTTCCAGTATTCAGGGGAATTGGTTCCAATTTTTGTCCATTTAGGAGTATGCAGGCTGTAGGTTTCTCGTAGATGGCTTTTATTATTTTGAGGTATGTTCCCCGTATGCCTAGATGTTCAAGGGTTTTTATCAAGAAGGGGTGCTGGATTTTATCAAAACCTTTTTCTGCATCTAATGATATGATCATGTGGTTTTTGTTTTGACATCTGCTGATGTATTTAATTACATTTATGGTTTTACGAATGTTGAACCAGCCTTGCATGCCAGGAATGAAGCCTACTTGGTCATGGTGAATGATTTTTGAGATGTGTTGTTGAATCCTGTTTGCTAGGATTTTGTTGAGAATTTTAGCATCTATGTTCATCAAAGATATTGGCCTGTAGTTCTCTTTCTTTGTTGGATCTTTACCTGGCTTGGGTATTAGTGTGATGTTGGCTTCATAAAATGATTTGGGGAGAGTTCCATCTTTTTCTATCGCCTGGAATACCTTCAGTAGGATTGGTATCAGCTCCTCGTTGAATGTCTTGTAGAATTCTGCTGGAAAGCCATCTGGACCAGGGCTTTTTTTTGTAGGAAGTTTTCTTATTACGTAGTCGATTTCCTTGATTGTAATTGGTCTATTTAGGGTCTCAATTTCTTCTTGTTCCAACCTAGGTAGATTGTGTGATGTCAGAAAGTCCTCCATTTCCTTGTGGTTTTCAAGTTTGTTTCCATACAAGTGTACATAGTAGTCTCTAATGATCTTTTGTATTTCTTCAGGGTCAGATGTGACTTCATCTTTTGTGTTTCTGATTATGCTTATTTGTTTTTTTTCTCATTTTTTCTTGGTCAGTCTAGCTAGGGGACCATCGATCTTGTTTATTCTTTCGAAGAATCAGCTTTTTGTTTCATTGATTTTTTCAATTATCTTTTTGTCTTCTATGTCCTGGATTTGGGCTTTTATTTTGGTGATCTGGATTCTTCTGCTGAAATTAGGGTTTTTGTGGTCTTGCTTTTCCAGCTTTTTTAGGTGGCTTGTTAGATTGTGAATTTCTGTTCCTTCCATTTTCTTCATGTGTGTTTGTAGGGATATAAATTCCCCTCTTACTACAGCTTTCAGGGCATCCCAGAGATTTTGGTAAGATGTTTCTTCATTTTCATTTGTTTCCAGGTATCTTTTGATCCCTGTTTTGATTTCGTCATTGACCCAGGAGTTGTTTAGCATCATGCTGTTTAGTGTCCGTGTCTTTGTGGGTTTTGGGGGGACTTTGTTGGTGTCAATATTTATTTTTATTCCACTGTGGTCCGAGAAGGTGTTTGGTAGAATTTCGGTCCTTTTAAATTTGCTTATGCTTGATTTATGGCTGAGTATGTGGTCGATCTTAGAATATGTTCCATGTGGTGATGAGTAAAATGTGTATTCTGTGGTCTTTGGATGGAGTGTTCTGTAAGTATCAATTAAGTCCATTTGGTCCAAGGTCACATTGAGGTTCCGGATCTCCTTGCTGATTTTTTGTCCTGATGATCTGTCTAGGGTTGTGAGTGGGGTATTAAAGTCCCCAGTTATGATAGTGGTAGAGTCAATATCTTTCTTTAGTTTTCCAAGAAGTTGCTTTATGAAGGTTGGTGCACCTATGTTGGGTGCATATATGTTTAGGATAGATATTTCTTGTTGATGGATTGAACCTTTTATCATTATGTAGTGACCTTCTGTATCTTTTTTGATTTTTAATAGTTTGAAGGATATTTTGTCTGAAATTAAGATGGCTACTCCTCCTTTCTTTTGTATGCCGTTCGCCTGAAAGATTGTTTCCCATCCTCTTACCTTGAGTCTGTGGGTGTCCTTTCTAGTGAGGTGAGTCTCTTGAAGGCAATAGATTGTTGCCTGATGATATTTTATCCATTTTGCCAATCTATGTCTTTTCAGTGGTGCATTTAGTCCATTCACATTTAGGCTAATAATTGAAATGCAAGAGTTGATCCCTGTCATAAGGTTCTTACAGAGTTGTTACTGTTTATTTGTTGTCTTTCTTTGGGTTTTGGAGTTGGTTCAGGTGTGTTTTTAATCTTTTGCCTGTACTCTTGTGAAGAATGCTGATGTTCTTTTTTCTTTTTCTTCTGTGTTCAGTACTTTCTTGAGTGTTTCTTGTAGTGGTGGTCTGGTGGCAGCGTAGGTTCTTAGGGATTGGATGTCTGGAAAAGATTTTAATTCTCCCTCACTAATGAAGCTTAGTTTAGCTGGGTAGGTTATTCTTGGTTGAAATTGTTTCTCTTTTAGTACTTTGAAGATAGGGCTCCAGGCTCTCCTGGCCTGAAGGGTTTCTGTGGATAAATCTGCTGCTATTCGGATTGGTTTTCCCTGGTAGGTAGTCTGGCCTTTTTCTCTTGCTGCCTTTAGGATTTTTCCTTTCATAGCTACTTTGTTTAGGCGAATTATTATGTGTCTGGGAGTTGGTCTTCTCGTTTGTTGTCTTGCAGGGGTTCTCTGAATCTCTTGTGTTTGAATTTTTTCATCTTTACTGAGATGAGGGAAGTTTTCTTGAATGATTTCATGGAATGTTTGTTCCAGTGTGGCTTCTGTTTCTCTTTCTGCCTCAGGAAGCCCAATTATTCTCAGGTTTGGTCTCTTGAAGTGGTCATTCATCTCTTGCAGGTTTTGTTCTGTCTTTTTGAGCTTCTTTTCTATGCTTTTGACAGTTTGGGTTAGTTCTGTGTTTTGGTCTTCGAGCTCTGAGATTCTTTCTTCTGCTTGGCTGATTCTGCTTTCCATGCTTATTAGTCTGTTGTTCATTTCCATCACAGTATTCTTTACTGCTGTCATTTCTGACAACAGCTCCTTCCTATTTTCCTCTTGTCTCTCCTCAATTTTTTTAATTCTCTCCATTAATGTTTTGATGTCTGGGTTTGTTGCATGTAGCCAGTCATTCTGGGGACTCTTCATTGTCTGTGTTCCAGAATCTGTTTTCTCATTGTCTGATCTCCCAGGGGTCTGTGTAAGTCCTATATTCTTCTTTTGGTTTTTCTTCATTTGTGCGGTTTTTCCACTTCCCTACTTCTTCCTTCCCTCCACGTCACCGTCTTCTTTAATTTTGTTTTTCAGGGGTAAAGGGACTGGTTTTACTTCTGTTCGTTCAATCTCCCATTCTTTATATATGTCGTCTTACTTTGTTCAATTTTGAAGTTGCACTGTAGGTTGGAGGTGGTCCTTTTTGCAGTTTTGAGATGTATTTAAGGGGAGAGCTGTGATTCAAAATCTGTCTGCAGGTCCTGGTGTTCGCTGACAGGCGTGTGGATAATGTGGAACCCACTTCCCACTGCCCTGGAGTCTGTCCGTGCAGTGGGGCTGTAGGTTTACTCCCTGAAATAAAATGTGGTTAGCAGGGGGGAGAGAATGGAGCAGATAGTGGGTTGAAGAGGGGAGTGGAGAGATAGAGAAGTAAGGGAGGAAACTAACGAGTGTGCCAACAAATAGAGAGAGAGGTCTATACTGAAACAGCTAAAAACGATGGACCACAGCTACAGTCGAACCAACTCTCATACAACCATAAATAAAACATATTGTGATGCTAACATACCCGCTATCCAACCACCTTATTGGTGTGCTGTTCCTCTATACAAAGACATGGTTTACAGACAGAAGAGAAGAGAAGAAAAGGAAAAGGAAAAGAGAAAAAAGGGGAACAATACTGTAGGAATAGAATTAAGTCATTAAACTAATAGAATCAATGAAGCACACTCTGAGACCTTTCGTTTAAGTCCAATGTCCTTTCAGGTCCGATTTGTAGTTTTCTTTTCAAGCTGGTGAATTAGTTTGCAGTTAGAGTCAATTGCCCCTGATCTGCTGTGAAGGATAGATCAGGTCAACTTTCCTTCAGCAGTTTGGTCTATGTCTTTATCAGGCTTATTTCTCCCGTTTCGGTGTTGTTACCTTGAGTCGCCAGCAGGTGGTGCTATCTCATCTGCTCGCGCCAGAGGGGGTGGGGCCGGACAGGAACAAGATGGCTGCCTGCCTCCGAGCAGGCAACAGAAGCCCCACGCGAGCCAGCAGCACAATCTCAGACACAGGAGATTTGGCAGCATTCCCTGCAGATCTTACTTGAAGCCGATTTGTGTGGATCTCCTCTCGGCCGGGTTGTGATGAGCTGCGCGGGCCGAGCGCCGGGGCGCCGGGAGCGCCGGGGAGGCGGGAGCGCCGGGGCGGGAGGCGGGAGCGCCGGGGCGGGAGGCGGGAGCGCCGGGGCCTGTTTATGTTTTCATATGAATTTCTGTATTGTCATTTTCAGGCCTGAGAAGAATGATGTTGGTAATTTAATGGGTATAGCATTGAATGTGTAGATTGCCTTTGGTAGGATGGACATCTTAACAATGTTGATTCTTCCTATCCATGACCATGGAATATTTTTCCATTTGTTTGTGTTTTCTTGCATTTCTTTCAGTAGTGTTTGATAATTTTCATTATTAAGGTCTTCCACTACTCTGGTTAGGAAGATGTCAAGGTATTTATTTCTTGTGTGTGTGTGTGGCTACTGTGAAAGGGATTGTGCTTTTTATTTGGTTTTCTGCCTACTTGTTCTTGGTGTATAAAATTCGGTTGTCTTTTGCACATTTATTTTGTACCCTGAGACTTTACCGAAGTCCTTTATCAGTGCAAATAGGTTTTTGACAGATTCTCTTGAATTTCGAGGAATAGGTTCATATTATCAGCAAAGAGGGATAACTTGACTTTCTCT
This sequence comes from Cephalopachus bancanus, assembly GCA_027257055.1. NCBI lineage: Eukaryota > Metazoa > Chordata > Mammalia > Primates > Tarsiidae > Cephalopachus > Cephalopachus bancanus. Next base: position 4,178,145 of record JAPVLO010000045.1, read on the forward strand.
TTTCCTGTTTGGATACCCCTGAGGTCTTTCTCTTGTCTAATTGCTCTTGCTAGGACTTTCAATACAATGTTGAACAAGAGGGGTAAGAGTGGGCAGTCTTGTCTTGTTTGGGTTTTCAGAGGAAATGTTTCCTTTTACAGTCCATTTAGCAATATGCTGATTGTGGGTTTATAGTAGATGGCACTTACTTTTTTGAGGTTTGTTTAAGGGTTTTTATCAAGAAAGAATGCTGAATTTTATCAAAAGCTCTTTCTGCATCTAATGATATAATCGTGTGGTTCTTGTTTTTACATCTGTTGATGTTTTTAATTACATTTATGGTCTTGCGAATATTGAACCAGCCTTGCATCCTGGGGATGAAGCCTACTTGGTCATGATGGATGACTTTTGAGATTTGTTTTTGAATCTGATTTGCTAGAATCTTGTTAGGAATTTTTGCAACTATTTTCATTAGAGATATTGATCTGTAGTTCTCTTTTTTTGTTGGATCTTTACCCAGTATGGGTATCAGTGTTATGTTTGCTTTGTAAAGTGATTTGGGGAGAATTCCATCTTTCTCATTGCCTGGAATACTTTCAGTAGGATTGGTATCAGCTTCTTGTATATTTTGTAGAATTCTGGTGTAAAGCCATCCAGTTCAGGGCTCTTTTTGTAGTGAGTTTTCTCATGATGGAGTCATTTTCTTGTGCTGTTATTGGTCTATTTAGTGTCTCAGTGTCTTCTTGTTTCAAACTTGGGAGGCTGTGTCATGTTAGAAAGTCTTCCATTTCATTTAGGTTTTCAAGTTTGTTTCCATACAGGTATGCACAGTGATAATCTTTTGTATTTCTTCAGGATTGGTTGTGATTTGATCTTTTGGATTTCTGATTGTGTTTATTTGGGCTTTTTTTTTCTTTTTCTTGGTCATTTTGGCTAGGGGTCCATCAATCTTGTTAATTCTTTCAAAGAACCAGCTTTTTGTTTTGTTGATATTTTCTATCATATTTTTGTCTTCTGTGTTCCATATTTGGACTGTTACTTTGGTGATCTGGATTTTTCTGCTAAAACTAGGATTTTGGTGGTCTTGTCTTTCCAGCTCTCTTAAGTGATTTGTTAGACTATTAACTTGTGAAGTTTCCATTTTCTTGATGTGTGTGTGTAGAGACATAAATTTTCCTCTAATTGCTGATTTCTTGGCATCCCAGAGATTTTGGTAAGTTGTTTTTTTATTCTCATTTGTTTCCAGAAATCTTTCAATTTCTGTTTTGATTTTGGTGTTGATTCAGTAGTCATTCAGCATCCTGGTGCTTATTGTCCGTGTCTTTGTGGGTTTTGTGGAAATTTTGTTGGTGTTGATATATTTTCTATTCCACTGTGGTCTGAGAAGGTGCATGGCAATATTTCAACCTTATGAAATTTGCTTATGCTTGATTAATGGCCGAGGATGTGATTCATCTTGTAGTACCTTCTATGTAGTGGTGAGTAGAATGTAATGTATAGTCTGTGGTTGTTGGGTGGCATATTTTGTAGATATCTATTGAGTCCATTTGGCCTAGTATAAAGTTGTGATTCTGGATCTCTTTGTTGATTTTGTCTCGATGATCTATCAAGGGTTGTTAGTGATATACTGAAGTCCCCAGCTATAATAGTGTTAGAGTCAATATCTTTTTTTGTTTACTTAGTAGGTACTTTATAAATGCTGATACTTCTGTGTTTAATACATGTATGTTTAGGATGACTGTTTCTTGTTGATGGATTGAAATTTTATCATTATGTAGATATCCTTTCATATCTTTTTAAATTTTGGATATTTTAAATGTTGTTTTGTCTGATATGAAGATCATGACTCCTGCCTTCTTTTGTGATCTATCTGCCTGGAAATTCATTTCCCATACTCTAACTGTGAGTTTGTGTACATCCTTTGTGGTGAGATGAGTTTTCTGGATGCAGTAAATAATTGGGTCATGGTTTTTTATCCAGTTTGCCATTCTGTCTTTTCAGTGGTGCATTTAGTCCATTCACATTCAGGCTGATTATTGAAATGTGATAATTATTACCATCATGAGGCTCTTATAAAGTTTTTTGTTTGTTTTCTTTTAGCTTTGGAGTTGATATATGTGTGTGTTTTCAAGTTTGCTGTTGCAAAGTATTCTGGTGATTCTGTGTTCTGCTTTTCTCTTGGGAAGTGTGTGGTCATTTTCATTTTTCTTCTGTGCTTAACACTTTTTTAACATCTCCTGTAGAACTGGTCTTGAAGCTGCATAAACTCTTAGGGATTGGATGTCTGGAAAGGATTCTAATTCTCTATTACTGATGAAACTGAGCTTGGCAGAGTAGGACATTCTTTGTTGAAATTTTTCATCTTTGAGGACTTTGAATATTGGACTCCAGTCTGTTCTAGCTTGTATTGTTTCTGCTGATAGGTCTGTGGCTATCCTGATTGGTTTTCCATGGTAGATAGTCTGACCTTTCTCTCTCACTACCTTTAGGATTTTTTCTTTTGTGCCTACTTTGTGTAGGCAAATTACCATGTGTCTAGGGTTTGGTCTTCTTATTTGATGTCTTGGGATTCTCCGTGGTTCTTGTGTTTGGCTGCTGAGATGGAGAAAGTTTTCTTGGATAACCTCCTGGAATATTTTCTCCAAGGTGTTTTCCATTTCCCTTTCTTCTTCTGAGATACCAGTCAGGTGTAGGTTTGGTCTCTTGATATAATCGCACATTGCTTGTAGACTTTGTTCTTTCTTTCTGAGTTTTCTTTCTATGGTTTTTACAGATCAGGTTAATTCCATGTTCTGGTCTTCAAGTTCTGAGATTCTTTCTTCCACTTGATTGATTCTTTTTTCCACAATTATCATCTTTTTATTTCCTGGATGAAATTTTTTTAATGTCTAAAATCTGTTACAAGTTCTTTCAGTGTTGCATCTTGTCTTTCTTGAGTCTTATTCACTCTTTCCATTCATTCTCTAATCCCTGTCATATTCTGGGGCTAGTCATTGGTGATTTTCATTGTTTGGTCTCTGAGGAATGATTTTTCAGACATTTTCTCTTTGTTACAGTGGATATTACTGTGGTCTTCCATTGGTTTTTTTCTCATTTGTGAAAGATCTCTTTTTTTTCTCTTTAGTTCCATTATTCAGTAGCAGTGGAAGAGACTTTCACTTCCAGTGTTTGCTCAGCCCTCTGTTCTTCCCTGATCATGGATCTGGATTTGATCTATTTTGAAACAGGACTGTAGGTGGGAAGCTTTTCTGTGTCTTGTAGTTTTGAGAGTCAAATAAGGTGGAGGATGGAGAACTGGGATTCAGAAACTACTTGAAAATCACAATTTTCACTGATTGTGGTATGGTTTTCCTGAGATCCACTCCCCACCACCACCCTATATGATGATGCAATGTGTATGAGTATGTACCTCCTGAGTCCAAGATACAGGAATAGTACGAGGAGGACAGAGAAGAATAGAATGAAATAATACAGATAAAAATTTTTAAAAACAAAAAATGAAAAAAACACAGAACAGCAAAAGCAAAAACCAAAGCAGAAAACAGTAGAACACACAGACAAACACACACACCAAAACAAACTGGAGTATCAACAAAGCAAAATAAAACAACAACATAAAAACAACAACAACAAAACAGAAAAACCAAACATACACAAATATGCCCAGCACAAAATGAAAGGAGAAAAAAAAGAAAAAGAAAGAAAGAAAAAAATATAGAAATTCAAGTTGAACCTTCACACATATGTTCACACATACATTAGACTAAAAAAGAGAGAAGAATGAAAGAACAAAACAAACCAACAAAAAAAACCCTGAAAGATGAACATTCAATCATTCACATGTACACATGAACACAAAACAAAAAAAAAACAAAGGAAGAAAGAGGGGAAAAATGGAGGAGATGCCGATTGAACCCTCACATACACATTCATGCACAAAGGAAAAATATAGAAAAATTAGAAAAACTAACAAACAGACAAAAAATAAAAACAAAACAAAAACCCTGTCCTTTTGTGGCAGGTTCCATAATTGTGTCACTCAGCTGCCCCTCTGCTGTCTCCTGCAGAGCTTGGCCTCTTCACTTGTTTCCCAGTGTCCAGATCAGGGAAGGAGGAGTGGGCAGTAAGGGCAGGTTGGACTGCAGTCCTCCCCTCCCACTCTCACATGTTCAAGGGGAGCCTCTCTGGTAGGGAGGCATGGGATTGGCTCTTTCCCAGGTACTGGTGGGTGGTACCCCAGCCAGACCTATTCTAGAGTGGTGTCCTCTTATTTTGGTTGACGTCCTGGCTCCACCTGGGTTTGTCTCTCTCAGTCATGCCCAGTCATATGGGTCTGACATTCAGAGGATTGCTGGGTAGGAGGGAGTCAGCCTCGGACTCACCACTGTTCTCCTTGGAGGTCTTCCTCATCCTTTTCTGGTCACACCCTTTGTCCAGCAATTGGATCAGGGTAGGAGATTGAGTGCCTGAGACTCAGCACTCTTCCTGTTCCTCTGGAGTTTGTGCTTTCAGGATATTCCCTCTGGGTCATGATCAACCCCTGAGTAGTTGATCTGCTGGTCACAGACATCAGGTCTGTTGCTTCGTGGTGAGCAAGCTGGAGCACTTTCCTGCTCTGTTTTCAAGATGGTGGCACAGTGCCTCTTTCATCTTCTCCAGTCGGGTTCTGCCTCTCTGTTCCCTCAGCAGCCCTTGCTGCCACTGTCCGGCCAGGCACTGCAGTGGTGAGGCAGTGCCTGGAGCTGGCAGTCTCTCCCACTGCAGTGGTGAAGCAGAGCCTGGAACTGGTAGTCTCTCCCTGCTGTTTCTTCCCAGGAAAGCCTTTGTCAGTTAAAAAAAAAAAAAAGGTGCCCAGCTCTGTGACCCAGGAAGCATTAAGGACCAAGCAGTACAGCTGCAGCACCAGCAGCCTCACCAGGAGAGCCCTGGCCACTTGTTCCTGAGTTCTCACTCAGTCAGCCACTCACATATTCACTTACTGACATGTACACAAAATTCTCCATATACTCACTCACTCACACTGGGACTCGCATAGTCTGATTGGCTCAGTCACCATCTTCCCTCAAAAACCAATCTCTTTTCTTCTTAATCAAACACTTTAATATTTTATTATTTTTGTCTATCTTTCACAGAACTCTCTGATTTTATCATCTACTGCTTTATTTTCTACTTAACTGATTTTTGCATTTACATTTTTAATTGTTACTCTTCAGAGAATTTTTTTGTTGATCATATGTGGCTTCTTTACTTGAATGATTAGTTTATTATTTCACGTTCTGCTTGTTGCATAAACAAAATACAAAAATGTTTTTAATCTCATCTCCAACATAAAGTTCAAGGTTGTAAATATTTCCTTAAGTTATGTTTTGACTACTTCAAAAAATGTTCTGATATTGTAGATTATAGGCATACCTCAGAGATATTATCCCAAACTACCAAAATAAAACAAATATTGCAATAAAGTGAGTCACAAAATTTTTTGGTTTCCTAGTAAATATAAAATTATGTTAAGCCATACTATAGCATATTAAGTATAAAATAGCATTTTTATAAATAATAATGTATATACCTTAATAAAAAGACTTTATTGCCAAAAATTGTCTGAGCCTTCACTGAGTCCTCATCTTTTCAATGGCAGAGTATCTTGCTTTGGTGTTGATGGCTGCTGACTGATCAGGATGGTGGTTGCTGAAAGTTGGAGTGACTGTGGCAGTTTCTTAAAACAAAATAAAAATGAAATTTGCTGCATTGATTATTTCCTTTATGAAAGGTTTCTCTGTACTATGTGATGATGTTTGATAGCATATTACCCACAGTAGAACTTCTGTCAAGTTTGGAGTCAATTTTCTCAAATTTCATGGCTACTTTATCAGTTAAATATGCATAATCTTCCAAATTCTTTGTTGTCATTTCAACTATATTTATAGCCTCTTCTCTTGCAGTAGATTTATCTCAAAAAGCTATTTTCTTTGCTCATCCATAAGCAGCATCTCCTCATTCATTCTAGTTTGAATGTGAGATTGCAGTAATTTAGTGACACATTTAGGTTCCACTTCTAATTGTAGTTCTCTTGCTGTCTCTACTACCTCTGCAGTTACTTCCTCCACTGAAGTCTTGAACTCCTCAAAGTCATCCATGAGGGTTGGAATCAACTTTTTCCAAATTCATGTTAACATTTATATTTTTATCTCTTCCCATGGTCACATATGTTCTTAATAGCATCTAGAATAGTGAATCCTTTCCAAAAGGTTTTAAATTTCTTTTGCCTAGATCCATTAAAGGAATCACTATCTATGGCAGCTAAAACCTTATGAAATGTATTTCTAAATAATAAGGATTGAAAGTGAAAATGACTCCTTTATCTATGGGCTGCAGAATAGATGTTGTACCAGCAGCCATAAAAACAACATTAATCTTCTTGTACGTCTTTATCAGAACTCTTGGTGACTAGGCACATTGTCAATGAGCAGCAATATTTTGAAATGAATCTTGTTTTCTGAGCAGTTGGTATCAGTGATGGGCTTAAAATATTTAGAACCCATGCTATAAACAGATGTGCTTTCATCTAGCCTTTATTGGTCAATTGACAGAGCACAGGCAGAGTATGTTTAGCATCATTTCTAAGGACTCTAGGATTTTCAAAATGGTAAATGAGCTTTGACTTTGACATCATCAGTTGCATTAGCCCTGAGGAAGTCAGTCTGTCCTTATAAAGATTTGAAGCCCATCACTGACTTCATCTCTTTAGAAATGAGAGTTCTATATGGCATCTTCTTTTAATACAGTATAACACTGTTTTTATCTATTAAAAACGTGTTATTTAGTGTGGGCATGTTAACCAGTGGTCTTAGGCAGATTTTCTAAATACATTCCTGCAGCTTCTCCTGCTTCTCCCATACTTTTATGTTATGGAGATGACTTCTTTCCGTAACCCTCATGATTCAACTTCTACTATCTTCCAGCGTTTCTTCTGGAACTTCCTCACCTCTCTTAGCTATCATAGAATTGAAGAATGTAAGGGCCTTGTTCTGGATTAGGCCTTGGGCTAAGGGAACATTGTGGCAGGTTTGATCTTCTATTGAGACAACACAAACTTTTTCCTTATCATTCATGTGTTCACTGGAGTAGCACTTTTAACCCTTTATCCATTAACAACAACAAAAAAAGTACAGCTCACTGTTGTGTTCATTTAATTTTACATAAACATGCTGTTTGAGACAGAAGCAAATCTAACTGGTTTTCAATGTGAAAATAAAATGTAAAATCTTGTTGGAGTTATTTCTAAACAGAAATTGTCTCTAATCCTAACGAGAACTATAAGAGCGAGAGAGAGAATTGCTATATTTTGTATTTCTCCCTTTTCTTTCTCTCTTTTTAATTTTAATCTCTAGTGAACGCTGTAGCCACAAGCACTACCAGGGAGTATCCTCATGTTAAATGGGAAAAGGCTTAATTTAGCTCAAGAACTTTTCCTTTGCATTCACAACTTGGCTATTATTTGGTATAAGAGATCCAGTCTTTTCTCTGTCTTTGCTTTTGCATACTTTCCTCTCTAAGTTCAGTCATTTCTAGCTTTTGATTCAGAATGAGAGATGTACTCCTCTTCCTTTCATTTGACTACTTGGAGGCCATTGTAGAATTATTAATTGATCTAATTTCAACTTTGTTTCTCAGGAAATAGGAAGGGGTGAAATGAGGAAGAGTGACGGGGAAACGGCTGGTCATGAAGCAGTCAGAACACATGCAACATGTATAGATTAAGCGTGCTGTCTGCTCAGGACCAGTTTGTGGTGCTCACAACAATTAAAATAGTAACATCAAAGATTACCGATCACAGATAATAATAACAGGTGTGGTAGTGAAAAAGTTTGAAATATTGTGAGAACTAAGATTTGACATAAAGACACGAAGTGAGCACTTGGTGTTGGAAAAATGGCACCTACACACTTACTTGACACAGGATTGTCATAAACCTCCAATATATAAAAAATGCAGTATCTGTGAGGCACCATAAAACAAAATCCTAAAAATTGTGACTGCATTTCTAAACACTTCATAATTTCAGTTTTAAATTTCTTCTTCAATATAAGTTACTTAGGAGGTAATTTCTTAGCATTATTTTAATTTCTACTTTTTATTACACTGTGTCCAATAAATATAACCTCTTGGAATTTATGGAGGAATTTTTTGTAGATAATATAGGATCCATCTTTTAAAATGTTGATTGAGTAAATATGGTGTGAATTCCCTATACTCGGGGCATATCGCATTTTGTGTTTAATATATGATTCACTTTATAAATGATGATTGAGTAAAAATAGTGTAGTCTCTGATATATGGTATCTCAATTAGCCACAAGGTCATCATTTGTACTACCTAATTTATTTATTATATCTACTTAATCTGTTGATTTTTGAGGAACATATGTTAAAGACTCCCAAAATGATTGTTGATTTGTGGACTTCTTGTTTTAATCATAGCAGTTTTATTATATATTTTTTGAAATTATGATTATCATTCTAATAATATTCTTGATAAATTGCATTCTTTTGTCCATACAAGATATGCTTCTTTATTTCATAAAATGCCTCATGCATTAGAGATTATCTGGTGATCAAATGCTGATCAAATCTTTAATGACCTGCCCAAGGTTTCAGAGCTGGAGTGAATGGACTTTCAATACCATTCTTTTAACTCAAATTCTTGAGCTCTCTGCTTAATACAGCCCTCTCTTTAGAGATAGGGGAAAGTCAAGAGACAACCAGGAAACATTTTTTTCCCCTCAAGGCAGATATGGCAATTTTCATTTGTTCATTCTGGTATGTTGATATTTGAAGCATCTTAGAAATACCAATTAACTCTGACAACACATAGTAGTTTTCTGACAAGATGGAATGGAAACCAAAGAAAACAAAGCAGGAAAGTAAATATAGTTTAAAAAGATAACAGAAGTAACATTTTGTCTGTGCACTTTACTTTCATAGTCTTCTGCAGGCAAGGCTATCACAACACTGAAGAAATTAGAAAGAAAAAACACACTCCAAAAATTTAAAATGAGACTAATAATACTGTGTCCTATTCTCAGTATTCAGAGTAAACTTCTTTAAATTAATAATTTACATTGAAAATCCATGAGTCTTTAGGTAAATCATTAGGGAAGAACGAATTAATAGTTTAAAGTTATGTTTTCTATTGTTTCTAATATGTACCCATTCTCCTGGCTTCCCCAGTAGCTAATATGAGAGTCATCTGGTATAAAATGATTGTCACTGAATCCCATTTCTAGAGTTCTGATCAGCAGATTTAGAATGTGGCTCAATAATTTGCATATTTAACTAAGAAGCTGTTGGGTAGTCCTGATGCTGTTGATTCAGGATTTACATATTGAGAGCCACTGTTCTAAAGTAATAGCAGTTTTATTTGAATAAATGACCACCAAAGACTTCATTTCCCAGCGTCCCTTGAAGCTGAGTATGCCTATGTGCTTGGGTTACAGCCAATGGGTTGAGATGTTTCTGTAACATCTGGGTCATGATTAAAGGCAAAGAAGCATGCCCTCCTTTCCTTTTCTGCCTTTCTGCTGGTTGGAACACAGCCATGGAATGCAGCCATTTTTAATTCTAAAAATGTGGGAAGTACCATGCAGATAACAAAGTTCTGAAACTTTGTCAGGTCATTTTACCAGTCCTGATCACAACCTAAATTGCTTTGTAACATAAATGATCTTTTTTAAGCCGCTGCTGTTTGGGTCTTCTTGAGACTACAACCTAGATTGATCCTAACAAATAGAAATATTTTGCTGTTTTGCGTCTACTTTTAACATATCAACCCGAGTGATTCTTTTAAATGGTAAATCATATTTCTTCACTGTTCCACTTCAAGAGACAGGGTCTCACTCTGAATAAAAGCCAAAGTCATTGTACTGGTCCAGGACATTATGTAACCATCAGCTCACCCTCACCTCCTACTCCGCCTATCTTTGCTTACTCTGCTCCAGCAACATAAGCTATTTTGCTATCCATGGCATACCTTACCAGTCATACTTCTGTACCCAACTCCCTTTCTCACCTCCTTCAGGTCTCACAGCAGCATCTTTTCAGTGAGACCTTTCTTATATGATCCAAAAGACCAAAATGGATGCACCTTTACCAACTTAAATGAACCATGAAGTTAAATAAGCAGTAAGTTACCTATGAGTCAAGGGTTTGGGGCTCAGCTGGCATGGAAATGTATAAGTCCTTACAAGAAAAAAACACTCGTTATTCAGTCAATTGTTGATGGCCATTTAGGTTGCTCCATGATTTTGCTGTTTTGAATAGTGCTGCAATAAACATATGAGTACAGATATCTTTTTTATATAATGATTTCCTTTGGATAGATACCTAGAGATTCTTGGGTTGAATGATAATTCTATTTATAGTTCTTTGAGAAACCTATTCCATAGAAGAAATTTTATTTTCCATAGAAGTTGAACTAGTTTACAATCTCACCAGCAGTGTATGAGCATTACATTTTATCTGCATCCATGTTGGTTTTTCCTTTTTTAATAATAATCATTCTGATTGATACAATAGGATATCTCATTGTGATTTTAATTTGCATTTTTCTGATGGTTAGTGATATTGTGTATTTTTTCTATGTTTGTTAGCTTGTGTGTCTTCTTTTGAAAAATATCTGTTCATGTCCTTTGCCTATTTTTTCATGTTTTTTTCATATTGAGTTGTTTGAGTTCCTTGTAGACACTGAATATTACTTTGTCTGAGTCATAATTTGCAAACTTTTTTTCCTTGCAAATTCGCCAAAATAGATGCACCTTTATCAACTAAGATGAACCTTAAAGTTAAAGAAACAGAAAGTTACCTATGGGTCAAGATTTTAGGGCTCATCTGGCATGGAAAAGGTCTAAGTCCTTAAAAGAAAAAACACGCTTTTTATTCAATCAATTATTGATGGTCACTTAGGTTGTTCCATTATTTTGCTGTTTTGAATGGTGTTACAATGAACATATGAGTACAGGTATCTTTTTTTAATCAATAATCAATATTTTTTATTATGGTTTTGTGGGGTACAGTTAAGGGTTAGGTATACAAATACATTTCATTCAGGCACCCTGTTGATCAGAGGTGTTTCCCCGTCCCCAGACAGATATTTGCTACCATTAATCCCACCTCCCTCTCCCCCCATAGTTTCCCACTACTGTCAGTCATTTTCTTATACTATTACATTGGATATTAAAGGTCCATTATATGAGTGAGAACATGTGATACTCGGATCTTTGTTTCTGTGGGAGGTCACTCAGTATTATAGACTCTAGTTCCATCCAGGTTGCTGCGAAATTCATGATTTTGTTCCTTTTTATGACTGTGTAGTATTCCATCATGTATATATATGACATTTTTTTAATCCAGTCCTCTTTTGATGGGCAGCATAGTTGCTTCTAGGTTCTTGCTATTGTGAACAATGCTGCGATAAACATATGTGTGCAGGTATCTTTTTTACAGAGTGATTTGAGTTCTTCAGGATATATTCCCAGTAGGGGGATTGCAGGGTCATATGGGAGGTTGATATTTAGAGCTTTTAGGAATTGCCACACTGCTTTCCACAAAGGTTGCACTAGTTTACACTCCCACCAACAGTGTAAAAGTGTTCCCTTTTCACCACACCCTCTCCAGCAGCTGTTATTTTTTGAGTTGTTGATAATTGCCATTCTGACTGGAGTTAGGCGGTATCTCAGTGTGGTTTTGATTTGCATCTCCCTGATGATTAGTGAGGTTGAATATTTCTTCATGTGTCTGTTGGCTGCTCGGATATCTTCCTTTGTGAAGTGTCTGTTCATATCTTTTGCCCATTTTATAATGGGTTTTTTTTTTTTTCTTTTCAGCACGTTTGAGTTGCTTGTAGATCCAAGATGTTAAGCCTTTGTCAGACCTGGTGTTGGCAAATACTTTTTCCCAGTCTGTAGGCTGTCTCCCTGCTCTCTTGATGGTTTCTTTGGCTTTGCAGAAGCTTGTCAGTTTAATAAGGTCTGACTCGTCTATCTTCTCTCTTATGACTTGTGGATTTCGGGTTTTGTTCAGGAATTGGATGCCAGTTCCAATTTCCATGAGGGTATGTCCTTCATTTTCTAAGGTTCTTATGGTTTGAGGTTTTAGATTTAGGTCTCTGATCCATTTGGAGTTAACCTTTGTGCATGGGGATTTTCTTTTCCTTTGAATACTATTTCAATTTTAAAAAGTAACAACACCTTTTCTCTCCTCTGGCAGTGCCTTTACCCTCCTATGCTACGTTTTTCTCCATTTCAACTCTCACCATCTGGTCCTATGTATATTTTATTTATATTAAATTGTTATTGTTATTATTATTTGAGTTAGTATCTCACTCTGTTGCCCAGGCTGTAGTGCAGCAGCATGACCCTAGCTCACTGCAGCCTCAACCTCAGGTGAGGCCTCCTGAGTAGCTAAGTCTATAGGTGCATGCTGCCATGACCAGATAAATTTATTGTTTTGTTTTTAGAGATGAGGTCTCACTATGTTACATAGGCTTGTCTTGAACTCCTGGGCTCAAGCAGTCCTCCTGTCTCAGCCTCCCAAAGTGCTGTGATTACAGGTGTAAGTCATCACTCCCAGCCTGCTTATATTATTTAATGTCTGTCTCCTGTTAGAATATAACTTCAGGAAGGTGGGGGCTTTCGCCTGTTTGAATAATTTCTATATCCCAGAATCTATATGTAACCTGAAACATATAGTAGGTACTCAAGACATATTTGTTAGTTTTGAATTAATGTATTTTTTTAATGTACGCATGAATGTATGAAAAAAAGCAATCTGTGAGAGGCAGCACTGCATGATGAGAAGCAGGTAAGTGTGTTGGCTAATAATACTAAATCAGGAATAGATTTGTTTGAACCCCAGCTCTGCTAGGACTAGGTGTGTGACCAATTGACCTTCATTTATTGATTAACTTATATAATTAGGATATACATGGTGTTCTTTTACTATAATTGTTGGAAAGATACAGTAGCAATGAGTGTAAAGTGTTTACCACAAGACTTGGCACATTGATTGTGCATAGTAAGTATCAGTGTTGTAATTATCTTGAACCATTTTTTTCTTGAAAAATTTATGAGGAGAAAAGTTTATAGGGAATAAATATGTTTAAGATAAAAGAGAACAAGCTAAGAAAGAATGTTTTTCAGCTCAGCCCAAATAAAATGCTTGAATCCTATTTTTCCAATGATTTTTATTTTTTACCATTTCTGACTCATTACAAAGTTAGTTTTTTCAGTGTGGGTTTCCAAGACAATCATCATCAGGGCCACCTGGTGTGCTTTGAAAAATTCAGATTCCATTTCTCTCAGATCTACTGAACGGGATCCTGAATGGGTGGAGCCTAGAAATCTGCATATAAAAAGTTTTCACAGTTTTTATTATGCACATTAATATTTGAAAATGATATATGAAAACTCATTTAGTTTTGATTAATCACTCTTGAGGCAATGTGAGTAAACAGGCTCACAAGGCTATAGGCAAGAGCTATCTGAAGCAAAGATTTCTCAGGGCTCAATTGATTTGCTCACTAAGAAATGAAGATTCAAGCCTGGACTCAACTAAGTCTTCATAGCACTCTGGAGAAACAGATACTAAGCATTATATACTTATTTGTATAAATTATTATAGTTAGATAAGCATAAAATTAAAATGAAATCACTTAAGAACAATGTGACTAGAACCAAGTAAACAAACAGAAAAAAAAATGCTGACAAAATTCAACATGCCTTCATTAAAATCCTCAGCAAACTAAGTTTAAAAGAAACATACTTCAAAACAATAAAGGCCATATTTGACAAACACATGGCTAACATCATACTGAATGGAGAAAATGGGTAGCCTTTCTTCTAGGGTCTGGAACAAGACAAAATAGTTGAAAGAGAAGATTTGGAATGTTTCCTACATAAAGAAATGAAAAATATTTGAGGATAGATATTTCAATTACCCTGATTTGATCATTACACATTATATGCATATATCAAAATATCACACATACCCCATAAGGATGTACAATTATTACGTATCAGTAAAAAAATAAGATAAAAAATGGTAGAAGTGCTCTCCAGAGGCATGTGGAGGAGAAGGTAAAGCAGGAGAGGTAAGGTAGAAAACAGGATCAGAGAGAAGTGTAGGAAGAAATCTAAATACTACTTCTGGTTTGAAGAGGGCCATGAGCCAGGATCAAATGGGCAGAAGCTAAGAGCTGGAAATTGCTTCCAGTCAAAAACCAAAAAATAAAAGGAAGGCAACATGTTGAATTCTGCCAACAGTTTGAATGAGCTTGGCAAAAAATATTCTAACACAGTTCCTGGGGGGGAAAAAAAAAAAGCCTATCATTCCCTTGCTATGGGTCTTTTGAAACCCTAAGTAGAGATCCATGCTGTGCCTACACCTTAAATCTATGAAAATTGTGAGCTACAAAATGGGTGTTGTAAAAACAAAACTATCTAAAAAACAAAGCGTATATAGTAGTTTAAGTTTCTTTTATCCTCAGCAATTCTTGAGATTCTTCATCTACTCTGGCTGGTTACTGACCAATTCTGATTGGGGAGGAGGTGTAATGGGAGTTTCCATTCACCAACTGGTGTGGCTTTTTACTAATTCTAGTGCCAGAGTCCCTAATACAGATCCATGCTGTGCCCACATTTGTAATCCTCTCTACTCACTGTCTTCCCTTGATTGCTCCCCATCATGTTGCAATTCATATGTCCTGTCTTGCTGAACACACAGTTTCTAACTGGGGTTATGTATTAAATTATTGACTATCGCAGCTGTAATGTTACTTGATTCAGTGTGTCACTGGGGCCTGAAAAATCCTTGGCCACTGTACAAACCTTTAGATATTGACACAATCACTGGCTCAGATCAGGAGCAAGATCACTGTATTATTTTGGTCATGCTTCTGGTTCCCAGGCCATCTTCCCCATAGCATCTTCTCATCAGCAATGTCAGTTTTCCCAACCCTAATTCCACTTTTCTGACTTCTTTCCCTTTCACACCAGATCAAGTCACTGGGATTTCATAGTCCATCTGACTGGATCCAACTGAGTATAACATGTTTCAATTTCCAAGAGAAGTCTTACAGTTATTGACAAAGATATAAATGTCAGGACCAGAACTCAGGTGAAATGAGTAAGATTGAGGAGGGCAGAACCAGGGAATTTAAGCAAATTGGGAACATTTGACAAAAGTGGCTATGTATCAGAAAGTACTTGTGTGTAGCAAAGGAAAGAAATGTAAGTTGGAATACAGACTCAAAAGAGGAAAGTCAGCTTATGTGGAAAGGGGGCATTGAGATGCCAGTATCACTAGCTAAAAGTCCAAATTGAAGTAAAAGCCAGAATGTCCCCTAGGCCAGAATAGCCTGGTCCTTGGTAGTAATTGATGGGTGGCATGAAGACATATAGTATCAAAAAGAATCTAGAATCAGATATCAGGGGTGTTGTCTTAGGATCCTGAGGTACAAGGATGAAAGAACCACAGTGAGTAGAATTCAGAGAAGTGAAGTGGGGATAAGCTCTGGGGAGCACAGGTTGCAAAGTTTAAGAGAGAATGGCAATAGAACAAGTGAGATGGTGTGCTTTCCACCTCCCTGGTCCCAGATGGAGTTTGGAGCAAAACTCAAGGTGAAATTTGAGTAGTGCAAGTAGGAAGCTTTAAGCTGCAAGAAGAAGCTTTTTTCTAATAACTATATGAAAGTAAGATCTGTAAACAAAACATAGAAATGCAAATCCATTAAACTGGTTGAGCACTTAGCCAGCTTTATAAATAATACAAATATGAATTTTTTAGATGAATTTATGGTATTCCATGGGAATATTTGGATACCCTGGAAGACAAGGTTATCTGTGCTATGTTTCCTGAAGCTTCAGCTTCTCATCTGTAAAATGGATTCAATACATCTTCAAAAGTTTGCTTCGAGTATCAAATGATATGACTATGAAAATTCTTATCATCCAGAGGTAGGGTGTTATCTTTATGATTTTTTATTTGTAGTGGGAATAGTTAAAGAAGATCACATATGGCTATCATGGAATATCCTTTCAGAGAAATGTAAGGAATAGTGAAGTGGAGCTCAGCCAACTGAACTAGACAATTTATCCTAAAGCAATGGGTGGTTTGCAAAGGAGTGCTGGTGACTGTCAAAAATGGCAGCCAGGGCTAACATTCATGGAAGCTGCACTGAATATAAGGACAAGGACTAAGGCACATCTGTAAATAGGAAAGCTAAGAGGCTGGAACTGGTATCAGAAATAAATTAGAAAAAAACCACAAGATTAAGTCCTTGTCAAGACAGAACCTGAAAACATTTTGAGGGTATTAGGGACCACTTTATTTATGCAATGCCAGTTTTATGATTTAAGTCAGTTCTGCTAGATGGCAGACATGTAGCATAACAACATTATCCTTATTGTTCCAAGACAATACTGGTTTACATTTATTGGTTCAGTATTATTATTAGTAAGACTCATTTTCACTTTCAAATATCTTATGGAAAGTTAGGAATGAATGGGAAAATTTAGATCTGAGTTAAAAGAGAATGGAGAAATGTTTGCAAAGGTAGCAAGAACTGTAGGTATAGTATATATCCATTGCTTTGGATTTTAAAAATGTTGTATGATGTTTTAGGCCTCAGGAATAATATCTTTCCTAGAGCCTATATGTATCTTCTAGTGTGGGCAAGTATTTTCTCCTCATTTCCCTGATGCTCTTCCTGCTTTTGGAAATGTCCAGTCAACACCAAAAGGTTTGAGAATAAACAGCAATTTAATATTTTAAAAGTTAACACAGAAGGGTGTTTTTTTGTCACTTTGTTCCACTCTCACATTGGTCATTCAGAGGCCCTACCCTGAGTGGTTTTGACAGTTCATTCTTACTGCCTGAACCTAGTGAGAATTTGTCTGCCTTGCTGGCTTCTTCCAGAGGCATTCAATCAAGCATTTGCACTGTGGGGAGGTCACAGCAAACCAGAACAATGAAAGCAAATGATAGATTGGGTTAGGAGGCATCAGTAAGAAAATTGCATTCATAATGGGAGCAAAACAATCCAGGATATGAAAAAAGGCTGAAGATCTATACCAGGTTGATGCAGAAGGTGATGCAGAAATGATTAAACATGAATCAAAGAAAAATAGATGCTATAAGCTGCAGTTTGTCACATAGTGTGTGGGCCTACACTCTGATCAATAATTTATTTCCCACTTGAATGAAGGCACAGATATCTAAGCCATTATCTTTTTCCCCTAATACTCCAATCTTTTGCTTGTGCTTGGCTTTGTATAGTTCAGACTAACTTAGTTAATGTGGCCACTGAGGTTCACTTTGTTCACCTCCTGGACACTGTGGAATCTACAACCTTGACCTGTCACAGCCTCAGAGATAAGGGCTCTGTCTCTGTCCTCTCCAGGCCTGACTCTATCTATTTTACACAGCAAAGCATCAATGGCAACTATATGTGATCTTTGGTATAGTATGTGAGGATATTTTAAATTGACACTTGGTAGGCAATTCCTTCATTCCTTCCGGTGACATGGTGATTTACTTAGTCTTTCATTTAATTCTGTGCTGAGTCACATATCACTGTGGTCAGTTGTTTCTTAACCTAGGAATGATCTTCAGGCACAGTCTTGACATCTGAAAAGCCCTAGCATATGAGGACCGGGCCTTTGAGTGCCATGCTAGGTGAAAGTATGTGAATAGGGTATACCCAGGGATGGAGCCCCAAAACTCAACTCAGAGAACTTCTTTCTTATAATTTCTAACAGACTGTATTCCTAATCGACTGAGCAATTCCTAAGAAATCCAAAACTGAAGGGTGATTCTTCAGTTTGTAGGAGACTGATGAAAAACTTTTGGGCAGGGAATAGAGAAGATTGGAGAAAGGATGTTCTATAGAAGAGCATTACTAGAAGACTTTGTAAGTCTCAGAATGTGCTTTTTCATCTTTTATTCAGTTGAGTTTCTTTAGCAACCGTATAAAACACACAGGGCAAATGACGAAATAGAGACAGAAAGCTCTGCCACAGGCTTTAAGACTCAAGCAGGTTATGCCACATAGCAAAGTCAACCATAGAGTTAGAAAAAAGAATCCATAATGAGATTGAATTCTTTATTTTTAAGTTTAATTTATATTGTTCTTACTTTTAAATTTTAAAGCTCTGAAGACTGAACTCTATAAACTCAGCTTCCAAATCTTCCATAGGCCAGGGATGAACATAAGGACTTCCTGGGGCACTTTTAAAATGCTTATCAGAGAAATGCAGGAGATGTTTATCAGAGAAATGCAAATGAAAACCACAACGAGATATGACCTTACACCAGTCAGAATGTCTACATTAAAAAGTCAAAGTACAACAGATGTTGGCATGGATACAGAGAAAAGAGAGCACTGATTCACTGTTGGTGGGATTGTAAATTAGTTCAATCTCTACGAAAAACTGTATGGAGAGTTCTCAAGGAACTAAAAATCGAAATACCATTCGACCCAGCAACTGCTTTGCTAGAGATCTACCCAAAGGAAAAGAAACCATTAAATAAGAAAGTTACCTGTACTCATATGTTCATTGCAGCACTATTCACTTTTTATTTATTTAGTCAATCGTTGGTGGGCACTTAGCTTGGTTCTGTGATTTTGCTATTGATTTTCTATTTTATGTATTATATATATATATATATATATATGTATGTATGTATACACACACATATATATATTTCATGATGTTCCTGTATATATTTATGTACATTATGAAATATAACACAGCCATCAGAAGAATGAAATCATGTCCTTTGCAACAACATGTATAAGCTAGAGAACATTATCCTAAGTGAATTAACTCAGAAATAGAAAAACAAACACACTATATTCTCACTTATATGTGGGAGTTGAATGACCAGAAAGATGGAAACAGTAGACACTGGAGACAATAATAAGTGGGAGGCAGAAAAGGGAGTAAGAGTTCAGAAATTACCTATTGAGTACAATGTTCACTATCTGGAGGATGGGACCACACTTGAGACTAAATCCCCACCACTCCACGATATATCTATGTAATAAACATGCACTTGTAATCCCTTATTCTAAAATTTTAAATAAATAATAAATAAACAAACAAATAAAATGGAGATGTTTGGCTCCACTCCATAGCTCTTCAATCAAATCTGCCAGGGAGATGCCTGGATATGTGTACATTTACAGAGCATCCCTGGTGACTCTGATGGGTGCCAGGGTTAAGAACCATTAAACTATGCCATGTTGCCAATAACAAGGAAAAAATTAGTCAAAATGACTATAGGAGGGATTTTCCATCATTTTCTAAGATGAAAGATTTTTATGATAAAAAGCTCCCCTCAGATGCAATATACATAAATTTAAGTATATCTAGAATAACAAATATAAATATGTCCTGTTCTAGAACTAGATCTCTGAAACACTGAATCTGGATTCTGTTAGGATAAAATACAGTGGGACATTGGGAAAATACACTGGAACATTGAACTTCGATTCACCCACTCTTACACTAAACATTGAGAATGACCTGCTATGTAACTTGAAACTAGTGGGTTGACTGATTTGTGACCAGAAGAGTGCCTTGTAATAGATGCTTTTGTATGTGCTCTGAAAGACCTTTTGATTCAATTTACTATAATTTAAAATATATATGTATATATACAACCCTTCATAGTTGCCCCATAAGTGAAGATAATATATAATATGCTGGATAAAATGCAACAAAGTACATATAATATTTCTACTTGCTTTGGGAGACTGAGGAGAGAGGATTGCCTGAGCCCACAGATTCAAGACCAACCTGAACAAATGGTGTCATCTCTACAATAAATCAAAAAATTAACTGGCATGGTAGCACGCGCCTGCAGTTTCTGTTACTTGGAAGGCTGAGGTGCAAGGATCACCTGAGCCCAGCAGGTCAACGCTGGTATGGCCATGAGTGTGCCACTGCACTCCAGCCTAGGCTATGGAGTGAGACTCCAACTCAAAAAAAAAAAATTCTGCTTGCTTGACATCCTTATCAACACTTGGTGTTGTCAGTCTTTTAACGTTAAGCATTCTGGTAGGAGTATCGGGGTTACTTATTATTGAATTGTCATGATACTTAAAGACTTTTAGCAAATTTTCATATATTTATTTATTTATATTTATTTTTATTTCATATCTTTCCTAGTGCATAATTTCATAGACTGTCATTTTCTAGCTTTAGTCATGGAAGTTTTGGTTATTCCTATCTGACTGGATGATTACATGGCAGTCTTCAACCTGAACACATCTGAACTTGTCACATTAACTTCAAAGGTCTCTACTGATTCAGCTGGAGAATACTAATCAGAGAAATAAAGATTGTCCCCAAAGTAGCAGCATATCAGTCAAGGACAGTGACCACATCCAATCAATTCTTCCTCCCTTCATCCTGGTTGTCAATGACATTAGACATTAAGTTTAAAGTCTTGATTTCAATATTTAGGTAATTTAAAGGGATAACCCCAACTGCCCTTGTGTTTATTGTATTCCTTATTTCTCATTAGTGCTCTTGAACTTTGATAAGAAGACAAGGGAGAGTTTTGCAGTTTGCTGTGCCAACAGTCTTATCCTACAACTGTTGTATTCACTTCTGCTTTAACTTAAGAATGGCAGAACAAGTACTTTTATCTGTAGTTCACTCAACATGCTATCATGTCTTATGACATACATGATTTACTTGTCATTTATAAGCTCATTATGAGTTGATGATATTGATTGAATGGATATAATAAATAAATTATATAACATATGCTATGATACAATATAATATACATACTTTACTGACATGCTACTAGTTGAATAAATAAGTGAATATCTCACTTTTCTCATTTCAATCTTAAGGTTCAGCTCACTGTTGAAGGAGTATGAGTAGGGAGTGGTTGAACTCATGGATTTTATGTAGCAGTCTTCAAGCCCTTTTGATGCCAATTTGATTCTAACCTTGTTTTATTCATCAGTACATCAAAAAATATTTGCCAGTCACATAGTACGTGTAAGGCATTGCATTAAATGTTGTGGAGCACACAAGAAAATTAAAAGATATATTCTTCAGCACTTAGAGGAATGTTGATTCAGTTGACTGTCACCTGTATGCCAGTAGTTATTAAACTTTGGCTTTACAGAAATTGCCTGGAAGGTATTTAAAGTGCCCGGACTCCACTTGCAAAACTTTTGACTTGGTAGACTAGAAATCTGTCCTATGGTAATACTGAGATAGAGTAATACAGGGCCCATAGTTTAAGAAACACTGGTCTATATTGCAGATACAAACTTTCGAGACTGGATAATAACTGCTACAAGCTATTAATTCCAAGTCAGTAGACTCCAGTGACTGGTAGAAGACACCCTGCTTCATTTCTAGATCACAGTAGATATCTCAGTCTTCTTGAAAATTGGACTACAGAACAACTAAACACTTGAAGTTTTGACAACATAATCCTCAAATAATCATGAAAATACTCCAAACCTAAACCTGTAAGTGGTAGATTAAAAACATAAATTTAATGCATTGCCATCCATAGCTGTGTTTATCAAATAGGTAGTAAAAATCCATAGTTGTCAGAAGTAGAGGTAAAAAAGAAAGTTACAGTAAGTGAGCATTCTGATATTGCATCAACTCTGGAAGGTACAGGTAACACCTAGACACATGGGCCTATATGGGGCTGAAAATTGGCACTTAGACCAAAACAGGTGTCCAGTAACTCCTATGAGTCTTAAAGGTTTGGAGTCACATTTTATATAATCTATGTAATTCTAGAATTCCCTAGTCAAAAAACTAACAAAAAAAATATAAGCGAAAGAAAACAAACTACTGAGGAGGAACACTTTCAATTTAAGATTTCCCCAAGAAAAGAACAAGTCCCAATGAACAAGAGATCACCATCACAATTTACAGAATACATCAGCATCAATCATCAGCAATTATGAATAAAAAAAGAATCACTGATGAAACAAATATGAGATCAGGAACCTAGGAACTTGCAACAATAGAAAGGCAATCATAAAAAATATTAAAATAAGTAAATTTAAAATGCTTAGCTAATTTTTAAAAGTAACAAAAACCTTAGCAAATAAAACCAAGTAGTGTTTCAAAATAAAATAATTTAATTGAGATCTAAAATTTAACAATGATTTAAATAGCATGTTGGCAACAGCTGCAGAGAAATTAGTAAACTAAAAGATGGTTTCTAAGAAAATGACCCATGATGCAGGACAGAGAAAAGAAAAGACTGAAAAAAATTAATAAGTTAAGAGATAGGTGAATAGAAAAAAAACAAATCAATATTTATATATAACATGTGCTCTAGAAGGAGAAATTATTTAAATATAGTCATACATTTTCAAGATTTGATTATATTCACAAATTTTAAAATTGAAAAATCCCCAAGATATATTTTTATAAAATCCAAATCTAGTGACTGCATGGGGAAACTTTAGACTATCAAAGGGAAAAGACTTTTTTCCTTTGAATTTTTTATTTTAAAGATGTGGGGTACAATTCAGGGTTAGGTATACAAATGTTCATTTTGCAGGTACCCTTGTTAATGAGGTGTGTCTCCCCTTCCCCTGGCAGTTTCCCACTATTGTCAATCCTGCTTCCTTGCCCTCACTCCCTGCAGTTTCCCACTACTGCCAATCATTCTCTTGTAGTATTATGACAGTTGTTCAAGGTCCGCTTATGAGTGAGAACATGTGATACTCAGTTCTTTGTTTCTGTGAAAGATCACTCAGTATTATAGACTCCAAATCTATCCAAGTTGCTGTGAAGTTCATGATTTTGTTCTTTTTTATGGCTATGTAACATTCCATCGTGTATATGTACCACATTTTTAAAATCCATGTTCTCGCTTCTGTGAGTAAAGCTTCAATAAGCATACATGTGCAGGTATCTTTTTTATAGAGTGATTTGAGTTAAAAGCAATCATAGAGGGAGAGATAAAAACACCACCATGGAGCAGCAGATAAGCACTGCTCTCAGTAAGACAGAGAGTCGGGATTCCACTACCATTAGAAGAGATACTCAGAGCACTTTTAGACAGATTAAACATCACGAACCCAGCAGAGGTCTCTCTGAGTGCACAGATTCCAGAGAGTCATGGGTGGCATGAAATTCCAGGTACCCTATCCCCCGCTCTGCACCAGGTGTGCATAGAAAAGGAAGATCTAATCAGAGAAGGAGAGTGGTGAATGATTAGAAGATACTTTGAATCAGTTCACCCAATCCCAACAGTGCATGAAAAGTCAGTTTCATGTAGTGGTGGGCACCAGACTCCAGCTGGAATGGGGAGTAGTTTCAGCATGGGGAAGACCTGCCTGTGGGGTGAATCTGACCAACATGCCCATTGCCTGCCACAGGTAGTGGCAAAAATGGTAGAGCAAAAGACTAGGGTCTTTCTTGTGGGACAGGGGAGAGAGTGGAAATCCAGTCACTGATTAAAGGAGGCACCCTGAACATGTTTGGAAAGGTGAAACTCTCCACATCCAGCAGGGATCTCCTAGAATACAGAGAGACCAAAAATCAGGTGTGGGAATCCAGACACCCCATTCCCCCTCCATGAGCTGGGTATCTATAGGAGCTTAGTTCACCCTAGGAAAGGGAGGGGGGTTGAATGATTATGGGACATAGGGATGGAGTCATTCCCCCTTCCCCCACCCATCATCAATCACACACAGTCGCGGGCTGAGAAACTGACCCTATAAGTTTAGCAGGATAAAAATAATCTGCAGTAACAAGAACCAGCCATAGGGTGGAGCTCCTTCTTCTCCCATTGAGTAAAGAGAATTCTGAGACAAATGAGGCAGGGAAGAGCAAGAAACTCTCAGGATGTTAGAGATAGCGCATGAAAAAAAGAGTCACAAACAGTAGAAACCCTCCAGAAGCCCTAATTGACAGCCACAGAAATCAGAGAATAGATGGCGCAAATCAACAGAAACCAAGAGAAACATGAAGCAAAACTCAAATGAATTATACAGGAAGTAAAAATGGAGTTGTCCAACTTTAAAAAAGCCTACTCTGAAATAATGGAAATAAAGGCCTCCATTCTCAAAATCAATAGCAAAGTAACAAGTATTAGAAACAGACTCAACCAAGAAGAGGAAAGAATCTCAGACTTTGAAAACCAAAATATGGAATTGACACAGTCTGTTAAAAACATGGGAAAAAACTCAAAAAGAAGGAACAAAGCCTCTGAAATCTGTATGACTTTATCAAAAAATCAAACCTACACCTGACTGGTATTGCTGAAGCAGAAAGGGAAAATAAGAACAGCATGGAACATGTACTTTATGAGGTCATTCGCGAGAACTTTCCCCATCTTGCTAGAGAGATGACCATCCAAGGGCAAGAGATTCAGAGAACCCCTGCAAGATACTACATGAGAAGACTATCACCAAGACACATGGTAATCTGCCTATAAAAAATAAGCATGAAAGAAAAACTCCTAAGATCAGCAAGAGAGAAAAGTCAGACTACCTACCAAGGAAAACCCATCAGAATCATCCCAGTCTTATCTTCAGAAACTCTATAAGCCAAAAGGGAGTGTAGTCCAATTTTTAATGTTCTTAAAGATAAGCATTTCCAACCAAGAGTTTCCTACCTAGCCAAGATAAGCTTTATTAGTAACAAATAATTAAAATTCTTCCCAGACATTCAATCCCTAAGAGAAGATGCCACCTCAAAGCCAGCCCTACAGGCAACACTTAAGAAAGTGTTGAGCACAGGGGGAAAAAAAGAATGGCTATGCACATCACAAAAATACAGGCAAACATAGAATTAACAGAGCAGCCACAAAAATAAAAACACATACATATATAAAGTTAAAAAGATACAAAGCAATCCCATAGGAGCTATGACAGAGATAAACTCTCACATATCAATAATCAGCTTGAACATGAATCGACTAAATGTGCCACTGAAGAGACATAAAGTGGCAAAATGGATTTAAAAACAGATCCAACAATCTGCTGCCTCCAGGAAGTTTAACTCACTGCAAAAGACATACATAGACACAAGGTTGGAGGCTGAAAAACGACATTACAGGTGAATGGAAAACAGAAGAAAGCAGGAGTGGCTTTTCTTCTATCTGACACGTAGCCTGAAAATGATAAAAAAATTAAAAGGACATGGAACAACACTACATAATGATAAAAGGCTTAATCCATTAGCAAGAAATATCCATCCTAAACATACATGCAGCAAACATAGAAACATTAGGTTTTATAAGACAACTGCTAAGCAAACTAAAATAACACATTGACTCTCACACAATCATATTAGGAGACATAAAAACCCCATTAACAACTTTAGATAGATCATTGAGGCAAAAAACCAACAAGGAGATCTGGAACCTCAACTCAACACTTTATCAAATGGACTCATCAGACATCTGCAGAACACTGTACCCAATAAATACAGAGTATACTTTCTACTCATCAGCATATGGAACATGCTCTATCATGCACAATCTCAAGCATGAGCAAATTTCAAAAGATTAAAGTAATTCCATGCATCTTCTCAGATCACAGTGAAATAAAGATAAATATTGTCACCAACAGGATTCCTCCAAAACACACAAAGGCATGGACTCTAAACAACATGCTACTGAGTGACTTCTGGGTCAACACAGAAATCAAGACAGAAATAAAAATATTCTTGGAAACAAATGAAAACAATGACATGTCTTATCAGAGTCTTGGATGCTATGAAAGCAGTGTTAACAGAAAAATTCATAGCATTGCATGCACAAATGAAGAAAACACAAAGATCACAAGCGGACAGCATAAAGGAGCTGTAAAGGCAAGATCATCTAAATTCTAACCTCAGCAGAAGAATCTAGATCACCCAAGATAAAATCAGAGTTGCAGGACATAGAGAACAAAATATCATAGAAAGGATCAACAAGACCAAAAGCTGGTTCTTTGAAAAGATAAATAAGATTGGTAGTCCTCTGCCCAGAGTTACTAAAAAAAAAAAAAGAGATAGAGAAAGCCCAGATAAACATAATTAGAAATACAAAGGTGAATTCACAACTGATCCTTTGAAAATTCAAAAGATTACCAGAGATGAGTATAAAACTTGTATGCAAATAAACTAAAAATTCTAGAGGAAATAGAGCACCTTCAGACATCACACAACCACCTGATGATGAAACAAGAAGAAATTGAAACTCTAAACAGGCCAATAACAATCTAGGACACCAACTCAGTCATAAGAAATCTACCTACCAAAAACAGCCTCAAACCCAACAATGACTTTCTAGCTGAATTCTATAATACATACAAGGAGGAGCAGTTACCAATCTTATTGAAAGTATTCTAAGCAACCAAGAAAGATAGAATGCTCTCTAACTCATCTTACGAATCCAGCATCATACTGATACCCAAACCTGGCAAAGACCCAACAAGAAAAGATAATTACACGCATGTCTCTCTGATTAATTTAGATACAAAAATTCTAAACAAGATTTTGGCAAATCAGATCCAACAACACATCTCAGGAATCATCCATCATGATCAAGTGGACTTCATTCTTGGGATGCGAAGGTGATTCAACATTGGCAAGACCATAAATATAATTCAGCATATCTACACATGTAAAACCAAGAACCTTATTATGATATCACTAGATGCAGAAAAAGCATTTGACAAAATCCAACATCCCTTCTTGATAAAAACTCTTGAGCACCTACACATAGAAGGAGCATTCCTCAAAACAGAAGAACCATCTATAATAAACACACAGCCAACATTTCACTCAATGGGCAGAAATTGGAGCAGTCCCACTGAGAACGGGAACAAGATAAGGATGCCCACTTTCACCCTTACTGTTCAACATAGTATTGGAAGTCCTAGCCAGAGCAGTCAATCAAGAGAAGACAATCAGGGGTATCCAAATAGGAAAAGAAGTAGTTAAGCTATCCCTCTTTATGGATGATATGGTTCTATATCTTGAAAACCCTAGGGAGTCTGAAATGACTGACAGTAGTGGGAAACTATGGGGGGGGGGAGATGGGATTAATGGTAGCAAATATCTGTCTGGGGATGAGGAAACACCTCTTATCAACCGGGTGCCTGAATGAAACGTATTTGTATACCTAACCCTTAACTGTACCCCACAATATCATAATAAAAAATAATGATTAAAAAAAAAAAAGAAAACCCTAGGGAGTCTGTCAAAAACCTCCTCACATTGATAATCAACTTCAGTAATGTTTCAGGATACAAAATTAATGTGCACAAAGCAGTTGCATTTCTATATAACAGCAACAAACAGACAGAGTGCCAAATAAAAAGCACAACTTTATTCCCTATAGCCACAAAAAAATGAAATATTTTGGCATCCACCTAACCAGAGAAGCAAAAGTTCTTTACAATGAGAACTACAAAATGTTGCTCCAAGAAATCAAGGATGACACAAACAAATGGAAAAAACATTTCATGCTGATGGATTGGAAGAATCAATATTGTCAAGATGTCCATTCTACCCAAGGTAATCAACAGTTTCAATGCATTACCCATTAAATTACCAACATCCTTTTCCTCAGACCTAAAAGCAACAATACAGAAATTCATATGGAAACAAAAAAAGAAGACAAATAGCCAAAGCAATTCTCAGCCAAAGGAACAATGTGAGAGATATCACATTTCCAGACTTTAAAATTTACTACAAGGCTACAGTAACCAATACAGCCTGGAACTGGCACAAGAATAGGCATATAGACAAATGGGACAGGACAGAGATTCCGGAAGCAAAAATGCAATTTCTCAACAAACTCATCTTTACCAAAGTTACCAATAATAACCACTGGGGAAAGGAGACCATAGCAAAATGGTGGTGGGAAAACTGGTTGACCACATGCAGAAGAATGAAACCAGACCCCTACCTACCACCAAATACAAAATCAACTCTAAGTGGATCAGACTGAAACATAGAACCCCAAACTATAACAACCCTCGGAAAAAAACATAAGAAACACCCTTATGCACATCAGAGTAGACAAATTCTTGACCATGTCAAATGCCATAAAATCTAGAATAGACAAGTGGGAGCTCATCAGTCTGAAAAGGTTTTGCACAATCAACAAAACAAAACATAAATCATTAATATAGTGTGAAGACAACCCACAGAAAGGTAAAAAACAAATGCGAATTATGTATCTGACAAAGGTCTAACATCCAGGATCTACATGAAACTCAAACAAGTTAAAAGGTGGGGGAGGGAACTCTATTGAAAAGTAGGCAACTATAGAAAAGGGCAAAATTATGAACTTCGCAGGAACTTGGATAGACTTAGAGTCTATAATACTCAGTGATCTATCACAGAAACAAAGAACTGAGTACCACATGTTCTCACTCATAAGTGGACTTTGAACGATTTTCATAATACTTTAAGAAAGGGATTGGCAGTAGTGGGAAACTGCCGGGGGGGCATCTCATCAACAAGGGTACCAACATAACGACCATTTGTATACCTAACCCTGAATTGTACTCCACATCTTTAAAATAAAATAAAAAGTTAAAAAAGAAAGAAAAATGGGCAAAGGACATGAATAGAAACTTTCGCAAGAAGACATAAGAGCAGTCAACAGATACATGAAAAAGTGCTCAGTCTCACTATTCATCAGAGAAATGCAAATCAAAACTATAATGAGATACTACCTAACTTCAGTAAGAATGGCCATCATTAATAAATCAAAAGACAACAGATGCTGGTGCAGGTACAGAGAAAAGGGAATGCTTCTACACTGTCAGTGGGACTGCAAGCTAGTTCAATCTCTATGGCAGTGAAGCAATTCCTATAAGAACTAAAAATTGACCTTTCATACGATCCAGTAATCCTTCTCCTGGAAATACACCAAGAGAAACATAAATCGTTCTGTTAAAATGATGCCTGCACATGTATATTTATAGCTGCACTACTCACACACTGAGAGATTTGCCATTAACAGAACCATTAAAGGATGTATCTCACGATAAAAAGAAGTTAAACTTAGAGGAAGGGAGAAGGATGCAAGAAAATGTTGAAAAATGATGACAACATGGTACACTGTTTAGTCCATAGATGGATCGGTCTAGAATCATTAACATGGTACAATAGTTATTAAAAAGATCAAATCACAATGAAAATAATTTGGACTATGAAGGGGATTGGTGATTAGAATTAAAGAATCCAATGTCTTGTATTATTTGGGAGAAGGTTGGAGGGTTTTTTTTATTTCACACATTGTTAAGTCAAATATTTATATTAAATACTTTGAGTGAGAGAAAAGAAAAGGGAGGGAGAGAGAGAGAGAGAGCGAGAGAGAGAGAGAGAGAGAGAGAGAGAGAGAGAGAGAGATTGTATAACTTTCAAACTAAAAGCAAAAAAGGAGCAATAAATGTTGGTTCTATCCCATAGAAGTTAAGAAAGAATGAAGAAAAAAAAAAAGCCAAGTAATGGTAAATAAAAACGGCAGAAGAATATAATAATCTAAATCCAAATATAAGAATAAACCCCATCAATGTAAACACTCTGGAAAAAAAACCCAGAAATTATAAAGAAAGAGCTTCTAAATTAAAAAAAAATAAAACCAGCCAAAGGCTATTTATAAGAAATACATCTAGAGCAAACAAGAAAAATTGAAAGTAAATGAATAAAAAATGATATAGCAGACAAAAAGTGTGGAGTCATCATGTAATCTGAAAATAAACAATTTACCAGAAAAACAAAATAACATAGAACCTGTAGACTCGTAACAACACAGTATCAGCATGTGTATATGCAAAAAACAAAAAGAATTACAAAGAGAAATTGACAAATCTTTAATCATAATGGTGAATTTTAACCTATATCTTTCAGTGATTGATAATGAAAACAAAGTTGGTAGAAGCATTTAAAAAGTAGTCAGTGTCTGAAACAGCTAGCTGTCCACCAAAAATGTGTGCTCCATCCATAATATGAATTTATTGTGAAGTGTCTGTCCAGGACAGGACTTCATTTCCAGTTCCTTTGCATGTGGCTTATGACCATGTACCTTATTTTGTTGTTCAAGAAGAACAGGAACAGAATGACAAATTAAAACATCACTGAGGCATTATCTCTGGCTTACCAGACTGGCTAAATTTTAAGTGTTGGCAAGAATATGAAAAAAGTAGAAGCTAGTATATTGTTTATGTGATTATATACTGGCACAACTACTTTGAACTGCAATTTGACAATGTTTTGAGAAGCTGAAAATGTCAATATTAATGATCCAGAAAGTCTATGACTAGTTATTTAGACAACTAGAAAACAAAAACTTTAAGAATTTTACAAGGATATTCATTACACCAATGTTGTAGAAAAAAGTGGAAATAACCTAACTTCCATCAGCAGGAAATAGATACATACACTGTAGTTTATTTGTATAATAAATACCATAAAGCAATTATAATGGAATGACCAGATCCACATGCATCATCAAGAATAAATTATCTCAAAAAACGTGGAATACAGGAAAATCAAATTCAAAAAAGGATTAACCTTATGGGATATTATTTATGAAATTGTATAGGAACATAAAAAGTATTTATGCAGTTAATGAAGATATGTATAAATAGAAAGTGTACAAAGTCATGCATGGAAATATCAAGATTATGACCCACTTGATGAAGTAACTAAATTCTTATTTCTTACTGTTCATTTTCCTTTTCTCCTTCTCATTATTTTCTCCTTATTCCTATTCCTGTCCTTCCTCTGCTTCTTGTTCTTCTTCTTGTTCTTTTTTCTTCTCCATCAGTTATTTAGTACGTCTTAATGCTAGATACCCTGTTTTACAAACATTTTCTCATTTGGCTTTCATAGCAATGAAGTAGATGTTTTTATTCTTATCTATCAGATGTTAAAATTGAGTCTTCAAGAAATGCAGAGTATGCCCAAGTCATGCGGAAAGTGCTGGGCAAAGTCAGGATTAGAAAACTGGTCTGCCTGGTTTAAAATGCATGTTTTTAACTACTGTGCCATAAAACCTCCTAAAAAGCTGAATCACTTGAAGAACCATTTGAACTGAGTATCCTTGCTGAGTTTTATCTTTTTTTTAAAAAAAAAGGACCCTCTAAAAAATCCAGCAGAATGAACAACTCTGAATCACGAAACAAAAAAATTCAATGATTTCTGATACCCTCAAGCAGAATTTCTAGGTGTCCTGATTCTTTCTTTGAAGAATTACCAACTCAAGATAGCTTTTGTAAGAGTTAATTAATTAACTCAAATTGCCACTTCCTTTACCATTTCCAAGGTGAACAATTTTCTTCAGGCATGGCTGGTTTGGGGTTACATAAAATATCATCTACACTTGCTTTTTCTGGATTTTGCCACTTGATGTTTCCAACAGAGCCATATTTACCCCTTGGGGTAATAGGAAAGCTACAGTAGCCTCCGAATCATAACCTCTTCATTCTAAGTGCAGAAGAAAAGATCAAACTTTTGGTTTGGTTATGTTTTTGGTAGATTTTCTGAAAGGAACATTTCTTGAAGTGATTTAGGTCAGTTGATCTTCCCGAAAACGATCAATATTCTCTGGAAAGCATTTTGATTGTCTAGACCTTTGTCAAATGCTCCACAATGGGAGTCAAGAGGTGATTCTAAGGTCAAAAAATGTTGGGGTGGTAAAGAATCCCAGTGTTCTCTTTCTTTGTCTCTCATCTTTCAACTCTTTCCTCATATAATCACTCACTAAGCACTGCAGGTATTAACTCTTAAATAATCCCTTTCTTTCAATCCTTATTATAATCATATTAGTTATCTTAAAACATTTCATTAGTTCATTTTTTCAACAAGTATGCATTACTCATAATGTGCTAATCACTGGGCTAGGCAGCAAGGATATAAGGATCAATCAGACATGAATCTTGCCATTAAGGAGCTCACAGTCCATACATGAAAAGATATAAATTATTCTAGTAAAATATATTATTACAAATATGTATAAGTATACACAGGGTGCCATGGGTACAGAATTTAAAGCTAAAAAAGAGTTATTAAAGGAGGTGATACCTGAGTGAAACTAAGTAATAGGCGTTATTACTAGCAGAAAGAACAACTTGGGCAAGGGTAGTGAGGGAACAAACAACATGGTCAATTTTCTGGTTTCAATAATGCTTTATAATTATATAGGGTGTCACTAATAAAGGAAGTAGGCTGAGGAGTAAACAGAGCCTCTCTATACTACTTTGCAATTTCTTGTGAGTCTATAATTTTTCTTCAAAAAAGATTTTTAAAAATAACATAACGTATGAAGTGTTCTGTACTTGATGGACACTGCGTGAGCATTTGCAGAAGGGCAGAGTTTGGAAGAAGATGTGGGTTCCTAAGTTTGCACCTTATACTACAGTATTGGGGGACTTTGTTAGGTTTTAAGTTGAAGACTAACGTGGTTCCTGCTATTTGTGTCATGTTTCCTTGTCCATCCAAGTGGATGCCAAGCCTTACTCTGCAACAGTTTCCCTACACCTCTAGTGCTTTGCTTGTTTTTCTCAGATCTTTTACCCTTTTGAACTTAGTGAACTTGGTAGCTTATCTCCTGAGTAACCACACAAATTTTCCAAGGGCTAGTATTCTTTCTTACCATACAAGTCAGGAAGCAAACTTTGCCAACACCCTGACATAGGTTAACCCTGATACCTATGTTAGAAGGTAATCACAGTTGTGGAAAAGTCAGGTTGAAAACCCAGCATTTCCAAAGGGTCTGGGCCAACAAGAGCCCAGCAACAAAGGGCCATGAAAAATAGTTTTCAGTTTGTTACAGCAGTTTTTTAGCTCATCCATTTATTTAAAACTATTTCGTAGAAGGTTCCACAGAAAAATGAGTAGGACATAATCCCTGTCCTCAAACACCTTCAGTTGAGGGTTCAGGGCTGTGAAATAGTCACAGTAGAAGATAAGAGCCACACTTGGGGTTTATAAAAGCACAGTGTTGGCACGAAGAGAAATAATCAATTCAGCCTGAGACAGTTAGGTCACTGAGGGGGCAAGGAATCTAATCTAACTTATGAGGCATGGAAACAGCGATGAGCAGCAGTGACCCGCAGTATATGAACTGTATTTGTCTTTATGTCCTAGAGAGTCATCAATTTTGCATGTTACAAAAGCAATCTGGTACCCTCTCCGCTGTGGAATGTGAAAAGACTTCAGCAATGCTTTCCTGTACACCTGCTCATTAGAGAGGTTCAAGGCCCTAAGACATAATGAAAAAGGAAAAAAAAAGCTCCAGGGGAAAACATTCCCAAGAAATGAAAGAATCTAAATGTGTGACAACTATTTTAAATGAGGGACAAGACAGAGAGTAAGAAAAAAGGAAATTCAGTCATTCGTGTATACTACTTTATGCAAAACACTCTAGTAGTATCTTAGTATTTTGAAAGTTACAAAAAATCAGCCATTGGCATGAGTCTCTAAAAATACTGTCTTGTTAGTAAGCTCTAAAACATCCTCTCACAAATTACTTCCCGTGAATGAAAACAGCGAAAAGAGGAATAATTATCTTAAAGAAGGTAAAAAACAGTTTAAACATTCTTTGTTGCCTTGTTTGCCTTAGAATCCCAGAGACTCTACTTACCCTAAAAACCTGGGCTGTCATTTGTCTGTTGGACAGGTGCTAGATTTTAGGTTTACCAGAGCAGTGTCCCCACAGACTTCATCTATGTATAGCTAAATAGAGAGAGAGAGAGAGAGAGAGAGAGAGAGAGAGAGAGGGAGGGAGGGAGGGAGGGAGGGAGGGAGGGAGGGAGGGAGGGGGAGAGAGAGAGAGAGAGAGAGAGAGAGAGAGAGAGGGAGAGAGAGAGAGAAGAAAGGACAGACTTTTATGAAAATGAGGAGTGTAGTATCAGGATGAGGGAGGAAGAGAGGAAGTGGAACTTTGCACTCCCAGAGCTATAGATTCTATAACTAAAGCGACTGAAGCATCAAAATGAGCACTATGCTTTTGGAGGCTTGCTGCATGCCACAAAAAGTTTTTGTTTATTGTTTAGCTTTGTTTTTCAATACATTCTATCACTTCATTAGGAGGATGACCTACCCCAGTTGTGCAAAGTTATCCTAGATATAGGACTCCAAGTCTGTAGAGTGTTTACTGGGAGCTCTCACATGAGCCCTCCCAAGGAGTATATGAGGGTTCCAACAAGCTCCCAGTTAGAGAGAGGGGTCATTGGCAACTCACACTCCAACCTAATGAAAAAAAGCACAATTTGGAGGGATCTTTTTCTCATTTTAGGATGACGGTTAATATTATTCATGGTGAGAATAATAATAGTTAACGTTAATTAAGGGCTTATTATATGCCAGGCGCTGCACTAAACATTTTAATGTTTTATCTGTTTTTACAATTAACTGTATGAAATAAGGTCCATTACCACCCAAACTGAATGTATTTTAAAATTCCTAGAAAAGAAATGGTATGGAGTAAATCGTAATAATTTAATGACAATATGATTTTGTAAACAATGATAAGTTTCCAAATAGAAGAATAGGTAAGTAATTGGGTCAAATTTTTAAATACAAATAGTCAACAAATAATGGAAAATGTTACTCTTCAACTCATTAATAAAAACATCAAATAAAAACAATACTTAACAATAAGTTACTTTTTATGAAATATGTCAATATTATAATATTGAGTGTGTTTTTTAATTCAACAAAGTGGGCAGGCACACTGGTCAGGTCATTACATTTTCAGAATTTTACTAAAGATCAATTAGGAATTATGTCTCAAAATCTGCAATAATTCATATTCTTTGCTTCTGGTAATTCAACTCCTAAACATTTATTCTAAGATATTAAAGGTGTACAGAAAAAAATTATAAAAATACTATTGCATTAGGCAAAAATATAAAAAGTGAAACAACTTGAATATCCAATCAGTAGAAATTTGTCTTCAAATATATTGTGCATTCAAATAATGGAATATTATATAACTATTAAAAATAATAATTGTGAGTCTTCCAGCACTGATTTTTCTCTTTTAAAAATGGTTTAGCATCTCTTTCAAAATGGTTTGCATTTCCAGATGAACTTTAGGATCAACTTGTCAATTTCTGCAAAAATACCAGTTGGTAATCTGATAAGGATTGTCTTGAATCTGTAGATCAATTTGAAAAGTATTGTTATCTTTCCTTTTATTTAAATATGCTTTGGTTTTTTCTGTGATGTTTTATGGCCTTCAGTGTACAGATTTTTCACTTCTTTTATTAAATTCTTGCAAAGAATTGTATCCTTTTAGATGCTATTGCAAATATAATTATTCTCTTAATTTCATTTTTGGGTTGTTAACTACTAAGACATAGAAATACAATTGACCCCTACCTATCACCATACACAAAAATCAACTCTTAATGGATCAAAGACCTAAACATAAAACCTCAAACTACAATAACCTTAGAAAATGCAGGAGACACCCTTATGGAAATTGAAACCCACAACCAATTCCTGATCAAGACCCCAAATGTCCATGCCATAAGAGATAAGAAGACAAGTGGGATCTTATCAAACTGACAAGCTTCTGCAAAGCCAAAGAAACTATCAAGAGAGTGGGGAGAGAGGCCACAGATTGGGAAAAAAAATTTGCCAACTGTATATCTGACAAAGGCCTAACATCCAGAATCTATAAAGAACTCAAACATGCCAAAAAGAAAAAAAAAACCCAGCCCTGTTACAAAGTGGGCAAAATATATGAATAGACACTTCTCAAAAGAAGACATATGAGCAGCCAACAGATACGTGAAAAAATGCTCAGCCTCACTAATCATCAAAGAAATGCAAATTAAAACCATACTGAGATACCAACTAACTCCAGTCATGATGGTCATCATCAATAACTCAAAAACAACAGATGCTGGAGAGGATGCAGGGAAAAGGAAGCGCTTCTACAGTGTTTGTGGGAGTGTAAACTAGTACAATCTCTGTGGAAAACAGTTTGGTGATTCCTAAAAGATCTACAAATCGACTTTTCCGTGTGGCCCTGCAGTCCTCCTTTTAGGAATATACCCAGAAGAACTCAAATCACTCTATGAAAAAGATACCTTGAAAACATGTTTATTGCAGCATTATTCACAATAGCAAAAACATGGAACCAACTGTGCTGCCCATCGAAAGAGGATTGGATTTTTAAAAATGTGGCACATATACACTATAGAATATTACACAGTCATAAAGAAGGACAAAATTATGAACATTGCAGCAACTTGGATGGACTTAAAGTTTATAATACTGAGTGATCTGTCACAGAAGCAAAGAGCTGAGTACTACATGTTCTATCTCATAAGTGAACCCTGAAAAATTATCATAATACTGTAAGAAAGGGATTGGTAGTAGTAGGAAACTGCCCGGGGGAGGGGGGGGCACGCCTCATCAATAACAGTACCTCATCTCAAACCAGGTGAAGTGGGGATTAAACTGAAGCCCAAACTTCACCTACACAATGACCATTTGTATACCTAACCCTGAATTGCACCCCACATCTTTAAAATAAAATAAATTTTAAAAAGGAAAAATATAAATACAATTGATTTTTGTAGATTGATGGTATGTCTTGAAACATTTCTGACCACTTTTATTATCTCTAGTAGCATTTAGTGGATTCCTTAAGGTTCCCTATATACAAAATCATGCCATCTGCAGATAGAGATAATTTTTGCTACATAATTTCTAAACCTGATGCCTTTGTTTCTTTTTCTTGCATAATTTCCCTGGCTAGAAACTCTACTAGAATGTTGAATACAAGTGGTGGGAGCAGACATCTTTGTCTTTTTTCCTGATTTATGGGGAAAACATCACTCACAGTTATGATATAAGCTGTAGGGTTTTTATAGATGCCCTTTATTGAGTTTAGGAAATTCTCGTCTATCCCTAGTTTGCTGGGTGTTTTTTGTTTGTTTGTTTTGTTGTTGTTTTTAAATGAGAGGGTGCACTTTGACTTGTCATCTTCCTTTTAAAAAATTGTTTTCCTTTTTAATGAAATTTATTTTTCAATATATTTTTTAATTGACAGGTAAAATTGTATATATTTTTTACAGCACTTTTTAGAAACACGTAGAAATTGTGCAATGGCTATATGAAGTCATTAGCATATAATTTGCCTCACATGCTTATAATTTTTTACAGTGAGAACACTTGAAAATCTATTCTTTAACAATTTTCACGTATACGACATGAAGGGGGAACCCACAAAAAACAAAATTATTTTTTTGGAGGATGGGCCTCTTATAGTACAGGCTTCCCCCACTAGGTGAATGTTCTAGGAACCCATTGGCATCAGTGTACCAGTTAGCATTTTTGGGAGGCTGCATTTGGCTTCAGTGAATTTTTTTTTCACATTCTTTCAGCATGTTTGCCCATTTCATGATGGGTGATTTATGAGTGCACCTGCCACACCACAGTGTGTGACCAAAATGTCATAACTCTCATGACCCATCTTCCCTATTCACCCTATCTCGTTCTGAGCAACTTTTAAAATTGCTTCCTCAGATGAAAAAAATCCTCAAGGAGAAACATTTTCCCTGGTAGAAGAGATGAAACAAAAAATGGCAGAAGCACTAAAAGTCATCAAAATTGATGCATTCAAAAACTGTTTTGAGCAGTGGAAAAAGCATCTCGATAGGCATATTGCATCAAACAGAGAGTACTTTGAAGGTGACTGAAGAGCAAACATGTAAGAATAAATACACAATTTTTAATAAATAAATTCCAGATTTTGGGGGAACCTTCTCATATATTACTTTTAACTGTAGTCACTATGATGTACAATCTATTTATTAAACTTATTCCTCCTAACAAAAAGATTGTATCATTTGAATAGCATTTTTCCAATCTCCTCCCCCCCCCAGACTCTGGCAATTATAATTTTATCCTCTGTTTTTATGAGTTCAACTTTTTTAGAATCCACATTGCCTGATTTCAAGGCAATATTTGTCTTCTGTGCCCAGTTTATTTTGCTTTACATATGTTTTCCAGGTTCATTCAAGGTTTTGCAAATTACAGGATTTTTTTTTTTAAGGCTGAATAATGCTCCATTATATATATCCACAACATTTTCTTTATCCATTCATTTGTAGATGGAC
Organism: Cephalopachus bancanus; assembly: GCA_027257055.1. Classification (NCBI taxonomy): domain Eukaryota; kingdom Metazoa; phylum Chordata; class Mammalia; order Primates; family Tarsiidae; genus Cephalopachus; species Cephalopachus bancanus. The sequence goes on from JAPVLO010000045.1 coordinate 4,216,272, forward strand.
ACAAACATGGCTTCCATATCTTAGTTATTGTGAATAATAAACATTACAATGAACACGAAAAGGTAGCTATCTCTTTGACATACTAATTTCACAATCTTTGAATATATCTCCAGTCATGGGATTGCTGGATTATATGGTAGATATATTAAATTCTTAATTTTTTTTTTTGGTAACTTTCAAACTGTTTTCCATAATGACTGCACTAACTTACAATCTAACCAACTATGTACAGGGGTTCTCTGTTCTCCATATCCTCACCAATACATTATCTTTCATCCTAAAAAAATTGTTTTTATGATTTAATAGTTTACTTACGGGAAGCATATTTATTTATTTATTTATTTATTTATTTGGAGTCTCACTGCCACAGCCTCGACCTGCTGGGCTCCGGCGATCCTTCTGCCTCAGCCTTCCAAGTAGCTGGAACTACAGGCGCACGCTACCATGCCTGGCTAAATTTTTGATTTATTGTAAAGATGAGGTCTCACCAAGTTGCCCAGGCGGGTCTCGAACCCATGGGCTCAGGCAATTCACTCATCTCAGCCTCCCAAAGTGCGGAATTACAGGCTGAGCCACCGAGCCCAGCTGGGAAACATATTTATGATGGAGGGGTAAGAATTCCAAGAATCTATTCCTCCATAAAAATAATGAAAATACTGGCAACATGAATCAAAATAAACTTTCCTATTGAAACATCACTATGAACCCCGTAAACATGTACAATTATTATATGCCAATTAAACAAATTTTGCAAATAAAACTTTTTTAAGACTCTGGAAATTAGTCAATATCATGGACAACATCATAAGAAAAGAATTGGCAGTAGTGGGAAACTGCCAGGAGAGGGGGAGCACACCTCATCAACAAGGGTGCCTGCATAATGAACATTTGTATACCTAACCCTGGATTGTACCCCACATCTTTAAAATAAATAAATGAATAAATAAATAAATAACTATCTTACCACAATCCGAGAAACGTTGGTACAAGAAGATGAGCTTCATTAAGAATGCGAGTTCTGTGGTGTTTTAACTTGCTTTATTTTTGTCTCATTTTTCCAACTTTGTATAACTGAAAACCAACAGTCTTGCCACCATGGTAGCCATGAAACAAGAAACAGTCTTGGAGGGGAAAGAACAGGTTTGGAATCCCCCAAACACTTTATCCCCACTATTTGACTTGTCTGTCATTTCCCAGAGAAAATTCCATTCTCATGACTTTTCTTTATCTAACTGGACTCAGAACTTTCTCTGTGTGAACAGCCCTATTTGCAATGTGTTTGCAGAAAACAATAAACAGTAATAGCCTCATATCCAGCTTTCTGAGCCAGTGATATCAGAAGGGGCTAACAAGAAGTTTGCCAGAAAATGTAGAAAAGAAAAACTGGAAATAAAATGTCCTGGTGTTTTTTAAAGCTCTGTAATATTCTCAGAAATATAGAATAACTATTTCTGTACAGTACATATACAGAACTAAATGTGTGCTCATTGAAAACCAGAGAATGATTCATGTCTCACCCTTCTACTTGATCTTAAAATTCCATACAAGCAGGAAGTGAAGGTTAAATCAGAGTTGGAAACTACCTACCAGAAAGATAAAGGTATGCCCCAACACCCACACAGCACCTCTCAACAAAACCTGGGAGACTTACTGGATCAGGACATTTAAGAATTCTCTACCTAAACATTAGATGGCTACTAAACTAATGAGCAGCAAATTAAATGGCCAAACATGACAATGAACACAGATTTTACAGAATTAAACCAGGAAACTATTAGACAATAAATGAGCAGTAGCAACCGCAAAAATAGCAACAGTAAAAAATACTCTGAAAGTGTGAAACTGATTTCCCATGGTGGCATATTATATTATTTAAAATTTCCAGTTTTTAACAAAAAAATTTATAACACATGCAAAAGAAAAAAAAAAAAAAATCCAGGAACGTAAGATCTATATAGAGTCAGTAGAAGGTGTTCTGGAAGAACCCAAACATTGAACTTAATAGACTAAGGCTTTAAAATAGTTGTAACTATGTTCAAAGAATTAAGGAAACTATGTCTCAAAACTTAAAGGAAAGTGTGAGAATGATGTCTCACTAAATAAAGAGAATGATAAATATCAATAAAGAAACGGGGGGTGGGGAAAGAACCAAATAGAAAAGTTTCAATCTTCTGCATGTGATCAACCAGTTTTCCCATCACCATTTACTGAATAGGTTCTTCTCTCCCCAGTGGTTGTTGTTGGTGGCTTTGTCAAAGATGAGTTGGTTGAGAAATTGATACTTTGCTTCCAGAATCTCTATTCTGTTCCATTGATTTATATGCCTGTTCTTGTACCAATAAGCCTGTTTTGATTACTGCAGCCTTATAGTAAAGTTTGAAGTCTGAAAATGTGATACCTCCTGCTATGTTTCTTTTGCTAAGGATTGTTTTGGCTATTCGTGGTTGTTTATGCTTCCATATGAATTTCTGTATTGTCATTTCCAGGTCTGAGAAGAATGATGTAGGTAAAGTAATGGATATTGCATTGAATCTGTAGATTGCCTTTGGTAGGATGGACATTTTAGCAATGTTGATCCTTCCTATCCATGAGCATGGAATATTTTTCCATTTGTTTGTGTCTTCTTGAATTTCTTTGAGTAGTATTTTGTAGTTCCAATTGGGAAATTTTTTCACTTCTCTGGTTAGAAAGATGCTGAGATATTTCTTTTGTGTGTGTATGTGGCTATTGTGAATGGGATTGTGCTTTAATTTGGCTCTCTGCCTGCTTATTGTTGGTGTAAAAGAATGCAACTGTCTTTTGCACATTTATTTTGCCAAAGCTCCTTATTAGTGCAAGAAAGTTTTTGGCAGATTCTTTTGGATTTTCAAGATATAGGATCATATCATCAGCAAAGAGGGATAACTTGACTTCCTCTTTTCCTATTTGGATACCCCTGATTTCCTTCTCTTGTCTAATTGCCCTAGCTAGGACTTCCAACACAATGTTGAACAAGAGGGGTGGGAATGGGAAGCCTTGTCTTGTTTCAGTTTTCAGAGGGAAATGTTTAAATGTTTCCAGTGTCTGTTCATTTTGCAGTATGTTAGCTATGGGTTTACCGTAGATGGCACTTACTATTTTGAGGTATATTCCTTCTATCCTAGGTGTTTGAGGGTTTTTTTTTTTTTTGAGTCGGAGTCTCACTCTGTCGCCCAGACTGGAGTGCAGTGACCACTCCTGGCCACCACAGCCTCTCCGGCGATCCTTCCACCTCAGCCTTCCGAGTAGCTGGAATTACAGGCGTGTGCTACCATGCCCGGCTGATTTTTTAAAATTTATTGTAGAGATGAGGTCTTGCTGCCCAAGCAGGTCTCAAACCCGCGGGCTCAGGCAATCCACTCACCTCAGCCTCACAAAGGCGCGGGATTACAGGCTGAGCCACCGAACCCGGCTGAGGGTTTTTATCAAGAAGAGATGCTGGATTTTATCTAAAGTTTTTCTGCATATAATGAGATAATCACGTGGTTCTTGTTTTTACATCTATTGCCTGGCTGATCACATGCAGAAGATTGAAAAAGGACCCCTACCTATCAACATACACAAAAATCAACTCTAAATGGATCAAAGTCCTAAATGTAAAACCTCAAACTATAAGAATCTTAGAAAATGCAGGAGACACTCTTATGGAAATTGAAACTGGCAACCAACTCCTGATCAGAATCCTAAGTGCCCATACCATAAGAAATAAGACAAGTGGGACGTCATCAAACTGACCTGCTTCTGCAAAGCAAAAGAAACTGTCAAAAGAGCAGGGAGACAGCCCACAGAATAGTAAAAAATATTTGCCAACTGTATATCTGACAAAGACCTAACATCTAGGATCTACAAGGAACTCAAACGCACCACCACCACCAACAACAAAAGCAGTCCCATTAAAATGTGGGCAAAAGACATGAATAGACACTTCTCAAAAGAAGATATACGGGCAGCCAACAGACACATGATAAACTGCTCAGCCTCACTCATCATCAGAGAAATGCAAATCAAAACCACATTGAGATACCACCTAACCCCAGTAAGAATGCCATCATTAATAAAACAAACAACAACAGATGTGGGTGAGGATGTGGAGAAAAAGGAACGCTTCTACACTGCTGGTGGGATTGCAAACTAGTGCAACCTCTCTGGAAGACAGTGTGGCAATTTCTGAAAGAACTAGAAATTGACCTTCCACATGACCCAGCAATCCCCCTATTGGGAATATACCCGGAGGAACTCAAATCATTCAACAAAAAGATACCTGCATACGCATGTTTGTTACAGCTCTATTCACAATAGCAAAAACATGGAACCAACCATGCTGCCCATCAAAGCTGGACTGGATAAAGAAAATGTGGTACATACGCACATTGGAATATTATGCAGCCATAAATAAAGACAAACATATGGATTTCACAGCAACTTGGGTGGATTTAGATCATACTCAGTGATCTATCACAGAAACAAAGAACAGAGTACCATATGTTCTCATAAGCAGAACTTGAACAATTATAATACTATAAGAAAGGGATTGGCAGTGGTGGGAAACTGTCAGGGAAGTGGGTGTGGGATTAGCAGTTGAGGGAAACTGCTAGGGGAGGGAGGGACATACCTCATCAACAAGGGTACCTGCATAATCAATGTTTGTATACCTAACTCTGTATTGTACCCTACATCTTTATAATAAAAAAGAGAAAGTTCTGTATAATTGCAATTATTTTAAGTTCATTGAAGTTTCTTATTTAGGTTCATTGAATATGATCTATATTAGTAATATTTTATGGGCATATTAAAATGTGTGATTCAGCTATTAGTGGGAAGATTGTTCTATGTATATCAACTAGGTCTTGGTTGGCTGCATGAATGAAATATTTTATAACCTTGTAGACTTTCTGTTTACTAGTTTGGGCTATTGTTGTAAAGGAAATGTTTTAACTGTTGATTAGTCTATTTCTTCTTTCTGCCTCATCAGTTTTTGCTTCATAAAATTTGACATGCTTTTCCTTGGTGTAAATCCATTTGAATCATTATATCTTCCTGGTGAATTGTTTCTTTTATCATTATGTAATGTCTGTCTTTGTCTTTCATAATTTTCTTTGCTCTAAAATCTACTTTATCTGATATTAATATGGTCACACCTTTTTTTCCAAAACAATGTTTGCATAAAATATACCCATTCCTTTATTATCAACCTATCTATATTGTGGAATTTAAAATTAGTTTCTTTCTCTTTTTTTTGTAATTTATTTGTTTATCATAGAGTGTGGGGTACAAGTGAGGATTTTCTACATAAGTAGGCTGCCTGCAGGCAAAGTTTGGGTTTCTAGCTGTCCCTCACTCCCCCCGTAGTGGATCAGGTACCCGTTGGGTTGTCACATGCCTGTTACCTTCCTTTCTTCCTCCCTTCCCTAGCTGTGCCTAGCAACTGCCAATTCCACTCTTGTGCTAATGTGACTAGTGTTCAGGGCTCACTTATAAATGAGAATATGAGATATTCAGTACTTTGTTTCTGTGTTAATTCTAACTTTGCCGGGTGATGTTTTCTTATCCACTGTACATATATTTGCTTTTTGATTATATATTTATACCATTTGCATTATAGCAATTATTATATTTAGTGATTAAGTCTGCCATTTACTTACTTGTTTTATGTTTATTTCCTCTGATTCTTGTTTCTCTGTTTCTTTTTTCTTGCCTTCCTGAATGTTAATTAAACTTAAAAAAATTTATATATTTATAGTGATTTTGAGTATATCTCTTTATATTTTCTTAGTGATTGCTCTGAATATTACAAAATACATTTGTGACTATATTAGTAAGCTAAGACTGCCAAAACAGCATACTACAGACTACGTAGTTTAAACAACAGAAATTTATTTTCTCACAGTTCTGAAGTCTAAATAAGATCAAGGTGTCAGCAGATTTAGTTTCTTCTGAAGCCTCTCTCTTTGATTTGCAGCTGACTGCCTTCTTGCTGTGTCTTACATGGTCTTTCTTCCATGCACATGCATTTCTGTGTCATAATCTCTCCTTCATATGAAGACACCAGTTAGATTGTATTACAGCTCATACATATGACCTCATTTTACTCTAATTACCTGTTTAAGGGCCCTATTTCCAAACATGGTCACATTTTGAAGCCATTGGGGTTTAAGACCTCAACATTTAAATTTTGGGGAGAATAAAATTCTGCCTGTAACAGTGACTTAATCCCAATCTACTGGTGTCAACATATTATCACATCAAATGAAAGTTGAAACTTTATGTACAGTTAGGTTTATTTACCTTCTCTACTTTTAAATATCATTGTATTGAGTATTGGATGTTGTTATAATTTTTGCTTCAATCACCAAACATGGTTTAGAAAACTCACAAGAAAAAAGATATTCTGTTGTATGTATCCATACGTCTGCTGCATCTGTTCTTTTTCTTCCTTCGTGATGCCCCAGGCTCTTTCTTTTGTCATTTCCTTTTTGTTTTAATAACTTCTTTTAGCCAGTCTCTAAGGATATATCTGCTAGAGACAAATTCTTTTAGCATTCTTTTGTTTGAGAATGTCTCCAATTCCTTTTTATACCTGAAGAACAGTTTTATGGATTTAAATTTTATAGTTGACAGTACTTTTCTTTCCATACATGAAAAATGTTGTGCCACTACTTTCTGGCCATCAGGATTTCAAAAATAAATTTCTTATCATTCAAATTCCCCTATATTTTTTATCATTCAAATTCCCCTATAGTTAATGAGTCATTTCTCTCTGGCTGCTTTCAAGATTTATCTTTGTCTTTAGTTTTATAAAGTTTAATTATGGTGTATTTTGGTATTAATTTATTTGGCTTTATTTATTTGTGGTTCACTCCATTGCATGAATCTGTGGGTTTGTGTCTGTCATCGATCTGGGAAATTTTCAGTATCATTTATTCAAATTTTCTTTTAATTCAGCTCCCTCTTGCTTGTACTTCCAGAGTTCCAATGATACACATGTTACACATCTTTGGTTATTATGTTAATAGGTCTCTGTGGTTTATTTTTGTTGTTGTTGTTGTTTTGTTTTATTTTGTTGTAGTATAGTTTCTCTCTATTCTATTGTTGAGTCCATCTAGTTTTAGAATTTTTGTTTCTGTATTTTTAGTTCTATATTTTCTATTTGTTTCTTTTTAAATACCCTCTCTTTCTTTTCTGAGTCTGTTTTATTTGGTTCAAGAAAATTTATAATTGATTGCTGAAACATTTTTGTTATTATTATTTTAGAATCCTCATCAAATAATTCCAATATGTGATTTACCTAAGTTTTATCATTCATTGTCTTTCATCCCTCAAATTGTGATTTATTGATTCTTGATTATGATGAGTGATTTTCAATTGCATTCTGGATATAGTGTCTATTATGTTGGTGAACTCTATGCTCTATTTAAATCTTTCGTTTTAACAGGAAGTCACCACATTTAGCTTTAGCATGCAGATCCTAGCTTACTTTGTGGACTGTAGTTCTAATAATAGTTTGATTTTCAGAGCCTTTGCTATGTTATTTTGGTATTCTTGGTTTATCTGGTGCCACTGTTCCCATTTGTCTCTGCGAATACTGTCTGAGAAGACAAAAAGTGTTCCTCTAAGCCAAGCTACTGGGTATCGTTCACTGCAGAATGGGGAGGGGATATGAGAGGCATAAGATACTCATATCTCCTGTGATGATGAAGATGTAGTGGTGATAAAGATGATTTCTGTGGTAATGCTTTCTTGATGCTTGATGCTTACTTGATGTGGTAGTATGTTTTTTGCTAGGGCCTCTGTCATTCAGGTGCCTAATCAGGAAAGAGGAGTCTCAGGGGCAAAGTCAGGATGCTTGTTATGGCTGAGTTCTTTTTGCTGGGCTTCTTCCCGCCCCCCGCCCCCAGTCATCTTGGGGCCTCCAGGTGAGGGAAAGGTGTATCAGGCTCATGAGAACAAATAGGTCTCCTGGATCAGGTTGCTTTTCTTTTTATTTTTTTGAGTTGGAATCTCACTCCGTCGCCCAGACGAGTGCAGTGGCACGCTTCCGGCCACTGCGGCCTCGACCTGCTGGGCTCTAGTGATCCTGCGGTCTCAGCATTCCGAGTAGCTGGAATTACGGCACGCGCTACCACACCCGGCTAATTTTTGATTTATTGTAGAGACGAGGTCTCACCAAGTTCCCCGGGCAGGGTCTCGAATCCCGGGGCTCAGGCAATTCACTCACCTCGGCCTCCTAAAGCGCTGGGATTACAGGCTGAGCCACGGAGCCCGGCTCAGGTTGCTTTTCATTGCAGAGTCTCTCTTGCTGGTTCCACAAGGCCATCTCAGTGTCACTCAGCAGGGGAGAGTTGTCAGATTGGGTAAAGTTGGAGATCACTTCCCTTGACCTCTTATTGTTGGTGGAGCAGCTGATTCTCTTGTCAGTGGTGCTGGGCTCACATGGTGGTGTTGGAGAGACTGACATTCTACCCAGGGTAAGGAATGGGCCTTCTTAGGGTGCCTTTTGTGGGGAATACCTGGATTGGGTTGCTTTATGTAGAATGAGAGTGGGAGGAATAATTTACCTATCCTAGGGGCTCTAACCAGTATGTCATCTTCTTACCACCTTTGGAGTTTCCCTTTGGCTCCTTGTCCTGTTTTCAAGGTTCATAGTTAAATTTATAAGGGAAAAGCAGAGAGTAATAGATCTATATTATCTTTTCCAGACTAGAAGTCCCTTCTTCCAGGGTGATTTATTAGGGTTATAAACATTTTCTAAAATCAGAGTGTGGTTATGATTGTATAACTCTGTGAATATACTAAAAGTCACTAAATTATATACTTAAATGGATATTTTCATGGTATGTTAATTGCATCTCCATAAATACATTTTTTTCAAAAAAAGAAGACAAGTTTCTTTTAATAGAGAGTAGCTTTGGACTTTGCAAAGAAAGAGTATTCCATATTTTGCAAGACAGAAAGTACATTTACAGGCAGACTTGAAGAATGCTTTACCAGTTTCAGCAACAGGTGACTCTCTGGATATAGTGGTAGCCATGTGAAGTGGGATAAGAAGAGTTTCTGACTCCTTGGGCATGTCTCTGAGACCTGCAGGAGAATCTGCTGAGGTCCACCAAAAGATGATATACATAGAACATAGACAGAGCATCATGTGTGATCTTGAAACTCTGAATTAAAGAAATTACCACTCAAATGCAAGGCAGTTTTTCTTTATTTTTTCCAGTCAAAAGAAGAATGCAGTACAATTTACAAATATCATGAAGAATTGGTGTAGTATTTTATCACTGGTTTTAGTCAAGAGGACTTCAAACTCTATATATTTCTTTAGAGGGTAAAAAAAATGTCTAGAAAAAAAACCAGCAGCACGGAAGACTAAAGATATAATAGAAGAAAATGTCCAATTATTTCAGAACATAGTAACAAGTCAAAAATAATTTCTAGAAAAAAAAGGAAAGCAACATATAAGGTAGATAGGAAATAAACAAATTCTAAATCTTAACTCCTAAATAAAATATAAAAATACAGGCATTCATGAAAAATTTGACAGGATATAGCTATTCTTGGAATAGAGCAATAGAAATATTACTTTTGAAGAATCAGCTTCAATAGTAAACAATAGTGCATGTTAACTAATACAATTGTAAGGACAATACCTGGGAAGGTAGCAAATAGAGAGATTTTGGGTGAGGATGAAAGGAGAATCAGAGAAAATATTCTTTTTTTTTTTGGTCAAGTTTGTAGTTTAATATTCTTTTATTTAATCGATATTTTTTATTATGGTTTTGTGGGGTACAGATAAGGGTTATGTGTACAATTATGTTTCATTCGGGCGCCCTGTTGATAAGAGGTGTCTTCCCATCCCCAGACAGATATATGCTACTGTTAATCCCATCCCCCCCCATAGTTTCCCAGTACCATCAGTCATTTTCTTATAGTATTACATTGGATGTTCAAGGTCCATTATATGAGTGAGAACATGTGATACTTGGATCTTTGTTTCTGTGAGAGGTCACTCAGTATTACAGACTCTAGTTCCATCCAGGTTGCTGGGAAATTCATGATTTTGTTCTTTTTTATGGCTGCGTAGTATTCCATCGTGTATATGTACCACTTTTTTTAATCCAGTCCTCTTTTGATAGGCAGCATGGTTGATTCCAAGTCCTTGCTATTGTGAACAACGCTGCGATAAACATACGTGTGCAGGTATCTTTTTCATAGAGTGATTTGAGTTCTTCAGGGTATATTCCCAGTAGGGGGATTGCGGGATCATATGGAAGGTCAATTTTTAGAGCTTTTAGGAATCACCACACTGCTTTCCACAGAGGTTGCACTAGTTTACACTCCCACCAACAGTGTAGAAGTGTTACCTTTTCACCACACCCTCTCCAGCAGCTATTATTTTTTGAGTTGTTGATAATTGCCATTCTGACTGGAGTTAGGTATCTCAGTGTGGTTTTGATTTGCATCTCCCTGATGATTAGTGAGGCTGAGCATTTCTTCATGTGTTTGTTGGCTGCTCGGATATCTTCTTTTGTGAAGTGTCTGTTCATATCTTTTGCCCATTTTATGATGGGGTTGTTTGTTTTCTTCTTTTCAGTACGTTTCAGTTCCTTGTAGATCCAGGATGTTAAGCCTTTGTCAGACCTAGAGTTGGCAAATACTTTTTCCCAGTCTGTAGGCTGTCTCCCTGCTCTCTTGATGGTTTTTTTGGCTTTGCAGAAGCTTATCAGTTTAATAAGGTCCCACTTGTCTATCTTCTCTCTTATGACCTGTGGGTTTAGGGTTTTGTTCTGGAATTGGATGCCAGTTCTGATTTCCATGAGGGTATTTGATTCCTTTTCTAAGGTTCTTATGGTTTAAGGTTTTACATTTAGGTCTCTGATCCATTTGGAGTTAACCTTTGTGCATGGGGATAGATAGGGGTCCTGTTTCAATCTTCTGCATGTGGTCAGCCAGTTTCCCCAGCACCATTTACTGAATAGGTTCTCCTCTCCCCAGTGGTAGGTGGTGGGAGCTTTGTCGAAGATGAGTTGGTTGAGAAATTGAGGTTTTGCTTCTGGAATCTGAATTCTGTTCCGTTGATCTATATGCCTGTTCCTGTACCAATACCAAGCTGTTTTGATGATTGTAGCTTTATAGTAAAGTTTGAAGTCTGGTATTGTGATACCACCTACTTTGTTTTTTTTTCTTAGGATTGTTCTGGCTATTCTTGGTTTTTTGTGTTTCCATATGAATTCCTGTATCGTTTTTTCTAGGTCTGAGAAGAATGTTGTTGGTAATTTAATGGGTATTGCATTGAATTTGTAGATTGCCTTAGGTAAGATGGACATCTTCACAATGTTGATTCTTCTGATTCACGAGTATGGGATATTTTTCCACTTGTTCTTGTCAGCTTTGATTTCTTTGAGCAGTGTTTTGTAATTTTCATTGTAAAGGTCTATCACATCTCTGGTTAGGAAGATGACAAGGTATTTCATTTTTTTTGTGGCTATTGTGAATGGAATTGTGTTTTTTATGTGGGTTTCTGTTTGTTTATTATTGGTGTGGAGAAATGCGATTGTCTTTTGTACATTTATTTTGTATCCTGAGACTTTGCCAAAGGCCTTTATCAATGTAAGGAGGCTTTTGACAGATTCTCTTGGGTTTTCAAGGTACACAATCATATCATCTGCATAGAGAGATAACTTGACTTCCTCTTTTCCTATTTGAATACCTCTGATTGCCTCCTCTTCTCTGATTGCTCTAGCCAGGACTTCCAATACTATGTTGAACAGGAGGGGTGAGAGTAGGTATCCTTGTCTAGTTACAGTTTTCAGGGGAATTGGTTCCAATTTTTGTCCATTTAGGAGTATGCTGGCTGTGGGATTCTAGTAGATGGCTTTTACTATTTTGAGGTATGTTCCCCGTATGCCTAGATGTTCAAGGGTTTTTATCAAGAAGGGGTGCTGGATTTTATCAAAAGCTTTTTCTGCATCTAATGATATGATCATGTGGTTTTTGTTTTGACATCTGTTGATGAATTTAATTACATTTATGGTTTTATGAATGTTGAACCAGCCTTGCATCCCAGGAATAAAGCCTACTTGGTCATGGTGGATGATTTTTGAGATGTATTGCTGAATCCAGTTTGCTAGGATCTTGTTGAGAATTTTAGCATCTATGTTCATCAAAGATATTGGCCTGTAGTTCTCTTTCTTTGTTGGATCTTTACCTGGCTTGGGTATCAATGTGATGTTGGCTTCGTAAAATGATTTGGGGAGAGTTCCATCTTTTTCAATCGCCTGGAATACCGTCAGTAGGATTGGTATCAGCTCCTCGTTGAATGTCTTGTAGAATTCTGCTGGAAAGCCATCTGGACCAGGGCTTTTTTTTGTAGGAAGTTTTCTTAGTATATAGTCGATTTCATTGATTGTTATTGGTCTATTTAGGATCTCAATTTCTTCTTGTTCCAACCTAGGTAGGTTGTGTGATGTCAGAAAGTCCTCCATTTTCTTAAGGTTTTCAAGTTTGTTTCCATACAAGTATACGTAGTAGTCTCTAATGATCTTTTGTATTTCTTCAGGGTCAGATGTGACTTCATCTTTTGTGTTTCTGATTGTGCTTATTTGGTTTTTTCCTCATTTTTTCTTGGTCAGTCTAGCTAGGGGACCATCGATCTTGTTTATCCTTTTGAAGAACCAGCTTTTTGTTTCATTGATTTTTTTGTATTATCTTTTTGTCTACTATATCCTGGATTTGGGCTTTTATTTTGGTGATCTGGATTCTTCTGCTGAAATTAGGGCTTTTGTGGTCTTGCTTTTCCAGCTTCTTTAGGTGGCTTGTTAGGTTGTGAATTTCTGTTCCTTCCATTTTCTTCATGTGTGTTTGTAGGGATATAAATTCCCCTCTCACTACAGCTTTCAGGGCATCCCAGAGATTTTGGTGAGATGTTTCTTCATTTTCATTTGTTTTCAGGTATCTTTTGATCCCTGTTTTTATTTTGTCGTTGACCCAGGAGTTGTTTAGCATCATGCTGTTTAGTGTCCATGTCTTTGTGGGTTTGGGGGGGACTTTGTTGGTGTCAATGTTTATTTTTATTCCACTGTGGTCCGAGAAGGTGCTTGGTAGAATTTCAGTCCTTTAAAATTTGCTTATGCTTGATTTATGGCCGAGTATGTGGTCGATTTAGAATATGTTCCATGTGGTGATGAGTAGAATGTGTATTCTGTGGTCTTTGGATAGAGTGTTCTGTAGGTATCAATTAAGTTCATTTGGTCCAAAGTCACATTGAGGTTCCGAATCTCCTTGCTGATTTTTTGTCCTGATGATCTGTCTAGAGTTGTGAGTGGGGTATTAAAGTCTCCAGTTATAATGGTGTTAGAGTCAATATCTTTCTTTAGTTTTCCAAGAAGTTGCTTTATGAAAGTTGGCGCACCTATTTTGGGTGCATATATGTTTAGGATAGATATTTCTTGTTGATGGATTGAGCCTTTTATCATTATGTAGTGGCCTTCTGTATCTTTTTTAATTTTTAATAGCTTGAAGGGTATTTTGTCTGAAATTAAGATTGCTACTCCTCCTTTCTTTTGTATTCTGTTCATCTGAAAGTTTGTTTCCCATTCTCTTACTTTGAGTCTATGGGTGTCCTTTCTAGTGAGGTGAGTCTCTTGAAGGCAATATATTGTTGCCTGATGATATTTTATCCATTTTGCCATTCTATGTCTTTTCAGTGGTGCATTTAGTCCGTTCACATTTAGGCTAATAATTGAAATGCAAGAGTTGATCCCTGTCATGAGGTTCTTACAGAGCTGTTCCTGTTTGTTTGTTGTCTTTCTTTGGATTTTGGAGTTGGTTCATGTGTGTTTTTAATCTTTTGCCTGTACTCTTGTGAAGAATGCTGTTGTTCTTTTTTCTTTTTCTTCTGTGTTCAGTACTTTCTTAAGTGTTTCTTGTAGAGGTGGTCTGGTGGCAGCATAGGTTCTTAGGGATTGGATATCTCGAAAAGATTTCAATTCTCCCTCACTAATGAAGCTTAGTTTGGCTGGGTAGGTTATTCTTGGTTGGAATTGTTTCTCTTTTAGAACTTTGAAGATAGGGCTCCAGGCTCTCCTGGCCTGAAGGGTTTCAGTGGATAAATCTGCTGCTATTCTAATTGTTTTTCCCTGGTAGGTAGTCTGGTCTTTTTCTCTTGCTGCCTTTAGGATTTTTCCTTTTATAGCTACTTTGTTTAGGCGAATTATTGTGTGTCTGGGAGTTGATCTTCTCATTTGTTGTCTTGCAGGGGTTTTCTGAATCTCTTGTGTTTGAATTTTTTCATCCTTAATGAGATGAGGGAAGTTTTCTTGAATGATTTCATAAAATGTTTGTTCCAGTGTGGCTTCTGTTTCTCTCTCTGCCTCAGGAAGCCCAATTACTCTTAGGTTCGGTCTCTTGAAGTGATCATTCATCTCTTGCAGGTTTTGTTCTGTCTTTTTCAGCTTCTTTTCTATGCTTTTGACAGTTTGGTTTAGTTCTGTGTTTTGGTCTTCGAGCTCTGAGATTCTTTCTTCAGCTTGCCTGATTCTGCTTTCCATGCTTATTAGTCTGTTGTTCATTTCCATCACAGTATTCTTTACTGCTGTCATTTCTGACATCAGCTCCTTCCTATTTTCCTCTTGTCTCTCCTCAATTTTTTAAATTCTCTCCATTAATGTCTTGATGTCTGGGTTTGTTGCATGAAACCAGTCATTCTGGGGGCTCTTTATTGTTTGTGTTCCAGAATCTGTTTTGTCAGTGTCTGATTTCCCAGGGGTCTGTGTGAGACCTATATTCTTCTTTTGGTTTTTCTTCATTTGTGTGGTTTTTCCCCCTCCCTACTTTTTCCTTCCCTCCATGTCACCGTCTTCTTTAATTCTGTTATTCAGGGGTAAAGGGATTGGTTTTACTTCTGTTTGTTCAATCTCCTACTCTTTATGTATGTCCTCTTACTTTGTTCAATTCTGGAGTTGCACTGTAGGTTGAAGGTGGTCCTTTTTGCAGTTTTGAGATTTACTTAAGGGGAGAGCTGTGATTCAAAATCTGTCTGCAGGTCCTGGTATTCGCTGACAGGTGTGTGGATAATGTGGAACCCACTTCCCACTGCCCTGGAATCTGTCTGTGCAGTGGGGCTGTAGGTTTATTCCCTTAAATAAAATGTGTTTAGCAGAGGGGAGAGAATGGAGCAGATAGTGGGTTGAAGAGGGGAGTGGAGAGATAGAAGAGTTAGGGGGAAAACAAACGAGTGTGCCAACAAATAGAGAGAGAGGCCTATACTGAAATAGATAAAAACAATAGACCACAGCTACAAATGAACCAACTCTCATACAAAAAATAAAAAATAAAAATAAAACATATAGTGATGCTAACATACAAGCTAACCAACCACCTTGTTAGTGTGCTGTTCCTCTATACAAAGATATGGTTTACAGAGAAGAAAAGAGAAGAAAAGGAAAAGGAAAAAAGAAAAAAGGGAACAATACAGTAGGAATATAATTAAGTCATTAAACTGATAGAATCAATGAAGCACACTCTGAGATATTTCTTTTAAGTCCAATGTCCTTTCAGGTCTGATTTCTAGTTTTCTTTTCAAGCTGGTAAATTAGTTTGCAGTTAGGGTCAGTTGCCCCTGATCTACTGTGAAGGACAGTTCAGATTACCCTCCATTCAGCACTCTGGTCTCTGTCTTTATCAAGCTTGTTTCTCCCATTTCGGTGTTGTAACCTTGAATCGCCAGCAGGTGATGCTATCTCCGCTGCTCGCCCCAGAGGGGGTGGGACCGGACAGGAACAAGATGGCTGCCTGCCTCAGGGCAGGCAACAGGAGCCTTACAGTGGGTGGGCAGGACAGTCTCGGTCGGTTGCAGGAGAGGTGGCAGTGATCCCAGCAGATCTTCCCTGAAGGAGTTTGATGTGGATTGCCTCGGGCCCGGGTGGTGTGATGTGCTACGGCTGTCATGGAGGCTGCGACGGCAGCGGCAGCAGTGGTGGCGGGGGGAGGGGCTGAGGCGGCAGCACCATTTGCACCGCAGTGACTGTTCAGTCCATTGTGATGTCCCAGCGGTGGCAATGGCCGAGCTCCATATGAAGAGCAGGCTGCGATGTTGGGGTCCACAGCCCCCCGGGGCGAGAGTCAGAGACCCACTGCAGATCTCCTTTGCAGAGGGCTTCAGAGACCGGGTTGCCCCGTCGCCATCTTGCCGCCTTTCTGAAAATATTCTTAAGGATATGTAATATAAGTTTTGTAGAATTCCTCCTGGACAGACAGATGATAGGAATGATGTTTCCCTAATGTCAGTGATGGTACCAGCACAGAGAGAAAGTTTTAAATCTCCAAGTGTCTGCTTACTGATGTGATTAGGAGTCCTAAACAACAGATTTTAAAGAAATTGTGTATTGAGGTTGAGGTCAAAACAATGAAAAGTGATGTTGTATACAAAGAAAAACCACACTCCTGTAATATCATGCTGCGTCTCAGTCATACACAGGGATCTGGATTTATTTCTAGCTTTTAAATTTTAGGAGAAAGTTTGAAAATTAAAGCATATATCTAAGAGAGTGACAGGAAGAACAGCACAGATGCCATGTCATATGAAGAATTCTGACAGATACCATGTCACTTTGAGGCTTGAAAATAAGGCTTAGTGAGACAAGGTACCCATAGATAACTATGTGAAATTGGTCCCATGTAATGTAGATTAACAAAAGATGAGACTCTTCGGCGGAAAAAAATCTAGCAACCATTGTCATGAAAATAGTTGGAGAGTAGTTATTAACCTGTATGTTTGTTTCTGCTCAGACTTAAAATCAGTAAGAATTTAGGTTGGAAGTGGGCTATTATCAGAGCAATCTGGAAGTCATTCTATTACTGATGGGTGAATAGATGAGGATAAATAGAATTCTAGAATTGATCTGAAGCTCTCTAATGCCTAATCTATCTGCCTCACTCCTTTCTGCCCTTGTTTTATTCATCTTTTTTACATTTCTTCATCCCCACTTTCATTTGGTTGAATCTTGCTTTAAACTCTAGTTAGGAGCTGAGGAATTCTGATGCCCAGACCTTGCTGAACTATGATGTTAACAAAGACTATTAAGTCTCTCCTAGATTTAACAGTTAGACTCAGACACAAAGTGCCATAGCCATCCAGAAATCTTGATAGCACATACTACCATCTCCTTTTAGATGATATGCCACAAATATTAACAAATATTAGGAAGTGACAGGAGCCTGTTAAAGCCCCTTTGTTCAAAATAACTTATTAAAAAAACATATTTCAGATATTTAAAAAGTAATTTTGGCAAATGCAATGCTGTGTGTTTACCAAACTCTCTTTCTTTCTCTCCGAGGCACACAATTTACCTACATTACTGAATCTTGCTTGCAGCCATCTAAAGGTGTGTAACTCAAGGTTGACCAGTAGAATACCAGTGGGAGCAGCATACTCTACTTTCTGACCTTTGGTCCCCCATAGCCTTCTTCTGCCTTCATCCTCTGAAAGCAGAGGGGCATGAACAGAGGATGACAGAGCTACATGATGTGTGAATCCTGGGTTCTCTAATGACTGTGGAGCAGATTATCCCACTGGCCCATATTGGATGTAATGTGAGTGAGAAATAAACTCTTATTGGATTAGCCGCAGTGATTTTGGAGTTGTTATTCAATCAGTCCATCCTGACAATACAGAAATTGATTGCTTGAGGAGGGTGCTACCATAACAAACTCTAAAATATGTGAAATTGACTTAACAGTCAGACAGCGGGTGGTAAGGAAAATGATATTGGAGGGTGGAACACTGACAACTAATGCAGTGGCAAAAGCATTTGGTAAAACTGTCTCCTGTATTACTTAGAAGGCAGATGATATACTGTTATGGGTTGAATTGTGTCCCCAAAATAAATTTGTTGAAGCCCTAATCCCCAGGGTCTATGAATGTGACCTTATATTGAAATAGAATCTTTGCAGAGGTAATCAAGTTAAGAAGAGATTATTAGAATGGGTACTAATCTAACATGACTGATGTCCTTATAAGAAGAAGGAAATTTAGACACAGAGACTCATATACACAGAGGGATGATAATGTGAAGACACATAGAGAGAACACCATGTAGAGACAGAAGTAGAAGTTTGAATGATGTATCAACAGTCAAAAGAAGCCAAGGATTGCCAATAATTACCAGAAACTAGGACAGAAGCATGAAACAAATTTACCCTTGGAAACCTGCTGTAGGAATCAACCCTGCCAACATCAAAGTTTCAGATTTCTAGCCTCCATAACTATGAGACAATACAAATACATATCTATTGTTTTAAGTAGCCCAGTTTGTGGTACTTTGTTATGCTAGCTGGAAGAAACTAATACATAATGCCTATTGAATCTGTTGAACCAAGGGAAGTGATTAACATTAGAAGATCACTGTATTTTGATTGTATTCATTTTCCATATCTGTTTTGTAAGAAATGAAAGGGAATACAGAGTTCAGAATTATGAAGCATCTTAGAGTCAAACAACTGATTTCTTCAAATCTGTCTGTAAGATTAAAAAAAAAAAAGTAGAAAACTTTGACCTACAAACTACTAGGAAAACTCAGTTTGTTGTTCCCTACAACAAACTCAGCTATACATCCAAGATTAAATTAACCGGATAATCTCCGCAATTATTGTTTCAGTTGATATTATGGTAACTTATTAAACTGAGAAAGATGCAAAGAAAGGAAACCAAAAATAAAGCCCATTTAATATCTCTGATTAGAAAATAATTTGGAGGTAATTTACAGGTAGAACTGACTGTAATCAAATAGATAGAAACCCACTGAGTTGTTGAGAGAATCATGTTGTCAAAGACACCGTAGCCTTTGATGGTCTGATTTGTAAAATAACATTTATGTTCCCCACTTGCTCTACCTAGAAGCAGCTGAAAAAGCTGTACATACTCAATTCTCACTTCAGATTGAGTCAAAGAGAATAATAAAGAAAATCTCTCAGAGCATTGAGCCAGGTTCTGTGGAACAAAAATGGACAATGGAAGTCTTCCAAAGAAGGGAGATCACACCCTAATCAAGCATCTTCCCCATCCTCTAGATTAGGCAGACTTCAGAATGTCTGCCTCAAGTATGGGTCAGCAGATTATAGGACGTGTGGCCTGTTTTTACAACAAGCTTTATTGGAACATAGCTGTGCTTTATGTATTCTTTATGGCTGCTTTTGAACTACAATGGCGTAGTTGGGTAATTGTAATAGGGAATATATAGTCTTCAAACCTAAAATATTTACTATTTGACTCTTTAAGAAAAACATTTGCTTAGGAAGCTAAGGCAAGAGGATTGCTTGAGCCTGGGAGTTTGAGACCAGCATGAGCAACATACCAAGACCCCATCTCAAAAAACAAGAAAGAAAAAAAGGAAGGAAGGAAGGAGGGAAGAAGGGAAGGAGGGAAGGAAGGCAGGAAGGAAGGAAGGAAGGAAGGAAGGAAGGAAGGAAGGAAGGAAGGAAGGAAGGAAGGAAGGAAGGAAGGAAAACAAAAACCAAAAAATATTTGCAGACCCCTGGCCTAAACATCTATAAATGCTGTGAATCAGTAACCGCTACACCTTCTATTTTTCACTTTTCTGAATGGGGGATATTATTGAAATTGTTGCATCCTTCTTGTACCATTGTATATTGGGTGTATAAGATTGGAGTGGTGTGGCACTTTCAGAAAACTTGTCTTTCTTTCTTTCTTTTTTTTTTTTTTTTGAGTTGGAGTC
Source organism: Cephalopachus bancanus (assembly GCA_027257055.1). Classification (NCBI taxonomy): domain Eukaryota; kingdom Metazoa; phylum Chordata; class Mammalia; order Primates; family Tarsiidae; genus Cephalopachus; species Cephalopachus bancanus. Next base: position 4,236,017 of record JAPVLO010000045.1, read on the forward strand.
TCACTCTGTCACCCAGACTAGAGTGCAGTGGCCGCTCCCGGCCACCTCAGCCTCGACCTGCTGGGCTCCGGCGATCCTTCCACCTCAGCCTTCCGAGTAGCCGGAATTACAGGCATGCACTACCACGCCCGGCTGATTTTTTGATTTATTGTAGAGATGAGGTCTCGCTGCCCAGGCAGGTCTCAAACCCGTGGGCTCAGGCAATCCACTCACCTCAGCCTCCCAAAGGCACGGGATTACAGGCTGAGCCACCAAGCCATGCAAAACTTGTTTTTCTAATTCTTAAGTTATGGAATCATGATGGAGAGGACTGAGAACCACCCAGAGATCCTGCACTTTAAGCTGAAAGCAGTGACTGGATGGGACTTTGAATTGTCTCCCTTAAAAGAGAAAAAGTGAAATTTGGTGGCCAGAATGAATATTGTGGTATAAATAATGCTGTGTATTAACTAAATGTCATCTTTCATTCTTCCTGACATCACTGCTGGGCTTCATTTCCCAACTTCTGCAGTTAGTTAAGAACATGGGACTAAGTTCTCATCAAGAGAACATAAGAGGGAACTATAGACACCTCTTTCAGGCCTAATAACTAAAAAATATTATGCCTCTTTTACAATTCTCACTTTTCCTTGTTAAAGGAGAAAATAGAAGTCTAGAATATGGCAGAGATGAATAATTTTTTAAGAGACTGGGACTCTGAATGACTGAGTAGAAAACCGCATTCACTGACCCATGTTGAATTATGTTGTGAGTGATCAATAGATGTTTATTCAATAAATGTTTTAGTCAAGCCATTGAAATTTTGGCATTGTTTATTAGAGGAACTATCTACCCCTGATGGATACAGCAGTTAGATACTGTATTTGAACATGAGGATGAATAATTTGTGGACCTGTCCTTTAAGGAACTCACAATACAATGGAAGGATGAATAATTTGTGGACCTGTCCTTCAAGGAGCTCACAATACAATGGGAGAGAGGCACACAGACAAACTGATTATGATAATTAAATATTGTACGTGCAGAGATAAAACACTTGATATGGCAAAGCCAACTGACCCAGTACTGGGGAGTTAAGGAAGGCTTCCTAGTAGAGGTAATGCCCAAACTTGACTTTCAGTCAGGAAAACTCACAGAAAAGAGAAGGCTATTAAGGCAAAGAGACAACAACAATAAAGTTTTAGTGGCAAGGAATGGCAGTGTATTTGCTTAGTGGATTCCAAGCAGAAGGTATTGAAAAGGAAACGCAGAAGTGAAGGCCAGAACTAGAACATGACAAATCACACATTCATGATGCTGGGGGAAAAGGAGGGTAGAAGAACAGTTAAGACAGCTTATAAATCCCTTGAAATTGTTAGATTCATCTGAGATTGCTCAGATACTGCTGATGCCCTGGGAAGAACTCAATCTGTCCAAGTCCTCTGCCCTCACAAACTATTGATCAGGTTCCAGCTCACAGCTCTTCTTTTTCCCTCACCCCACTATGGCAAATCACATGAATTACGAAGATGCTTCATGTGCGTAGAGAGATGAAAAGTTAAAGAGTCTATATCTAAAGTTCCCTTGAGGAGGTTCCTGATAGGAATTAGTTCACCAATCAGATGCACTCATGCAGGATTTCTATTTGAAACTAGTTAAGTGTGGAGAGAGACCACTGAAAGGCATTCATTAGCCCATACACAGCCTGGCAGAGTTGGTGTGTTTCCAGGGCAGGCAGCAGGAATTTTCTGACCCTGAATGCTGGATCCCGGTGAGACATCAGCTCATATAACAGCCCAACTGCATGGTGTGGTTTGGGGCTTTCCTAGTATCTTAGAGTCTGTTTCTTCAAGCCACTCAATAATTCTGTGCTATTTATGCTTCTTAATACACCCATCTCTGCTGAAACATGCTAAAGTGAATTCTATTGTCTGTAACTAAGAACTAGGGCCAATACATTCACCAAAAAACATCCCAGCACATATGAAACTGGCATTGTGCTTTAGTGAAAAAAAATTTGTTCTCTCAACCAACATTTATTGAGGTCTTCATATGTGTTGGATACTGTGTATCATCCTTTGCACGTTAATAATATTTCTATCCATTTAATAAAAATGATAAAAATAGTAACTACTTAGAATGTAAAATTTACTGTATGGAGTTCAAATTAAAAAGGAACAGGTTAAATATCTTTAGTTGTAAAGTACAGTTGCACTCATACAATGGCTAGTTGTGATGTTTGTGATACTTAAAGGACTATATATAAATGAAAGCTTTTCTAAAATAAATGGATTATCAAGTAGGTTTCCCATCACTGGAGTTATTCAGAGATAGAGTAAAAATCTAAAACAGATATTATATAAGCAATCTCTGCATTACAGTGAAGTTTGATTAAATGATATTCTAAGAAGCTCTGCTTCTCCAAGTAGGAAATCCATATTTCAACCCCTGCATTACACCATCAAAGCAAAGCAACAACAGTTTGCACATGGACTTTTCTCCAAGATTCTCCATCTCCTTTATATATGCAATTGGGGTTAGTCTGTGGTTCATTTCAGAAGACAGATGTAGCTTGAGGGGTTTCTTACCCCGTTGTTCCTAATTATTCCTGCCCTGATCCGGTATTCTGTTTCTTAACATGGTAAGCATCTTCTCCCTCATGCCACCTCCACCTCACCCACCCCAGGGGAGTGTGGGATAGCACTGTGCAGCCAATTTGATGTACCATGAGTGGTCCTCATTTGGACACTCTGTTCTATATTTTCATCTCCTCCTCCAGGTGGCTGAACCTATCCTCACTGGTAATTATAGTACCAGAATCTAGTTGGAAAAAAGAAAGAAAACAACAGCTTTGGAAAACTGCTTCTCCACTCAGACTCCTAATATTCTATGTCATTAGTCACAGCTCGTTTGGTGGTGTTGTGATGATAGGAAAGATTTGGTGTATCTTCCATTGGAAGAAAAATGAGTTTCAGCAAAGAGTTCATGTTCCTGATATATTCATAAAGTCAGTTTATCTAATCCTAGATGGTTATGGTCTGAACATTTGGATGTCCAGAGATCACAGAAGAGGAGCAATAGTATTATAAGTTTAATGAAGAAATGTTTCTGGTGAATTGTGGGTGTTCCTGTCTAATGACCCATTTGCATAATGATCGAGGTCATTTCTAAAGGTTCTTTCTTTCTGAACTTGCTGCCCACATGAGAGATTCAAATCTGCTTGCTCCCATTAGCTGCTAACAAGTATTGAAATCTGCCTCTGAAAAAAATGACAGAGAAGAAGCATGAAAACAAACACTAATATGTTTGGCCAGGACCTAGAAGAATCTAACTTAGGCCTAATGAAAACCAGGCAGTAGGCCAATTCCTTTTATATTTGGTTTTCATGAGAATCTGTCTGTGGGGGAGCTCTGAGTGTTTTTAGTGCAATAACAACTTGTATTCTGTGAGCCAATTAGTATGTAATTAGGTGTTGGCTAATGAGGAGGAGGATAAAAGGTGGAGCTGGCAGAGAGAACGGGTGTGGGTGTGACTCGTGTGTGCAGGTGGCGAAACGGCACATGTTGAGAACTAAATTGAATTTCTAAAACACAGTAATTTGTTATTCACTATTAGTAAGTACTATGCTAAACTTTCAGCAGCTATTTCACATCTCTATCAAAATTTGCTTTTTTTCCCCTCTCTGTACACGTATATAAAACATTTTTCTCTGACCATTTTCTAAAATTTTGAAATTAGAGTTGGTTGGGATGCTTGTTAGTATGGAATTATCCATAAGACGTACAAAAGAAAATTATTTGCTTATTCTTCCACATAGTCCATCAGTGAACTAAACAACATTCCTGCCCTCTTGGAGTTCATATTCTAGTAGGGAGAAATGGTTCAGAAACAACAAACATAAATAAGGAAATTATATACTATTTTAGAAGGTGAAGGGGAAAATTAAGCTTCAAAAGATAAACTTTATTGAGAAGGTAAGATTTAAGCAAAGATTTGAAGAGGTATTAAAGCAAAAAGTTAGGAAATTCGGTAGGAATTGATACAAAAAAGTAATGCCAAGATGACTGAATATTCAGTTTAAAAAAATGAGAAAAAAATTATATCATTTTTGTTCCTTTTCATATTTGTGATAGTTTATATTGGTAGAGACATTTTGGGTGTTTCTGTGGCAGGCAGAGGCTCCTAATCTCTGTGCTCTCATATGAATTTAAGGGAGAAAAAGAGGAGGAAGCTGAGTCAAGAAAGGAGAAATATTGCCTTCATGAACAGGAAGAAATTGTGGTTCAAATTTTGTGGGTGACAGGATAGTTTTCTCTTGGGCAGAAAATGTGTCTTAAGTCTGTGAGTCCTTACCATGTACACTGGACCCTGTGATAAGAACTTTTTAGTGAATAGACCCTTCACTATCTCTCCTACTAAATCAATCTGTTCTCTTTAAAACTCAATAGGAAGATAATTTTCTTTGCTATTCTGACTTCTACCACCCATCCGAGAGATACTGGAAGTTAAAGTACCCAAGAGAGTAAAATACTTAAAAATATATGAGATGCTACTTTACTGTTATTCTCTAGTATTAAAAAAAAAAATCTAAATAATGATGAATGTGCTTGTTCTTTTTCTCCAGGCAAGCAAGATGATAATTTGATTTTTGAGTTAACCCGATAAGTGTTTGTAGTTGTAAAGAGCTTTAAAATTGAGGTAAGCCCAAATGATGAGTAAATTTTGATGTTATGGTCTGTTTTTTTTCTTTCTTTCTTTAACCAGACTAATTCAGTGAAACTAATCCCCACTTCGCATCAAGGGACCTCTAACACTTGCCTTATGCAGAATGATTTGCCAACGGCAGAGACAAGAACAAAAGCAAATCCTTTTATTCATAGGTTTTCTGCATATTACCACCTCTCTATTATATTCATACATCATCAAGGAAACCACATTACCAGGAGATGTTTGCTTTTGCTGTGTTGTGCCCCCGGCAAGCTGATAATCTGAAACTAATATCCTTTCATTATTTATACAGCATTTGGCAGGAGTAGGGTAGGCACCAGTAAAGAGTGTTTATCTCATGGCTTTGTTTTTAATTTTCTACTCAAGAGTGCATCTTTATTGGAAAGTGAACCAATTTACACATTTCCAATTATGTAAAAAATTTCATGAGAAAATATGGCTTAATTGACATCATAGACCTAAATTATTCCAGTCATATTTGGTTCTTCTTATAACTAGCTCTGTGGCAGTAGCCTCACTGAACTGCTTCTTCAAATTTCTTCACTGTGAACCTCCTTTCCTATCTAATTTTGCTCTTATGTTTCTGTTAATTCACTGACTTCTCTCAATCATCATAGTTAACTGCAAGTGCACATTTTATTTTTCAGTAGATAGCCTTAACATTTATGTTGTCTTTTGTATATGAAGGTGACCTTACTGACTGACCAGACTTGGGCAGACATTTTTTTTCCCTCCAGTAATGGGTATAGATTTATTTTGGTATACTTATGTCTTTGCTGGGTAAAGCTGAGACTCTGAATCAGAGTAAAGCTGATTGGCCTCCATGAAACATTTACTACATGGCCATACAATTGTTAGCACTATGGGCTAATATTCTGTGTGGCTTACAGATGTTGTATTAACTTTTACAGATGTTTGTATTTAACTTTTGTGTTAAATCTGTAGATTGCTTGGGTAGAATAGACATCTTAACAATCTTAGAGTCTATAGTACTGAGTGATCTACCACGGAAACAAATAACTGAGTACCGCATGTTCTCACTCATAAGTGGACCTTGAACAATTATCATAATACTATAAGAAAGGAATTGGCAATAGTGGGAAACTGCCAGGGTGAAGGACACACCTCATCAACAAGGGTACCTGCATAATGAACATTTGCATACCTAACCCTGAATTGTACCCCACATCCTTAAAATGAAAAACTTTAAAAAAGAAAGAACCATAGAGAATCTAGGTCTATAGTTGGCATATTGTCCTGATACTTAAAGTATTTTCTGTATGAAAATATCAATTAGGAAATTGATTTACTGAATGGCCACGAGGGCATCATTGCATTCACTATTGCTTCAGTGAGCTAACCAATTGGGTCCACATACCAGAGAAGTCTAATTGTCGAAGTCTAATTTATTAAGTCCATTAAGTTCTGACTTAGAGGGTATACCCAATGAAAGCAAAATAAACTTAATTTCAAAGATTATAAAACTTGAATAAATCAGGAGATAGATTACACTACTTACAAGGAACGAAAACATCATATTTTGAAATGCTTTTTCAATTTGGCATAAAAACAGTTTTATTCAATTAAAAAAAGTAGATGGTATATATGGAACATTAATATGTTTTAAAAGGAAGATTAAAAAATAGAATGGATTTAGAAAGTGTATTATTTCTTTAGCTTTGATGGTCTTAAGCTGCTTTAGAGTAAGAGTGAAAACTTTCTGAACTTCATAGGTGAAAATGATTCATTAAGAGCCATAAAAGTAAAATGTAAATTAATTTTTAAGAATCAAAATATGAAATGTTCTACAAAATTTATTTTCATTTATATGTTTTTTCTTTTTTTCTTTTTATTTTGAACAAGACATACAAAACATCATCAAATAATTATAAGTGGTAACAAATTTCATAAGAAGGAGAAAACATTTGCTCTCAGATGTAGGTCTGGGGTCAAATCTCAACTCTGCCAGCTACTAGTTATGTTACTCTATGTGAGTTACTTAATTCTCTATCTTAAAATTTTTAATATAAAGTAGAGTACTCTCCCATAGAATCCTGGAATGAACAAATATATTATAAAATACTTTGAAAATGTGAGATGCTACTTGACTGTTAATCTTTGGTGTAAAAGTAATCTTTGGTATATGAAAGGGTCAGCCTAGTGCATGCCATATAGTAAGTGCTCAATAAATATTAGTGGCAATCTTCTTACAAAATCCAATTCTTTATTTTAGCCAGTAAGAAAAAGGCCATAGAAAGAAGGAGAAAGTGAAGGAGATGGCATCAGAGGGGGAGATAAAGGCAATTTCATCTCAGGGGATCTCAGAAAAAATACAGAAAGCAACAGGAAAAATGTGATTTCTTATATAAACATAACGCTGGTGCTTTTAAAGCTTTAAGAAAAAGAAAGTCAATTCATTAATAATATAATACCCAAATTTCACAATGGGAGTTAAGCATTCTCAAAATAAGTTTAAAAAGTTATTTCAACTGCTAGTCAAAAAATGGACACATAAGTCCTCCTGAAGTCTTTTTTAAAAGTTTCAACAGAGAAAACCCTAAACTTTCATTTTGAAGAATATAGCATACAATTTTACAGGGAAAACCTTTCTGCTTTCACTGAACATTATCCACATAACATACTATTTTAGAGACCATTGTTAGAGTATTCTGAGCTATGTTTTATTATTACAGCTCTAAGAATAAATAAAATCTTCTCCTCTTGGAATTTTCCTTTTATGCCACCATCTGAGTAACAGACACATTCATATTTCTAAATGTCACTCCTCTACTGACAAGCTACTATTTGACCTTAGCTTTAGTTGTTTCAGTTTTTGTGTATGTGTTTCAGCTTTATAGCATCATATTGGAACTCAACAATACCTTTGGCTCTAGGATCGAAATTTTTTGATGTGACCTAAGAACAATGTATGTTCTCAGAAAACTGGATAGGAATATCCTATGGGGAAAAGAAAACAATGAAATATGATTTTTTAAAAAATGTCTACATTAAATGTATGTATTGAGAGTAATTAATGTCCTTTCCCTATCTCCAGCCCCTTCATCTTACCCACCCATACCTCACTTCACTAATAAGAACTGATGTGTTTTAAATAACAAAGACAGAAAATCTCTCAGGAACCTAAATATCTGAACATTGCTTCTGTGGTCTGAGCAGCTGAGCCCTTGCTCACCATTAGTAGAACACAATAGAGACCTTTGCTTCTAAACTTTTGATGCCAAATGCATTCATCTTTCTATGTTAGTGCAAACAATGAGATGGAGATCGTAAACACCAGAACCTCTGTCTTCTCTTTTTGAACTGGATCATAGTTGATGGATAGTAGCTAAAATCAGAGTAATCTAGTTGCTCATTATTTATAAACAGTGCCCAGAGCACCCTGAAGCTATGGAGTGACTTGATATGGCTAAATTACAAATGATTACTCTTGATGAGATGTTTACAAGTTGGTATATTATTCCTACTGCTCTCACTGTGGTATGTAGGTCCTAAGGCAGACTGCTATTTAGTTTAAAAGACACATTCCAGTCTCATGTCCACGTAGTGCTTCTTTCCTTCCACACACATTCTAAACAAGCCAGTCACAAAGAATTACTGTTCCACAGATACCTCAAGCTCTTGTACTTTTGGACTTATTCCTCTGCCTGAAGAGTTTCTGCTTCTCTGCCATTCTTAACCTGATATGCCTCTACTTAGCATTCATGACACCTCCCAAACATCTACCTCTGATTTCCTTCTAGAAAGAATGTACCCACACTTCTTTGCTCTAACTTCTGCAATAACACTTGCCTGTTTATGTGTGTTCTCCGACCACCATTTCTAATTTATTTTTACTCCTCTAGCACTCAGTAGAATATCTTCCACGTAGAAGATAACCAACTAGATCTTTGTTGTGCATGTGTTATTAATTGAAGTATATTGTCTAGAATACAGAAGCTAATGGTCTTACTACACTAGCTAGATGTAGATTATTTAACTTGATTTGGTCATTTTATTTTAAGAGATCCACAACTAAACTAGACTGTAATCAGAAGAAGACAGATGACATAGAGACCATATTATATTTGGCCTTTACATTGTTCTTTCCTTGAAATAGGAATAAGATAACTTATTTTGTAGCCACCTCATATTTCTAATCATATAAAAATATCAGGAAAAAATAGTTGTTATGTTAAGAAATTGGTATACGTCATGTGCCACACAACGATGTTTGACCAAGGACAGACTGCATACACAGTGGTAATCCTGTAAGCTTATAATGGATCTGAGGAATTCCTATCACCTAGTGAAATCATAGCCTCATAATGTTGTAATACAAGGTATTACTCAAGTATTTGTTGTGGCACTGGTATAAACACACCTACTGTGTTGCCAAGAAAAGTATAACACATGCAACTATGTACAGTTCATAATACTTGATAATGATAGTACTGTAAGTGACTGTGCTACTGATTTATATTTTTATATACTATTTAAGGTATTTTAGAGTGTGCTCTTTCTACTTACTAAAAAAAAAGCTAACTGTAAAACACCCTCAGGTAGGTCCTTCTGAAAGTATTCCAAAAGTATTGTTATCCTAGGAGATGACAGTTTCACGCATGTTATTGCCTCTGAAGACCTTCCAGTGAGACAAGATGTGGAGGTGCAAGACAATGATATTGACGATCTTGGCCCTGCATAGGCCTAGGCTAACGTGTGTGCTTGTGTCTTAGTTTTTAACAACAAACAATTTTAATTTAAAAATAGAAAAAATCTTATAAAATAAGGATAAAAAGAAAAAATGTTTTTTGCAGCTGTTCACTGTTTGTGTTTTAAGCTAAGTGTTATACAAAAGAGTCAAAAGTTTTAAAATGTTGAAGTTAATAAAGTTAAAAGGTTACAGTAAGTGAAGGTTAATTTATTATTGAGGAAAGAAAAACAATCTTTATAAATTTAATAAAGCCTAAGTGTACACTATTTATCAAGTCTACAGTAGTATATAGCGATGTTCCAGGCCTTCACATTCACTCACCACACACTTGCTGACTCACCCAGAGCAACTCAGTCCTGCAAGCTCCATTCATGGTAAGTGCCCTATATGGGTGTACTATTTTTTATCCTATGTTGTATTTTTACTGTACCTTTTCCATACTTAGATACACAAATACTTACCATTGTGTTGTAATTGCCTACAGTATTAAGTACAGTAGCATGCTGTGTAGGTTAGTGGACTAGGAGCAATAGGCTATATCATATAGATAGGCGTGTAGTAGTTTATCCCATAGGTTTTTGTCAGTATACTCTACGATGTTCACACAAAGACAAATCACTTAAGAATGCATTTCTTAGTACATGTTCTTGTCATTAAGCAATGCACACTGTAGTAGAGAAAATGCATGTCAAGTGTTAAAGGTGTTTAAATTATAACTGGGATTTTTAGTAGTAGGATATAGCACATATTAAAATGCACTTTACTTGCAATGCTGCCTTGACCAATTTACAAGATAGGAGTTCTGTGTAAGATAGATGTATTCATGCATATTAACTCTTAGCTAAGAACAATACTTTTCACTCAATTATATCAGGAGAAGAACAGTTCTAATGTTATTCATTCCCTCTGCCTTCAGATCGGATTTTTCTTAAAATACCCCAGATATTATTGTCTACCTCTCTGTGGATCAAACATCATTTCATTGCAAGCTACAGAAACACACTCAGCATAGCTAATACAATAAGTGGAATGTATTGGGAGGACTCTCGGGCTTTGTCTGGAACCTGAGACCAGGAAGGACACCTAGGTTTCACAGGAATTGATCCCTTCCAACTTTTCATGGTACCATGGTCATTTTTTCTTGTATTTCTTGTTGTATCACCTGATCTTTTCAAACTCCAGGATGGCTTTAGCTACTCCTCAGGGCACATGTTGGATAATGCCATCCACCTCCATAGAGTTGGGTTGTTTTCTAGCCCTGTGTCCCAGGTAACAGAATGGGCTCTCTGAATTCTCTGATTGGACTTGATTGAGTCAATTATCTTCTACATAGCCTATCTACCATGGCCAGGGCCAGTGAGAACAAAGTGCCCTGCATGCAGCCATCCCTGTCCTAAGGAGCATAATTTTCAGAGAAGGGAGTTTGTGGGACAGCCAGCAAACTCTTATATTTCTATTCCACAATGCAATTGCTTGTGATCCCCAAGGCAGGAAACTGAAAGAGACTTAATCTCATTCTTTAAAATTTTCCATGCATAAAGTCTTCTTCCTCAGATCTAAATTAAACATTTTCTCTTATTGTTTAATAACCTAAATTCTTTTTCAGTTCATATTTCATATCAAATTGCATAATACATGTCGACTATGTATAATAATCTTTAAAATAAGATCACCTATTTCATTGTAGCAAAAGACTCTGAGAAATTATTCTTATTTCAATTTCCAAATATTTAAAGATAAAGAATTATAAATGTGCACTAATTTGACTATTCTAAATACCTCTCTGGTGACCTCTGGACTATGGAGGTCATTTGCTGATGATCTGGGAAAGGAGTAAAACTATGAGAAAATCACCTCTCCATATGGAAGAGGCCATACATTATATCCAGACAGATCCTAACTCAGATGCCACAAAAGAGAAAAGATAACCAGAATTGGATTTTAAACAGAAAGGACAATGAGCCTTGTTCTGGTGCTAACTGGAGCTGATGCTATGTGAGCAAATAGAAGTGCCGGTAGTGTGGGGCAGAAGGATAAAATGTGTTTGACCTAAAGTACACCAGAAGGGCATAGAGTCAGGGATCCAGGTAGGACTGATGCGTCAGAAAAACCTGCCTCACATAAAGATAGGCACTGACTTAGTATTCTGGCAATAACCACATGATCAGGACATTCCATCAGAAGAGAAAAGTCAGGATTTGTTCAGAACAACAAAAGAAAGCAAGACTTATGGTTGTGGCAAACATAGAGTACAGCAAAAATAGACTCTTATGGTGCCAGGAACAGTAGAAAAGGCAGCCCAAGGTAAAAGAGGCCTCTGCAAGATCAGGGCAGGATGGCATGAAGCCAGTGACAAAAGCTTGAACCAGAGAAACTTTCTTTTATTCACAAGGTTCCAGGAAACAGAGTGTATGCCAAGAGGCCAGAACTGGTGGACAGAGCACAAACAGCAAGGCCTGATATGTTGAAAAAGCTGGGACCATTCCTGACACCTTGGCACTGGTGTAGACAAGCAGGAGTAAGATACACTAAAAGTGAAGTTGGGGTTCTAATTACACCTTACTCTCTCCAGGCTAAGGCAGAGGCATAGACTCCCATGAGTCAGCAAAGGATATAGGAGGGGCAGACAGCACTAAGGACAGGACTAGCTCCAGATATTGGAGTGGTAGGAATCAGATGGGAAATTCAGAATTTTTGAATAAAACAACACGAACTTAAATGTTACGAGATGTCTATGTGCCTTAGTCTCTCATCTGTAAAATTGGAACAGTAATATCTCTGTCTCATAATGCTATGAGAATTAAATGATAGATTATACTTGTTAACAGGATGTGTGTGTATGTATATGTAAATATGTATGTATATCGGCAAATGAGGGGCAAAATGTACAATTATGAGTATAACAGAAAAAAATGCAAATACTAAGATGCTTTGAAATTCTAAAACTTTTCTCCACACATTTTTTTCCCATTTACCCAATATTTAGATGGGACAGAAAAGAAGTGGGAATGTCAGCAATGCTTTCTAGAGAAATATATTATCTCAGACATTTTTAGTAGGATAAAAATGGATATAAATTTTTGTTGGGCATTTTTAAAATGTTTATCAAAATGTTAAATTTATACACATTTTGTTTGAGGAATTTAGATTCTAAAATATAATATGACTATATTCACAATGAAGTAATGATATTATTTAAGAATTTTTATTATGGCATTTTTCTGCAATAACAACACAGAAAAATACTTAACCCAAATATCAATCAATTCAAAATTGGTTAAAAAATTTAGTATATCCATAAAATGAAATATTTTGAAAAAATTAAAAAGAATAATGAAAATGCCATACTCTGGTCAAGATAGAGTAGCAGTGACTAGATTTATTCTCCTGCCTGCAACAATTAAAAAACTGTCAAAATCTATGAAACAATGCTTTGTACACCAGGTAGTGAAGAATAGTGATCCCTAAGATAAAGGAACTATTGCTTCAGCATACTGCCTTGAATTTTCAGGCCAAAGTCCAAGAAGGAGAACTCAGGCAAAGCCTGATGACTCTGTGTCAAAGAGTGGAGCTGAGAGTTTGGAAACACCAAGGCAGTGAGAGCTCAACGGACAAAACACTAGAGTCAAGAGAGTTTCACAGAGAGAGAAACCTGGAGATCTGCAAAAGTTCTTCAAGTATTCAGCTGAGTAATGGTCAGTGCCTGAACATGAGGAAATGGTTAATGCATGTACCCGAGATCAAGGAAAGAATTATGTGAAAGAATTAGAAGTAACAATATCTTGTGTTTGTGCTCATATAGGGCTGGAAATAGTATTTACTCTCCCAAGTAAAATTGCTAAGACCTCAAGATTCACAGGGTGCTGGGTAGAGAACACAGAAGTATCTTATCTCAAAAGTGTGGAATCATTTACCCTAAATTCAACAATGTTCTGGTCCCATTTAACAAATGCTAAAATAATTGAAATGATGAGTTGTTTCCAAGTAATTGTATCACAGAAAAATAGTTCAAAAGTATTTACAGGAACAAAAACCTATCATATAACAAGGTAAAATTCACAATGTCTGGAATCTAATCAGTGATTACCAGGCCTGAAAAATGGTAGAAAATATGATTGTTTATGAGTAGATAAACCAACCACTTGAAATGATCCAGGCTGGGCTCAGTGGCTCAGCCTATAATCCCAGCATTTTGGGAGGCCGAGGCGAGTGGATTGCCTGAGCCCGCGGGTTCAAGACCTAACTGGGCAACTTGGCAAGATCTTGTCTCTACAATAAATCAAAAATTAACCAGACATGGTAGCGTATGCATGTAGTTCCAGCTACTTGCAAGGCTGAGGCAGAAGGATCGCCAGAGTCCCACAGATCGAGGCTGCGGTGGCCGGGAGTGTGCCACTGCACTCCAGCCTGGGTGACAGAGTGAGACTCCAATTCAAAAAAAAAAAAATCCAGATCTTGACACAGATATTACAATTAACAGACAAAAATATTCCATATGTTCAAAAGATAAAAGTATAGCATGGGCATATAAAATATTTTAAAATTCTAAATTAAAAATCACAATGTATTTAAGTGTAAAATGAAGGGATCACTTTAAAGGATCAACCTCCAATGAGAAAATACAGAAGAAAAAAAAATAGTGAACTTGAAAACACAGTAAAAGAAACTATCCAAAATGAAACAGGGAAAGAAGTGAATTTTTAAAAATGAATAGATCATCAGAAATGGAACTATGTTGTTGTAAGATTTATATACTATATATAAAGGGGTATAATATTATTTGAAGGTGAAATTTGATAAGTTAAATATATACATTATAAACCCCTAAGTTAACCATAAGATAAGAACACAAAAAATTATGGCTAACAAGCCAACAAAGGTGATAAAATGACATAGCAAAAATAAGAGGTGGCTCTTCAGAAAAACATAAATTTCTCAAATTCTTGCCAGTCTGTTTAATAATTTTTAAAAAATACAAATGTAGAGCATTAGGAAATAACTATGATATGACAAAAATGAATGAGAATTTTTTAAAACTGAGTATACCTAGTTCTACAATCAGAGTTGGCAAAATTTTCTATAAAAAGTCTATATGGTAAATATTTTAAGATTTGTGGGCCAAATAGCATCTCTGTTGCATACTCTTTTTCTTTCTTTTTACAATTCTTTAAAAGCATAAGAATCTTTTTTTTTTGTTTTTGAGTTGGAGTCTCACTCTGTCGCCCAGACTGGAGTGCAGTGGCCGCTCCCGGCCACCGCAGCTTCGACCTGCTGGGCTCCGGCGATCCTTCCGCCTCAGCCTTCCAAGTAGCCGGAATTACAGGCATGCGCTACCACGCCCTGCTGATTTTTTGATTTATTGTAGAGATGAGGTCTTGCTGCCCAGGCAGGTCTCGAACCTGCGGGCTCAGGCAATCCACTCACCTCAGGCTCCCAAAGGCGCGGGATTACAGGCTGAGCCACCGAGCCCGGCTAAGAACCATTTTTAACTCTCAGATCATAAAAGATAGGCTGCAGGCTATATTTGGCTCACAATTTGATCACGTTATAACTTCAAAAGCAACCACTAAAGTTTTTAGATGTTATATAAAGAAGGAGATAAGATTGAATAATAATTTCACAATTAATACAAAAGGCAGAATTGAGAAAAGGGGAAAAAAGAATAGATTGGACAAATAGCAATGTGGTAAATTTAAAACTAATGATATAAAACATAAGTGGCTTAGATACTCCACTTTAAAAGCAGAGATTGTCAAATTGGATAAAAAAGCAAGACCCAACAATATGCTGCTTATAAGATGTGCACTTAAAATATAAAGACACAAATAGGCTAAAGTGAAAGAAACAAAAAAGATGCTCATTTCTGGCCCTCTCCCCAATCTGGGGGAGGTGGATCCACCTTTTCTCTCTTTCTCCAATCTACTTTCTAAATAAATTATTCTCTCACTCTAAAAAAAAAAGGATGAGCATTAGTACTAAACAAAGGGCAACTGGTGATTAATAGATTCAATGAAATCTCAATCAAAATTGCAGTAAGTTAGTTTGTAGCTGTTAATTTACTGAATCTAAATTTTGTATGGAAAGACATAGGATCTAGAATAGCTAGCACAATACTCAAAAAAAAACAACCAAGTAAGAGGATTAGCACTACTTGCCTTTGACCTTATATAGCTACAGTAATCATGATGGCATGTTACTGGGGAAAGAATAGACAAATTGAATGGAACAGAATAGAAGCCCAGAAATAGACTCACCTAAACTGATCTTGGAGAAGCAAGTAAAGGCAATTCAATAGAGAAAGATAATTTTTTCAACAAATGGTGCTGGGCAATTGGATACCCATAAGCAAAAATTATGAATCTAGTCACAGTTCTTGTGCCTTTCACACACACACACACACACACACACACACACACACACACACACACACACACTCACACACACACACAAATTCAAAATGGATTTTAGGCTTAAGTTTAAAGCAAAACTGTGAAACCTCTAGAAGAAAATCTAGGTGACCCTGGTTTTGGAGAAGAGGTTTTAGATGGAATACCAAAAGCACAATCCATGAAAGAAAAAACTGACAAGTTGTACTATACTAAGATTAAAACTTTCTCCTCTGTGAAAGACACCATCAGAGAATGAAAAGACAAACCACAGACTGGGAGAAAATATTTGCAAGCATATTTGATAATAAACTTGTATCTAAAATATGCAAAGAACCCTTGGAACTCAACAGTAAGAAAATAAGAAACGCAATTAAAAATTGGGCAAAAGATACGGGCAGGCATCTCACCAAAGAAGGTATACAGATGAAAATAAGTACATAAAACGATCCTCCTCATATGTCGTTAAGGAATTGCAAATTAAAGCAACAACAAGATACCCTATATAATTATTAGAATGGCCAAAACCCAAATGTGGTAAAGATGTGGAAAAGCAGGAACACCCATTCAATACTGGCAAAAACGCAAAATGGTGTAGCCACTTTCATTGTTTGGCAATTTCTTGTAAAGCTAAAAACATAGTCTTACCATACTATCCAACAATCATGCTCCTAGATATTTACCCAAATGATTTAAAAACTTTTGTTCACATTAAAACTTGCACACAAATGTTTATAGAAGCTTTATTCATATTGTCAGAAATTGAGAGCAATCAATATGTTTTTCAAAAGATAATTGGATAAACTGTGGTATATACATACAATGAAATTTTATTCAGTGATAAAAGGAAATGAACTATCAAGCCATGATGAGACATGGAGGAACTTTAAATGTATATTGCTAATAACATCAGTCTGAAAAGATCACATACCATATGATTTCAGCTATATGATATTTTGGAAAAGGCAAGACTACTAAGACAATAAGAAAAAAAATGAGTGGTTGCCATGAATTTTGATAAGAAGTGGAAGTATGAATGTGTGAAGAACAGGGAATACTTAGGGCAGTAAAACTATTCTATATAAAACCTATAATGGTGGGTACATGCCATTATACATTTGTCAAAACCCCTAGAACTGTAAAACACAGTGAACTTTAGTGTAAACTATGGGCTATAGGTAAAAATAATGTATCGATATTAATTCATTAATTTTAACAAATGTATCACAATAATGCAAAATTTAACTAATCGGAAAAATTGTATTTGGGGGGGATTTGGGGTGAGTACTATCTGCCCAATTATTCTGTAAATCTAAACACTGTACTAAAAATAAAATCTATTATTTTTAAAAGGTAGAGTCTGCATATCTATTTTCATTTTGCAATAGACTATTTCTGGATATAAGAACATGAAAATAATGATTATCCCTAGAGAGGAGAGGTCTGGAAATGCAGGGTGGGCAAGACAGAAATGTGTTTTTCACTATAAACTCCTTTTAACTATTTGAATTTTTAAAATAAAATATGATCATCACTCTTTTGCTAAATAAAAGGGATGCTATCAAGATTCATTCCATTGGAAATAGGATTGACTGAAGATATTTAGGGGTTTGGAGGTTTGAAATTCAGTGAATTTGGCCAAAGAGAATAGTTTACAGCTGCAGAACATGCAAGTGAGTAGTGACCAATCCAGGAGGGCACTAGTTAGCATTTGTGCTCTCTTTCATGTCCTAAGAAGTGGTCTGTACAGTCTCACACAGTCATTTCAGACTCAAAGAGCCCCAGTGGCAGGGCCATGTTTTCCACTTCTTTTCCACACTTCTTATGATGGCTCTGTACTCAGCAGCTACATGAGGCCACCCGTGGTTGGTATACTCTCAGCATGCTGTGTATACCACTCCCATGTTCGAGAAAACCTTGTTGACTGTTTTTGAAAACGATTGCAACTCTGTTATAAATTCCAGACCTGCAGAGCTTTTAAGATACAGAACAAAAGAATGAATGAATCAGAAATGATGAATGCGTCTGTAAAGCTTTCTGGCTCAAGAGAAGTTTAAGAAGCTGAGTTGATTGAACCTGGGGAAAAAGGATGACTCAATGCTTATTTTAGAATAGCAGAGTTAATAGGTGTTCTGTATTTGGATCCATTCTGGTTAGGGTGAAAGGGGCAGAACAAGATGAAAAATGGACTTTTTTGGTTTCATAAAATGCTTGCAAGAACATAGTGTTTCTTGATAGGCCATGCTCTTTCCATCTCAGTACCATGAATATTGTCCTTCATATACGTCTTATTCATCACACTTCCTATTGTTAGGGCTGGGGCTTTGATTAGTAATGCATTTGCCCCAACGTGTTTTCTTCCACTTATATTTTTCTAAAACCTGTCCGTCCCTGATTTCCATGACTTTTTTTCAGTTTTATATTTTCACTGTCATTAACATCTTAACAAGACTATTTTCCGAATTAAAAGTTTATCTCCTTCTTTCATAAAGAGCATTAGGAAACTTTATGCACCCTACATGATACTTTCTTTCTTTTTTTAGCTAAATAGAATGAGCTATAAGCAACTTAAAGATACATAAGCAATACCTGTGAATTGTTATAGATCAACGGTATTATGTATAGGTTGTTAGTATTCCTATTTTAATATTTCAACTTGGTATTTTAAGGCATTTCATAGATTTAGAACTTTACTTACAATGAAAATGATGATTACTTGATTTTAGTGTAATGAAATGCTTCCCTTCACACACAGACACACACACACACACAATCTGATTTCTTAGAAATGTTTCATAAAATCATGAGGTCTTTCTTCTTGTAGTCACAAATAACATCATAGATCACAAGTTTTCCTACAGCTCTCTTGAAGGTGTGAAAGCTCTCCTCTGTGCTACTTCTTGTGTACTTTAAATATCATTCTGCCTTTCTTACTGCTGTTTATTCAAAGGATTATGCCCCAGATTTTCCCTGGCTAGCTCGTTCCCTCAATGTGAATTTTATTTCATTTATTTTCATAATGGCCATTTGCCATCTTGATCAAGTCATATACTTCCCCAGGCACATAAAATGCCTCCAGAGAGATACGAACCCACAAAGGTTCTGCTTAGAAGCACCCAGACTAATGCATATTGACCCTCCCTGCCTTGCAGACATTTATAGACACTAGAACTTACAGATACACTGTTCCCTTTGTCCCTTTCTTCTATCACATAAGCTCTCCTATTCCCATTTTGATCTGCTGGCAACCTAGTTTAAATGACCCACTTATTTTTATATTGTAAATGAGCACATTGTTGTCTAGAAGTTAATAGTCTACTTGGAACAAACTTAGCTTTATGAATGTTCTCAATATGCATTGGTGCTTTTGCACAGGACCCAGTTCTCCCTTCTGAGGTTTGCACATTATAACCTGAAATGACATACCAAGGACTCCTGGTAGTGAAGCATGTGACAGACCCACCAAGTAAAAAAATATCATTTGCTGAGATTGAATCCTAACTTCTTCATCTGGTTCTGCTTTTGTTACCTTTACTCCAAATGGCCACAATTTGAGGCAGATTTGTCTTCTCCATCCTAAATAGTTGAATACTCTTATATAGCTTTCCTTTGGCCTTGTTGTCATACATTTTATGCAAATTTGATATCTATGAAAGCTAATAGCTGATTTATTTGGTTATCAAATCCTAGGACAGGAAGAGACATTAACAGGTAAACTCAAAATGAGATTTCATCTTGTATTCAAAATCCCTAAAATGTTATGCTTTCTTTGCAGATATCTTGAACTGTGCTAGGTATGTTCATGCTCATAGCAAATAAAGAAATAAGAATTAACTTATAAACAAATGTTTTATAATACACTTTGGACAAAAGAATTTCTTAGAAGGGTCATAGTTCATGAAAGTCTGAAATACAACCCAGAGTATAAGATCATTCTCTGCAGCCTATGAAAAAGTTCATGCCACTGGGATTTAAGCATTATCCTTATGAAAAATTCAGCCTCAATTCATGTTTTTAATAGAGAATCTTGTTACAAGAATACATTATAAACAAAAATTGGAAGTTGTTACTATTCATTCAGCAATGCTATTCAGAAGTGTTCCTTTTAAGAAGATGCATTATGCATGGAAGCATACAGGCTGGAAAAAAAAAAAAAACTCTTATCCTTTGTCCTATTCTACCACATAAGAACACATACTAAGTGCATGTTTTGTAAAATGTGCAACAAAAGCACAGTCCAGTGTAAAGAATGCCAGCTGGGAAATAAAAGTCTCCAGAGAGATGGACAGGGCTAAGAGATATGGTCCAGGAGCCTAAGATTTATAAGACCTCTGGAATCAGACAAGACCTTCTGGGAGTCCTGGTTTTATACCAATTAGCTCTATGACTTTGGGGAAAAATTTGTAATCCTTAATTTTTCTTATCAGTAAGATTGCAATTCTATTGCCTATCAATATAATTGCATATTAATTAAATTAAGGATGAAATTAGATAATGTATATTAAGTTCACAGTTTCTAGCACATAGTAAATGTTCAATAAGTAATAGCTATTTTTAAAAATTGTTATTTCCTAAGAGGTTCAATGCATGGTGCTGTAGGGAGTAATTTGAAGTATATAGACTTTGCCAGAAACCAAATTCAAAGCCAGGAGAATCCTGAAGGCTAGAAATCAGGAAATCCCTGGCATGTTGCAAATGTGCCCCTACCACCACCACCAAGCTTATGAAAGATATTCACTAAATGAGCATGACGCTGTTCTCTACTGAGCCCAGAAAACTTTCTAGTGTTTTCCAACACAATATTGTAGGTACCCTCTGCCACCCAATCAGAATGGGCCTAATTACTATGAGTAAGGATCCAGGTAGAAGAAAATGGGACTAAAATCAGAGAAACAAGAAAAGATGGTTAAAGAAGAGAGGCAGTCTTTGAACTAAAGATAGAAGTAGCAGTCATCTACTATATGAGGTAGCTTTGGGTTTGTGCCAAGAAAGTATTGTTACAGGTACCAATCTGGCCTAACTGTGGCATTGAAATAAAGATAAAATGTTGAAAATGTAACAATACACAAATACAAGATGCAATATTACACAGATTCATCTTACGTGGTTAGTGTTATGGGTTGAATTATGTTCCTCCAAAAAGAAGTGTTGAAATCCTAGCCCCCAGTACCTCAGAATATTGCCTTATTAGGAAATAGGGTCTTTGTGAAGTAATTAGTCAAGATGAGTTCATACTGGAGTAGGATGGGCTTCCGATCCAATGTAACTGGTGTTCTTAGAAGGAGACAGCCATGTGAAGACACAAAATACAGGGAGAATACAATATAAAGATGGAAGCATAGATGAGAGTTATGTTGCTACAAGCTAAGGAACATCTGCGGCCACTAGAAACTGGAAGAATCAAGGAAGGACTTCCTAGAAGCTTCAGAGAGACGGCTTGACTTCTGACTTAGAGCCTCCAGAACTATGAGAAAATAAAATTCTGTTGTTTTGAGCCACCCAATTTGTAGTACTCTAAGATGGCATCCCTAGGAAACTGATATAGTTAGTAAGCAAATAAGAATATCAAATACTCAATCACAATTAGAAGTTTTGGTGCCTGTAATAGGCATTAGGAAAGGTAGACTCAAATCCTCCATCAACATCAGTTTGGGAGGTTAGACAGGCAAGGGGAACTTCCTCTTAGTCAGTAGACTCACTTCACTTTTCTAGAGGCACCACAGGTTTTTCTAGGAGATGAAGGCAGAAGTTTCATGCCCCTTTCGCTGACAGGTAAACAAAATCATACAGACACAGGACCCCGCTTTATGTTTATAGAAAATATCTCAGCAATAAAAGGTTGGGAGCTAGGGTGTGAGTGAAACTTCTCTTGCGGATCCCCCAGGCTGTTACTCATGTCATCTGTGGTGGGCAGATAGTGGGCTCCCAAATATTTACTTCCTAACCCCCCAAATCTGTGAATGTGCTACCTTATATGAGAAAGGGAACTTTGCAAATGTAATGGAATTATGAGATGGAGCAATTATCTTGGATTACCCAAGTGGGTCCAATCTAATCACAGGAATCCTTAAAGCAGAAAAACCAGATATTCCAGTTGCCGTTACAGGAAGATTTGATCACCAAAGAAGGTCAGAGAGAAGTGACATTGTAGACTTTGAAGATGGAGGAAGGGGCAGTGAACTAAAGAATGTGGGTGGCTTCTAGAAACTGGGAAAGGTAAGGAAATGGATTCATGCCTAGAGACTCCAGAAGAAATGCAGCTCTGCCAACACCTTGGTTTTAGCCCAGTGAGACTCATGTTGCACTTCTGAACTGCAGAACTATAAGATATTAAGTTTGTGTTATTCAAGCTGCTAAGTTTGTGATAATTTGGCAAGTGTATGGGTGTTGCCAGGCTTTGGCAGGATCTCTGTAGGCATAGACTCTCTGACAACAGAATATCACACCAGAACCCTCTGTTGTCTTCACACTCTCCCTACTCTCCTACCATGTGCTCCTCTCTTTCAGTCCTCTTTGTCTGTTCCTCCACCTCAAATTCCCACCTCTTCTAGGTTCCTGGAACATGTCCTTTTATACCCCCAAGCTGTCTCATCTTTTGGATACTGGGAATCTTTGGCATACCAGCTATTCTCTCCCCACCCATTTCCATTGCTGAGAAAGGGCATTTGCTGAGATGTAGAAAGGAGATATCTTTTAAAATAATTTTTTACAATGTTTATACATTCTAAATTTGGGGGACCTAAGAATAAAGTTCCATTGCTTTTCCCTTGCTAAGGCACTGATTGTACATCTTGATGTGTTCGTTTTTCACAACTCTGCTAAACTGTAGCCAAATCAATCCTGTAGCACTTTGCGCAAACCTTTGAAACACTCAAAAAGGACAGATAAGGGTTCATTTATTTCAAAAGAATAGAAATGTTTCCTGAATTGCCATCAGTCCCAAAATGCTTTATTTTCTATTTGAAACAACCATATTAAAATGTTTTTGTGGATGACGATGCAACTCAAATGGAAAAGAAAAATAACATAAACGATTTAATGTTTTCAAGCAACTGCTCGATACTTAGTACAGTTAAAAGAAGAGCATTTTTGAGTGGACATGAGTGAGAATTCACAATCTGTAAGTGGCACAGGATGAGTTGTGAAATGTCAGCTGAAGTGGCAGGATGAGTGGCACAGGTTGAGTTGTGAAGTGTCAGGGGACTCCTTCCCCTTCCCTTGGGTTCTTTTCCCATCTGGAGTCTAAACCTAGTGGTTTCCAACATGGTGGAGAGGGCTCACCCCAACAGCAGAGAACCTGACCTTAAATTGCTAGGTCCAGAGAAACATTATTCTTGATGTGAAACAGATGGTTTTTACCTCACTCCCACCCTTATAGAAAAAATGTCTGATTGAGGATGAAGTGGAAGAGGGGGTGCATGGGGCCAGGGAATGCAGTAGTGATAATCTCAAGGACAAAACAGTATAAGGAGTGAGAAACTGAATAAAGTTTGTGTCCCTTGAACTCCTAGAGAAGAATTCTGAGGGGGCAGGGATGAGAGAGGTTGGAAGAGAGGGAACAAAACTCAAGACTGTCCTCATGAAGTTTAGAGGGCATTTGAAATAAGAGGGTTCAGAATTGTTTCCTGTCTGCACCTTTAGAAAGCCAACCAGCAAATTGGTCTCACATAACTGGGTTTGGAGGAAGCCAGAGAGATGGCAGCATGGCACAAATAGTCTTATGATGGGCCCCAGACCCTCACCAAGCCTATAGTAGAATGAATAGTGCCCACCCTACCCCCCCAAAAAAAGATATGTCAACATCTTAAACCCTGGATCCTCAAAAAGGGGTCTCTACAGATTTAATTAAGGATTTGAAGATGAGATCATCATGAATTATCTGGGTGAGCCTTAAATTTAATGACATGTGTACTTATAAGAGACAGAAGAGAAGACAAACACAAGGAGACGAGAAAGTCACGTGAATAAGGAGGGAGAAACAAGTTCTGCCACCATAAACCAAGGAACAACTGGAGACATCAGGAGTTGGGAGAGTCGAGAAATATTCTCCCACAGAAACTTGAAAAGGTTCTGTCAACCTGTTGATCATGTACTTCCAGCCCTCAGAGCTGTGAAAGAACATATTTCTGTCATTTTAAGACACAAAACATATGCTAATGTGTTAAGGCAGCCCTAGGAAACTAAGATATAACTCTTGGTAGTGATTGAGGATTCATAAGCTTTTTGTATACCTGGAGTGAGTAGCTAATGTGCAGCCAGCTCCAGATAGGGTGTGCTTCCAGGGTAGATAGAAGCAGCTGGATCACCTATAAGGGATGGGCGAATAAGAGAAGCTGCATTCCTGTGGGATTTTCAATCTCCCATGATTAGGCTGCACTGGAGCCAGACATGCCACCCACCAAAGCAATCATTAGGTATCACCTACATGATGAGTGCAGACTACAGAGATATTAGTTGCTGACCACAATGTAAGAATCTGAAGAGGAGGAAGTCCAAGGAATGAACACCACTCCTACCCTCACAACTGACCCTCACAACATACTGGGGCTATGTCATAGTCCCAGTGAGTTCCTTAGTACCAACAAGAAGAGCAGGAGAGGAACTCAGCTGAACCCAAGAAACGATTCTAGATTTCACCAAGAAATCACTGGATTTGAACTGAATTACACTTAACCACCTATATAAAGTTAAGACCAAGAGAAAAATTGGGGACTTCAAAACAGAATGAACAGATTGTTCTAGAAATAAAAATCCAACTTTGGACACCTGAATTTTGATTACTGCTATAAACAAGAATCTGTCTCCTACTTAACTACAAAACAAGTGATTTAAATTATTCAATTGTATAAAAATAACCTACAATAAATACCCTTTAATAGTACATAAATACACTTAAATTTTTGTGATGTGCTTTAGATGTTTACCTTCCTTACTGGGATGTAGGCCCAGGAAAGGTAAGCCTATTCCCAACTTCCAGGCAGTAGAGGTGGTTTTTGCAATTTAATCATGATCACTTGGTTTTCTTTTCTGTGAATCACATGTTGGAGACAGGTGGCATGGTCCTGGTTAGTGAGACATAAAAGGGAGTTTGCTAGGAGGTATTTGCAAATGATCTTTGGTCATAAATTTTCCCTTTTGTGACTGCACATGATGTTGGGAGATGTGTCATTCATCTTGTGACTGTAAAAGACAAAAATGACAAGCAGATGATGGCAGAAAAGAAAGAGGGGAAAAGCCTGGGTCCTTGAATTTGCGTTTGAGCTCCTGAATGAACATCTCTGGATCAACCTATCTCCAGACATATTGTTTCATGAGGTAATAGACCTCTACTTCTATCCTATGTGTTTAAGAAAATCCTAACTAATTAAAAATAAAATGAATTGTTAAATCCTGGGACAAACCACTTAGAGAAAACTTTAAGTGAAGAAAAAGTACAGGAGTTCTGTAAAAGTAATTTCATTTTAAATGAGAAAAAACAGTGAATACTAGTAACTAAATGCAGGTCACAGTATAAAATAAATGAAAATGAATTCTAACCTCGTAATGCAGACAAAGCTAATATGTCAATAAAAACTGATGAAAAGCAAAGTATAAAGTGCAATAAATTTGAATAAATTCCTTCACACATATCTATTGTATATACATATCAATATTTCCATAAAAATTAAGGGAACGTTAAAGACATTCTTGGATGTACAATGAAAATGATCATTTTTCTGAACATTAGTGCATAGCAAGCAAAAGAAAAAAAATGAGTTTTAATAGAAATTAGGCTCAATTAAAAAACAGTGCTATTGTTTTTGATACATGGAGTATTGTGGGATGCTAATATATTCAAATCTAAAATGCTAAGGGACTAATTCAGAGTCTGTGTGACTGCTGTTGTGTGATGGATGAAGTGCTGTCATGTGATCAAAGCAAAGCTCACTGCAGCCTTGACCTCCTTGGCTCAGGCAATCCTTCTGCCTCAGCCTTCTGAATAGCAAGTAGCTGGGACTACAGACATACCACCATACCCAGCAAATCTTTTCTTTTTCTTTCTCTCTCTCTTTCTTTCTTTCTTTTCTTCTTTCTTTCTTTCCTTCCTTCCTTCTTTCTTTCCTTCTTCCCTCCCTCCCTCTCTTTCTTTCTTTCTTTCTTTTTCTTTTTTTTTTTGAGAGATGAAATCTCACTATGTTGCCAGGCTGATCTTGAACTACTGGGCTCAAGCATTCCTCCTGATTCGACCCCCCAGAGTGCTGGGATTAAAAGCATGAGCCACTGCTCCCAGTCTTGGATTACATTATTAATAAATTACCCTGGCTAAGAAACTTCCTCTTAATTCAATGATACTTTTACTTTCCTTGTTTCATCACTGGGAAATCACATCATTTTTACTGTCTTATCCCACAATATCTTTTACCTTTGGCAGTGAAAAGTGCAGGAATATTTGTTTATAGTTAGGAGGAGGATTTTGTTAGAAATGTACACAAAAACTGAAACCTCTCTGGGTAAGTAAGTGTAGTAGTTAATAGATCTGGAAATGCTTTGGAAATTGTAAAGTGCTACACAGAAGTGTACGTAATTAGTTACTTCAATAAAGAATTAGAATTCAAACCATGCAATTACTCTTAAAAAGTATGTCAAAAGGTATGATTTTGACTGCATAGCTATCAAAAAATTGCATAACAAAATGATAACAACTTAGTGTTTAGTGTTTCCAGTGGTTATATAATAGATCAAGAGCATTCTCACACTGAATCTGAGAGGGAAGTAGTCTATACCTTGGGAGGAAAATTCAGTTTCCAAATGATCTAGGTAAATAAATAATTGACCCAGAAGACGCTGATGAGGTTCAGTAAGAGAATCTTCAAGAAATAACCCTAGAGTAAGAAAATCCAATGATGGGAAAGGGAAGAAAATTCCATTCAAGTGATACCTCTCCAAAGAAACCTTTTCAACTGTCTTCCAGCTTGGCCATTCAGCATGTCTTCTACACTAGATGAATGCTAGCCAAAATTTAATACAGAAAACTTTATAGGTTTTGTGTATGAACCAAATAGTGTTACACTTAGTTACTCTCATACTTAGAGCATGATTAATACCATACCAAGAATGTGATTAAGAATATTTTAACTATTTTCCCTGTATACTATTTCTTGCTCATCAAGTAAACTATAAATTCATAAGGCAGTGGTTGTATTTTACTATTCCCATTTTTTTCCCAACAACCCAGTGCTAAATACATGCAACATACTGAATAAATACTTTACCACTAGTTGTATAGTGATTAAGAGCACAAATTTAGACATTTGCCATGAAATTTTAAGTCTGCCTCTCGCCCTTATTCCCATATGAACTTGGATGGGTCATTTAAATTTTCTGGCCATCACTTTTATTATTACAGGTGATGTAAAGTAATTTATGTAAAGCTCCTGGTAGGAATAAATGCCCCAAAAGACAGATTTTTTTATTACAGTATTATGACCAAGGGGAAATGTTATGTGCAGGCAAACAAGTCTAGAAAAAGGCCACAGTTACTAAAGGTCTAGAAAAGACAGTCTTTGTGGGATAAGTAGGAGATGTGGTCTCATAGCCAAGACATGGAAAACTAATGACACAATGACCCCAGCTACTTTGAAGACATTACCTACCTATATATTAGTGTCTACCTAATATGTAAAAGAAATAAAGGCAATTATAAGACAACATGAAAGATTTTGGGTAGATACAAAAAGAACATTTCAAAGACTGTTATAACATTAGAATAGATTGTAGATAAAAGTTGTAAAATTCCTTGAGATAATGAAGATAGTCTGTGGAACAGAATAAGACAAAAAAAAAGAAAAGAAAAAAGTTTGTGC
Source organism: Cephalopachus bancanus (assembly GCA_027257055.1). Taxonomy (NCBI): domain Eukaryota; kingdom Metazoa; phylum Chordata; class Mammalia; order Primates; family Tarsiidae; genus Cephalopachus; species Cephalopachus bancanus. The sequence goes on from JAPVLO010000045.1 coordinate 4,263,664, forward strand.
AATTTTTATGACTAAAAAGTATCTTAAATGGAGTAAAGAAATGTAAACATAAGAAATTGAGATTCATCAAATATGAGCTATAGTTAGAAATAATATCACAGCTGAGAAAAAAATAAGATGTAGTTAATGTAATTTACAGTGTCAATTGAGATGAAGAAAATATGACTACGGCACAAGAAGGAAGAGAGATAACTTAAATATAGACTTCATTAGAGCCCAGCTTATACCTAAGATGCTGTTATGTTAACAAGTTTCAGTGATATGCCTTACAAAACCTATCATCTAGATTTGATTTATAGTTTCCTCAGAGTAGTCTGAATACAGTTGCAAGCCTGTCCTTTTTAAGCTTGCCCTTAGCAAGTTGACTTGCTAAACTTACTTTTGTATGCCTTTTTCTACACTACCCTCTATTTCTCACCTAGATTCTAATTTTGTCTCTGTCAAGGCAGCTACTCTTTTAAACTCATCTCAAGATATATGTCCTTTGGAAAATCTTCCTAATTTCTCAGGAAAACTAGACAATATCCACTGTGTCAAATATCTGACTCATAAAAAGACCTCCTTATCTATTCATAAACCAACATTTGATAATAAACAAGTCAGCTGGGCACAGTGGCTCATGCCTGTAGTCCCAGCACTTTGGGAGGTGGAGGTGAGAGAATTACCTGAGCCCAAGGAGTCAAAACCAGTCTGCACAACTTGACAAGACCTTGTCTCTACACTAAATTTTTTAAAAATTAGCCAGGCATGAGAGTGTGCACCTATAGTTCCTGCTACTTGGGAAACTGAAGGAAAAGGATCACCTGAGCCCAGCAGGTTGAGACTGTGGTGACCGTGAGTGTGCCACTGCACTCCAGCCTGGGTGACAGAGTAAGACTCCAAATCAAGCAATCAATCAATTAATCAATAATTTAAGAAGAAACCATGAACAATACTCTTGGTTATAGGATGAAATTTAGTATAAATGTCACTCTTGGATCTCAGTCATCATTAACTAGGATGAAACCATTTTATTATTGCTTATATTTGACTATAAAATATTCCACAATGTAGATTAATGATCTTTTAGCAATCTGAAAAACTCTCACTATATAGAAACACTTAAGAATTCTCTTCATAAAAATTTTATTTGCCCACATGCTATAACATTTTGGTGAAGTCAAGTCATTGCTGGTCACATTAACATGCCTACTTACATAAGCATTTCTTCTTTTTCTATTTATTTATTTTAATTTTTAAATGTTTTTTTAATTTTAAAGATGTGGTGTACAATTCATGATTAGGTATACAAACGTTGATTATGCAGGCACCCTTGTTGATGAGGTGTGCCTCTCCCTCCCCTAGCAATTTCCCTCAACTGCCAATCCCACAACCCCTACCCTGGCAGTTTCCTACTACTGCCAATCTCTTTCTTATAGTATTATGATAATTGTATAAGGTCCACTGATGAGTGAGAACGCATGGTACTCTGTTTCTGTGATAGATCACTGAGTATGATAGACTCTCTAAATCCATCCAAGTTGCTGCAAAGTCCATATGTTTGTCCTTCTTTATGGCTGTATAATATTCCATTTTGTATATGGACCACATTTTTTTTTTTATTCAGTCCAGCTTTGATGGGCAGCATGGTTGGTTCCATGTTTTTACTATTGTGAACAGAGCTGCAGCAAACATGTGCGGGTATCTTTTTTGTAGAATGATTTGAGTTCCTCCAGGTATATTCCTAGTAGGGGAATTGCTGGATCATATGAAAGGTCAATTTCTAGTTCTTTCAGAAATAACCACAGTCTTCCAAAGGGATGCCTAGACATTAGTTGCTATTTGAAAATTCTGTCAGGAGAAGCTTGTTCTGTGCTTTAATGGGAACCTAGCAACATTTCTCTTTTTCTGATTGCAAAAAACTAATCACATTTTTATTAGCATCATGATACCACACTAATATTTCTTATCTTTTTTCTGATGCATGGAAGAAAGAAATAAGGTTTCTAGTGATGTTGAAACCTTTGGAGCATAAAAGGCAGTTCCAAGTAGAAAACCATCAGAAAAATGATTATTAGAGAAAATATGCTTAAAGGAAGAACTGTGGAGATTCACAGTGACTTCTGATGGCCAGATGCCTGAAAATAAAAATCTGATAGCAAATTAAGAACACAAGTGTGTCAGAAAGAAGCATCCTAATTATGGTTCTGTAAAAATTGGCAGCCGGGCTCGGTGGCTCAGCCTGTAATGCCCTGCCCTTGGGAGGCTGAGGTGAGTGGATTGCCTGAGCCTGCGGTTCGAGACCCGCCTGGACAGCGAGACTTCATCTCTACAATAAATCAAAAAATCAGCAGGGTGTGGTAGTGCATGCCTGTAATTCCGGCTACTTGGAAGGCTGAGGCGGAAGGATCGCTGGAGCCAAGCAGGTGGAGTCTGAGGTGGCCGGGAGCGGCCACTGCACTCCAGTCTGGGTGACAGAGTGAGACTCCAACTCGAAAAAAACCAAAACAAAACAACAACAACAAAAATTGGCTATATGAATTATAAGTCATAACATCTAAGAATAAGTAAATTGCAGGTGCTTTTGTCCTTGCATGTACCTTTCTTTTATGTTCCCTTCTGTGGTACTGCCATCATTTAATATTCTAGAATGGTATTAATAAAAGTTTCTGATTACCAAAATGGTAAACTATAATGAATTTAATGTAACTCATTTTAAAGAATGGATTCTTTTTTTCATTTCCTCTAACTTTCTATTAAGACTGCATAATATGACTGGTGCATAGTCCAACTCTGAACAAAATTATGATTAATAAACTACATTAATATTAATAAGAACTGTAAATTTAGGAACCAAGTAGTCAAAGAAGATATTTATATTCTTGCTCTGAAAGTATTAAACATGTATTGTTTCCACAAATCAATACAAAGGACAGCTCAATAGGAAAATGGGCAAAAGACTAGAACTAGGGTTTCAGAAGAAGCATATCTACAAATTTAGATGACCCATAAATATGTGAAAAACTGCTGAACCTCATTAGTTATCAAATGAATGCAAGTTAAGAACAATGTAATAGTGCTACAAACATACTAGATTGCTAAAGTAAAAGTGTAAGATACTGACAACAAGTGGTGATAAGGATGTGAAGCAGCTAGAACTCTCAATTCCTTCTGGGAGTGTAAATTGGCACAACTCTGAAAAACTCCCTGGAAATAGTTGTGTAGTTATAATTTTCTTTTAAGTACTTCATTGTGAATAACTATGTGTATATGCAGGTAATCTATATCCTAGATGCAGTTAATTAACATTTCAAAGATTCTAACTAGAAACTGACATTCTAACAGTAGTTAGTTAGCTTTTGAAACATTCTAATCAGCAGTTTGCTTTCCCAGGGCTAACAAGCATTGCAAAAATGAAAGTGCCTTCTAGAGGGTTTCTAACTGGCAAAAAGTGTACCTATGCGAAATAATTTGGTAAAATGAGTAGTGTTTGAGAAGGTAGATGCGTAGATATGTTCTGCAGGCATCTTTACCTTTCCAGGCATAAAATAAAAGAATCTGGTACGTCCAGCAGCTTAACATCTTCAAGTTATGTCTTAGAACCAGAACTCAGTTCCCAGTTCTCTCCCTCATGGGTAATTTTATAACTGATTCAGCTTTTAGGTTGACTTTTCCTGCCATCAACATGAACTTTTCATGTAAGATGCTTGTAGCGAACTCAAAATGACAAAGAAAGTGAACTTCAGGAGCTAGCAGAAGTGGTTATATGACTGTGTCACTTGCCAACATGTGCTCCATATTTGGCAAACTTTAATCTGAGACTTGTGGCAAGGTTGTGAGAGCCCATACTTATTGTTCTCACCCACCTCCAGTCCTCTGAGGCTGTCAATATCTTCAAAAAACAACTGGACAATTATAAAAGACAAACTGCCTTAGGTGAGTTCACAACAAATAGAGATTAAAACTCCTGAAAGTGAAATCTGTAAGCATTGCCAGTAGAAAATGGCAACTAAAGTCATTAAGGTACTTATATGATGTACAAAATAATCAAACTTTTAATTTTGATCTATTAATTGAAATCATAGACATAGTCAAGCATAAACATGAAAAGTAATCTAATAAAAGAGTACAATAAGAAGTTGGGGTACTTTCAAAACCTACTAAGGGAACCCCCAAAACATAGAATTTATTTGTAAAAAATTGTATATTTATTCTTACGTGTTTAAACTTCAGTTACCTTCAAAGTACTCTACATTTGATGCAATACGCCTATTGAGACACTTTTTCCACTGCTCAAAACAGTTTTTGAACTCATCAATTTTGATGTCTCAGTGTTTCTGCCATTTTTGGTTTCTCCTCTCCCACATCGGCAAAATGCTTCCCTTTGAGGATTTTTTTTTATCTAGGGAGACAAACAAAAAGTCATCTGGGGTGAGATCAGGTGAAAAGGGAAGGTGGGGCATGGGGGTCGTGTTGTTTTTGGTCAGAAACTACTGAACACTCAGGGTGCTGTGGGCAGGTGTGTTCATAAATCACCCATCATGAAAAGAGCAAATGTGTTGAAAGAATCTCAGCAAATATATAATATATATTAATATATATATATGTATATATTAAGTGAAGCCAAACACATCCTCTCACAACAATGCTAACTGATAAACTGTACACTGATGTTGATGGGTTCCTAGAACATGTACCTACCTGGGGAAGCCTGTACTACAACAGACTCTCCCTCCAAAAGATAATTCCATTTTGGGGGGGACCCTACCCTCATATTTCTTAACCACCTGATATATTTCAGGCACAGTGTTCAATGCCTCAGGAGAATATAATGTTAAGTCAGTCGGTCCCTGACCCCAAATGACTAGCAATCCAATGAGGAAGACAGATGCATCAATTACAATCAATGCAGGGGCTCTAATAAGAGACACACACAGTTCAGTAGGCATCCAGGTAAAGAAAGGCTTCATTCATATGAGTCACATCAAGATACAATTTTATTTTGTTTAAGAGCAAAGGAAGGAGAGTTATCATCTGTAAAATAAAAAATTAAAATAAAAAACAAACAAACCTCAGGATCATGTTTAATTCAGGAAAGCAGGAAGTCAGGGGTATCTGCAGCCCGAAACATAGGAGAGTTTGGGGTAAAGAAGCACAGAGAACATTCATGCTTTTCAAGGCTAACATCTCAGTTTCTCCATTTTCTAGTTATTTACCCGACAACTTTAATTAGCCTCTCTGTACTGCAGCTTTCGCATCCACATATAGGAAATCAAAGTAGTTCTACCTCACAGTTGTTGTGATTACTAGATAAGTGAAAATACACGCCGGGCTCGGTGGCTTAGCCTGTAATCCCGCGCCTTTGGGAGGCTAAGGTGAGTGGATTGCCTGAGCCCGCGGATTCGAGACCCGTCTGGGCAGCGAGACCTCATTTCTACAATAAAAATAAAAAGATCAGCTGGGCGTGGTAGCGCATGCCTGTATTCGGCTACTTGGAAGGCTGAGGCGGAAGGATCGCCGGAGCCCAGCAGGTCGAGGCTGCGGTGGCCGGGAGCGGCCACTGCACTCCAGTCTGGGCGACAGAGTGAGACTCCAACTCAAAAAAAAAAAAAGTTAGAACACACACACATATATATGTAGATATAGATATATATAGATATCTATATATATCTATATATATCTATATCTACATATATATATATATCATAGCAAACAAAACATGGCACATATTAAGCATTTAAAAACCAAACTAGCCACTATTATATTTTATAATAGCTTTGTATTAGTTTGCTAGGGCTCCTATAACAAAGTACCACAGATTGGATGGCTAAAACAATGGAAATTTATTTCCTAACAGTTCTAGAAGTCAGGGATCAGGGTGTTGGCATGGTTGGTTTCTTCTGAAGTCTCTCTTTTTCTGAGGCATGTAGGTGGCAATCTCTTTCCTGTATTACCACATGGTCTTCCCTCTGTATGTGTCTATGTCCTGATTCCCTCTTCTTTTAAGAACACCAGTAATTCTAGGTTAGGGCCCACCCTACTGACCTCATTTTATTTTAATTACTGCTTAAAAAGACCTGGGAAGGGAAACTTAAACAAATGAATTTTGGCAGAACAAAAATCAGCCCATAGCAAACATACAGGAGATACTAGCAGGGTATCTATCTTAGCAGTGAGAAAGATTTAAATTTTTTTTGCTGCTGTTGTTTGGTTTTATTTGTTTTGTTTCTAAGAATTCACCTTAAATTTGGGTCCTGATGACACTTTCAGTTAACCTCTCCTCCAGCATCAGCGGCCACACCTCCCTGGAGGCTGAATATGGGAGGTAAACAGATGGAAGAGTGGGGTGCTAGAAGAGAGTTTAGGAATTAGATAAACCAAGAGATCAAGGAGAGAGTAAAAGAGAGAGGTCCCAAATAAAAACTGTCTCTTTCTCAGTTTCAATTTGTACTTTCAAAGTTACTGTCCTCATCTTGACTATAAATTGGGCTTTCAGATTGCTTAGGAGTGGGGAATAGTAGAAGCCAAGTAAAGCAACCTGATCACAATAATTTTATTATCATCTTTTAAAATATTGTATTGCTACAGATAAACAGGATCACTCTTTTAAAGAGCTTGCTGGATATCTTGAGTTTGGATTTTATCTTGCAAATTATAGAAAGTGACAGATGTTTCTAGATACATTGAATTTGAATTGTATCTTGTGAATGATAGAAAGCTGACAGATGTTTCTAGATAGATAATTAATATAGTCACATTTTTGGAAAATGTAATCTTTGAAATCTCACAAGGAGGAAGTAACTGGAGGAGAAAATGACTGATGGCAGAGCATCCAAATGAAGTTGCATGACACATGCTTACAATAAAGCAAAGGCAAAGGAGACACAGCTGGATTAAGAAGATGAAATCTAATCTCAAATGGGCAGAGTTAGGGTGAGTGAAAAGTAGCAATTGCTGATTGTGGATTGCAAATCAGGAAACGACATTTTGGTTAACGAAGATGGAGAATATAGGAAAATAAGCAAATCTGCGAATAAAGCCCATCCTGCAGGTATGGAGTCATTTTTAGACATGTTGAGTTTTAGAAGTCTATGGGACAACCAGCTGCTGATGGCCAGAGGTCAGCTGGAAATAGATTTGGCACCCAAAGTAGAGATATATGGTATGACAATTAAGTTTGTGAACTCATTCTAGAAAAAGTGCTGCATGCTTCATTGCTGAATATCACTACAGTCACCCTCGAAGTACTACGCCTGGGAAGCTATGCACTGATGCCAGCATCTAGACAACCTGTCAAATCAATTCTGGAACTCTTTCCTGAAATGGCCATCAGAGCTGTTGTTGTATTACCCTTGATGTCCTGAATGTCATCAAAATGTCTTTCCTTCAATATTTTCTTTATCTTCAGGTAAAGAAAAAAGTCATTGGAGGCCAGATCAGGTGAGTAGGGAGGGTGTTCCAATACAGTTATTTGTTTACTCGCTAAAAACTCCCTCACAGACAGTGCTGTGTGAGCTAGTGCATTGTCATGATGCAAGAGCTCCTTTGGGACCATTTTTGCATGCACCTTTCTCATGCCAAGATTTTTCTGACTGCTTCTCTATTGATGTTTATATGGTCTGCCATGCTTCTCACAGTCAGCCAACAATTTTGATGCATAATTCAATTAATTTTTTCAATGTTTTCATCAATATTGCTTGTTACTGGCCATCCTGACCTATTTTCATCAGGCACACTTTCTCTCCCCTCAGAAAAAATGTTTAATCCATTTGTATACTGACTTTTTTTCATTTTAGCATTCCCATAAATTTGGACTAATATGTCCCTTATTTCACTTCCACTCTTGCCAAGTTTATCAAGAAATTTAATGTTTGTTGATTGCTCTACTTCAAATTCCAACATTCTCACAATGGTACACAAAAACACGCAACAACAGTAATGAATGCCACTCAACAATACACCGCCTCACATCAACATGATCACAGCTGTGAACCACCGATATACCAAGGTTATGAAACCTTACTGGGTTGTTTAGACAGTGCTGCTAATGTAAGCGCACAGTGGCAAGTTCATGAACTTAATTGTCAGACAACGTATATAGTTGGTAATGTATTACTTTCTGATTATTAATCTTTGAATTGGTGATACCAACCAGGAGGAGGAAGTAGAATGAGAAGAAAAGACAGCCATGGGCATCCTATCTAGAATGAGGCAAAGGCAGGAACAAGGGAAACACAGGAGAGAAAGTAGGTGGTGCCCAATGGCTAATGAGGAAGGACATGAGAAGGAACACAACTTACACACATGAAGAGAAGCAAGATCACCACATAGTTGACTATGCCTTATAGTTCTCCATTTTCTACCCCAAGACATGCACAAATCCTGTTTTATATCAGGCTCATAATACAGTTTGGGTAGTAATTAAACCATATGAGCTATGGAGCCAGCTGATTCAATATCCAGCATTACTACTTGCTAGGTAAGCAGACTTGAACTAATCCCAGAACCTCTTTTTCCTTCAGCTTTCTTGTTTATGAAATGAAAGTAATAGAATTACCTGTAACATGGTGCTATTCATAAGAAATGATAAACCACGTGTACAAGGTTTAACACTCATTAAGTGTTGTCATTAATGTGGACCAAAGTTACCAGGTTATTAGATGGTTTGAACTTAAAGTATGCCTTACAGTGAGTCACTAGAGAGAGTCTGCTGGATTAATATGAAAGTGAATCAATGCATCTCTTTTTTAAAAAATTACTACACAACTTAGTATGAATATGTTTAGCTGATTCCTTTCCATGTTAAGTATTATATAGAAAGAAATCTGCCCAGGAATCTTGTTCAGCATCATCTATACATTGCTAACACTCAATTAAGCCAGTGTAGGAAAATAACTAAATAAAAAACTTAATTTTCTAAGGTTCTTATGGTTTGAGGTTTTACATTTAGGTCTCTGATCCATTTGGAGTTAACCTTTGTGCATGGGGATAGATAGGGGTCCTGTTTCAATCTTCTGCATGTGGTCAACCAGTTTTCCCAGCACCATTTACTGAATAGGTTCTTCTCTCCCCAGTGGTAGGTTGTGGAGGACTTGTTGATGAGTTAGTTGAGAAATTGAGGTTTTGCTTCTGGAATCTCAATTCTATTCCATTTGATCTATATGGCTGTTCCTATACCAATACAAAGCTGTTTTGATGATTGTAGCTTTATAGTAAAGTTTGAGGTCTGGTAATGTGATACCACCTGCTTTGTTTTTTTTGCTGAGGATTGTTCTGGCTATTCTTGGACGTTTGTGTTTCCATATGAATTCTTGTGTTGTCTTTTCTAGGTCTGAAAGAATGTTGCTGATAATTTGATGGGTATTGCATTGAATTTGTAGATTGCCTTAGGTAAGATGGACATCTTCACAATGTTGATTCTTCCAACCACCTAACTCCAGTCAGAATGGCAATTATCAACAACTCAAAAAATAACAACTGCTGGAGAGGGTGTGGCGAAAAGGGAACACTTCTACACTGTTGGTGGGAGTGTAAACTAGTGCAACCTCTGTGGAAAGCAGTGTGGCGATTCCTAAAATCTCTAAATATCAACCTCCCATATGACCCCGCAATCCCCCTACTGGGAATATACCCTAAAGAACTCAAATTACTCTATAAAAAAGATACCTGCACACGTAGGTTTATTGCAGCACTGTTCACAATAGCAAGAACCTGGAAACAACCATGCTGCCCATCAAGAGGACTGGATTAAAAAAATGTGGTACATATACATGATGGAATACTACGCAGCCATAAAAAAGAACAAAATCATGAATTTCACAGCAACCTGGGTGGAACTAGAGTCTATAATACTGAGTGACCTCTCACAGAAACAAAGATCTGAGTATCACATGTTCTCACTCATATAATGGACCTTGAACATCCAATGTAATACTGTAAGAAAATGACTGACGGTACTGGGAAACTGTGCGGGGGATGGGATTAAAAGTCGCAAATATCTGTCTGGAGATGGGGAAACACCTCTTATCAACAGGGTGCCTGAATGAAACGTAATTGTACACCTAACCCTTAACTGTACCCCACAAAACCATAATAAAAAATATTGATTTAATAAAAAAAAACCTTAAGGTAGGATATTCAAATACACAAATTCCTACTTGCATACCTTCTAATAATTAGAAGCAAGGAGACTCTTATGGGCATATGGTTAGACAACTTAAATGGCTTTATCTCTGGAGAAATGTTATTATTAAGCAAACTTGGGTCTATATTATTATGAAATGTTCTTATCATTCATCAATTATTAATGTCTGTAGCATACTCAGAGTAGCATATTTATTTTCACTTAGATTTTCCCCTAATATACAATAAGCAGGCAGGAATCAAAATCCACAAGCAGTGGTTTCAGTGTAGCACCTCTGGGCTACATTCCTCTTCTATATTGACTATGGCCTTCACAGTTTATGTAAGGCATGATTGCGTGATTTACTATTCAGCATTTTTTTTCCAGATATTTCAGAGAAAATAAAGAGCTTGTGTGTTTTCTCCCCTTTCACATACATAAGAGTACTCAGAACTGGAAATGATTGAAATCTGGGCAGATCAGTGCAGGAGTGGGGCTCAGGTGGGTCTTGGCCATCATCCTTTTCAACTGAGATTTTCAGCCCAGTGTGTTATTATAGGGTGAGAGAATCCAGTTTTCTGGCAATTTACATGTTACCTCATATTCACTCTGCATTGAGGACTCACTGTTTAGCCCTCTACCAGCACCTGACACATCTTTCCTTTCATGTCTCCTTGGTCTCTTCTTCATCTCTCCTTGCACCAATAATTTTTATTCCAATTCCTTTTTTAATATTAATTCTGATATCAATAGAGACAAGTCCTTAAACTTCTGTTGAATTCCTTAGGACATTCAACCTTCCCCAGACTTACAGGGAGTGGGATGAAGCAAACAAGCTGAATAGAAATCCGTCAAACTGCAACACACTGACCCCTGTCATATGTCTGAATCAGTTTCCAGGTGGGGATAACTATGTTCCTTGATCAGGGTAGTATTAAAGCTGTATATAAGAAAAAGCAAAATTTATGAGTCTGTGGTAAATACCAGAAGGGGAATGAGTCATCATGTACTCTCAGAAACCATTGTGTTAACTCAGCAGGGGCCAGGTAGAAAGAGTTTTCTGGTAAACAGCTGTTCCTATTTACCTCTAGCTCCATTTTTCCAGTCATTTTGAACATCTTGTGGAGGGGATTAAAATTCATGGACTGACTCTAAGGGATCAAACTGCTAATAACATATGCATTAAATCCAGAGGTCATCATTTGCTCCAGATTGAAGACTTCACTTGAACTTGGATGTAGAGCTATTACAAAGTCCTCCATGGTCTATAGTTTAATGACAATCTTTAATTCATGAGCTGGTCTGATTAAAAAGTCACATTTTCTCAATTAAAAGTGTTAAAGCATTAATTTAATTTAGATCATATTTTCATTTTATCTCATAGATTTTGAAAGACCTGATTTTAAAAAACTGATGTTAATAAATCTAATAGATTGACCATCCAGTAGATGAGAAAAAAAAAGTCCATAAAATATATTTGGGGACTTTAACTGTCTGTTCTTATTTTGTTACAACTAAATGTGATTTAAAAAAATCCTCAGAGTTAGAGAGCATATATTTACAATCCTTTCTCCCCATCCTGCAAAAATCTACACCCATAACACTAGACCTGGCAGGTACTTTAATACAACAAATAGTTACCAGTTGCTAGGATGTGGTCAACAATAGAAGTATGTATAAGATCCAGAGATTGTGAAGAAAACAGAGTGACTAATTTAGGGTGGAAATGTAGAGATGGAGAAGTATCATAGAGGAAGAAGGGATGGATGAAGGGGTTAACAAACTCTTTTCTCGCTGCACAAATGAGAATCTAACCTTTGGTTACCTTCTAACAATTTTACTTGGAGCCAGGTAAGATAGTGCCTATTAACCACATTGCAAGGCAACCTTACTTAGGGTACAATGACCTCTGATAAACTGTATTTAGACTGGGAGAACAATAAGTGAACTACAAATACCAGATGGGGGAGCCATAGCTTTGAGCTTCTCTGAGTACAGTGACCCCTGGAAGCAGCAACTATAGAATTTCTACAAGATATATTGACCCTATGAGGCAGGTGGTTTTTTCTGTGCCAGAACAGCACCTGAACTTGCCCAGATGTGGATTTCGTCTTCCTGCCTCTAAGCTTCTGTAAGCTGTTTGTGCTGCTGCATCGTAAGAGCTCTTTCCCTGAGATAGAGTTTTGTGCTGCCCTGCTGGCAAGCTGTGGTTCCAGGATGGCACACAATTTGATGCCAACTGTGGCCTAAGCTAGCCTTGGGAGTCTGTGTATTTAGTAGAGTCTTGGAAGGTTCTTTGGTGAGCATAGCAAAAAGGATACCAGAAGTGTTGGCAAATTAGACAAGGCAGGGAAAGGGTATTCCAGAAATGGAAGCAATCTCACAGAAACGGAAAAGAAAAAAAAAACTGTTTGAAGACCTAATCAGTGTTGCTGAGAGGGGAAGAGTGACTAAAGATAAAGTGGACAGGTTGGCAGGGGTCAGATGAAAGCTTAGAAGCTGTATTGTCATCAATGGGAAACTACAGATGGATTCTAAGAAAGAGAGTGACATAATTTGCATTTTAGAGAGATTATTCTGGCTATAATATGAATGATGGACTGGAGCGGCATGTCTGGAGGCAGGAAGGCTGCAGAGGAAGCTATGACAATAGTCCAAGTAACAGATGATAAGGGCTTGAGCTAGAGCTGTAGAAATAGATTGGAAAGGAAGGAACTGATTTGAAAGCTACTTTCAAGAGACAGAATTTAGTGACCTATTAAGTGGAAAATGAGGACGAGCACAAAGTCTAGGTGATTCTCAAATGAGGCTTGGATGACATCGTGAGTAACAGTAATGAACCAGTTATCCTGAACTTTGGCAGAGACTTCTTTTACATAAAATATTAAATAAGACGCTCAACATTTCTATTTGTCATTATATTCATGGCATTTTATTTCAGATAACTGTGCAAATACTGCTGCCTTGCCATTTCCTAATTAATAAAAACTATTTTTAGTTAATTTCTTTGGATAAGCAATAGTTTATTGAATGGCCCAATGCAGCTATACTAATCAGAACAATCTTTATTTTTTTTCATGAATGTCCTTCCTTCAAGCCCACTCCAGTTTATGGCTCCTTTAATCTCTTTAATATCTCTAAAAGATCCCAATTTTAAGCAATAGAATAATCTCATTTTCAGAAATGAGCATAGAAAGTCAGATCTAAATCAGAACTTAAATTCCCATCCAATGTAAAGATTCTCCCCTGGAGTGGAGGTAGGGAGAGAGGATTTAATTCTTCCTGCTCCTTTCCCCACCTTCTACCTACTGGCTCCATTGCCTCTGGCTATATAAGGAAGGAGAAGAGAATGAACAAGATGGAAGTCCTGTCTTCCTTGGTTGGGACTGTTTTTCTCTGGCCTCCTTGTCTGTATATAGATGAGGATTTTCTGTGAGTTCTTCTGAGACAGCATAGAGACCCTGACCTTCATCACACTGCCTGCCCCAAGCAATTGTCTCTACTTCTGACTTTTTGGCAACCCCTCAGCAATCGCTCTCAAGAGGCACTCCACTTTCTCTGGCAGGCAGTCACTCTTCTACAGTGACTTCCAGAACGGCTCAAGTCCAGCTCCTTGTCCACTCTGACCATTGGGAAGCTAAGCGAATCCTTGCCTTTACCAACTGTGAATGTTCAGACACCTTCCTGTGGCCTTGGCCCTCATTCTCCCTCACAGTCATTCACATCTAGCCCCTTACTCCAGGACTTTACAGGAAAAGTCAAACACCACAGTCTCTGAGATATACCATTGCACACTCTGGTGGACATATGGCTAGTTCTCTTACGAATTCCAAGGTAGCATCAATTCATTTACTCTATCAATTATTTTCAAACGTTCATTCCTTATGTCAGATGAAACACCACATGAGCAGTGTATGTCTAAGTCCACATGCTGATGGATCCAGCATCTCTTTTTGAACTTGAATTTAATACCCATTATCCTCAACTTCAGGGATCCTCAGTTAAGCTCTAAGAGGACAGGAAATGTATCATTTATCATCCAGTTACATGTGCTAATTATATGTCAATGCAAGTAGCCAAACACATTTGCGACCAGACGCACAAAGGCTAATTAATTGTACGGTTGGCCTTTATGACCAGTCAGAACGAAATCAGGGTCCACCTTAGAGAAGGGCACTCAGTGATTTTTTGTTTTCAGTTTTTATGTTTTTGTGTTCACTGGGCTACAAGGGTATTATTTACACATTTATATCTAGTGTACTTTGATGGCCTGTCAGGAAGGTCTATCATAATTTCTCACTGATAAATGCTTTTAGACTTGAGTTTTGTTTTCTTTTAGGACCAACAAATAACTAGCAAAAACAACAACAAAAAAGAGCTATGCAGTTCATGTCAAGTAGAGCAATTACTCTAACTAGTGTGGAATTTTATTTTTGCTTTGGAAAATAATCATTTAACTTTCACTGACAGTAAAAAATAAGTAGAACAATAATCTCTCTTTTAAAATGCTTGAGTCTACATATGGGTGTATATTTACTATTGTGGAATTTTCTTGCCATGTCTACTCAGTTTGGATACCAGTTCAAAAGGCCAAACAAAGGTATGGGTGTTGAAAAAGTTGAGGTGGGTCAGGGGTTATGAAAAGTTACTTTGCTTTTAGACAGGCAATTGGTTCTACATTTGTTGAAACTTTCTGAGTCCTGTAACAGCTTTTATGCAATAGATTTGTTCCTGTAAAGTTGTGTGTAAATCAATTTTTTATAAATTGATTTATATTTTGAATGCATTGAAAGCTTGCTATTTAAAGCAACCCCACTCTAAATCCTCTTGCAACATAAAGAATTCATTTTGTGCAATGGATAATCGAGAGAGAAAGAACAGCTTTACTTAAAGACATACCTATGTAACCAGTCATAGGATGCCATCTGAAAAAATATATAGATACATGGCTTATTTTTAAAGCAGCCTAACATTGGGCTTACAGAAACCCTAACAGCTAACAGCTTTGTGACAAAATTGCATTTCTCAAATTCTGTAAAGAAATCTTTACACTACAATGCATGTCCAGAGGGCTCTTGTTCTCATTTCTGCTTTTATCTGAGCATCTCACATTGGTGGTAGAAAGGAATCAATGAGATAACTTTGTTTGTTCCCTAGCTGCAGGCATAAAAATGTCCAGGAAGTTACGAACATTACTGGAGATGCAAGGCAAAATGAATCTTCATCCTCAGAATAATCCTATGGTCTACCAACTGCCGTTACTCACATTTTACAGATGAGGAAACTGAGGTCATGAAAGTTAAGTAAATGACCAAGGACAATAATTAAAAGTTGATAGTTTGCACATGTAGAAGATTAAAACAAGACCCCTACCTATCACCATACACAAAAATCAACTCTAAATGGATCAAAGACCTAAACGTTAACACCTCAAACTATAAGAACCTTAGAAAATGCAGGAGACACCTCTATGGAAATTGGAACTGGCAACCAATTTCTGATTAAAACCCCAATTGCCCATGCCATAGGAGATAGGATAGACAAGTGGGAACTCATCAAGCTGAAAAGTTTCTGCAAAGCCAAAGAGACCATCAAGAGAGCAGGGAGAAAGTCCAGCTAATAGACTGGGAAAAAATATTTGCCAACTGTGTATCTGACAAAGGCCTAATATCTAGGATCTACAGGGAACTAAATCTGCCAAAAAGAAAACAGTCCCATGACAAAGTGGGCAAAAGATATAAATAGACCCTTCTCAAAAGAAGACATACAAGTAGCCAACAGATACATGAAAAAATGCTCAGCCTCCCTAGTCATCAAATAAATGCAAATTTCATCTCTACAGTAAATCAAAAAATTAGCTGGGCATGGTAGCACGTGCCTGTAGTTCCAGCTACTTGGAAGGCTGAGGCGGAAGGATCACTGGGGCCCAGCAGGTCGAGACTGCGGTGGCCGGGAGCGTGCCACTGTACTCCAGTCTGGGCGGCAGAGTGAGACTCCCACTCAAAAAAAAAGAAAAAAAAGAAATGCAAATTAAAGCCACACTGAGATACCACCTAATTCCAGTCAGAATGACCATCATCAATAACACACAAAAAACACAAATGCTGGAGAGGATGCAGGGAAAAGGGAACACTTCTACACTGTTGGTTGTAAACTAGTACAACCTCTATGGAAAATCAACCTTTCATATGACCCAGCAATTCCCATTCTTGGAATATATCTGGAGGAATTCAAATCACTCTATGAAAAAGATACCTGCACACACATGTTTATTACAGCACTGTTCACAATAGCAAAAACATGGAACTAACTGTGCTACCCATCGAAAGTAGACTGGAATTAAAAATGTGGTACATATAAACGATGGAATATTGTGCAGTCATACAGAAGGACAAAATTATGCACTTCACAGCACCTTGGATAAACTTAGAGTCTATAATACAGAGCGATCTATCACAGAAACAAAGACCTGAGTACCACATGTTCTTCTCACTCATAAGTGGACCCTGAACAATTATCATAATACTATAAGAAAGGGATTGGCAATAGTGGGAAACTGCCAGGGTATGGAGGGACACACTTCTTCAATAAGGGTACCTGATCTCAAACCAGGTGACATGGGGACCAAAGTGAGGCTCAAACTTTACCTGCATAATTAACATTTATATACCTAACCCTGAATTGTACCCACATCTTTAAAGTAAATTTTTTTTTAAATGTGTCTTCTGAAACTTCATACATAAGTACTCTTTATTTGCATGGCTTTTGTTCATCATATTTCTGAGTTTGATCCCCTCTTATTATTACATATATAATTAGTTAACTCCTTTTTATTGCTGTATAGTATTCCATTGCATGAATAGACCACAATTTATTTATCCACTCACCTGTCAATGATGTTTGGATTGTTTCCAGTTAGTATAATTTTGAATAAAGCAATTAACTTTTATTTTTAAAAAATAGTTGGCAGTTTGGATGTCAGCAGTTTGACTCTTGAGCTCAGACTCTTTACTAACCACACCACATGGCTTCATAGGTTATGTGTATTGGATGAATAGATAGGTGGGTGGATATATCATTAAAGATAACAATATACCATGTTTAAATACTAATAAGTGATATACAATGATATGACTAATTTGTAAGGAATACTTTTAGTGTTAAATAAAATAGCCTTTGTCAAAATGGATGTTGGACACAGTTTCATTGTTCAGGAGGACAAACATTTGTCACATTTAAACTATATAAACATTTAAAAGGAATATCAGTGGTGGCTCTGAAACCTAGATCATTTCATTTCCTTGCTTTGTAGCATACCAGAATTTCTTTCATCGGGAAATTTTATTTTAAATTCCTAGCATTCTAATTTTTTTTTTTTTTGAGTTGGAGTCTCACTCTGTTGCCCATATTTTAAAGATATGGGGTACAACTCAGGATTAGGTATATAAATGGTCAATGTACAGGTGAAGTTTGGGCCTTCCATTGGTCCTCACTCCACCTGGTTTAGGATCAGGTACTCTTAGTGATGTTATACTACAAGAAAAGAAAATGCCATCTTATTTATTTATTTATTTATTTATTTATTTTGAGTTGAAGTCTCACTCTGTCGCCCAGACTGGAGTGCAGTGGCCGCTCCCAGCCACCGCAGCCTCGACCTGCTGGACTCCGGCGATCCTTCCGCCTCAGCCTTCCGAGTAGCCGGAATTACAGGCATGTGCTACCATGCCCAGCTGATTTTTTGATTTATTGTAGAGATGAGGTCTCCCTGCCCAGGCGGGTCTCGAACCCACGGGCTCAGGCAAGCATTCTAATTTTTTTTTTTATAAAATTGAATATATGGCAATACTAGCCCACATTTTTATAAGGAAACAATCAATTTGGGACCAGCTATGTCTTCAGTTTGCCACAGTTGCTCTGGTGTCTTACAGTTTTCCCTCACACATTCATTTTACCTCTTGACCTCTCTAGGCAAGGAATTTTAAAATCTTTGATCAAAAAAGCAAACAAAAAAGCAAACAAACAAAACTCATTGGTAGAAATTTCAGGGTAAACTTTTGTACAACAAATAACTATTATGTGCAAAAAGTACATAATTCTGTCAACCAAAAAAGATTTTTAAAATTTTTTCAAAAAAACACAAATCAACTGAACATAGTACTTTTAACATAATTATGTATTTATTTGGTTAATGTTGAAATTTTTCACTGCAAGGCAGCATTTTACGTCTTGGTACTACCCGATTTGTTTTAAGGATTGATGGCTCGGCAGACAAACTCATGAAGGACTGAAGAAGTTACAGAACGAAGATCTGGTTCTCTAGTATTCACTGCATGCAGGAGGAGAACCTTAGGAGTTTAAATCATTTCTGTGTGTTTTCCAAGTATGAATAAAAATAAGGTAGCAAAAGGATATCTATACACAGACTAGAATCCAACAAAAAGTATGAAGTAGAAAGAAAAAATGACTTATTTCTATACATTCCTAAATTCCAAACTAGATAGAAATTATCACTTGAAAGTAACTAGTGTCCTAATAAACCACATATTTTAAAATCCTATCGTATGATAAAATATTAGCTGACTTAAGCCTTTGATCTTATTTTACTTGTATTCTACTCTATCTGAAATTAGGTTCTGATTGTCTCAGTAGGAGACTAAGGCAATATTTGTAGGAATTATAGTACTTTGAAGGAAGTCTATGAAAATAACTCTGTGCTGTTATATTTCTTTTCACAGCTCTGCAAACACTATTAATGAGGAATCAAAAGTGCACTGCAATCAGAACACTAAAATAAATACCCACTCACCCTCCTGTGTAGCCAGCACAAACAATGAATGCAAGTTTCTTGACTAAACAAATATGCTCCCTACTTCCTGTTCTATTGGGAGGAAGATGCCAGATGTAGGAGGCAGCCATAAATTCGACCCACTGAAACAACCTCTTTGAATGCGATGCTAGCTACATTTTAAAGAACATTTTGTAATTGTCCTTGACAACTGCCTTCCAGAAGGGAAACACTGAAACATTTAAAAAGCACAAACATTTGGATGCAAACTGAAACAGGATAACATTTGTGAAGAGGTTTATGGTCCTTGGATATCTACCACCAAGTGAACAGGGAAAGAAACAACGCAGTTGAGGATCAAATGTTTTATAAATTCCTTAACCAAAACCAGGACTTGTTTCAGTGAGGATGGGAGAAACATGTGTTTAAAATGTCCTTAATACAGGTTATGGAATGCTTCATAATTTTTTTCTACACCCAAGAAGAATGCTTTTATTTGTGGTTTTCCCTTGTGTAAATGCCTCGATTTAATAAATATTTGTTATTTATTAAACCTCACTTTATATTTATTCTAGTTGTTCATCCCACTTGAAATTTTCTCCTTTCTCTTCTTTGGTTAGCTACATATTACCAAGTCCAGAAGCATCCATGGATTATATTAGCCACCAATGATTCAGTCTCTACCTTGTATATTCTTATACTAACACATTAATATCAAACACATTGATTCATGTGTTGCCTTCTCTGTATTTCGACTATAAATATGTATGTGTCTTCCTTGCCCAGCCTGACTTCAGTTTTTGGTGGCAGAGACTATATACTTCTTGGTATTCAGTACACAACATTCAGTAATATATTTCTAAACTTTAAGTGAAATAGAGAATGATTACTTTTTTTTGTTAGTAAGCCTGTACATAGAAATCCTTGCAGCATCATTTTGAAGCCTCATCATCAAATGAGCTAAATAACTGAAAATCTAGAACTCCAATATTTTCTTTTTCTAAAGTTATTTTGTTTATGGTACAAACCCCCCCACATATTGGCACATAAGTACACAAATGTAAATGTATATCTACAAGCTGAAAACTTACAAGCTGTAAAATGTGAACAATTATGTTGATGAGAATTTCTTGCATTGAGATATTATCTTTTATATGAGCATTTTAAACTATGTATTTTCTCCACACACTATATTGTGGAAGTCTCTTACTATGCCCATGAAATTTGGATCGATTTCTAATATTGGCAGCTTATGTACAAACACACTGAGGAAGAGTTTGTAACATGCTCAAGTTTTAACTCCTCACCCAGAGCTTTCTCCACCAGACCATCTTTTATTCCTTATTTGATACTTCATGTCTATAACCCAAGGAAAGAGCAAAAAAAGACAGCATCATTTGAGAAACTGAAGGACAGGTAACCATCTAGAGGCTGGATTGGGAGTGGAGAAAAGGAGAGCTGGTTAACAAGTCAAAATAGAAGGCTATTAAACCTGTGCCCGGTAATGAATACAAGATTTAGTAGGGTTTCTGCTGGGTCACTACAAAGCAGGCAGTCAGAAAGAAGAGCTGGTGTCAGAGCAGGGAGAGCAAGGACAGATAGAACTTGCTAGGACTTCTATATCCATCTCTATATCCATCACAGTTACCCACCAGGACCTTAAGAGAGCAATGGCTGCCTGCATAGAGTTGTTTTCCAAACCCTGCAACACATTTCTCTTTAGGACAAAACTGACCATACAGGAGAGGGGATTCTGGGAATTGTAATTCCAGTTTACCCCTCTTCCTCCTTAAGTCAATCATTTACTTGTGTTTCTGGGACATCACTACCTCATCTCTATTATCTTCCTGACTGCTGCTTCGTATGAGCATGAATATAAATATGAGTATGTATACAGCTATAGGGATATAAAAATTAATTATATTTAGACATAGATTTACTCAGATTACACAGTGATTCAAACCAGTTTGGTTACTCAGGAAACGTTAAGTTATTTTAGAAATTATTGGCAGACTCTAAATAGTTAGGTGGGAATTATATATCCTTTTTCTCACAGCCTACTAATAGACACTATCTTATAATGAAAACAAATCTCAGACCAAATTCCGTCAAATTTATAATTATTTATTAACAAAATTGCTTTCAAATTGTTATCAACTGTTACACAGCCTAGAGAAATCTAATCTCTTCCTAGATACACTGATTACCACCTTGCATGAGTGGTTCACTTAAAGGTATATGCACTGATGTTCTGATGATATATCAAGTCAGCCTTGGAATAGAACCCGGAATCTAATTTACACAGGAAGTAGAGAAACATAGGACCAAAGGAACTGCAGGCTTTGGTTATTTCACCAATGACATTAAGCTGCTGGGCTTGTTGAACTTTTTATACTTCATTCACTCAAGGTGGTAAGGCTTCTACAATATTTTAATTATGTGTCTATCTTGAACAACTCTTACTTCACCAATTATAACTCACAAACACTATAGAATATATTTCAGTAAATATGTATTAAGTGGTAAGTAACCACTTTGCAAATGTTGATTCCTGGTTAAATAGGCTTCAAATTCTAATAACAAAACCCAGGGTATATGGTATATGTTAGAGTTAATGTACATACACACAACTCTTTATACAAAACTATTGCAAAGTGAATCAACTCATAAGCAATATAATTATAAATAATTAATAAACCATCTAAATATAACCATGTATAGCTATATAAGCCACTAGCTGTGCTAATTTATGTTTGGAAAGGAAGAAAAAAAAACACAATCCATTCTCAAAAATCATTTGCTATTATTCAAGCAACATCCTACACACAGAAGATGTGAGATAATGACTATATACACTTACAGCTAGTTTAGCAACCCACTCCATTCTGCCTCAATTGATAGACCATATAGTCTTCCCAAATTAGAGTTCTGATCATAAGACATGCACTTAAAAACTTCTAATGGCTCCATTGCTTACCTCTTCTTACCTTTTATCACATTTTGCTAAATTGTCGATTCTCTAGGAATAACCCTGGAAATAGATCTGCTAATTTTACCAACCCTGGATTGAACAAAATTGGAAAATCCATCCTACCTCTTAAATTAGGGAAGATGAAGGAGGAAATGTGGGGCCTAGGCAATGGTCTTCTGTGTTGCTATAGTCCCTTTCAGTTAGACTGAATTCATGCATCGCTGGTTCTTCGCCTTCCTGCTTCCTTTCTCAGACTTTATCCGAAAAATTCTATCCTGGCATGTTGTTTTGGTATCTCTCATAATCTTGGACTACTCTAAAGGAAATCTTGGCCAGATACCTCAGAGGGTTTTTTAAAAAATGCTACAGATAAAGTAGTAAGAGGGATTTAAGAGAATGTCAAATATGGAAAGAAGAGCAGATTGAGGAAGAAGTGCCATCCACACAGAATTTATACAATATAACTAAAAGCTATTGATAATACTATGATGTAATCTGTGAGAATATTTATTGTTTCATATATTTATGTCCTATATCCTCAATAAGGTAATACACACTTAAAAAGCATGAATGTCTCGTATCCTCCCCTATAAATAGTTTCTTGGTATTAACACTACCAAATAACTTGTACTTATTAGAAACTCTATATTTTAGATATTTAGGAAGATATCTTACTACATTTCTCATTTAGAGAAGATTTAGATATTTTGTGGATTCAATCATGGAAAAGCTAGAGAAAATTAAAATGGGTAATAGCTAAAAAATATCACCAATCATTAATGGGCTTAGTGAAGAAAACTATTTTTACCCCATGACCAAATGCAAAAATAAAATAAAATGAATAAAAACATTAAAACCAATTAGTGTATAGTATGAGAATATTTTTAGCAATCTATACTGTTGTGAAGGTTAGAGTTTAGCAGTATTCCAGTAATAACATCTAAAAGAACCACATTGTGTTAATATATCTAGTTAGCACTGAATATATTCATTAATATGATTTTGTTAAAGTTTATTTTTGTAAAAAATACATTCTGATTCGAAGAAATTTAGTTAATATTAACTCTCCATTCTCATTTTTATTAGATGTCTTGATAATACTTTCTTCCAAGCCTCCATTTCTTCAGGCAAATCATATTTTTCAATATCAAATCCTCAATTTCTATCTACTATTTGTACATTACAAATAATAAATTACTGAAATTTCTGACTTGATAGCTATGTAACAAGGTACTGTGGTCTTGGTGATGTAGATTAAATTGAACGGGCATTCCCTTCTTTTTCATTAATGTCTAGAGTTGCAAATATGTTATGAATTCACTAGAAAGTTCACAATGTAAAGGTCAATCACAATATAAGTTACTCTAATTATTTGTCTTACTGAAATCACAGGGACTTTTTATCAAACTGGCTTATTACAGAATCATAACCACTGTGATTTTTGAGAGGATGAATCTTAAAGAAAATAATTTTTAATTTTACAATATAAATGATTTTATAGTTTATAAAAATCAGAACTCTTTGAGCATGATGCAGATGCTGGCATTGTGAGGCAAACATTTTTTCATTTATAACTAAACAGTCAAGAGGGACTGAGGGCCTGTGAACTATAACAAAATCTTTTTTCCTCAATCTCTGTGGTATACCACTGGATCACATTTACTAAGCATCAGTTAAGTAATGTAAAGATTCAATAAAGAACTTGCTGACTTGTCTGACCATTTTATCATTTGATCATTTCTATACATATGAATACTTTAGTACAGAGAGCATAGCAAATTTTAGATTTGACACCTGGCTCTGGCATTCATTGACTGTAAACCCTTGGATACACTACTCAACCTCTGAGTTTCTGTTTCTTCGTCTGCCCAGTCTTACCCTTAAGATTGCTTTGGGACCAAATGAGTTAGTGTCTATGAGAGTTCTATGACCTGTAAAACAAATGTAAGCTAGTTGAACTAGTTTTCTATTGTGGCTGCAACCAATTCTTACAAATTAAGTGGCTTAAACAATATAACTTTATTATCTTACAATTATAAAGGTCAGAAGTCTCACACAAGTCAATATGTGTTAAAAATCAATGCAAGGACGGTGTTCCTCTGGGAAGATTGTAGGGAAGAATATTTCAGGGGAGAGAGGGCCAGGTAGAAACCCAAACTTCACCTGCATGTAACTTATGTAATAAATCCTCACTAGTACCCCACAATTCAATAAAATTTTTTAAAAAATGTTTCCTTGACTTTTCCAGCTTCGAAAAGCTGCTAGTGTTCCTTAGCTTATGACTTTTTCCTCTATTCAGCAACTTTGAATTTCTCTTTGTCCTTTCTTCAGTCATCACATCTCATTCTGACACCTGGGGAAAGTTTTCTGCTTTCAAGTGCTCAGGTGATTTGTTTGGGCCCACCTACGTGATTTTGCATAAGCTCCCTATCTCAAATTCCTTAATTTTAATCACATTTTTAAAGTCCCTTTTGCATGTAAGGGAACACATCACTGGTCCTGCTGGTTAGGACCTGTATATCTTTGGGGGGGGGTTATTATTCAGTTTACTACACTGTACCTTACTCTTGTTAGGCTTATATGACTAAGTCTTTCTGAGTGCTCTCTGTACTGCACTGAGATCTTTTCTTATAACTATTTGTCCATATAGACTGATCCATATAATCATATATTTGTTCACAGATTGCATTATAATTGCATGGTTTAACCTACATCTGCACCAAACATTCACTACTCTCCCATTTAGTAATCAAGTTCTTCTAGCACACAGTTTCCTCTATAAATGCCCAGTGAATGTCAATTATTAAGTGTCAGTTAATGAATAATAGGAGAACATTTGAGAAACTGAAGGTCTACTAACTCACACACGTGCTTTAGATAGGTCATGCGCGTGTGAGCACTATAGCATGTGGGTAAGTGTGGTCTTTCACACCATATTGCCTTGGTTCAAGTCCAGCACCCTCTTTTAATTAGCTGTGTGATTATGGTCTCCTTGCTTAATGTGTTATGCCTCAGTTTTCCTAACTATGAAATAGTATTAATAATAGTCAACAACTTGGGGGATTATGAGAATATAAGAAATACAAGTAAAATTCATTACACTCTCGGTAAGGATGTCTAGCATATAGTAGGCACTCAATAAATGTTAGTAAGCCGGGCTCGGTGGCTCAGCCTGTAATCCCGCGCCTTCGGGAGGCTGAGGTGAGTGGATTGCCTGAGCCCGCGGGTTCGAGACCCGCCCGGGCAGCGAGACCTCATCTCCACAATAAATCAAAAAATCAGCCGGGCGTGGTAGCACATGCCTGTAATTCCGGCTACTCGGAAGGCTGAGGCGGAAGGATCGCCGGAGCCCAGCAGGTCGAGGCTGCGGTGGCCGGAAGCGGCCACTGCACTCCAGTCTGGGCGACAGAGTGAGACTCCCACTCAAAAAAAAAAAAAAAAAAAAAAAAAAAAAAAAATAAATGTTAGTAGTCTTTTCTAGGTTTAGAAAATCAGCCCTGTGTATTTATGGAGCTTCATCTTACTTTTTTTGTACCACAGTGTTTCACAGAAAAAGCCATGAAGACTTCTTCTTTAAGTTAGAAAAATACTTGGAAATTTATTTTTTATTTTTTAATTTTTACTTTTTAAAGATGTGGGTACAATTCAGGGCTGGGTATACAAATGTTCATTATGCAGGTACCCTTGTTGATGAGGTGTGCCCCTCCCTCCCTGGCAGTTGAGGAAAACTGCCCCCTTCCCTGGCATTCCTTTCTTACAGAATTATGATAATTGTTCAAGGTCCGAATATGACTGAGAACATATGGTACTCTGTTCTTTGTTTCTGTGATTGATCACCAAGTATGATAGACCCTAAATCCATCCAAGTTGGTGTGAAGTCCTTATGTTTGTCCTTCTTTATGGCTGCATAATATTCCATGGTATACATGTAACACATTTTTTTTTTATCCAGTCCAGCTTTGATGGGCAGCATGGTTGGTTCCATGTTTCTGCTATTGTGAATAGAGCTGCATGTGCAGGTATCTTTTTGGTAGAATGACTTGAGTTCCTCTGGGTATATTCCCAATAGTGGGATTGCTGGGTCATACGGAAGGTCAATTTTTAGTTTCTCAGAAATCGCCACACTGTCTTCCAAACAGGTTGCACTATTTTGCATTCTCACCAGCAGTGTAGAAGCATTCCTTTTTCTTCGCATCCTCACCAGCATATGCTGTTGTTTGTTTTATTAATGATGGCCATATTTACTGGGATTAGGTGGTATCTCAATATGGTTTTGGTTTGTATTTATCTGATGATTAGTGAGGCTGAGCACTTTTCACGTGTCTCTTGGCTGCCCATATGTCTTCTTTTGAGAAGTATTTATTCATGTCTTTTGCCCACTTTTTAATGGGGCGGTTTGTTTTTTTCTTTTTGGTGCATTTGAGTTCCTTGTAGACCTTGGATGTGAGGTCTTTGTCAGACATATAGTTGGCAAATATTTTTTCCCATTCTGTGGGCTGTCTCCCTGCTCTCTTGAGGGTTTCTTTTGCTTTGCAGAAGCTTATCAGTTTGATGAGGTCCCACTTATCTTTCTTATTTTTTATGGTATGGGCACTTAGGGTTTTGATCAGGAATTGGTTGACAGCTCCAATTTCCATAAGGATGTCTCCTGCATTTTCTAAACTTCTTATAGTTCGAGGTTTTATGTATAGGTATTTGATTCATTTAGAGTTAATTTTGTGTATGGTGATAGGTAGGGGTCCTGTTTCAATTTTCTGCATGTGATCAGTCAGTTTTCCCAGCACCATTTACTCAATAGGTTCTCCTCTCCCCAGTGATTGTTGTTGGAGGCTTTGTCAAAGATGAGATGGTTGGAAATTGAAGCTTTGCTTCCGGGATCTCTATCTTGTTCCATTGATCTGTATGCTTGATCTTGTACCAATACCAGGCTGTTTTGATTATTGTAGCCTTATACTAAAGTTTGAAGTCTTGACAGGTGATACCTCCTGCTTTGTTTCTTTTGCTAAGGATTGTTTTGGCTATTTGTGGTCATTTATGTACCCATATGAATTTCTGTATTTTCATTTCCAAGTCTGAGAAGAATGATATTGTTAACTTAATAGGTATTGCATTGAATTTGTAGATTGCCTTTGGTAGAATGGGCATCTTAACAATATTGATTCTTTCTATCCATGAGCATGGAATATTTTTCCATTTGTCTGTGTCTTCTTGGATTTCTTTCAGTGTTTTGTAGTTCTCATCGTAAAGTTCTTACACTTCTCTGGTTAGGAAGATGCCGAAATATTTCTTGGGTTTTTTTTTTTCTTTTTCTTGTGGCTATTGTGAATGGGATTGTGCTTTTTATTTGGCCTGCTTGTTATTGGTTATAAGAATGCAACTGTCTTTTGCATATTTATTTTGTACCCCGAGACTTTGCCAAATCCTTTATCAGTACATGCAGGTTTTTGACAGATTCTTTTGGATTTTTGACGCATAGGATTATATTGTCACCAAAGAGGGATCACTTGACTTCCTCTTTTCCTATTTGGATACCCCTCATTTCCTTCTCTTGACTAATTGCCCTAGCTAGGACTTCCAACACAATGTTGAACAAGAGGGGTGAGAGTGGGCAGCCTAGTATTGTTCCAGTTTTCAAGAGAAATGTTTCCAATTTCTGTCCATTTAGCAATATGTTAGCTGTGGGTTTATTGTAGATGGCACTTACTATATTGAGGTATGTTCCTTCTATATCTAGGTTTTTTTAAACAAGAAGTGATGCTTGATTTTATCAAAAGCTTTTCCTGCAACTAATAATATAATCATGTGGTTCTTGTTTTTACATCTGTTGATGTATTTAATGACATTTATGGTCTTGCAGATGTTGAACCAGCCCTGCATCCTGGTGATGAAGCCTACTTGGTCATGGTGGATGATTTTTGAAATGTGTTTTTGATCCATTTTGCTAGAATCTTGTTAAAGTTTTTTGCCTCTATGTTCATAAGGGATATTCTCTTTCTTTGTTGGATCTTTATCCAGTTTGTGTATCAGTGTGATGTTAGCTTTACACTGATACACAAACCGGGAGAATTCCATCTTTCTCAATTGCCTGGAATACTTTCAATAGAATTGGTATCAGCTCCTCCTTGTACACTTTGCAGAATTCTGCTGGAAAGCCATCCAGTCAGGGCTTTTTTATAGGGAGTTTTCTTACAACAAATCAATTTCCTGGGTTGCTATTGGTCTATTTAGTGTCTCAATATCTTCTTGTTTCAACCTGTGGAGGAGGTATGATGTCAGAAAGTCCTCCATTTCATTTAGGTTATCAAATTTGTTTCCATATAGGTATATGTAGTAATCTCTGATAATCTTTTGTATTTTTACGGGGTCAGTTGTGATTTAATCTTTTGTATTTCTGATTGTGTTTATTTGGGCTTTTTCCCTTTTTTTCTTGGTTGTTCTGGCTAGGGGTCCATCAGTCTTGCTAATTCTTTCAAAGAACGAGCTTTTTGTTTTGCTGATGTTTTCTGTGATATTTTTGTCTTCTATGTCCTATATTTGGGCTCGTATTTTGGTGATTTGGAGTCTTCTGCTAAAGTTAGGGTTTTGGTGGTCTTCTCTTTCTAGCTCCCTTAAGTATTCGTTAGACTCTCAACTTGTGATCTTTCCATTTTCTGGATGTGTGCTTGTAGAGATATAAATTCCCCTCTTAGAACTGTTTTCATGGTTTCCCAGAAGTTTGGGTAAAATGTTTCTTCATTTTTATTTGTTTCTAGGAATCTTTTAATTTCTGCTTCGATTTCAGTGTTGACGCAGTAGTTGTTCAGCATCACACTGTTTAGTGTCCATGTTTTTGTGGACTTTGGGAAAGTTGTGTTCATGTTGATATTTATTTTTATTACACTGTGGTCTGAGAAGGTGCATGGCAAGATTTCAACCTTATGGAATTTGTGTATGTTTGATTTATGGCCAAGGATGTGATCGATCTTGGAGTATGTCCCTTGTGGTAATGATTAGAATATGTATTCTGTGGTTGTTGGGTGAAATAATCTCTAGGTATCTATTAAGTCCATTTGGTCGAGTGTCATGTTTAGGTTCTGGATTTCCTTGTTGGTTTTTTGCCTTGATGATCTATCTAGGGCTGTTAGTGGGCAATTCAAGTCCCCTACTATAATAGTGTTAGCAGGGGATCTCTTTTTTTTGTATTATTATTATTATTATTATTATTAGTTTACCAAGTTGTTGCTTTATAAATGCTGGTGCTCCTATGTTGGGTGCATATATGTTTAGGATGGATATTTCTTGTGATGGATTGAAACTTTTATCATTATTTAGTGTCCTTTTGCATCTTTTTAAATTTTTGATAGCTTAAAGGTTGTTTTGCCTGATATTAAGATGGCGATTCCTACCTTCTTTTGAGATCCATTTGCCTGGAAACTTGTTTTTCATCCTTTAACTTTGAGTCTGTGTGTGTCCCTTGCTTTCCCTTCATGCAGCAAATAATTGGACCATGCTTTCTTATTCAGTTTGTCGTTTGTCTTTTCAGCGGTGCATTTTGTCCATTCACATTCAGGCTGATTATTGATATGTGATTGTTTATCCCTCTCATGAAATTCTTATAAAGTAGTTTCTTTACTTGTTTTCTTTTGGCTTTGGGGTTGATGTATGTGGATTTTTCAAGTTTGTTGTTGCGATGTATTCTCTGTTGATTCTGTGCTCTGCTGTTCTCTTGGGAAGTGTGTGGTCATTCTTTTTTTTTCAGTCTTCTGTGCTTAATGCCTTTTTAAGTGTCTCCTACAGTGCTGGTCTGGAAGCTGCATAATGTCTTAGTGATTAGATGTTTGGGAAGGATTTTAATTCTCCATCACTGATGAAGCTGAGCTTGACTGGGGATGTAATTCTTGGTTGAAATTGTTTATCTTTGAGGATTTTGAATATTGAACTCCAGTCCCTTCTTGCTTGTAGTGTTTCTGCCAATAGGTCTGCTGCTATTCTGATTGGTTTTCCCCAGTAGGTAGTCTGACCATTCTCTCTTGCTGCATCAGGATTTTTCCTTTTCCGCTTGCTTTGTGTAGGTGAATTACTATCTAGGGGTTGGTCTTCTCATTTGATGTCTTGTGGGGGTTCTCTTGTGTATCTCTTGTGTTTGGCTGTTCACATCTCTGGTGAGATAGGAAAGTTTTCTTGGATCATCTCCTGGAACACTTGCTCCAAGGTGTTCTCCATTTTCCATTCTTCTTCTGGGACACTAATCAGGTGTAGGTTCATCCTCTTGATATGATCACAGATCTCTTGTAGACTTGCCCTTTCTTTCTGAGTTTTTTCTATGTTTTTTACAGATTGGGTTAATTCAATGCTCTGATCTTCAAGTTCTGAGATTCTTTCTTCTGCTAAATTAATTCTACTTTCCATGCTTGTCATCTTGTTATTTATTTCCTGGATGAAATTTTTTGTTGCCAAAATCTCTGTTATAAGTTCTTTCAGTATTGCACCTTGTCTTTCTTGAGTCTTATTCACTCTTTCCATCCATTTCCTAATCCCTGTCATTTTCTGTGGCCAGTCATTGGTGACTTCTATTGTTTGGGCTCCAAGGTCTCATTTCTCAGGAATTTTCTCCTTTCACACTTGAAGTTACCTGTGATCTTCCACTGGTTTTTCCTCATTTGTGACAGATCAATTGCTTTTCTCTTTAGTTCATTCTTCAGTGTCAGTGATAAAGGCTTTCAATTCTGATGTTTGATCAGCCCTCTATTCTTCCATGATCTGGGCTCTGGATTTGTTCTATTTTGAAACAGGACTGTGGGGGGAAACTTTGCTGTCTCTTAAAGTTTTGAAAGTTGAATAAGGTAGGGGTTAGGGAGCTAGAATTCAGAAATTACTTGCAAATCACAATGTTCACTGATTTTGGTATTTGTTCCCTGAGACTCACTCCCTACCACCACTCTATATGATGATACAATGGAGATGTGTGTGTAACCCCTTGAGTCCAAGATACAGTGACAGCAATGAGAAGAACAGAGAAAAACAGAATGAAATAAGATGAACAAGAATTTTAAAAAGAAAATAAAAAAACACAGAACAATGAAAGCAGAAACCAGTGCAAAAAACAAGTGAACACACACACACACACACACACCAAAACAAACTGGAATAAAAACAAAGTTAAACAAAACAAGCAACAACAACAACAACAACAAAAAACCAGGAAACTAATGAATGGAGAAGAAAAAGAGAAAGACCAGAACAAAACAAAACAAAAAGAACGAATTCAGATGGAATCCTCACACATATATTCACATACACCTTAAGCTAAAAAATAAAATAAAATAAAGAACAAAGAAACCAACTGCAACAAAAAAACTGAAAGATGAACACTCAATCATTCATATACATACATAAACAGAAAACAAGAAACAGAAGTAGAAAGAAAAAGAAAAGGAAAAAGGGAGATGCAGGTCAAACACATTCATGCACAAAGGAAAAATATTTGTAAAATAGATGAACTGACAAATAGACAAAACAATTTTAAAAATTAAAAAAAACAAAACACTTGGCATCTTGTGGCAGGTTCTGTAATTGTTCCTCTCGTCTGCTCTGCTATCTCTTGTAGAGCTTCAGTCAGAGCAGGGAAGGAGGAAGGGCAGAGGGTCTGGATGGGGCTGCAGCCCTCCCCTCCCACTCTTATATGATCAGAGAGATCCTCTCTAGTGGGAAAATATGGGATTGTCTTTTCCCCAGGTAAGTACTTGTGGGGGTGCCCCAGCCAGGCCTATCCTGGAATGGAGTTCTCCTATTGAGTCTGACGTCCAGGCTCTGGCTGGGTTTGTCCCTCTCAGTCATGCCCCCGCTGTGTGGGTCTGACTTTCAGAAGATTGCTGGGGAGAAGGGAGATTGGGTCAGCCCCAGATTTACTGCTAATCTCTTTGGAGGTCTTCTTTGTCCTTTTCTGGCCACACTCTTTGTCAGGATCAGGGTAGTGTGTGGGGCGCCTGAGACTCAGCACTCATCAAGTCCCTCCAAAGTTTGTACTTTCAGGATATTCCCTCTGGGTCATGATCCACCCCCCTGTAGTTGATCCACCAGTCACAGAGATAAGGTCTGTTACTCTGTGATGAGTAAGTTGGAGTACTTTCTGCCCCATTTTCAAGATGGTGGTGTAGTGCCTCTTTCATCTTCTCTGTTGGGGTTCTGCCTTTGGGCTCCCTCCACAGCTCTTGTTGCCTGTGTCCACCCAGGTCTACAGTGGTGAGGCAAAGCCTGGGGCCAGCAGTCTCTCCTGCTGCAGTAGTGAGGCAGAGCCTGAAGCCAGTTGTCCCTCCTTGCTGCTTCCTCATAGGAAAACTTTTGTCCATCTAAATAGACATGGTGTTGGGCTTCTGCAACCTGGGAAGCACTAGGGATCAAGCAGAGCAGCTGTAGCACCAGCTGCTTCAACAGGAGGGCCCTGGCCACTTGCTCATGAGCCCCACTTAGTTAGGCTCTCCCAGCATTTTCTTCTCAGGAAGGGTTTTGTTGATTTTGAAAAACGGCACTTGGCTTCTATGTCCTGGGAATCACTGGGGTTCAAGCCAAGCAGTTGCAGCAGCAGCCGCTACATCAGGAGAGCCCTGGCTGCTAGCTCCCTAGCCCTCACTCATTCAGCCACTCACATGCCCACTAACTCACCAGCACGTACACAAAATTTTTCATACACTCACTCACACCGGGACTTGCATAGTCTGACTGGCTCATCCGCTATCGTCCCCATTTTTTTTGCAATTTATTTGAATTCAAAATAATCCAGAGATTTTCAACTTCCACTTGTGAATGATCTAGCCCCTTTCCCACTCCTTACTGTTATTCTGTGACTTTGAGGCTATTGCTATTATCAGCTGCAATTAAGAGTGGCAGAAGGGGTGCAAATAGACACATACTCAGCCTCACTAATCATCTGAGAAATGTAAATCAAAGCCACATTGAGATACCACCTAACTCCAGGAAGAATGGTCATTGTTAATAAAACAAAAAACAACAGATGTTGAGGATGTGGAGAAAAGGGAACACTTCTACACTGTTGGTGGGAATGCAAACTAGTTCAACCTCTATGGAAAACAGTGTGGTGATTCCTAAAAGAATTAGAAATTGACCTTCCATGCAACCCAGCAATTCCCCTTCTGGAATATACCTGGAGGAAGTCAAAGTATTCTACAAAAAAAGATATCTGTGTATGCATGTTTATTGCAGCACTATTCACAATAGCAAAAACATGAAACCAACCATGTTGCCCATCAAAACTGGACTGGATAATAAAAAATGTGGTACATATACAAGATGGAATATTATGTATCCATAAAGAAGGACAAAATTATGAACTTTGCAGCAACTTGGATGGATTTGGAGTCTATCATACTCAGTGATCTGTCACAGAAACAAAGAACAGCGTACCATATGTTCTCACTCATAAGTGGACTCTGAACACCTACCATAATACCCAAAAAAAAAAGGGACGGGGATTGACAGTAGTGGAACACTTCTGGGGATGGAGAGGGCACATCAATAAGTGTGCCTGATCCTAATCTAGGTGAAGTGAGGTTCAATGGAAGGCCCAAAACTCCACCTGTACCTAAATCACTTATGTATGTAATTCTGACTTGTACTCCACAACTTTAAAACTAAATTAAATTAAGTTTTAAAAACAAATGAACAAAAACAGTGATCAGAAGAGGGAGAAGAGAAGAAAAACCCAAATCAATCTATTATGGTTTCTATTTAATGTTTCTGTATTTTTTTGTCCTTAAAGTATAAGGGAAAATTATAAGTTGAGATTTTTATCTTTTTTTCCCCACTCAATGGCATAAAACCTTGACATCCACAACACAGGCATGTTCCCGAGACATTCAGAAACTTTTAATTGCATGTGTCTGAGAGAAAACACTCCATGTCTAGCCATACAACAGAATGAAACTTCAGGCTCTGGAGACTTCAAGTAGAAGTCATCCTCTTGAAAAGGAAGTTGATATAATGCTTTTTCTGATCCATTTATGTCTAAGGGCTCTACAGGCAAGTTCATGGTAGTTCTTGAGAAGTCCATGATTATTTCAGTAATTTCAGTCCTTTGTGAGCAGCCTGTACATTATCTTCTTTTTTAGTGGCTGCACTTTGCAAAGTTGAAGCTCTCTCATGTAATGTCTGCTCGCCCTTCTGCTCTATTAATGCCTCCCAATGCAGAAACATCTTAGGTTCTCCCAGGTTCTTCATTATAAATCCTAGTTTTCAACGGTTTATAAATCATCTAAAATATTGTGGTAGGAAGAGACTTAACAATTTTCACAGTGATTATTTGAGGAATTGTGGAGCAAGAAATTATATCTTACTATTGACATGTTAGAAAAAATAAGGGGATTGTGTGGATAAAGCAAAATGAACTATTTAGAAATTCACAAGTTTTAAGTTGTATTTTCACAATACAAATTAGTTGCTCGTGATCTTATTAGAATCAACATAAATTCAAAACTACTTTTGGTGAGACACCTACAAAAATAGATAGTTGAAGCGGCATACATTTTCTGTGTATGTTATTGGATTCAATCTCTTCCATTTCAGGAGGCACACTCTGCCTTGGTGTTACAAGACCATCTGTAAGTCAAAGCAGGGGAATTCTTTTGTTGTGAATTGGCTGTCATCCAGTTTTCTCAACATATTTTGGCAAGACTTGTGATGGCATACACACAAAGAAACCAAAACATGTATTACAAGTAAGAAACATAAATAAGAAAAACACTAAACTTGCAAGAACAGAAAAATAACAAATATCTTAGGGAATATCATTACAGTTCCTTGTTCACCAAGCCTCATTTCATTTTAATGAAGAATCCTGGCACAGTTTTTTGTTTTGTTTTGTTTTTTTTGGTATTTGAAGAAAGAAATAAAGACTAAAATCACTCTTTAAATTAACTTCTTCTGAAGAAGAAAAAACAAGAAGGAGAAGAAAAAAGAGTGACAACAACAACAAACAAATTACTGATTTGGGTAGAAAGGATGCCTCTTCATGCAGCAGATATGTTTTTTAATTAAAAAAACAGAAGGAAGAATAGAAGAAAGGCCATCTATGATCAGAGACACTCAAAAAAAGCATTATGCTTCGAAAGGCAAGATTTCTTTAAATAGAATAAAATACCATCAAGACAAAGAAGACTTTTGAAAATGAAGACAGTACATCTTAACACTTCACAATTCTAAATCTCAGGCTATTGTAGACTACTTATTTAAACATATAAATATAAATACACACACACACACACACACACACACACAGGGGGGGGGCAAATAAACTGGAATTTATTTATTAAACATTGTGTATTTATTCTTTTTTTTTTTTTTTTGAGTTGAAGTCTCACCCCGTCACCCAAGCTGGAGTGCAGCGGCACGCTCACAACCACCCCAGCGGCGACCTGCTGGGCTCAGGCCATCCTTCCACCTCAGCCTTCCAAGTAGCTGGTACCACAGGTACAAGCTACCACGCCCAGCTAATTTTTTGATTCATTGTAGAGATGAGGTCTCGCCAAGTTGCCAGGCTGTTCTTGAACCCGTGGGCTCAGGCAACCCCTTACCTTGGCCTCCCAAAGTGCTAGGATTACAGGCTTGAGCCACCACCCCTAGCCTATTTATTCTTAATGTTTAAACTTCAGTCATCTTCAAAGTACTCTCTGTTTGATGCAATACACCTATCAAGACTCTTTTTCCACTGCTTAAAATAGTTTTTGAACTTGTCAATTTTGTTGCCTTTTAATGCTTCTGCCCTTTTTTATTTCACCTCTTCCACATCAACAAAACGTTTTTTCTTTGAGGACTTTTTTCATCTGGGGAAACCAAAAAAAGTCTCTTTGGGGTGAGATTGGGTTAATAGGGTTGGTGGGGCATGGAGGTCATGCCGCTTTTTGGTTGAAAACTGCTGAACACCCAACACGGTGTAAGCAGGTGTGTTGTTGTGGTGGAAGAACAAGTTACCTGTTTGCGACAACTCAGGATTTTTTTTCCACAAATCGTGACACAGCCTTCTCAAAACTTCCAGATAAAAACTGGTTGACAGTTTGATCCAGAGGAACAAATTCTGAGTGTACTACAAGGGGCCTGCCTTCCAAAAACACAATTCTGGACTTGGGGGTTGCCCCTTGTACACACACACACACACACACACACACACACACACACACACACACACTCATATATTTGTGAGCTAAGTCAGTGTGGTCATTTTCATGTTACAAAAAACCGAAAATAAAATGTAGAGACTATATATGCTAGGACAAAGTTCAGACAATCGAGGGACAGACTCTAAACAGAGAATCACAGAGCTCAAGACAAGATGCTGGTTATTTAATTCATTTTCCTTCATATAGGGTATATAAACACACCCATTTTACTTTGTTACTTATCTGAAGGTAGAAAATGTAATCTTATATTCACTTTTTAATGATATCTGGAGCAAGACTATTGACATGTAATACAGAAGAAATTAAAAGTGTATGCATACAAATAAGCAGCTTTAAGAATATAAACAAAAACTAGACAAGGATATAGTATAAGAAAATATATTTTTAAAAATTACAGTGAACATCTTTAAAATAACATTTCCATTGGAAACTTACTCCTGCTTTAAATGGAAATACCAGAATTATCTTATCTCTAGGTATATTTAATGATTTCATTTTTCATCCATTTGTTAACATATATATATATTTTATACCAAATATATAAATATATACTTCATATCAAGTATTGTACTAATCATATAAAGTACAAAGATAAATATGGCTCAATTTCTGCCTTCAGGGACTCACAGCCAAGTGAGGAAGATAAATAGGCATATAATTGTAATGCCGAGTCATAAGCATAATCAGTACCCACCATTGCTGTTTCTAGTGACTATGCTGATAAAGACGATGAAGGCACCTACTCTCCTTTTGATTCTTCTAGTAATGTGGTTGTCAAATTTTAATAGTCACAAAAAATCACCTCAGGAGTTTCATAAAAAGTTAAAATCCTGGACCCACACACAACACTACTAAGTTCAAATTTAGGAGTAATGGTCATGTCAAGGTGTTACTGAGTCAGGTGGGCCACTTTAAGAGATAGCGATATAAAGTGCCCTTAAACCATGAGAAGACGTGATCCCTAGAGGTGTGAGAAAGTGATAACTGCAGAAATCTGAGAGTCAGTATTTAAGCAATGAGTAACACCAGGAGCCAAATGGTCCTTGTATTGCTTTTGTCTTCTAGACTTCAAGAGCTGATATATCCAGTTTTCACTGAAACCCTTCCCACATTTGGCCTCTCTGGAATCTCTGTTCTTGGTCATAGACATCTTATTCAATACCTTGGTTCTGAGGAGGTTCCAGCCAGTGATGACAAGGGAGGGGAAAGGCTTTGATACCAGAGAGAGTCCTAATGCCATTTTCAAAGAGACAAGTATACCTGGAATACCAAATTGAAATTCTAAGCATAATTTTACATAGAATTAGCTTATGCTTAATAGTTAAATTCCATAAGACTGTTGGTTATGTTCTTCAACTAATGTTATAGAGTCAATGGATTTTGTTAGCCTAGCAGGAAACCAAGCCAATTCTTTTTATTCTGGTTTCTGTAATGAAAGATTTTCTCAAATGTGAGAGTGTAGCCTGTTAGAGCTTGAACTTGGTTTTTATCTCACTCTTGGGTAAGAGTGAAATTGCTATGGCATGGAAAGTATTTCATTTTTATACAGCGAACAAGTTTTTTATGTGTGGAGAGTGTGAGCCCCCTGAAGACAATGTATAAATAGGTCTGTAACATTTGAAATGACTGGTTCCTACTGAAGACAATCAATTTTTATGGTGAACAGAGAATTAAATCAACTTTTGTGTCCTAAGGTTTAAAAGTGGAGACTGTGGGACCCCAATGGAAGACTACCTTTCCTGGGCAAACAAATATCAACCAGTAGTTTCAGGCCCATATTAGTTAGCACTGATCTTCTATATGTCTTGAATTCCTACCCACAAATCCCTATCAGTTATAAAGGATGGTTGTTTTCTAAGTACCCTTAAGTCCCACAAATAGTAGCCTTTACTAAACACATAACAGAAACAAGTGGTGAAAAGATGTTTGATTGGAAAGTGCTTTACCAGACATGCTGTAAGAACATTAATACCAATACTCTTGGGGTCAGGTGTGGCAACCTGAGCTGGAGACAGAGAAATGTAAACATCACTGTTACAAAAAATACAAACAAATAAAAATTAATTTGGACCTCCCACTTAACTTGTAGTGACATAGTCATTCTGAAAACTCACCTAGCTCTAGTTTTTTATGTGTATTTAAAGGATAGTTGTAATCATTTATTGAATTATCTGTTTCAAGTACTTTTTTTAAGAGACTCATGAAAAAAATTAGGAGACACGAACAAGAATATATCTGACAAGGACTTCTCTAGCTAATAAAAACAACCTAAAACCTGAGTTTTTTGCCCTCGGATCATGTAGGTAACCCTGGTATTCAGTCATAGAATATCCCGTGTGTATTAATTTTTTTCTTTACTCCATTTCAGCTGCAAGATGGTGTCTGCAAATTGAGGGCCTGACAAAGTCATAACAGAGTAGCTGTTACACTAGCATGATTTTTAAAATATCTTGTCATTCATGTGATGATAAATTTTCCTTCAATGAACATACATTAAAAGGTCAGTTAACAAAAATTCTAATTACTTCAGACTCATAATTACAGAGGACAATTTCTAATGGAATTTCTTGTTACTTGTATATGTGAAGGAGAAAGGGTAACAGGGCTTCAGATGAATGGTATTAGGATGAGAGTTCTACTAAATGACATAGAACCCAGGCATGAACAGTCAATGATAGTTTATGTCACGTGGTTGCTTCATAAACCCAGGGGGCTTTTGTTGCACAGAGGAATCGTTTGCATTTCCATCATCAGGTAATTAAAAATTGTTCATTTCTTTGGATTCTCAGGACCACCCAGGATCAGAAACACTTCTCTGCAGGCATTTTACTGTAAAAAAGGGTAAAGGGAAAATATGTGGATGAAATTTAACATCACAGTCAGAAATGCCATAGTTACTTTCGGGTGATGACGTGGAAAAAAGAAGTTTGCCATTCTGATATACCTATGGAACATGTCATCATAATTTTTTTAAATATCAGCTTCTTCAAATGCATATTTATTCTAGGAGAACACTTTCAACTATATTTTTAAGGTTAAAGTCAGGGGAACATAATTTACCTTACACTATTGTTCAACAAAGCAGAAAGAGTAGTGGTAATATGGAGGTGTAATTTGAAGACACAAACTAAGAAACTCAGGTTAAAGAGTAATGTTTTCCTGTATTTGTTAATGACCCAAATTATGCAAACATGTTTTGTATGTCTTCAAAAGTAAGCAAGTGAAGTTTAACTAAAGTGAAATGGAATAAGATTGTGTAAGAGTTACATATTTAAGTATTTGTGTACCTATACTCCAAATATGTGCAAAGCACATTGTTAGAACATTTCAATAATACGAGAACACTTGGGAATGAAAAGTGTTGATCAAAAATAAAGATTTTTCAACAACTCAGGCTGGCGCCCAGAGATGTTATTGGTAACTAAACATAGAAAATCAAACTCATCCTTAAATTTTCCTGCTCCCTTACCTTTCATTTCCAATTGCTTCCTGTTTGTTTTATTCATTAAGTCTCTCATGCTACCCTTCAACACCATTTGTAGTTTTCATTATCTCTTATCCACCTCCAATTGTCCATCTTCTTTCTTTACCTCTACCTGAGCTT
Source organism: Cephalopachus bancanus (assembly GCA_027257055.1). Classification (NCBI taxonomy): domain Eukaryota; kingdom Metazoa; phylum Chordata; class Mammalia; order Primates; family Tarsiidae; genus Cephalopachus; species Cephalopachus bancanus. Next base: position 4,303,294 of record JAPVLO010000045.1, read on the forward strand.
TATAGTTATTTTGCTTGGTATCATTTTACTGAAAAATAATTCACATATCATACAATTCACCCATTAAACATGTGCAGTTCAGTGGGTTTTCAGCATATTCGCAGAGTTCTGCAACCATCACCACAGTTTATTTTAGAACATTTTATCCCTCCAAAAAGAAATCTTGTATCCTTTAGCAGTTACCCTCCATCTCTCTTCAGTCTCCTCCATCAGACCTAAACAATTACCAATCTACTTTCTGATTCTATGTATTTACCTATTCTGGACATTTCATAGCAATGGAATAATAAAATAAGTGATCTTTTGTTAATGAATTTTTCTACTTAGCCAAACTTTGCAAAGTTCAACTAAGTTGTAGCTCGTATCAGTACTTCATTCATGTTTGTTGTTGAATAATATTTCTTTTTATGAATATATCATATTTTATTTATCTATTTGTCAGTTGATGAACATTTGGATTATTCCCACTTTTTGGCTATTGCAAATAATGCTGTTATGATATTCATGTCCAAGTTTATTTTTGTCTTTATTTTTCCTGGCAGAATTCTGATTTTAAAAAATGTTTTATTTTAAAGACATATGGTACAATTCAGGGTTAGGTATACAAATGTTCATTAAACAGGTACCCTTGCTGATGAGGTGTACCCCCCTTCCCTGGCAGTTTCCCACTACTGCCAATCCCACCACTTCTCTAACCCCTACCACCACACTGGCGGTAGTTTTTCACTAATGCCAATCCCTTTCTTTTCTTTCTTACTTTTTTTTTTTGAGTTGGAGTCTCACTCTGTCACCCAGACTGGAGTGCAGTGGCCACTCACGGCCACCGCAGCCTCGACCTGCTGGGCTCCAGTGATCCTTCTGCCTCAGCCTTCCGAGTAGCCGGAATTACAGGCATGCACTGTCATGCCCGGCTGATTTTTTGATTTATTGTAGAGATGAAGTCTCACTGCCCAGGCAGGTCTCGAACCTGCGGGCTCAGGCATTCCACTCACCTCAGCCTCCCAAAGGCGCAGGATTACAGGCTGAGCCACAGAGCCCAGCACTTTTTTTTTTTTAAGATGTAGGGTACAATTCAGGGTTAGATATGCAAATGTTCATTATGCAGGTACTTTTACTGATAAGGTGTGCCCCCACGCTGGGAGTTTCCCACTATTGCCAATCCCACCTTCTCCTCCCCACACACACATCTTCCCTGGTACTTTCCAATTACTGCCAATCCCTTTCTTATAGTATTATGATAGTTGGTCAAGGTCCACTTATGAATAAGAACATGTAGTACTCAGTTCTTTGTTTCTGTGATAGGTCACACAGTATTAGAGACTCTAAGTCCATCCAAGTTGCTGCAAAGTTCACAATTTTGTCCTTGTTTATGGCTGCATACTATTCCATCATGTATATATACCACATTTTAAAAAATCCAGTCCTCTTTTGATGGGAAACATGATTGGTTCCAATGGTTTTGCTATTGTAAATAATGCTGCAATAAACATGCATATGCAGGTATCTTTTTCATAGAGTGATTTGAGTTTCTTTGGTATAGTCCCAGTAGGGGGATTGTGGGGTCGTATGGGAAGACTACTTTGGATCTTTTAGACCTTTTAGGAATTGCCCAACTGTTTTGCACAGAGACTATACTAGTTTACACTCCCCCACCCCCCAACAGAGTAGAAGTGTTCTCTTTTCCCCACATCCTGTCCAGTATCTGTTGTTTTTTGAGTTACTGATGATGGCCATCCTGATTGGAGTTAGGTGGTATCTCAGTGTTTTTAATTTACATTTCTTTGGTGACTAGTGAGGCTGAGCATTTTTTCATGTATCTGTGGACTGCTCATATGTCTTCTTTTGAGAAGTGTCTATTCATATCTTTTGCCCACTTTGTAATGGGGCTGTAGTTGTTGTTGTTTGTTTGCTTCTGTGGCACGTTTGAGTTCCTTGTAGACCATAGATGTTAGGACTTTGGCAGATATACAGTTGGCAAATATTTTTTCCCAGTATGTGGGCTGTCTCCCCCTTCTCTTGTGGGTTTCTTTGACTTTGCAGAAGTTTGTCAGTTTGATGAGGTCCCACTTGTCTATCTTATGTCTTATGGCGTGGGCACTTGGGGTTTTGATCAGGAATTGGTTGCCAGTTCCAATTTCCATAAGGGTGTCTCCTGCATTTTCTAAAGTTCTTATAGTCTGAGGTTTTATGTTTAGGTCTATGATCCATTTAGAGTTGATTTTTGTGTATGGTAATAAATAGAGGTCTTGTTTGAATCTTCTGCATGTTTTCAGCCAACACCATTTCCTGAATAGCTTCTTCTCTCCCCAGTGGTTGATGGTGGAGACTTTGTTGAACATGAGTTGGTTGAGAAATTGAGGCTATGCTTCTGAAATTTCTATCTTATTCCATTGGTCTATATGCCTGTTCTTGTACTAATACCAGACTGTATTGGTTATTGTAACTTTATAATAAAGTTTAAATTCTGGGCGTGTGATACCTCCTGCTTTGTTTTATTTGCTGGGGACTGTTTTGGCTATTTGTGTTCATTTATGTTTCCATATGAATTCCTGTATTGTCATTTCCAGTTCTGAGAAGAATGCTTCTGGTAACTTAATGGGTATTGCATTAAATCTGTAGATTGTGTAGAATGGACATTTAACAATGTTGATTCTTCCAATTCATGGACATGAAATACTTTTCTATTTGTTTGTGTCATCTTTTATTTCTTTGAGCAGTGTTTTTTTAGTTTTCATTGTAAAGGTCTTTCATTCTCTGGTTAGGAAGATGCCTAGATATTTCTTTTTTTGTATGTGTGTAGCTTTTGTGAATGGGACTGTGCTTTTTATTTGGGTTTCTCTGTTTATTGTTGGTGTATAGAAATGTGACTGTCTTTTGCACATTTATTTTATACACTGAGACCTTGTCAAAGTCCTTTATCAGTTGCAAGGAGGTTTTTGACAGATTCTCTTGGGTTTTCGAGGTATAGTATCATGTCACCTGCAAAGAGGGATAACTTAACTTCCTCTTTTCCTATTTGGATACCCCTTATTTCCTTCTCTTGTCTGATTGCTCTAATTAGGACTTCCAGTACTATGTGGACAGGAGAGGTGAGAGTGGACATCCTTGTTCTGGTTTTCAGAGGAAATGGTTCCAATTTCTGTCTCTTTAGCAGTATGTTGACTGTGGATTTCTTGTAGATGGCTCTTACTATTTTGAGGTATGTTCCATCTATGCCTAAATATTTGAGGGTTTTTATCAAGAAGAGATGCTGGATTTTATCAAAAACTTTTTCCGTGTCTAATGAAAAAGTAGAATGTCTGGGTAATATGGTAACACTTCAATTGCTTGAGAAACTGCCAGATTGTTTGGCTGCATCATTTTAAATTCCCACCAGAAGCACATGAGTAATTTTCCACATCCTAGAAAATAACATTTATTATTTTTCTTTTTGATTATTGCCAAACTAATAGATGTAAGGTAGTAGCTCATGCTTTTGATTTATATTTCCTTGATAGCTAATGATGTCAAACATCATTTTTATGTATTTATCAGACATTTGGGCAAATATCTACTCATATCCTTTACCTGTTTTTTAATTGAGTTATTTGTCTTTTTATTATTGAGTTATAAAATCTTTTTACATATTCCAATTACAAGCTTCTTTTAAGATATATGAGTTATAAAAATGTTCTCTCATTCTGAGATTTTTTTTTCCCTTTCATGATGGAGTCCTTTGGATTTTCACAAAAGGCTAAGATAAACTAATAAAATATCCAAATGCTTAAACCATAACAGTACAACAGCAAAACAGAAACAGTAGTGGCATTATGGGGGTGAGATTTGAAGATACCACCAGAATATCTCTGGTTAAAGAGTGAAGAAGTTTTTCCCATATTTGATGATGACATAAACAGTAATATAAATGTGCTTCATATATCTTCAAAAATAAGCCAGTTAAGTTTAGCTAAGATAAAATGGAATAAGTTTGTATAGGAGTTACATATTTAAGTATTTATGTATCTATACTCCAACTATTTCAAAGTAAACTTGTTAGATCATTCCAATAACAATACCAGTACAATTAAATACAAAATATAAAATAAAAGATCATAGTTAGAAAATAAAAGGAGAAGGTTGCAGAAAAGCTATGATAAAATTTTCTAACTCGAAATTTATATGTCAACTCTCAGCTCAGAGGAAGTAGATCAGAAAGACAGCCACGAACTTAACTCCCATCCTCTGACAACAGAAAGACCTATCATCTTGGTAGGAGAAACTATCACCTTTCTTCTCAGCTCTTAAAGTAACTTTCATTCTGTAGTGTTTTCTTCTTTGTTCTCTGTCAAGTTTCTCAATATATGAGAGAAAAACCTCCACCAATAGAAATCCAGATAACTCTTAAGTTAAAGATTTGCAAGATGGTTCTCATCAAACTAAAGGATCTTTTAAAACCTCAAAAGATTTCACCAATATTCAAGCATTAATTGATGGAAAAACGTTTGTTGCTAATTCAGTAGGAATCCCAGACAGAATGATTTTCTCACAAAACTCCAGTGAAAAAAAGTAAGTGTGCACATTTTACAGATTGGAAAGCTAATACCCAGATTCAATCAGTGTATCAACCAGCACAGCAAAAAAAGAATAACAAAATCAGAAACACCTGCTCATGACCTTGGTTCATGTCTTCTTTGAATCAAGCAGTTTATAAAACGCTTAGCAATATGAAGAGTTATTATTCAGAAGATGGAAGCTGTTCCCTGTCTCCCCAGAGGATAGCATGAAAGTTAATGAGTTTAACAATCTCCAGCGAGAAAAGGGTTGATTCAGATTGGACAGGAAGTGCCATTTTTCAGTGGCGAGGATATCAGAGGATTGAATTTCCTGCCTTGGAAATCTTTTGAAATAAGAGATCCTCTTATCTGTGTGCAGTAATGGAGATGACATTGCAATGGCAGCAGGAAGACAGGTAAGTTAAAATGAACTCTCATCGTCTTTTTTATCTCATCTCCAGGACCTATAAGTTAAAGGCTATACTGTTATGTTAAAAATAATAAGGAACAACATTGACTTTCTATCCTTTCAAGAACTATCTGAGTTGCCTCTTGACAAACTTCTGACAATATTAAGAGACTCATTCAGTCTAAAATGAACAAGGAAAAAGCTATTCAGTTATCCTCCTTAAAGCAAATTGCCCAATGTGCCTTGTGTGCCTAAATCCAGGTAATCTGGCCATAAATCTTGTGCCCATAGCCACCATGTTCCACTGTCTCTGAAGTATAGACATGATTCTATATAACATGTGGTAGTAAGTGTTATGATGGTGATATGCATGGAGTTCCAAAGGAACTGACTGAAGGGCATACGTGGGCAAGGCATCAAAGAAGTTGTGTCTACTCCTGGGAATAGAAGCAATCAGGTAAGGAGGTCTAGGGTCCGGAGTGTTGGTGGGCATTTTCCTATTTTAAGCAAAAGGAACTTAATAAGCAAAAACACAGAGATGAAATAAATATAAGTTTTCCCAGAAACCACAAATATTTTTGTAAGCTTTGCACTGACAGTGCAATGGGTAGGTGTGAGAAAAGGGGCCTATGTTGGCCATCATGTAGAGTTGGGATTTTGAATAGGATAGAGATGTTGAATTCAATTATTAAGTTACACTAGACATATTTAGGCACACATGGCTAGTGACTATTATACTAGACAGTGCAGATACTAGAACATATCTGTCAATGAAGAAATTTCTATTGGCCAGTTCTGCTCTAACAGTACATAAATGTCTCTCTTATTCACGGCTGAATCTTTAGTATTAGGAGCAGGGTCTGGCACATTTTGAGAGATCACTAAATATTGTTTGACTGAATAAAGGAAAAAATTCAGATTATTACATGAGCTGTCTATTATCAGCCTTTACATAGAAACTCAATGGAATTTCTCTGTAACTGGCATTTGATGGAAATGTCTAGAATTTCTCCTAGTAGGCATGATATAACGTGAGTATCTTCAAACTTGCACCACAATTTCCAAAGTAGAATGTACACAATTCTGGATGCTGATACACAGTCCCATCTCATCATAGTTATTTTCCATGTGACACTATTAATTCCTCATGCAGACTTTTAGAATTAAAACTGTCGGACACTGTGGAATGACTTTCATCTTGTTATTGCCCTGTCTCAAGGCCTTCTGAGGGCAGGTTACAATTCTTAGCATAATCACAGTCAACCTAACCCCACAATCTCTTGTCCTGGGTATGCCATTCCAGTTAGGCAGGTCAATGCAAAGGCCACATCTATTTAAAATGGTTCTTTAATTCTGCAATCATTTCCCAAAATGCTTTCCTCAGAAAGCTTGAGCAGACCCCTCAGAAATTGTCACCAGTTTGGAGAGACATGAAAGACATTTCTTCAACAAACATATTGAGCACTTTTAGAGCTCTCTCTTGCTCTGGCCTTTAATTCCTACTTTGTCTAACACAAAGTATTTGGAGTTTAACTTATGCATATCTTTTGAAACACACCTGCGACTCTAAGTCCTAACATCTGACATCAGAATGTGATCCCTGATCCTCTTATAGCACATGCAAAGGGGACCCCAAAATGGAATTTATTTGCTAAAAGTTGTGTATGTATTCTCACATGATTATACTTCAGTTACATTCTAAGTATTTGCTGATACAATACACTTATTGAGATGCTTTTTCCACTGCTCAAAACGGTTTTGGAACTCATCAATTTGGATGCCTTTTAGTACTTCTGCCATTTGTTTCACCTCTTCATATGGGTGACAGTAAAACATTTTCCTTTGAGGACTTTTTCACCTGAGGAAACAAACAAAAAAAAGTTGCGTGAAGTGAGAGAGGGTTAATTGGGAGGGTGGGGCACAGGGATCATACCACTTTTGGTCAAAATCTGCTGAACACTCAGCACAGTGTGTGGGTAGGTACACTTGTAAATCACCTATTATGACATGGGCAAAAGCATTGAAAGAATCTCAAAAAAAAAAAATTCTCTGAAGCCAAACACTGCCTCTCACAACAATGCTAGCTGGTACACTAATACTAATGTGTTCCCAGAACACTTACCTAGCTGGGGAAGCTTGTACTACAAGGGGCTCACCTTCAAAGAATAATTCAATTTTTGAGAGGGTCTCCTCTCATATAAGACAACATAAAAATTATTCTGATAGTCTTGCAGGGTGCTATTGGAACACAGAGGAAGGACACTCACCCTACCTGGGATAAGGGAAGAACTTAGTCCCTGAGAACATGGTGTTTAGATCGCAAATTAAAGGACTTGTGAGAATTTGTTGAGAAAAAAAAATGATGGCAGAGTAGAGAATGTTCATGAGGAAAGGAGCAGGAGCTCAGAGGTAAGTGGAAGGTCAGTGAAAGAATACAGAGTGTGACATGAAGTGAAGGCACAGAGGAAAATAGATTGTGAAAGGTCTTATAGGCAATTTAAAGGATTTTGACATTCTCAGGTAACTGGTAGCCTATAGAGTTCAAACAGGGTAGTAATGTAATGATATTGATGCTTGAAAAATGTTAGCCTGCCTTCATGACACCAGTTAGGAGGCTTTGTAGTCATTTAAACATTCCCCAAGAGCTTTGCCAGTTATGACACTGGTCACTATCCCTCCGATGGTTCTGAGCATAAATATATTATTCCAGAGTTAACTTTTAAAAATCTGCACCCTTCACTTCTGCTAAGACAAATTTGTATGTATGTCAACTTCACGAGATGAGTGTCCCTGTCCCCAGAGAAATTATGATGGGATGTTTAAGCATTCCTGCCAATCACTTCTTTACAGTCTCAGTAAATCCTAAATGGACTTTATAAACCATCCCTACATGCCTCCCTCTCCCCTCAATTAAATTTTCAGTTATGACTCATTCATATCCCAACACCAAAATCAAGTGCTTTTTATTCTGCCTTTGCACTGACTCATATGGAAAAATTGTTGTTTTAGCACAGTTCTACCATTACAGGTGACACCTGCGTACTTAGAGTCCTGAAACCTTACTGGGAGATGTTTTTTTCTGTTTCACACACTGGCCAATGAGTCCTTGTAATGCACACCGTCCAGTAATTAAGCCTTCACTATGAAGGCTGCATTATCAGTAAAGGGTCTTAGGTGAAGATGATGCTTAAAGCACTTTAATTTCTAAAATGTATATTTAACTCTGAAAATTACTAAATTAAAAAATATCATATGTCATCTTGACCTGCATTTCTCTGTAACCACCATGTGTAACTCTGTAGTGTCTTCTACATGCCAGGGGGTTCAGAGCATTGTCATTAATCCCCAGGGTGGGATTTATGGATGTGCAACCAGTGCAGTCTCACAGGTCCCTGCACTGAGACGAGCCCTGGGCTTGGGGTTTAATGTTCCACAGTAGCCATCTTGAAATACTTAATAACTTTGTTTTTGAACTTGTGTTTTGCAAGTGAAGTCTGTAAGACAATGGTGCATGGGAGCCTTGAAGCCTAGTTTACATAGGGTCCCACCCGTGGCCACTTCTCCTCCTCCCTGGGATAGGTTTTTGGCCTTACACTTCCCCACTTCTGACACTGAGGCTCTCCCCAGCCTCTTTCCCCTCAACCCTGTGCAGCCACTGCTGACCCCCTCCAACACTACACACACACACACACACACACACACACACACCAAGAACAGTGTTGGGTACATACTCCATGGTGTCTCTGGGAAGAAGATGTCAGCACCCTTTCCTGCCTTAGACTGCTGGTGCCATGGTACATTCAGTGGGTGGCTTTTGAGCCTTTGCATACTCCAAATCCAGGAACAGAGCCCATCTTGGCAGCCAGGTTGCAATGCTTCAGAAGTTGCCTATCTTGAGATGGAGGCCCATGGGAAGAGAGTTTCCTGGGAGGGGTGAATCCTCAAGTCAGAAAGTGTAACTTAGCAAATTAAAAATACTGCAACCAGTCAAGAGAGAGAAAGAAAAAGGAAAAACATTTTTCATTCTTTGTACCTCAACAGCAATTTGTCCTGCTTTTTGAGCAAAAGGGGCTATATTTTCATTTTATGCTGAGCCTCACAAATTATGTAGCCAGCCCTATTTAATCCTTGTCACAGTCATTCAAGGATAGAGACTAAGGCTCACAAAGTAAAAAGATGAACCCAGAATCATAAACATGTAAACAACAAGGTCAATATTCAAGCAGCTCAAAGCCCAGGCTCTAATACCTCCAGTCTTGCTTACTGGAGCCTGTCCTTCTGTTCTGTTAGGATATATTCCTAGTATCTAGGCATTCCCTTGAATTTTGGGGTATATAAATCAGAGGTACCATCTTTAAGAGTGTTATGCCCCTGTTGTCAGCTGGTGTGAAGGTGTTTCTATAGGGAGAATTCAAATAAGAAAAAGAGATCTTAAATCCTCTATTTCATTCTAATTTCTAATATATATTATAATTTTCTCCTGGTGCTTTCCCATTTAAAAAAACAGAGTTCTGTGAGAGATTTTGAGAGAGATCTTATTATATCTAAACTGTCTTTTGGACAGTGACCAAATAGTACTTTACTGATTTCTTCCATTAAAAGCAGACTTGAGAAATATAGCACATTTAGCTTTTTATTTTATTTAGCTAAAGATGGTGATGAAACTTACTACCACTATTTATTAATTTATCTTTGTTCAAATTTTTCCTAAAAATCTAATGAAGTAAAAAACAAACTTGCTTGAGTTCCCACAGTGCTTCAATGAATATCGATGAAAATTATCTTGGGAGATATAAAATGGTCTTATCCAATTCAAAAATTCTTTCCCCATTCTCCTCTCTGTCAGAGGATTTCAGATTGAGACTGTGGAAAGTGAGCACAGTCAATATGTATTTTTTAAAGGATTTAATAAATATCTGAACAAGGGATTAGTAATACTGGTACTCCACACAGAGTTAGATCAGGATAAAGTATCAACAGCATAAAAACAGCCTGAAATTACACTACATGAAACTTTGACCTGAGGCAAAATTGAGAATTTTCCTTCTTTGTATCTTGCCAGTTTGCTTTCTACTTCTTCTGTATTCAGAGATATTCCTCCTTTGCTTAAAGCCTTCAGGGTCCACATAGATTCCTGGAATCTCAAGGCTGGAAAAGCACCATCTGTTTCTTCTGTCTTTCCTGGAGCCTGCAGAGGGAAATAATGCCCTAGGCTTGGATGTGGTGGGAATGCAAATCCATTTATTCAACAAATATTTATTTAAGTCCTACAGCGTCTCTAGGTGCTTTGAATATAATGGAGTGTGTGAATCAATCTTTGCTTTCAGTAAGTTTACATTTCTAGTAGAAAGAGACTATCAAGTAAATAAGCAACTAAAATATGGAGTAAAAACAGAAATAGCACCACATTTCTAGGGTGTACATTGTAGGGCATCCGATCCAGTCCCCAGGGTCAGATAAAACTTTGAAGAAGGATCAACAGCTAAACTAGACCTGAAAGACAAGTGGGAGCCAATCAAACGAAAGAAGGGCATTCTAGACAGAGCCCGTGGCTTGGGCAAAGACTCAAAGGTGACAGAACAGGTGAAGTTTTTGTGGTCTGCATACAGTTCAGTGATGCTGGAGAGAAAAGATTCAGGAAGGAGTAGGGGGAGGCTAGAGATGGCACTGAAGAGTTTCGGGAGATAGATCCTGAAAAGACTTGCATACCATGCCAGGGAGTTAGACAGTAAAATACTAAAATATTTCAAGTAAGAATTTGACAAGATTAGAACTTCAATTTGAAGGAGCTCTTTGGGTACAATGTAAAGAATATGTTGGAAGGGGCACAAACCAGAAATCCATGAACCAAGGGTAATGGTAGTTATGTAAATGAGCTCAGGAAATGTAAGAAGGCAGAATCAACAGGACTGAGTGATGGCTTGGGTGCAAGCATTATTGTTGGGAAATCAAGGAAAAATGGGGAAGATGCCCAGGTTGCTGTCTTGGACCACTTGATGAGCCATGGTGCCACTGCCTGTGATGGGGTACTCCAGTAGAGAGGTTGTTTTGTGAACAATTCTGCAGGTGACAACTGGAAACAAGAAAAATTTGCACAGTGCTTTAATGAATCATGTGACAACAAAACACATTAGAATATTCAAAGCATGTCTTCTTTTTGAAGATAAAGAATCCCTTCACTTCATAGCTTTTTACAATTCTCTTTCACTTTAAATACCATTCTCAGATTGATATCTGATATGCTCATTCATTCATCCTAGAAAAAATAGAGGCTTATTAAGACTCTGCAAGGTATCAGGGTTGCTCATCTAATTTAATCCTTCTATGTAACTAAACAGACTCCTTTTGTAAATAGCTATCCTTCCTTCATATTTGGTGCATCCAAGTAGAAACAGGCCTAACACAGATACCACCAGGCAGATTTCTTCTTCTCTGATATGCCAACTCAGAGAGATTCCCTCCTCTGCCCTAGACCTGCTTTTGAACTCTTTCAAAATATAGATAAGGTCTAGATCAGTGTCTAGACACCAAGAAATGTAGTCTTTAGTGAGTTATTCTTTAAAAGTTCCATTTCAAAACAAAACCACTTTCAACGGCTAACACATTGGTATCTGTGGGGAATAATCCTTATTTTTTCTATGTCAGAGATGATCTGTATCTCTAGCTTCCTTAGGTCAGAACTAAAAACATTATCCCTAGATCTCAGGGAAGTGCTTTTGACTCCTTTTATAACCTCTTTCAGAACTGAAATGGCTGTTAGTGATCATATCCAATTCTAATGCCACTGCCTCATTTGAAATGGGTCTAATAGGCAGGCCCTCTCCTCAGAATTGTTCACAAAACAACCTCTCTACTGGAGTTGAAATAAAGCAGCCAGCTGGCCCAATTTTTAGGTAAAGATTTCCCCTAGCTACTCGGAAAATGTTTCATACTCTATTTGTTGCAATTATCTTTCTGAGAAAAGTGTACATATGACTAGAGAAGAATTACTTTAAAACAATATTTAGGGCATGGTGGCATGCACCAATAGTCCCAGCTACTCAGGAGGCTGAGGCAGAAAGATCACCTGAGCCCAAGAGGTTGAGGCTGTGGTGAATTGTGATTATAGCACTGCACTCCAGTTTGGGCAACACAGTGAGAGCTGCTCTAAAAGAAAAAATTTATATTATCTTATTTTATTATGTTCATCTCTTTTTCTAAATATGTGGGGTACAATTCAGGATTAGGTATACAAATAGTCATTGTACAGGTAAAGTTTGGGCCTCACTGTTGTCCCCACTTCACCTGGTTTGAGATCAGGTACCCTTATCGATGAAGTGTGCCCCCCTCTTCCCTGGCAGTTTCCCACAACTGCCAGTCCCTTTCTTATAACATTACAATAATTGTTCAGAGTTCACTTATGAGTGAGAGCATGTGGTACTCAGTTCTTTGTTTCTGTGATAGATCATTGAGTATTATAAACTCTAAATCCATTCAAGTTGCTGTGAAGTTCATAATTTTGTCCTTCTTTATGACTGTAATATTCCATCATGTATATATACCACATTTTAAAAATTCAGTCTACTTTCTATGGGCAGCATGGCTGGGTTCATGTTTTTGCTATTGTGAATAGTGCTGCTAAAAACATGCATGCACAAGTATCTTTTTCATAGAGTGAGTTGAGTTACTCCAAGTATAGCCCTAGAAGGAGGACTGTTGGGTCATATGGAAGGTTGATTTTTAGATCTTTTAGGGGTCGCCAAACTGTTTTTCACAGAGGTTATACTAATTTACACTCCCACCAACAGTATAGAAGTATTCCCTTTTCCTTGCATCCTCTCCAGCATCTTGTTTTTTGAGCTATTGATGATGGCCATCCTGACTGGAGTTAGGTGGTATCTCAGTGACAGTATAAAATTATCATTCATATAGTAAGCAGTAAATGGGCTTCTGGTCTGTGAAGAAAAATATGACTTGGGCCTCCTGGATTATCAGCACCCTCAAATCTTTAATTTAAAAAATATACTCAGAGTCATTTAGGGCAGGTGCCTATTGTTAATACCACCCAAAGGATTTATTATAATCCAGCCATTTGTGTAGCTACTGTGCAGCATACTAGGTGCTAGGATACATTGATAAAAGGTGATGATGACCACAGTCAGATTTAGCTGAAACTGGATTCATTATGGCAGACACTCAGAAATTCCTCTATTAGGCTTTAGTTTTTCATATGCTATTAGGTTCAAATTTTTTTCCCTCAGCAAAGCTAGTAGAATTAACACACAATGATTACTGTCTCTTGTTCTTAAGCCAATGACTATGTGAGCCCCTTTACAGGACGGGCAGCTTGACTCAACACATGTAATGTTTGCATATCCCTGGCTTATGATCCTTTAATCAGGACCATGGAAACTTGCTTCTTATGATTTTATTTTTAATTTATTTTAGGAAAGGCTAATCCTTTTGTATTTTAAGAAAGACAGAAAACATTTATAATTGGATGTCACCATAGACTACAAATCCTGTTGAAGCAGAAGTAATAAAGGAAGATAGAACACTAGCCCGTTCCCACCAACCCTTGTGGAACACAGGCTGTCCCTGCAGACGCTTGACTCTCTGCTTCAGGCAAACCCCATCTGGTTCAAATTCCATCTCCAAGCAAGCCAGGCTGTTGGCAAATAAGAGAGATGATTGCTGATTTTGGCAAGCCCTCCAAAATATTATGTACAATGTACAAAGCAATTAAATACACACACTAATCTACAAATAACAAATAAAGTGGTTTGGTTATTTCCTGTAACCATACTTAAGTAACTAGGTGGAGCTGTTCCAGTTCTGTTGTGTTCTGATTCCCCTCTGCCTCTTATCCACTCCTCTTCTCACCTCTTTTTCCTTATCCGTCTCTTCCTCCCACACCTCCTTCTTTTCCTTGCCCCTTACTCCTCTTTCTCCTATTTCCCTTACCCCTCTTCTTTCCACCTCTCTTCTTCCTCCTTCTCTTCCTTTTAGGCCCCTCCACACTCCACAAAGTCTGCATCAGCCTATATATTATAGTCTTTAGTCTCTTTGTATGCAGTTCCTCCAAGGTCAGACATAAATAGAATCATTATCAACTATTTTTCTATAGCTCTAACTCGTTAATTTAAACACACTGCTGCACAATGCAGTTGTTTCTAAAAACTACAAGGCAAAAATCACCTTCCATCACTTACCTGTCACAGATGGCAGTTTGTAATTGTATGTTTGCTTGATTATTTGATTAATTTTAGTTTCCTGTTCTTGACTGTAAGCTTCTTTTGGGCAGGAAGGGGGTTGATTTGGTTCTCCCAGGGGCTGTCTCTAAGCAGAAGCCCAGTAAATATTGTGAGTGTGTGTGTGTGGTGAATGGATGGAGATTGATTCTATCACTCTGTTACAGCATGGAGGCATGAAGGCGTTTCGCAGATTCTTCCCATACATGCACACACCCTTACATCACCAAGGAAAAGAGCATCTCCCAAATATACTGGCCGTGAACCACAATCTACCCTCTTTCTTCCCTGAGACCATCAAAGTTGTTTAACTATTTCACGAACTCCACAATTAGGTTTCTCCTTTACTTAGCATTTTTTATTCTTAACCGTTACCTTTTTATATTTACAATATTTTAATCCAAGGAGATGATCTTAAGCATAATAATTTTAGAACCGTGAAAAATTTTTGATATGAGAACCTTTCTAAAAGCTCTTCAAATTATTCTACACATAACTGCATCCTCTGCCCAATTATAGAACTCCTCCTCCAAAAAACTCTAGAAAGTTTCTCTGAACCCACTATGGCATATTCAGATTTGTGACAAGCTTGTAGTTTCTGAGAGAAATTAGCATTGGTTGAACATTTATAGTGAACCAATAATCTCATATATTTTATTTCTTTAATTATTATGACATTCTATGAGAAGTTTAATATTGACTAAATTTTAAATAAAGAAACTTAAGATATTGATTTAAGATTTAGAACTTAAGATATTGCCCAAACTTAACTGCTAAGCACAAGAACTTAGATTCAGTCTTCACTTCATGTGATTCCCAAACTTCAGGTTTTTCTATCCAGACATATCTTCCCTGGAAGAAAGGGAGAAGCTGGAAGAAAGAGAGAAGCTAGTCTCCAATTTCTGAAATCTGAAAGGAAGCAAATAAACCATCAGGAAGAAAAGGAGAAGCTTGCCTCCAGTTCCTGAAGTCTGAAGGTAGCAAGTAAACCATCTACTCTTAGAAACCACTTTTTATAGGAGAAGATGAAAGTTCATAAAGCAATATGAACACCTGCCAATAAATGTGAAGAAAAACAAGTAACTTTAAATCATTGTCCATACTATCCAGAGAAGCAGTGAATGAAGACATTCCCCAACTACAATAAATATCAAAATCTCTCATCCATCACCACCATCTACCCATCTTTCTCTCTGCTCTCAGTTACTTTTCCTTGATGCCTCAGTTTTATATTCCATATATGAGTACGCTGGACAGAACCTTTCTCCCCTTTCCTAGTGCTGAACACATTACTGGACTCAGTAAATGTGAAACAATCCTAATCTTTCATCAGGGAAAATTTCCTTCTAGCGGGAGCTCATAATTGACTTACAACCTGACAGTTATGATAACCTCTGGCATTCTTACTTTCACTAGACTGTCTGAAAGGACTCTTTTCACTTAACACTGTTAATATCGTATCTCTTTATTGACCTGTACTTTGTGGCTTTTCCCTTTTTTTAATTGTTAATTTGATTTAACTGTGGGTTTAGTTTATATGAAATGGCATTTTTCAATAGTCTTCTACCAATTAAATTTTTAAATTAACAAACATAGCTTTGTATGGATTTCATCATTTCTGGTCAAGTGGGCACTATTCTTAACTGCTAGCTCTGGAAGATGCACTCCACTGAGGTGATCTATAGACAGACTACAAACTGTTTTCAATGTTTCTCATAGTGAATTGTTCAAAGAAATCAAGAACACTTTCCAAATTTTTTCTTTACATCCCTGTTAGTGTTTAATTACAACAAATATATAAATGGATAAAGAACTTATTTAGTCTAGTAGGACATAGTTGAAGCTCTAATTACATAAATTGAATAGGAAAAGTCCTTTCTTCCAATTAGAAGTAGATCAATTTTTAACATGGAGGGTATTCATTACCTTTTTTTCAAAATGTTAAAGGTAAATGGACAATTCTTAATTGTACTTTTTACTTTTTTCCGTGTTTCAGCTGTACCGCTGAAAGTCTACCTGAAAACAGGCAGACCAGAAAGTACAAATAGTACTTAGTGCCTATCTGAGGGAAGTACACGTTTTTATACCCACAATCTTTTTAGAATTTCTATTTGAAGGCAAAAGGAAAAGGTTGGTATATACAGATATGAGAAAAAGAGGAAGCTTGCATTTGCCCATTGTTGCTGTAGGACTTCCTTCATTTGATTTATGAAAATTCAAAATTCAGTCATAAATGACTGATTAGAGAGATCCTCATTCCACAATTATTGTCATCCTCAATAGTATTATCATCAATTGCAGTTTCGTTAAGATTTTTATCAGTTCTTCATTATATATTTTGATTACTGTATATGTATATTTTTATGTCAAATAGCAAACACATAAGTTTTAATCCAGTATACAGAGCTTCTCTACTTTAACTTTTTTTAGTATTACGCATCTAATCTCTAAAATTTTTACATTTTCCATAGTACAGTTAAATTTTGACTTAGAGGAAGAGGAGGAGAGGAGGGTGGTAAGAAGGGAAATGGCTAACATACACACTCACACACACAACACACACATAAATAGAGAATAAACGAAGAAGATAAGTTGACAGAAACCATGACTCATCCACCAGTGGCAACTCAATTCAATAACTGGAGTTCACCTACATGCTAACTTCAGATGCAGAAGGGTGGAGTACTCAACTATTACCAGAAAGGTTTAGGGGAAAGATCCAGGATACATGGGCATAAAGAAAATCATAACTGGGAAGATCTTGCTTTACTCAAACATACCACAGAATCCTCATTAAAAGATGGAGAAAACAGAACAAGAGGAGGCAGAAGGCAAGAATAAAGAGAGAAAAAGGTTTATATGTGAACATTTTCTCTCTTCTTCTCTTGATATCTGTTCATCCGTGAGCTTGCTCTTGGTCTCAATTCTTGTAGGTTTATTCTTTAATCGGGCAAAGAGAGTGCAAAGTCTATGACACAGGAGACTGGCTGCATTTTCAAGAAATAGTAAGGAGACCAATATGGGTGAACTGAGTAACAGTAAGACAGTGAAACATGGTGTCAAGGAAGGGAAAAGGAGTCAGAGAGTTTGGGCTCTGGAGGCCGAAATGGTAACTATCATTCATTGCAAGGGTTTGATTAGAAATGTGACACGACCTGCATATTAGTGGACCCACTCTGGCTTTTGTGTTAAAAATATATTAAAAAGAGGCTGGGGGAAGCAGAGAAATTAGGCAAGACATGGTGGGGGTTTAATCAGAATGATAGCAATTGAGGAGGTAGGAAGTGGTACAATAATGAATATAGTTTTGTTTTGTTTGTGTTTGTTTGTTTTAAATTGAGCTGACAGGGCTTGCTGTTGAATTGTTTGTAAAGTATGAAAAAAGAAGAGAACTGGAGAATGATTCCAAGTTGGGTCTAAGCAACTGTAAGGAGTCATTCTTTCATTCACTTGGAAATACATATTGAGCTCTTGCTATCTGCTGAGCACTGTCTGGATACTTGAAACACATCAGTGAATAAAACAGGTTTTCTTTCTTAAGTAGATCATACCATAAAAAGAGAACACAGAAAATAAACTATAATCATACTAAATATGTAAATTGCTCATTATGTGACAAGGTAATATTCTATATGAAAAAATGAAAGAATAGAGTAAAAAGAATTGGGAGTGCTAGGGCAAAGGAGTGGGGGGGTGCAATTTAAAATAGAGCATCAAGCATAGTTTTCATTGAGTAGCTCATATCATGACAAGAACTTAAAACACTGAGACATTATTCATGTGGATATCTTAAGAAAGAGTATACCAGACAGAAGGAAGAACAGGTACAAAGTCCTCATGGTAAGAGGATGTTTGGTGTGTTTGGGGAATAGCCAGGAAACCAGTATGACTAGAGTAAAGTTAATGAGGGGAAAGTGGAAATGAGTGTGACAGGCAATGTGGGTCTGGCTGATGTAGAAACTCAAGTGGGCCAAGGGCTTTGTAGTTGGTAAGGGCTTTAGGTTTTACTCGGGTTGAAATGGGGACCATTGCTAAGTTTTGAAGAGAAGATTGACGTGACCTGACTTAAGATTCCACAGCATCACTAAGTTGCTCTATTGAAATCAAATTGTAGATAAACAATTAAAAATGTCAAAGTGGCGTAGTGACTCAACCAAGAATGTGGGCAGTGGAGTCAATGGGAAGTAGTCAGATTCTGATACATTTTAACGGTAAATGCAATAAGTCTTTCTGATAAACAAGATGTGTATATATATTTTTAAAAGATGACTTCAAGTTTTTTGTTTGCTTGATTGAGTTCAGGCCTGAACAATCGGAAGAATGGAGTTGCCATCTAAGAAGGAGAAAGAAAGCTGCACATTGAGACACTAAGTTTGCTATGTCTATTAAACATTCATGTGAATATGTTTAGTAGGCAGTTGGCTATATGAGTCTGAAGGTAGGAAGAGATATTTGAGATAAAATTATAAACTTCAGAATCACTTTTATAGAGGTAATTTAAATCCAGGAGACTAAATCAGATCACCAATGGAACAATTTCAGAAAAGAAAAGAGAATCCTGGATTCAGATATCCTAGGATAATCAACATTATGAGGTTGGAAACATCTCAGGAGAGACTGAGAAGGAGTAAGATGGAAACCAGCAGAGGGTTGTACCTTTGAGACAGAGTAAAGGGATAATGCAAGGAGTAGAGAATCTACAGTGTCAAATAAGACAGTGAGATGAGGACTGAGAATTGACAATTACATTTAACAAAGTCATTAGTGACCTTGACAAGATAAATTTGTGTGGAATGGAAAAGGTGAAAATCTGGTAGGAAAGAGTTGTTTTTTGCTTTTTGTTTTAACTTTTAATTTTTTTATTTTAAAGATATGAGGTACAATTCAGGGTTAGGTATACAAATGTTCATTATGCCAAGTACCCTTGTTGATAAGGAATTGCCCCCCGCCCCACTCCCCTGGCAGTTTTCCTCAACTGCCAATCCCACGCTCCCTCCCCTGGAAGTTTTCCACTATGCCAGTCCCTTTCTTACAGTATTATGTTATCCTAATAACATAACTATGTTGTTCAAGGTCCGCTTATGAGTGAGAACATATGGAACTCTGTACTTTGTTTCTGTGATAGATCACTGATTATGACAGACTCTGAAGCCATTCAAGTTGCTGTGAAGTCCATATGTTCATCCTTCTTTATGGCTGCATAATACTCCATTGATTGCATGTGCCACATTTTTTTTATTCAGTCCAGTTTTGAAGAGAAGCACGATTGGCTCCATGTTTTTGCTATGCTGGCGAGGATGCCGAGAAAACGATACCCTTCTACTGTTGAAGGGAATGCAAACTAGTGCAATCTCTTTGGAAAACTGTGTGGTGATTTCTGAAAGCATTAGAAATTGACCTTCCATATGACTCAGCAGTCCCCCTATTGGGAATATACCTGGAGGAACTCAAATCATTCTACCAAAAAGGGACAGAGTTTAAGAAGCAGTGAAAGGAGCAGAATCAGACACAACCTGAATGGGAGGAGGTGCTGCAAAATGGGTTAAAAAAAATTGGGACTGTAGTAATGGGAGACTAGAAATAGAGTCAAAAGATGATCTTTTGTTTTTGTTTTTGTACTAATGTGAAGGATTGATTCAGTAGCCAGTAAAACATTGTTAATATGAGAGAGAAAAAGGAGACTTGCTTGAACAATGTTCCTAATTAGGCATGAGGGGATAGGATCTGTAAACAAGTGGAAAGATTTGCTATAGATGGGAGTACAGATAATTCATTTCATGTAAGTGGCAGGAAAGCAAAGGATCTTGGTACTAATGCTGACAGCTGACCAGGAACAGCAGTGAGAGTCTATGGAAGTTATATTCTAGTTGTTTCAGTTTTCTTAGTGAAGCAAAGGCCACCAGCTGAGAATGGAGATGAGGGAGGAGATATTGGGAAATTGAGGAGAAAGAAGTAAGTTTTGATATAGCATCTAAGAAAGTGTGAATGTATGATTACTGGAGGTTCATTCATGAATTTATAGTAAGTTGGCATGGTTGTATGGTAGACAGTTGTACTATCCAGGGTTGTAGTTTTAACAAGATAGTATAAAGCAAGACAGAGGCAATGAAAGATATATGCGAGAAAGTGTTTGAACATTTAAACCAGTAAAGAATGGGAGAACACATCGAAGAGATGAGGAACAGTCAAAAGGGGTTCATCAATTTTGGACTGAAGGATTGTTATGTCTGGGAAACCATAAATGGAGTGAGCAGGATGTAGGAAATGGAGGTGATGGAGGGTTTCAGTTACTGGTAATAACAAGATCTTAGTTATGATACAGAAAGTGAGTGATGATAGTTGCCATCATCAAAGATGAGGAAGATCATAGGGAGGCTCGGTTTGGGAAAGATGGTCAGAAGTCTTATTTTGGCCACATTAATTTCTAAATATCCATTAGAAACTTCAGTCATGATACAAAGCTGGGTTTCAGAGAGAAATTATAAATTTGGGAGTATCAACATATAATAAGATAGTATTTGAAGCCATGTGACTAGATAAGCTCACAAAAACTTATTATAAAATAAGGCAATATCTGCTATTACCCCACATGGTATGGTGCTTTCAAGTGACCTTAGAGTCAGAGTGTCCAAGTTCAAATCCTGGCCTCTTCCTATCTCTCCCTGTAAAACCTTGGACAAGTGTTTAACCACACTGTGACATGATAAGGTAATATCTATCTTACAGGGATTTTCAAAAGTTGAATAAGGCAATCCTTGTAAAGAACTTCACATATTGCATGACACAGAGTGAGCTCTTAATAATATTAAACAATATAACTACAACCAATAATAGACAAGGTTAAAGGGAATATAGACGAAGACCACTAGTTTTCCTAAATAATGTGGAAAGTTTTCAACAACATGAGATAACAAATGAGATAACATTTGAGGTGAGCCTTGGAGCATGATCCAGAGTTTTGCAGAAGGGGATGATTGAAGGAGGTAGAAGGAACAGTCAGAGAAAATAACAAGCACTGATTGCCAGAGCTGGGTGAGAAAAGGTCTGGAATTCACAGTGCAGACAAAAAGCGATCTTTGGTACACATGCACAGATCTCCTTTCAAGGAAACAAAAGGTGTCTAATGAGAAATGTTCTCTAAATTCTCCTCCTCTGGACAAACGGGTAGCTTCCTTGAAGCACAGGATGTTTTGGAAAGGCAGGTTTTAGCAATCTGATAAGAAGTTTACACTCAGATTTCTTAATAATATAGCTTGGGAATTTTCTTCAGATTATGATGTTGTTTTTGTTGTTTTTTAAATTTTTTGATGTATATAAAATTCCACGACATTTAATAACCCAACCCTCATGGTATGGAACATACTTCAATATCAGAAAATGGGCTTCTGGGCAGCAAAAGTCAGAATTATTAAAATGACTTATTTTTAATATCTGAATCTATTAATGGGTGATGTTTTGCATGAAAATTACAACACGTCAGTCTCTCTGGTTCTTACTGACATTTAATGAATAAAGAAAATTGAACTTTTTAATTGTGATACTCTCCTGAGGCTACTAGACATGAAAGCGTATCCAAAGTGTTCATTTACTTATATTTCTTCATGAGCCAGAGATGTCAGCTAAAAATAAAACGCTCTTGGAATAGATATATATATATATATCTCCATTGCAAAGCCCTCTCTAAATTACTTTAGAAACCTCAGACATAAAATCTTTGAAAGGGGTTTTTTCAGTTATTCCCTGTAGGCAGTGAAAGTTACACATTTTTAGAGATGTTTTTCAATAATGCTTGTCAATAAAATGAGTATATGATAACACAGAAGTGGTATCATTCAAGACTTGTAAGACTGGCCTAGGAATCAGCCACATCCGAAGTTACATGAAGACAGCCATGAGGCAGTCATTCTAAAAGGTCCCCTTGTGCCTCAGATGCCAGGACAAATGCAGGTGCACCATATGGTGAGATCAGACATAAAACTATTAATAATCCTTGGCTCCATAGACTGAACCTGGGAGCTAGAAGTGTTCTGAAATGCACTGTTACTGAGCATACTCTTGATGGTGGGGAAATGGACTGGGGAGAAGGGATAACTCCATAGCAGGACAAAATCTGGGAGGACACCTCTAGACAAAGTCCTAAGAGGATGTCCTAAGTCCCCAGGGAGATGTGGTAGCCAATACAGGATACCTGTGGTAGGATCATGTCCCTATCCCTCTGGGTTAACTAGGACAACTCTGGTCAACCAGCCAACTCTGGGCATCTTATCTGACCTTATCATGAACTATTTCTCCATCCACAAAATGGAAGTGGTAAAATCTGCCTGACTTGTAAGCTGGGAAACATTGTGGGGATAAATGTGTTAATATAAACTTGTAAACCTGAGACTTTTCTCAGGAAGTATGCTAGATGAATTGAAGGAATGAATAAAGTTAATTATTATTGCAAATTGAGTTACGGTTACAAAAAGATTGTAATCATCTTGCAGTTAATCTTTATCTTGTGTAAAACACCAAGAAGCTTTCTTATTTTCTAGGGGTAAAAACTACCTTTGGTCAATAAGATAATAGCTTTTATTTAATTTTGTACATTAAAAAAAGCTTAAGAATAATATATAAATGTGTGAGTTGAGTAATCAAATAAATAAGTCACACAAAAATGTTTTATAAGCTAAAAAACTATGCGCAGCCGGGCTCGGTGGCTCAGCCTGTAATCCCGCGCCTTTGGGAGGCTGAGGTGAGTGGATTGCCTGAGCCCGTGGGTTCGAGACCCGCCTGGGCAGACGAGACCTCATCTCTACAAAAAAAATTAGCCGGGCATGGTAGCGCGTGCCTATAATTCCGGCTACTCGGAAGGCTGAGGCGGAAGGATCGCCGGAGCCCAGCAGATCGAGGCTGCGGTGACCGGGAGCGGCCACTGCACTCCAGTCTGGGCGACCGAGTGAGACTCCAACTCAAAAAAAAAAAAAAAAACAACAACTATGCGCAAATAAGATATTATTGTTTAGTCCTTCTTAAAATCCTTTATTCTGCTTCTGGAGTAATTTTTTAAGTATATAAAAGCAAACTTTCACAATCTAAGAATTAAACTACACTGCATATCTGTTTGAAAAATGATATAACACTACATAAAAGTATGACTTTCTATAATTCTGTTGTAAATGAATATATTTTCAAAACATTCATTTAAACAAGTATAATATAATTTTAATCTATTTTCAATCTGTTTTTGTCTTTTATTTTAATTTGCATTTTTAAATATTCCATCTCTTGATTCTAAATATATTTCATTTGCCAGAAAATTGCATTCATATCCTGAGATCAAGGGAAAGAAACAGCTAGGTTGGAGCTGCCATCAATGCAAGATAAAGAAAAACTCCATTTCTTCAGCCCATTTAGCCCAGGAAAAGTTGAAAACTCAAAGCAAGCCTGAAAGATGGCAACTGACTAAATTTTCAGGCATCTCAGAAAATATTTGGCTTTAATAAATGCAGAAAGTCACTCCAAGTCCTTGAAAAAGTAATGCTGTGTTCTGGAAGTGTGCTCACAAGCCAACAATCCAGAGATTGTGCATCCTTGTCACCAAGTCCCTCTCCTCCAGAATAGATTTTGGCATTTTTTCCCTGTAAGTTCCTAGGTAAATCTTCCTGCGGTCTAAAATCTTTCCTTAAGTGAAAGATGTTTGCAGTGAAGAAAAGTGAAATTCCTAAAGTCAGAGAAGCAGAAAGACAGTCAAATGAGTGAGCTCATTGTTAGGAAAACATGTGACAGGAGCACATAGTGCAGTATTGGATGATCTCCATAACACAACCATGACAAAATCTCAGAAAGCTGGAAACCTCCAGGTCAAGAACAGCAGTCATTCTCCTGTGGAAATTACCCATGGTACTTGGATGGGTTAGCCCACAGGTCATGGAGCAAATGCTCAGATGTTTTGGTCTAACCTAATCCCAATGACTTCTCTGAAGAACCAACACCTTGAAGTGAATGGAGAATTTACAATTCAAAGCCCACACAGATCTTCATAATATTTCTGCAGACCTCACTAATTAAAATGGGTGTTGGGTTTTCTCTAGTAACTCTGAAGAATCAGGACTGCAAAGTTCTGAGCAGAGATAAGCTAATTTTGATTCCCACCTGATATAGTACTCTACATTTGATAAACTGAATGTTCAACCCTACCAAAGCCCTGGCATATCTTTAGGAATTCAAATTCCATAATCTTTCATAGAGGTCCATTATGATATTTTTCCTTCTGGTGGTCAGGAAGGCTTACTTTGTTTCTTAGTGAAATCACCTTCTCTTTAAAGTCTATTCATCCTTATTTTAGTTGCTGCTGACAAGGAAAGTCATTTAGAATTTTTTTTAATTAAAAGTCTTCAAAAATGAAAAATAACCTCTCCCCTTTTTTTTTTCTTTTGCGAAAGCAAAATAAAACAGACTAAACAAAATAAATAAATAAAAACTAATTACTTTGACCTTTTCTTATGAGACTTGGTTTTCATCTCTTTAGTCCTTGTCAAAAAAAGAAAATGATAAGAAAAAAAGAAAATGATTATAGTCAACCACATTTATAAAACACTGTTTGACACTATAGCCCTTTCTTGGAAACTTCTGATGCATATTAACAAATTAAAGGCTCTTAGGAGACCAGCAACCCATAACATAACTCTACTAATAGATAAACAGTAAGTCTTTAAAATATTCATTGTAAAAATGATTGTTTCCACATCATTGTTTAATACATAAAAACAGTAAAATGTGCCTAGGAGTTATTAGATTAGTAAAGCAATATGCAGGACATAATATTGCTCAAAGCCTGATGAACAAAAGGCAAAATTAACAGGAGATTTCAGAATCAATCTGCCCAGAATCTTGACAGTATTTTAAAATATTGGGTATCTTTCTCTTAAGCAGTGAGTAAACTTCATAGTGTTACACAGAGATTCTTCTAGGAGTGGGAATCTTCATTTATTCCTTCAGAATCAATTCTTACTAAGACATACCCCTGTTTTAGAACTGTAACCATCATTTCTTATATATAATTTTGTCCACACATGGAAATTGGCTAGTGTTTTGAAACTATTAACCCAGTGTGAGTTCCCCCCCCCATATACATTGGGTTCATTTGAGCTGTTTTGCCATTCCAGTCAAATGGAATGGGAAAGTTGGATGCCATCTCATGAACGAGGAGGATATAATGTCTGCGAAACTCCACAAAAGTAAGAGAAAGTGACAGAAAGCTCACTTCTAACACCCTCCAGGTCCCATCTCCCAACTATACCTGACTCTGATTCCTACACAAGAAAAAAAGGAGAGAGGAAAGGTTTACATTTGTAGCCCCACTGCTCCAGGCTTGAGAGAAAAGACGTCTGGGTGGTGTTGAGGAGAGAAATTCAAATCAGAGGGGACTTTGAGACTCTTGAAAGGAAACTGTTCGCAAGGTGCCCCTACAGTTTCCTGAGGTGGGCTCAGCAGTGGAAAACCTGAATTTAGGCAGCTCTCCCAGCCCACTCCTTCCTCCCCTGCAGGCCAGAAGGTTCTGGGTTTTCCAAATAGTCCACCAAGGAGCACACAGCAATCCCTGGAATCTACTTGGGGAGTTTCACAGAGGAAATTGGTGTACTGAATGTGAAGAGACCCTGCAGCCAAGGACTAGATAAGTCCCCTGCAGATCTGAGCCATTCTGTTGTGAAGGCAAGAGACAGCAAGCAGATTGCTCGGGGGTCCTGACAGAGCCAGAACTGCATGCTCACTGGCTTCGTTACTAGTATCAGACACCAGAAGGTGCTCAAGAACAGACAGGCAGGAGACCCTGTGAGGAAACCAGAGGAGACAGGGAAAAGTGCAAGGGTTGCAAACGTGTCTCTGAGCTCCCTCTCTCATTCCTCCCCACCACCACCTTGCCCCTCCATCCTTCCATCCTTCCCACAGCATCAAGGTCACGTAAATGTGGATGTCGTCTCACACAAGATGGCTTTTTATGCCCAAAAGCCACTGTGTGGAGCCAAGAACAAATCTGAAAACTGAGCATTAAGAAAAATGACTTGAGTTAGGCCTGGTGCAGTGGCTTATGCCCGTAATCCAAGCACTTTGGGAGACTGAGGCTGGAAGGTCGCTCGAAGTTAGGAGTTTAAGACTATCCCGGGCAAAATAGTGAGATGCCATCTTTAGAAAAAATAGCCAGATGTGGTAGCACACACCTATACTCCCAGCTATTAGGAGGTGGAGGGAGGAAGATTCCTTGAACCCAGGAGTTGAGGCTGCAATGAGCCAAGGTAGTACCACCGAACTCCAGCCTGGGCAACAAAGCAAGACCCTGTTAAGGAGGGAAGGAGGGAAGGAAGGAAGGGAGGGAGGGAGGAAAGAAGGAAAGAAAGAAAGAAAAAGAAAAATGACCCAGTTACCTAAAGAGAATGTTACTGTATATAGATAAATTGTACAGTAAAGAGAATGTTACTGTATATAGACAAGCTGAGTTTAGCAAGTTGTATTAATTTAGTATGTCCCTCCATGTCTGTTGCCCCTTGCTACCCAATCATGTGTAGTTTATTAGGAGGCTCAGTGAGCTATGGGAAATAAAGAAGCTACATGTTCTTTGCCCATTTGTATGTAGAGGGTGTAGATTTATCACTCCATTGCACACAGAGATGCCCAAATTGCTCAAATGAAATGTGAAACCATTGGCCTAAAAATCTGCTTCACATGAGGAGGTTAAAAGACCCATCTAACTGTGAACCTTTTCCTGCTACAATCTTCAGGTGATGCTGGAAGCTGAGGTCTGGTGAAAAACACATGGCTTTACAACGGGACAAATTTGGATTTAAGCCTGGGCCACTACTTATTAGCTGTCCAGTCTCTCTGAAATTAAGCTTGTTTTTCTCAATTTACTATAAAGTGGGAATAAAATTTGGTTTTAGAATTACTGGCATTATATATATTACTGTATATATAATGTAATACATACATTATATATATGTATGGCCCTTTGGAAAGCCTCAAAAACAAAGCTGGAAATACACAGCTCACAGGTTGGATTTCCAATGCTAAGAATCTTTAGACTCCCCCCAAGTGCCTTGCTGTGGATTAAATTGTCTAATTACCTCTATTTTCTGGTAAGTAGAAAATACTGTTTTGAAAGACAATGATATTTCTGGGATTTTTCTTTTCCGCTGATATGGGTTCCTTTAAATAATTTTTAATTTACCAAACCAAAGTAGTTTCTTTCAGCATTAAGTTTAGGGGTTTTTTCCTCAGCCATAGTAAAAAAAAGAGGGGGGGTACTTAAAACCTTAAAGGGACCAAGCGGAATAACTGTCAAATTATTTGTAGACTTACAGATATACATTTTTTGACGTATCATCTGTCCAAGCTTGAACTTTAAAGAATCTTTTACTGGCAAATAAAAGTTCAGGAAGTTCCGTGGCTCAAAATGGCCAAATGCATTTAGGATTTACTTCACATTTATCTTTCATGGAAAGCAACACATTGATGTTTTCCAAGAGCCCCAAAGCTGATGGGAAATTGAGGTCATAGAGTAAGACTGTGAAGATGGAGGGAAAAGGACTTAACCTTCAGTGTTCTTCGGCAAAAACACATAATGGGGAAAGTCCGGCCTTTGGGCTGAAAAAAAAAAAATTCTCAAAGCTCAGACCATAATAAAAAGAAATAGGGACTTAAAACCATAGGAGGGCCAGGCTCGGTGGTTCAACCTGTAATCCCAGCACTTTGGGAGGCCTGGGTGAGTGGATTGCCTGAATCCGTGGGTTCGAGACCCACCGGGCAACTGAGAGAACTTGTCTCTACAATAAATAAAAAATTAGCCGGGCATGGTAGCACACGCCTGTAGTTCCGGCTACTTGGAAGGCTGAGGCGGAAGGATCCCTGGAGCCCAGCAGGTTGAGGCTGCGGTGGCCGGGAGCATGCTACTGCAATCCATTCTGGGCAACAGAGTGAGACTCCAACGCAAAAAGAAATAAAAAAACCTTAGGAGGACCAAGAGGAATAAATTTCAAAGAAACTGGAAGAAGCTGCATCCTGTTTTTTCCCCAAGCCTGCTTTCCCTACTTTCCTTTGGAAGCACACTCATTTGTCTTGCTCTTGTTGTCCTTGCCATGTGCTGGTTCCCTGTAATCAACTAACAATATGTAATTGACTCCCACTCATCCACGTTGCCAATGAACAGATTTGTATGTCCATTAAAGAAAAACATCTATGGGAATTTATATATTTGTATAGAGAATATGTCCAATTATCTTATCTGTGAGTTTTGAATGGAAAAAAAATAGCTTCTCACAGTCATCAATTGAAAAGACAATTTTTTGGCATCATATTGGCTAACAGAAAATGCATAATTTATGATGGAGAAAATTTTGTATTACAAGTTATTATGTAGAGAAACAAGACATACAGTGTTTTCCTTGTGGGAATTGCATCTCTGAAACCCAGTCCTCTGTAAGTCAATACTGGCCTCTATTTGGCAAATAATGACATCCTTCAGTACATCTTGACTTAGTTAATGTTTTATCATAAATAAGATGCTATTTTAATGTTGCTTATTATTCTATATTTATAACTCTAAAGAAAGATTATTTTCCTCTATGGGTTAATATTTCAATGACCATATGTTTTATTTTAACTAATTACCTGTAGCTATTTCTTGATTATCACATTTTTTTAAGACTCATAAGGCATAAAAAACACTAATTAGCTCATATTTATCACAATAAATTTTTTAACTGTATTGATAAAACTGTTGGGTAAAATCAAGTTACCAGGATTAACAGTGGTTTATTTTGTTTGTGATTTAAAACATGGCCCTGAAATCTCATAGAATTTTCTGGAATCTTGGGTACCAAAACTCTGAGGGATAATCAAATATAGCTCCAAGTACTATACTAATTTTCATCTACTTCTTCATAGAGTGAAAACTCACAGTTGTTTGAAATAGCATAACAGCAGGTTATTTTGCTAATTATAATCAAGTAACAGTCTTCAGCTCAGGGAGTTAACTAAAGAATATTCAGACCACATCACAGATTGCAGGACTCTCCTAGACCTTTCCTTCTGCTACTCCTGCCTTCTTGGGTGCATCTCCACATACAATGCTGTCAATAGCTCCCTGATTCAGCAATCCCCCAGCAGAAACTGTTTATCCCTTTCTTTCTTTCTAACACATATTTTGTGTGTGTGTGTGTGTGTGTGTGTGTGTGTGTGTGTGTGTGTGTGTGTAATATGGCCCCAAACCAAAGCATCCAGAACGCTTAGTGCTTTAAAACCACTTCAAAATGCCTGGAAACCTATAACCACTATAACTTCAAAACAGCTTTACTTGGAAATTCTCATATCTTATTTCAAATGCTCCCCATGTATCATTTTGAACCTGGCCATTTCTGTTTAACCTAAGTACCAAAACTGTAATATTTAGAAAAGCAATCAAGATTCTTAAAGTGATTTTGAAGCAAATAGTTTTGGTTGTGGAATATTTCTTCTAACGGCAGTTGCTCAGATTTTTTGTCTTTGTCCTTTTCTTTTTTTCCTTTCTGTCAGTCACACAATGGTGTTTGTCCTGGACAAATCCAATTTTGTGGTGTCTGACATGCTATTTAATTTCATCATCATTTTTGGATGAATGGAAATGTGTATGACAATTCTGATGTTGACTAATGAGCCTGACATGTTGAAATTAACCATTTCCTAGATATATGGTCTGATAATTTGAGTGTCTGTCTATGATTCCAAATTAAGCCCTACATATTTTTAAGTTTAGAGCAGACAGAAATCATAGGAAGCCAAACTTGTGAATATATCAGGATAATCCTACCTACTAAGCACTTTAAAGGAGACCACTGCTACCTGCTGATGATGAGAATGGAAACCT
Organism: Cephalopachus bancanus; assembly: GCA_027257055.1. Lineage (NCBI taxonomy): Eukaryota > Metazoa > Chordata > Mammalia > Primates > Tarsiidae > Cephalopachus > Cephalopachus bancanus. The sequence goes on from JAPVLO010000045.1 coordinate 4,333,342, forward strand.
ATCACTTTGTCAAGCCCTCACTATTCAGCAGGAGTCAGTAGAGCACAGCCTTTAAGAACTGAGATTTAGAAACAGAACCTGGTTTAAGCCCTAGTTTTCCCTCTTTCTAGCCAGCTGACTTTGGAAGAATCTCTTACCATCTAAAAGTCACTGCTCATCTATACAATGAGAATAATAGTGCCCATACCCAAAGAGCTGTGCTGAGGATTAAGCAGGACAATATATGTAAAATACTTCAGTTGGAATCTTACAAATCTTCAATAAATACTCATTCTCTTTGAGCTCAAAAATAGGCCACACCTATGGGTTCAGAATGTCTCAACTTTTCTTTGAACTTTAGCACTAGAGAAGTCTCATACCAGTAACATTAACTTAGTCAAGCAACATTATTAAAAGCCCTCTATTTGCTAATGTTATGAGACAGAGGTACAAAAGTTAATTAGCCACAAATCTTGCTCTCAAGCAGTTTACTCTCTAACAAGAGGTGTGACACAAGCATTCACCACTGAAATGCAAAGCAAATGTTAGTAAATGCTGTGAGCTAGGACATTCTAGGACCTTGGTATCAAAGTACAGTTCCTCAACTCAGCATCAGCACAATCTGGAAACTTCTTATAAATGCAAGTTCCCAAAGCTCACCCTATTTCTACTGAACAGGAAATTCTGGGGTTGGGTGCAACAACACATGTTGCATTAGGCCTTCCATGTGATTCTGATGCATAGTAAAGACTGAGGAATACTATATAAGAGAAAACACTTCTAGCTGAGGGGACCAAGAGAATGCAAAGGGGGTGGTGTTTGACCCAAGCCTAGAAATGGGTGTGATTCATACATGCAGATAGGTGGGAAGGAACAATGGGTGAAGCAAATAATTTATATCGGGAAAATCAAGTTGTTCACTTTGGCTTAAGCATTGATTATATAAAGTGAACTCATATGTGAAAAGACAGACTGAAAGTGGGAAGTCATTTTTCATCTTGTTCTTAAACACTGACACAATGATGAGAAAGTAGAAGCTATGTTTCTGGAGAAGTGCACACTTTAGGTAAAATTAACTTTGCCGACTTTTTCTTTTCAGAAACAGACTTCCTGGTACCAGGTATCAGAGGTATCTCATAGTGGCAATCAAGCTTGCCTAGAATAAAGGGAATTTACAAGGCCTAAGACATCATGCATTGGGCAAGGATTGTAAAAGTCATGAAACATGTAATTACAAAAGTTATGACCACTCAGATGGAGAGCAGGTGGGGATTCGATCTTCCAGTAAATTGGGCACTATTTACAGGGAAGCCAAGGATCCCCTGAAGCTACCTACCAGGAATGCCTAGGAGATAAGGGGAGGTACACCCTCCATTAGCTCTAAGGAATGTCATTCAGGAAGGTGCAGGAGAATTAGAATCCTTGTCATGCCCTTCTTTAGGGGCTATGATAATGTGGGTGAACATTAGTGGGCCTCTGTGTCACAGGTTCTCCAAGACATTCACAGGTGGGCAATAAAGAAGTCCACAGCAATTATGTCTACCTGATTGCAATATCTCTAAGGAAAAGGATTTAAGCCAGGGCTTTGGGGGCTACTGGCCACACTCATCTAGAGTGTAGGTCCGCTCCCTGGCTGTGGGGAGTGAACTTATCTTAAATAAATCTTTTCTTCTCTCATCTCTGTGTGTTGCAATTCTTTGCATTTACTTGGATCTCTGGGTTGCCAGATCTTCTGGTTTGCCAGCTCTGGCGGTGCTGCACCTCCCTCCCCTCACTCTCTCCCTCTCCATCCATCCACCCTCACCCAATCCGGACCCTAACAATATGTTGAGGTTAAATTGTAGGTTTGATTGTTGCATTAAGGAGGTTCATCCTGGACCACTTTTGTTTTTGTCCTCTGCAGAGTAGGTTTTTAAACAAGATAGGCTGGTGATCAGATTGATTTAGCAACAATGTGTAGACTGCAATCTATATTAGTATGTAATGTGTGGATTACAACAATGTATTGAGAAGGTTTGAAGACTTTGAAAATTGTTGCAATAATTTATGAGTTTTACAAAGACTTGAATTCAAATACTCTTCAGACTCTCTGGACACCTGAAGTCCTATGCCCAAATTATTATTATTGTTACTATTATTATTTTAGAAAACTGCCTTTATTATGTTAGTTGGAAAAATTAACTGGTACAGAAATGAAGTTTAGTCAGCTGGAGAGAAGAAAGAAACCAGGTGCCACCTATGAGAACTGGCAGCTCCTCTGGGAAGGAGCCTGGATACGGTGAGAAGAGCACTGTGAATTAGAGCCCGATGCTACAGTCCAGGTGAGACAGGTTATGTCAGCTCGCAAAGTGTCTAATTGCCTCAGGCAGGAAACCAATTCCTATTTACTCAGCCCAGCTCTGGAACAGGGCACTGGAATATGTGGGGTTGAGAAGGGGTGATATGGCCATCTTTTATTGGAAAAAGTAACCAAATGGGAATTTTAAACATGAATTTTCCATATGACCTTATTTCCAAATACACTTTCTTTAAAAAAAAAAACCCAATACACTTTCTTCAGAGAGGAAAAATATCAGTATTAAGAAATCCAATTATACAAAAAATACTATATCTAGTCTAGGGTAGATATGTTTATTTTTGGTAACATACATTAAGTGTCACTCACACAGTAACAATAAGGCCACTAATATGAATCCACAAAACTATAACTGCACCACAACTGCACAGAGTTGGGCTTTTCTGGCTGAGCACATTTTTGAAAAACTGGATGACCACCCCAGAGCTATGCCAATGAAATCTGTTAAGGAGTAAAGCTCTGAAGTGGTGACTCACCAGAGTACCTTGAAGCTGACAGATGATAGGCAGGACATGTCAGTTAAAATTAGGCACAACCTAATTCACAAAAGTTGTCAATTGTTTCTCTTTCTAGAAAGAAGCAAGAAGTTGCTGGAGACCAGCTCCAGCCGGGTTCAGGGTACCCCAAACGTGGAGATGGCATCGGCGATCGGGGGGAAGAAGAAAGAGAGAAAGAAAGAGAGAGAGAAAGAAAGAGACTGGACTCTGGTCTAGTGCAGAAGCGATATGTGTTATTGGGAATTACAATGGGTCTTTTATACACAAAGTCAGATGTGGGAGGGGCGTCCCCCACCCACCAGAAGCCTTAATCCATGAAGACTTAATCAATGATTGCCTTTAAACCCTTTTCATATGATAATCTTAAAATTCCATAACAAAGGATAACCTAATCCGTGACTGACATATTCTATAAACCTTTTTCATCCTAAACTGATTGATTTATGCCAAGTTAAACAATTCTATAGAAGCTTAAGTATTTACTTTACAAACGAAAGTGGCCCATCCCAGAATGTTTGGAATGTGGCCCGGTCCAAAGTTCACAGTGGGCTACCTGCAAGTAACCCAGCCGCATTCTTTCAACAAAATGGCTGTCTTCTAAAACTGTATTCTACAATTTACACCTTCAATAAATCCTAAGATCATGACCCAGAAGCCTGTGACCAATACTAAGGCTCTTAGATGTGACATGAGTTTGAATTACAAGTTGTGTGAAAGTCAAAACTACAGTTTGCGGAAGAATGGGAGCAATGAGCTTCTAAAGTTAGCTTGTGTTCGACCCGGTCTCAGAGTTTTTATGTTTTGAGCTCACAGGAGCATAATCTGGTTAGTGCTGAATAGAAAGGTGGAGGAAATGGGGTCAATAGCTCCCGAACGCATCCTACTGGTCTTGGGGTCATCGGCCCTTCCTGATCCCTAACTCTCAGTGGGTCTCTGTGGCTGGCTCCCAAAAAGAAGTTAAGAAATTCCTTGAATTGGCACCTGGTGTGTACAGAGAGGGCTGTTAGAGCAGTGTCAGAACGATCCTGGTGGGCCAGACAGGTTGGGCATCATTAATAATCATGGTGGCTTCTAAATACAGGTAGCGAGATGATTTCTGATTTGTAATCTTAGGTAAATTATAGATAAGTGAAAAAGATCGGTAATCATACACTAAGATTAATAAACAGCACTTCAAAATTAATCGCATAAGGCCTATGCTTGCAGCAAGGTTCCACATGACAAGGCACCCAGATTTTTTTCTTCCCATGCCTGGTTTGCAAAGTGGTTCTCGCAGTCATTTCAAAAACCTCCCTCACTCCATCTTTGGTCTTTGCCCAACACTCCACATACCCTAAAGCACCAATCCCATTTGCCATGTCTCTGCCTTCTTCAAGTTTTACCGGCTCCTGCTTCATCTTGGCTAGCTCCCGCTTTGTGTGTTCATCATTGCGAAGATCCTTCTTATTCCCAACCAGGATGACGGGCGTGTTGGGACAGAAATGCTTCACTTCCGGAGTCCATCTTTCGGCGACGTTTTCTAAACTATCGGGGCTGTTGCTGGAGAAACACATCAATAGAACATCAGTGTCTGGGTAGGAGAGAGGCTTCAGGTGATCATAATCTTCCTGCCCAGCTGTGTCCCACAAGGCCAGCTCTACCTCCTTTCCATCCAGCCCGACGTCTGCCACATAGTTCTCAAACGCCTTAAGCATAAACACCTCAAGCATAAACACCTCTGGGCACTGGTCCTTGCTGAAGACCATGAGCAAGCGCGTCTTGCCACAGGCTCCATTGCCGACAATCACCAGTTTCTTCCAGATAGCAGCCATTGCTTCCAGAGGCACGGCCAGCATGGCAGAAGTTGTCAGACTACCTCGAACTTCTCAGATGAAAGGCTCACACGACACTTCGAGTCTGGCCTCTTCAGAGGACATCTGTGCGCGAGTCGCAAACTCGGGGTTGAAGACTGGTAACTGAAGAGGAGACTGGCAACTAACGAAAAGAACCGATGGAGGACTGTGGGCGGTGGGCGGGGAGCACGAGGAAGCCCCAAATTAATTTTTAAAAGTTGGTTCTCTTTAACAAGATTATCGAACACTTACTGAGTAAAAAAAAGAATAAAAAGGTTTACATGCTTCATCTCACTTAATCCTCACAACCATCCAGTCTCATCAAGTAGGCCACACTTAGCAGGATGTACAATTTAATATTTTAAAATGTAAATATAAATAGACTTACCTGAAGAGAGGAAAGTATTAACAGGAGTCTGTGATGCCCAGAATCTAGGAATTGACACAGACACTCATGGTGAAAGGGTTAAGCAAATGAGCTTTGGGAACAGGAGTTAGACCTGGGTTTCATTTTCAACCAATTCTTAACTCTGTAATTATGAACAAGGTCCTTAAGACCTCTCGGAACCTTGGTTTCTGCAAAAAGGTCATTGTGATGGGATATGGTATGCAAAATGCAGAGCACAGACTGTAACACATAGTATATGCTTAATAAGTAAAAAATATGTTATTGTTGTGCCTGTAACTATCTCTGAAAGTTTAAAGCAGATTGCCTAGGTAAAAACAAGTTCCCTAGTTCCCTACTTTTGGTTGCAGACTCCTCTGTCCGAATATCTGTGCTTAAGTGTAAACCCATCTAACTAAAATCAAACAATTATACTGGAAGCAGTATCTCATAATGAGGAAAAACTAGAGATTTCAAACCATCCTGCTGTTAACTAATGTTGGAACCGTAGTTAATACAGGACTTTGTAGTTACAAAGCAGTTTCAGTAACTTACTGAATCCTCTGCTCTAGACTCACTCTGTGCCCTGGGGATGTAAGAGGACTTAGACATTGCCCTTGCCTCAACTTCACTAGATCAAGAATTTCTAACTGATAAAATCAATGAGTGGAAGGTGAGAAAGTTTTTAATAAGCTGATTTAAATTATTTTTACTTTAAAATTAAAACTATTTCAATTTTACGTGTTTAAGTTTTTTTGTCAAATGCCCCATTAGCATTTCTGTGTAATGAATCAAAATAAAAAGAATTTTGCCCAATTATCTCTTATTTTTCTTTGCTCTGTTAAAATTTAGATCAGGATGATAAGAGGGGCTGTTAGGCTTACCTAGTTCTGAGGTTTCCATTAGTGGCTAATAGTGCAATCTATATCTTTTTGTATCATCATGGTCTCATGAACTGTAAACAAACGTTGGCCTTTATTCTAATGTTAACATTATACAAGCTACATAAGGCTATATGAGAATCAACCTTTTATTTGTTTTATCATTACATCTTTTAAATATGTTTTTTCTTTTTTTATTTAGAAAATAATTATTCTTTTAGGTTTTTTGTCTTTGTGGATATTTCAGTGTTCTATTTTTCTGCCTCTTTTTAGATTTTAGACAAGGAGTTAAGCAAATGAAAAACGAAATGGCTTGCTACGGAGGCCATGAGCGGTCAGGTTGCAAGTGCAGCCAGCTGGGTCAACAACACCGTGACCAATAGCCTAGATTTAGAATTGAAGTTGAACAGACTTTGATTGCAGATTCCTCTTTGCCACTTATTGACTGTGACTTTGGAAATGCTACTCACCTGTACTGAGCCTCAGTTTCCTTGTATATTAGATGGAGATGATAGTTTTTGAAGAGTAAACGAGATGCTCTGCGTACAGCCCTCATCCCTTTCCCGTAGCACAGAGTCAGCATGCTATAGAGTTATTATTATGAATTCCAGGGAAATCTAAAGTTGTCTTTTATTTCCTTCCCTGTACTATACAGTACAGTGATCTGCACACTAAGCATGCTCAGTAAGGACTTGTTAAGTCAAACTCCAATACAAATTACAATCTAGGGCAAAAAGGTGACCTAATAAATTATATGTTCAGTTTAATACTTTAAAACACAAACTGTATCTCCCTCTCATCTTCATCATAAACAGGACAGAAAAAGAATGATTCTGATTCATAAAAAAGGTGCAGATTCCCTGTTGATAGGAGACAAGTTTTGGGTTTTTCTGTGGTGGTGAAACATCAACACATCCCACCCCTGCTACATCACCTCATACCCTAAGTCCTATTGAGATCCAAAGCTTCATTGTAGTCTAAATATGCCACTCATATGGTAAACATTTGCATCATTTTAGAATAAACTTTCAGATTGCTTTCCAAGGTGGTAGTCAAATTTTGCATTCCCATGAGCAACATATGAAAGTTCTGGTTTCTTCACATTATTGAAAGCACTTAGGATAATCAGATTTTTAATATTGGCTATTCTAATAGGTATATTATGATCTCTCATTGGTTTTTATGATTTGCATTTCCCCAATGACTTATGATGTTAAGCACCATTTCATGTATTTTTTTGTTTATCAAATATATATCTTCTTTATAAAAGTATGTTAAAATGATTTGCCACTTTTAAAATTCAGATTGTCTGTTTTCTTATTGAATCATGAGAGTCCTTTACATATACTGGCTATCAGTCCTTTATTTGGTAGGTAGTTATCAAATATGTTCTTTCAATGTATGGCTTACTTTTTATTTCCTAAAAATGCCTTTTTACAAAGCAAAAGTATTGTGATAGAGTCCAATTTACCTTTTTTTGTGATTCATCTTTTTTGTGTCTTAGCTAACAAATCCTTCCTGTTAGCTGTAAAGATCAAGATTAAGACAAATTAGTGGCTCTACTTCACTCATGAGGAACTAAAGTGCCATATAATACTTCACATATGTATTTGGTATAAGGCATAGTAAGACCCTTTATATCTTTTTCTTCTAATAGAAGGAGAGCAGTTCCAGGACATTCTATTACCAGTTGAAATTAAGTTGCCAGTATTATATTATGGCTTGCTTCAGAAATGGAAATCTAAATCTCAGCTACCTTAAAATAAGCAAGGTATGAAGTTGAGCCTTGCAAGATTATCTCTAAGGTCTCTGTCTTTTTACAGTAGACTGGATTCCTCAGGAAGAAATGCTCATCCTATTAAGCAACATGAAAGTTTTCCTTCCTGGCGTTATCCGTTCAGATGGTATAAGAAAGAACTGGCAGTATTTTTTAACTAGAAATTTCCTTGCTTTTCATCAGCTTGATCACATCTGCAGAGAGTTTTTATTTCTGTTCTTAAGAGGGCTCCCAAGTAGTAGGCTGTGATGCATACTGCTTCAATGAGTCAAATTACTGAATAAGTCAAGCAGGATGCACAGCCAGATGGATGGCATCTGGCCAGATTGAATTGTGGCCAAAATACCATTTCTGGGGGTGTCAGATGATATATGCCTGTCTTATCCTTTGGGGTTAATACATGCTTCTTGAGAAACTTAACCTTTCTGTAATGGGCATGACCTATAAAAGCTTTTTTAATTTATCCCTTTAAAGAAGAACTAAATGTTGGTAGTATTAAGAATGATGAAATTATTTAATCACATCACAAAGAGCATAGAATGGTGTTTGAACCAGAAGCTTCTGAAGTCAGATGACCCAAGGTCAAATATTACCACCTCTGTGACCTGACTTTAGGCCTTTCAGTCTTGGTCTTTAAAGTGATAAGGTAGCCTAGTCTACAAGAGTCTCATAATTAAATGAGATGCTGCACTTAGCATCATGCCCAGCACCTAAATACCCAGTAGACACTGGCAATTATTTCTATTACTGTCATTGTTATTGTCATATACACTATATGTATCCTAATAATCAAGCCCTTATTTGCCCAGGTTTCAGTGACTGTCCTCTATACATCCCAATGGTTGGTTCTAGCTCTACCATTAAACAGGTCTGAGAAATCCTGTCAAACTTTCTTGCTTGCAGATTCTGGGAGACATGTGCTGCTGCTTTTTCTGAATCAGCCTTGAGACTGTCCCTTCTGCAAACCCCAAGCCTTTCCAAACATGAGACCCTGACATCTCTACTACCTTCATCTTTCACTACTCACCACCACTTGCTCCCTAGACTGTTCCTCTCTCCTGCTGCTCTTTTTAGGCCTCAAATTAGACCTCAAACTATTCCTTAAAGAAACACATCCCTTTTACCCCAAGTGAAAGAATTATCTGCCTTTACTATCACTCTTTGAAACAAACTAAGTCTTATGGCTCATAGCTTCTAGTAACACAGAAGTTGATCTTGGTCTTTCAGGGGTAAGTCTCCCTTGTGGGTAAACTTCCAGCAATATCCAAAGGGTGGCCTGGAAACTGGTAAAGCATCCTCAGCCATGAAATAAGTCATGTACCTATTTGCCCTCAAATAAGATACCTTCCCTGCCTCTCCGCTGCTCTGACCCCTGAATTTTACATTCCTCAGTCTCCCTTTCAAACTGTTTTCTGTTAGGCTGGGTTGTCAGAGGCACAGGCAAAGCAGGAGTGTAGAAGGAGATGAGAAGCCAGGGTGATTTTTTCCCCCTCTTCATTCAGCATTTTCATAAGAAGTCAAATACCCTTGATGGTTCCAGCTCCTGCCAGGCAGTCTTTCCCTCTAAGACCCAGCTCCCTCTGGGCTGCTACTTGTTGATTCCTGCTGTTTCCTTGCTTCAGGGCTCAGGTAAATCCACTTCCTCCTTGGCTTTCCAACCAGAAAAAGCAGTGGCTTCCTACAGTTTGTAATGTCTATGTCACCTAATGTTCCTCTGTTGGAAAATAATAAAAACATTAAATTGCTTTTATTGAGTCACCTGTTCCTGCCTGGACCTTCACTGATACACCTTCTCTCACTCTTCTTTACTGATACTCATTCTGAATGTTATTAAAGAACATGTAACCTTTGATTCTATTCTATCTCCAGCAAAGTTCCTGCCCTCCTGGGGTACTCACACATCCCAAGTGGAAGAAACTTCAGATGTCTCCATGTTCAAAACAAGTGCTAATTTCAGTATCTGAGGAACTGATTATTAGCCCTCAAGTTATTCTCATTTGTCAAGGAGTTTAGACTCCCTTGTGCAAGTAGAATGCAGATCAGATATGAGGAAACAGGTCTCAAGCCGATTCTGGCAATAATAGTAGCAAAGTTCGTTACACAATTTTAAAAATTTATAGTAGTAAGTTTTGAGCTGGATTCATAACCAAACCTCAAGACTATTTCCCGAAAACAAATTCCCAGTGTTGTTTCTTGGAAAGGTTATTGTATTGCTGGAAGGTCTGAATTTTAAAGTAAAATAAGGTATTTAAAAAATATGTTTAAATACATAATTTCTCTATCTACATTGATTCTAGAAACCTTACCTAACAATTCAGGCAAGAAAGAGATGCCTTAATTGGCTTCTCTGTCGTTTAACCCTGACTAAAACACAGTCACTGAAGTAGGGAGTTTCCAAAGCTGTGGATCCCACATAGCCTGCACTTGACAGATGCTCCTATCTGTAGCAAAATTCCAGTTTTAAATGAGATGCATTTCTTTTCTAATTTAATATGCAATTTGTGTTCCAGGCTCTTTCTTTGTCTGTTTTATTCCTGTAACTTTAAAAAAATGAATAAAAATGTTTATTTTATTGCGATCGCTGACCTTCAAGGTAGTAATAAAACCTGTCTTGGTCTCCCATTTTATTACAAGGTGGCACACTTGACTTTTTCTTTTTGAAGGTCATGAAATGAATCATTGCATGGATCTTTGTCCTCAATGCCGAAGATAAATGTTGCCTTGATTTAGCAGTAAAATGGAATTCTTTCAACAGAATTCAGTGATTTCCATTTCCAATGCATCTTTACTCAAAAGAGCTAATTTAGAAATTACATGTTCTTAAACCGGGCTCGGTGGCTCAGCCTGTAATCCTGCACCTTTGGGAGGCTGAGGTGAGTGGATTGCCTGAGCCCACAGGTTTGAGATCTGCCTGGGCAGGCGAGACCTCACCTCTACAATAAATCAAAAAAATAAATAAAAAAATTTAGTCGGGCATGGTAGCGTGCGCCTGTAGTTCCAGCTACTTGGAAGACTGAGGCAGAAGGATCGCCAGAGCCCAGCAGGTTGAGGCTGCGGTGGCCGGAAGCGGCCACTGTACTCCAGTGTGGGCGATAGTGAGACTCCAACTCAAAAAAAAAAAAAGGAAATTACATGTTCTTAAGGAAAACCTTTTTATATATTTTAATGCCTGTGTCCAGATTACTTTCATCTATAAATCCCACTTTTTGTGTTGAGCTAATACCTTTGTAGAGGAAATAATGAAGCTTTAAATTATTTTACAGAGTAGTTCTAAAACTTCAGAGCAACTTCTACAGATATGTTAAGGAAAGGAGAATCAAGAGATCTCAAGGAATTGAGGGACAAAAAGGAAAAAAAATAATGAAAGGGGGCTTTGTTTAAAAATTAAAATACCTTGAGAGACACTTAGATCTACGCACACTGCTGGGTTCGGTGGCTCAGCCTGTAATCCCGCGCCTTTGGAAGGCTGAGGTGAGTGGATTGCCTAAGCCCGCGGGTTCGAGACCCGCCTGGGCAGTGAGACCTCATCTCTACAATAAATCCAAAAAAAGAAAAAAAATCAACCAGGCGTGGTAGCGCATGCCTGTAATTTCAGCTACTTGGAAGGCTGAGGCGGAAGGATCGCCGGAGCCCAGCAGGTCGATGCTGCGGTGGCCACAAGCGGCCACTGCACTCCAGTCTGGGCAACAGAGTGAGACTCCAACTCAAAAAAAAAAAAAAAGATCTACACACACACACACACACTCAAATTCAAAAGAAAAAGAAACACTATATCTCATGAATTCAGATTTCAATAGAAAACACTTCACTTATGGGTGGGCTTAGGCATATTGAGGTAAGATGATTGTCAATCACAGAAATAATAAACTAAAAGAAAGAAATTATAAATGAGGTCAGTAAATGTGGAAAATCAGCAAATTGATGCGAAAATAAGTAAAAGGAAAGGGTACACATTCTTATCGCGTTGTATCTTATAACTCATTGGCTGTTTTTAGTAATCAAAGAATGTGCTGAGAAGAAATTTTCAGCTTCAAAATATCCTGAATAGGAGAATAGACAGTGGAAAACAGCTACAATTTTATTTTACCAGTGTAAGTACTAAAGAGATGATATAAAGATTGAACAGCATATAGTAGTGTTTATGCATAGAGAAATACCTGAAAGAAAATACTCTGAGATGTTAATAACAGGGATGTGGGAGATAATAGATGATAGATAGATAGATAGATAGATAGATAGATAGATAGATAGATAGATAATCTGCAGTTTTCAAGATTCTCATTGTTATATTTTCATAATAAAAAATACAGCTTTAAAATATTCTATTCATTTTGTCTTTCATTAAAGATGTTATTTTTAAAATGTGCCTATCTCTGTGAATTCTATTTAAATGTGGCACAGGGTAGAGAAAAATAGTCTGTGCTATGAATGGCCACAGATATTACACAAAATGCAACCTTAATCTTATGGGAATTTTAAAATTTAAGTTTATATATATATATATATATATATATATATATATATATATATGAACATGAGACAGGCCGTGTTTCATGCAGATTGTGTACATTATGAGTAAAGACATATTCTGTGCAAATCAGAAATAGACACCACTTTCAACACAGCCAGCTTGAGGTAACTGTTTCTGTTGCAAAGCTGCTTGGTGACCAACATCTGTTAGTCCCTTAGGAAGCAACCTAAATTAGATAGGTGTCTGTAAGAAAGTGTGTGACTCTGTGTGTGTGTGCACGCACACACACACGCCTGTGAGTGTGCATGTCTAGCTACAGAAAGTCAAATATCTTTCAATAGTAACCTAAAGGTTCTTTGGGGTACTGTCTTATTTTTATAAGTTTTCTGATTATAAAAGTAATACATGATAAACATAGTAAAGTTAGGAAACACACAAAAATGAAGAACAGAATTATTTAATCTTGTAATTCCACCTCCAGAGATAACACTAATATTTATTAGATTTTCTTCCAGTGAAGTGATCTTTAAAAGCCAAGGAAAGGAAGATAGGAAAAGTGAAGATAAATTTAGAAAGGTAAGTGTGTACTTTTAGTCTGCATTTAGGTGAATATCACTGAGGGAATCCATAAAACCCCAGGTCATTTATAATAAAAATAGAAGTTATACCTGGCAACACATCAAGAATTCATGTTTAGAAAGAAGAAACTTTTCAATTTCAAGAGTTATCTTCTAATCTGTAAGCCACCTTTAGCACTTTTTTCTCTATTCTTTAGACTTCCTGTTTATGTATGGGAAGAGTACATCAATAGGTAGGTTTTTGTTGGACTATGTGTTTGTATGATTATCTGTGAGCTTAGTTTTTTAAAAATCTTTTCTGTCTTTGTGTCTCTCTTCATTTGTTAGTTGGTACAGTCTGTGTGTTTTCCCTCTTACTCTTCTCTCTCTTCACCTTCCTCTTGCCCCCCCCCACTTCCTTTTTCCATTATTTTCCTTTTTCTTACCTCATTTTGCTTCCAGGGAACAAACCTATACCCCCACTGCATGGACAGATTGTAAGGCAGTGGGAAGTGGGTTAAAGGCTGCCCATACAACTGTCAGTGGATACTGGGATCTGCGATTCTGAATCACAGCTTCCCCCTCATTACATCTCAAAATTGTAAAAAGTACAGCCCCCAACCCACAGCCCAGCTTCAGAATTGAACAAAGCCAGAGGATCCACATAAGGAAGAACAGGAGACTGAGCAAACAGAAGTAAAAGCAACCCCACCATCCCTGAACAACAGAATTAAAGAAGGGGGGTGGGTAAAAAGTGGGAGGGAGGAAAATGTACACAAATGAAGAAAAACCAAAATAAGAATATGGGTCTCACACAGATCCCTGGGAGGTCAGACACTAAGAAAACAAACTTCGAAATGCAAAAAATGAAGAGCCCATAGAATGACTGGTCTCAAACTACAAACCCAGATATTAAGACATTAATAAAAAGAATAAAAATAATTGAGGAGAGACAAGAGGAAAATAGCATTTTTTTAAAAATAGAGATCATTGAGGATATATTTTTACATATTGTGAAATTGACATTTTTAGATGTACAATTTTTATAAATTCTGACAAATGCATACAAATTGAGTTCACAACACCTCAAACAAGAAATAGAACATTTCTATCATTCTAAATGTTTATTTGTGTTCCTTTGTAACTGATTTCCTTCCCCCTGCCAGAGCCTGGCATCTACCAATCTGTTCTTTGTCTTAATAGTTTTGCCTTTTTCAGAAGGACATCTAAATGGAATCACAAAGTATATAACCACTTGAGATGGGTTTTTTGCTCTTAATATATTTGAGATTCATCAATGCTGTTGCGTGCAGTACTTCATTCCTTTTATTACTAAATATACTTCATTGAATAGATTTACTGCATTTGAATTATCCTTTCACTAGTTGATGAGCATGCTCATTGTTTTCAGATTTCAGTAATTGTGAATAAAGTAAGTATAAACATTTGTGATCCAGTCTTTGTATGGACATGGCTTTTCATTTTGTTGGGGTAAATTTCTAGTCCCGAGATTTTGGATTCATGTAGTAAATGTATGTCTAACCTCAAAAGAAACTGCCAAACTATTTTCCAAACTGGCAGTAAAAATCTACATTGACAATGCAAAGTATGATAGTTTTACCTGATCCACATTATTATAAGCACTTGAGGTTATCAGATTTTTTACATTTTAGCTATTTGACTAGATGGGTTATAATTCACATTTCCCTAATGACTAATGACAGTGAGCATCTTTATATGATTTTTACATGATTTTTAACATCTTCTATGGTGAGTTATAGGTTCAAATATTGTGCCCATTTCTAAAATCAGTTTGTTTTCTTGAGTTGTGAGACTTATTTATATATTCTGGATACCAGTTCTATATCAAGTGGGTACTTAACAAAAATTTTCTTCCAATATGTGGCTTATTTTTCATTTTCTTAACAGGTTTTACAAAAGCAAAAGATATGGTTGTGATGAAGTCCAGTTTATCAACTTTTTTTTTTTTTATTTTTCAAGCTTTTTGTGTCCTAGCTAATAAATAAATCCTGGTCTAATAAAAAGCCCCAAAGAGTTTCTCCTTTTATTTTTTAATAAAAGTTTTATAGTTTCAGGTTTTACAGTTTTTTTCTATGATCTATTTTGGGCTCAGTTTTGTATATAGTTTGAGATAGGAATCTAAGTTGTTTTTTTCATATTTATATGAATGTCCAATTTCTCCAGCATCATTTGCTGGGAAGATGAATTGCCTTTGAATTGAATTGACCTTTGAATTGCCTTGATCTCTTTGTTGCAAATCAAATGTCTATTTCCAAACTTTCTATTATGCTCCATTTATTTACATATTTGTTCTTTCACCAAGATCACAAAATCCTGATTACTGTAGATTTATAGTGAGGTTTGAAATCAGATAGTTTAAATGCTTTAATGTTGTTCTTATTTTCAAAATTGTTTTATCTATTCTAATTCCTTTGTTCTTCTATATACATTTCATAGTATTGGCTTATAAATTTATCCAAGAATCCTGATTATAGATTAGCTTGTGGAGAATTGACATCTTAACAACACCGAATATTCCAAACCCAGTATTCCTAACCATTATCATAGTAAATCTCTCCACTTATTTAGATCTCCTTTGATTATCTGCACAGTACCTTGAAGTTTTCAGCATTCAAATCTTATATACATTTTGTTATATTTACCCAAATGTATTTCATGCTTTGGTACTATTGTAAGTGGAAATGTTGTGAAATAATTTCGAATTTTTATTGCTGACATATAGTAGTACTGTTAATTTTTTAGCCTAAAGTCTGTTAAAGTTACTTATTAGTTCATGTAGCATTTTTTTGTAGACTTCTGGGATTTTCAATTTAGACAATTATAACATCTGTGAATAAAAGCAGTTTTAATTCTTTTCTGATCTGAAAATATTCTATTTATGTTTCTTGCTTTAATGCACTAGATAGAAGTTTGATGCTGAATAGGAAAGGTAAAAGCAGACATTTTTGTGTTATTGCCAATCTTAAGAATGTATTCAGTCTTTCACCACTGCATATGATGTTAGCTATAGGATATTTGTAGATGTCTTTTATCAGCTTGAGAATGTTCTCTTCTATTTTTACTTTTCTGAAAATTTTATCTTTACAATTTATAAATGGATATTGAATTTGTCAAAAAAGTTTCCTGTATCTATTGATTTCGGTCATATAGTTTCTTTTCTTCAGTACAGTAAATTGCATTGATAGATTTTCAAATGTCAAATCAACCTTACATTCTCAGAATAACCCTCACTTTTTAATAATGTATACATTTTCAATATACTTCTGGTTTTTGTGGTCTAATATTTCGTTGAGAATTTTTGAGTTTTTGTTCATGGTTTATTGTTTTCCTGCAATGTCTATAATTGGTTTTTCTATGAAAGTAATGCTGGCCTCATAAAATTTAATTGGGAAGAATTTTCCACTCTCTATTTCCTGAAAGAGTATGTGTAGCATTATTATTTTCTCTTTAAATGTTTGATAAATTTTTCAGTGAAATAATCTGGGCCATCAGTTTTTATAAACAGAAATTTAAAAATAGAATAAATTTGGATTTTCTATATTTTTATTTAGTGATGTTTGTATCTTTCAAAGATTTTTTTATTTCATATAAGATGTTGAATTTACTGTTATAAAATTGTTTCATATATTCCCTTACTATCTTGCTAATATCCATAAAATCTGCAGTGCTGACCCATCTTTCATTTCTGATATTGCTCATTTAACTCTGCTTTCCCTTTTCTCTGATTAATCTGTCTAGAGAGGTGGTTCTAAACTGGAAGCAAAATTGCCTTCTAAGAAACATTTGTTGACATCTAGAGAGATGTTTAATCATCACCACTTGGTTGGAGTTGCTACAAGTCATCTAATGAGTACAGGTCAAGAGTGTTGGAGTGTTGTTACATAAATAAGAACAGCTCCTTACAACAAAAAATTATGCAGCCCCAATTTTCGGTTGTGCCAAGGTTTGGAAACTCTAGTCTAGAAATGGACTAGTTTTATGAATTTTTATCTAAAAACCAGCTTTTGATTACAGTGACTTTATATTCGCTTTTTATTTTCTCAATTTTATTTTTCTGCTCTTTTTAAAATCTCATTTTTTCTATTTATTTATTTATTTATTTATTTATTTATTTGGAGTCTCACTCCATCGCCCGGGCTGGAGTGCAGTGGTACACTCACGGTCACCCCAGCATTGACCTGCTGGGCTCCAGCGATCCTTCCACCTCCACCTTCCAAGTAGCCAGAACTACAGGCACATCTACCACGCCCGGCTAATTTTTAAAAATTTATTTATTGTAGAGATGAGGTCTCGCCAAGTTGCCCGAGCAGGTCTCAGATCTGCGGGCTCAGGTAATCCACTCGCCTTGGCCTCCCAAAAGTGCTGAGATTACAGACTGAGCCACTGAGCCCGGTCTTATTTTTATTTTAAAGACATGGGGGACAATTCAGGGTTAGGTACAGAAGTGGTCACCATACAGGTGAAATGTGGGTACCCTTAATAATGTTATGTGCCTCCCCCTCCACCCGGCAGTGTCCCACTACTGCCAATCCCTTTCTTACAGATTATAATAATCTTCAGGGTCCATTTATGAGTGAGTACATATAGTACTCAGATCTTTGTTTCTGTGATAAATCACTGAGTATTATAGACTCTAATTCTAACCAAGTTGCTGCAAAGTTCATAATTTTGGGTTTTTTTATGACTGCATAATATTCCATTATGTAAATGTACCATATTTATCTTTGTTACTTACTTCTGCTTTTGGAAGGGATTATTTGCTAAATTTTTCTACTTCTTAATGTGGAACCTCCAATCACTGATTTGAGACTTTTTCTTCATTTCTAATACATACATAAACATTTAAAGTTATAAATTTATCTCTAAGCATCACTTTAGATGCCTATCCCAAATTTTGATATGTTCATATCAAACTGATATATTCATTCTCATTCAATTCAAAACACTTTTCAGTTTTTCAAAAATGACTTCCACTTTGATCAAGAACTTATGTAGAAGTATTTTGTTTAATTCCCAAATATTTGGAATTTATCCAGATAGATTTCTCATCAGTTTTCAATTTTTTTCCAATATGGCCAGAGAACATGCTTTATATGATTTCAATTATTTTAAATTTGTTGAAGTTTTTTCATGGTTCAGGCTATGGTCTATCTAAATAAATGTTCTATTTGTACTTGAAAAAATGTCCATTCTATTGTTAGATTGAATGTTTTATAAATGTCAATCTGATAAAGTTTATTGTTCAGGACTTCCTTGTTCTATGATTACTAAAATAAGACTATTGAAATCTTTCATAAAAATTATGTTTTGTTTATTTCTCCATTTAGTCTGTCAGTTTTTACTTCATGTATTCTGAAGCTCTCTTGTAAACACATATATATTTAAGATTTGTGTGTATTTTTGATGAATTGACATTTTATCATATGTGCTGTCCCTTCCTTCTGTGGAAGTATTCCTTTATCTGAAATCTAATTTATTTTCTATCAACAGTCTCTCTTGCTTTGTTTTGATTCGTTTCAGTTTTGTGTGGCATATCTTCCTGAATCCTTTTACTTTAGGCTATCTATGTCTTTATATTTGAAATAAATGAGTTGTAAATTCAGCCTGCTGCCTTCCCTAAATCTGGTAATCTGTGTCTTTTTTTTTTTTTTTTTTTTTTGAGTTGGAGTCTCACTCTGTCACCCAGACTGGAGTGCAGTGGCCGCTCCCGGCCACCGCAGCCTCGACCTGCTGGGCTCCGGCGATCCTTCCGCCTCAGCCTTCCGAGTAGCCGGAATTACAGGCATGCGCTACCACGCCCGGCTGATTTTTTGATTTATTGTAGAGATGAGGTCTCGCTGCCCAGGCGGGTCTCGAACCCGCAGGCTCAGGCAATCCACTCAGCCTCCCAAAGGCGCGGGATTATAGGCTGAGCCACCAAGCCCGGCTTAATCTGTGTCTTTTAATTAGGATATACAATATAATCATTCACATAGATTTAAATCTATCATCTTACTAGCTTTTGTTTTCTGTTTTTCCATCTGTTCTTCATTCTTTTTCTGCCTACTATTGTGTTGAGTATTTTTTAATGATTCCATTTATCTGCACTATTGACCTATTTATACATCTATTTCTAATTGCTTTATGGTTTCTAAAGGCAGTATATATATTTAACTTATTACAATCTATTTTCACTTCAAGTATAGTGTACAAGCCTTACAACCATATGCTTGCAATTACTTTTCTCTCATCTTTGTGTTATTGATGTTACACATTTTAATGTTGCATATGTTAAAAATACAATATTTAATGATTTTTCTTTAGACAATCACTTATCTTTTTTAGAAAATAAAAATAAAAATATTTACTTTAATTTTTTACAGTATTTGGAACTTTCATTTCCTTTAGTGGATGCATGTTTCTGGTTGACTAAAAGACTTTCTTTAACATTTCTTCTAGCATGGGTTTGATGGCAATGACTTCTCTCAATTCTAGATAGTTTGAAAATTCTTTAATTCGTCTTCACATCTGAAAGATACTTTAATTTCCATAGAATTATAAATTGACAGAGGTAGTTTCTTATTTTCAGAAGTGTACAAATGTCACTTGATTTTCTTCTAGTCTGCATAATTTCTAATGAGAAGTATACTGTCATTTTATCTTTGTTCCTCTGAATATAGATGCTTACCCCCTCTTGTTGCCTCCAAAATTTTCATTTTATATTTTGCTCTCAGCAGTTTGAATATGATGTGTCTAGATTAAATATGTGTGGATGTGTGCGTGTTTTAAATCACATTCATGATTTTGACAACTCTGAAATCTGTGGTTTTTGGAAAAAATATCTAAATTATTATTTCTTCAAATATTTATGTTGTTTTGTCTTTTCTCTCATACATCTTGGATTATAATTACACATAATTTAGACTAATCTATGGTTTTGTTTAGAAAAGACTGAGGTATATAGTATATGTTCCCGTAAAGGAGGACAGCTCTTCTCAGGCAGTTAGTAAGAGGGACTCTGTCCATTTAGTCAGGAATTTAGTTGAGTCTGGGTCTTCTTCTTGCTGATTACCTTCAGTGCTCTGTAACCATAAAATTGATCTCAAGATGCCCTAAGTTTAGGCTGGGAGGTGAGGTTGCTATAAGGTTTTTTTCAATTTTTGTGATTAATCTTCATCTTTCAATCATCCCTTTACACCTTTGCCATACAGTTGAAGGAGGGTGGTTTCTCCCTAGTCTCTTGCTCTTCCTTCAGTGGTAGGCTGCAATAGCTTGTCACTACTTGCTAGGCTGGTAGAGATGGGGCCTGTTGTCCTGACTGAGGCTCACTCTTAGGAGAACCCGGTGCATCTGAGCCTTGAGGTGGGGTTTTCTCAATATTCCTTTCCCTCTTCCCACGCCAGTCAAACTCTTTGTGTTTTTGATCATGCTTTGTGAGAGAACATGTTTTCTTCTCCTCCCACAGAGGCAGGAGACCTCTAATCATATCAGTATTTATTCAGTCTTCTTTCCTGCTCTTCAGCCAGGAGCAAAGGAGTTTTATTTTTTAAATCTTTTTCCCAGCAACACTGGTTCTTTGCCCTGAGTATGACAGGGTTTTTGTTTTTGTTTTTTTAAGTCTTCCTTCATGTTCTACTCTTTTTTCATGAACACTCAGTGGAACTGAAATGGAGGCTGTGAAGATGCTGCAAACACCCCGTCTAAGGCTCCCAGGAATTCTATACTGTCATACTGCTGAAACTTGGCCTTTAACAATTCATTAAGATGTTAAGAAATTTTAGCTAATTCTCTCTTACCTCTTGCCTCTCACAGGTAAGACAGTTCATGTGTTCCATCTGTCCTTGGAGGGGGTGATAGGTGGGGGGAGAGTCTGCTCTCCTTGGATTAGAGACAACCTGATTCTTCTAGGACCTCGGCTCTCTGACAGATTTAAAAAAATATTGGTATTTGTATTTTATCTGGATTGTTCTCACTTTTGGTGAGGGAATAACATTCTTTTTACTACATCTGATAAAAAAACTTACTTTTTATTTTTATTATATAGTCTATTATAGGTCCAATGAATGGAACATTTGTGATCCCTAAAATTTATACGTTAAAACTTTAATCTCCAGAGTGCCTCAAAATGTGTATGTTAGAACTTTAATCCCCAGAGTGCTAGCATTTGGAGATGGAGCTTTTGGAAGGTAATTACATCATGAGGGTAGAATCCTAAAATGAGAGTAGTTCTTTTATAAGAAAAGACAGGGGAGAAATAACTGCCTCTCTCTCTCTCTCTCTCTCTCTCTCTCTCTCTCTCTCTCTCTCTGTCTCTCTCATTTCTTTCCATCTTACGAGGATACAGTGAGAAGGTGGGACACCAGCCCTCACTAGATAGCAGATCTGCTGGCACCTTGACCTTGGGCTTTCCAGCCTGCAGAATGGTGAGAAATAAATGTGTGTTGTTCAAGCCCAGTATATGGTATTTCTGTTTTAGCAGCCCAAACTGAGACAATTGGTAAACAAACCTTTTCAAAACTAAAAATTTCAGCTTTTAAAGTTAGATCTCTTGCACAGAGATGAAAAGCAAGACTTTTAGAGACTCAAATTGAACTTGTGCTTTCACTAGGTAATAAAAAGAGATGACGGTTAAGCTCTAGTTTGATTTCCTAATTCTCCTCAAGTGTAACACTACTGAATCCCATGTCTGTTCTCCTTTCCTCTTGGCCAATTATTTGCAATTCAAAGGGATCTTTTACTTTAGAAAAGGCTGTGACATGATTTCCTCAGGAAGCACAATCCCTAGCACATGAAAAATATAATTCAAGTTACTAAAATTCAAGGTATAAACAACCAGAGAGGAACAATATTATAGGGTAAAGTAAGGAACCCCATTCAGTACACTGATAGAGCTGACCATATTTACACTACCTTCCCATCACCACAGGCATTCTCAGCACCACAGACACCCACTGACAATATAATAAATAACAAAGGAAACAGAACAGCAAGAAACTGTCACCTGTCAATTAAATGTGTGGTGCCATTACTGACACAATAAAGCAGGATTGTCACAGAGGAGCCTGGCTGGTTTTTTTATCACATAAAATGGGAACAATTAATTTGAAATATGTTCCCCTTTGGCTTACCAAGCTGCTGAAGCCTCATGGGAATTTTTAAAACACATTCCTGAGAGAAGCAAGTTCATCAGCATACGGTTGCTACAGTTACAGTATCACTGCAACAGCAATCCAAATGGTGATGCCTTGACAGCTTTTCATTTAGAAAGACCAGGGGAGGATTACTTTAAAGTGTCCAGTCACCTTTGAATTTATAAGTACTGGGTAGAGGGAGAAAGATTGTTAAAATGTTTCACTCTAATCCCAACAATATCTCATATGAATTAGGATGAATTACTCTTTCCCATATGGATAATTTTTAATTGAAATTTTGCATTAAAAATTAGACACAATTACACTTGGTAATTACACAAGGGATTTTTTTTTACTTTTAAAATATTTATGATTTAAAATTATGAAGTCAGTCTTGTTTTTCAAAGAAATTAATTAATATGCTCAATCTTGACTTAATCATAGAAATCACAGCAGGTCAACTTCTCTTGTTAGAAAAATAACCTCTTTATTTTTCATGATCCTCCAGTTAACAGCAAAAAAAATTACCATTTGAAGAACGTTGATTAAAGTGAAGAAACTCTGGTTTTCATTTTTTTATATTTTATTTTCATTTTTTAATTAGTTCCTACCTTTTGGCACCATTCTCAAATTAGTACCCATTTGTAGCCAAATTTCTCAAGTTTCAAAATGAGCATCTGACAAAGAAGGTGGATTTTGGCAAACATGAACACTTTCTAAATTGGGATGATTCAAAACAATTTTCTCCTATATTTCTACAGTGTTTCAACCAAATCAGAGATTTAACTATGAGAAATAAAGCAAAGGAATATGTTCACCACCCAGACTGGCATTTGGGAAGGGACTTACTACTATAAAATCACTGCCAAAGTAGAAAAAAGAAAGATCAGATACAGAGAGGAAGCGACATTATTGTGTCTTGCCAATGAGGAAAAATATTTTTGAACACTATCTTTTATTTGAGATGAAGTATAAATACATCTGCAGAAGCAATTCCAGATAAACTACATAAGACACCATCTCAAAATCTTTCAGAGATGTAGCTCTTGAACAATTATAATCAACAAATATAAGCAACCACATATTTTTGCTAGTAGGCAGTGTAGAAAACACAGACTAAGACAATGGCATGTTTCCTGACATCCAAGAATGTTTACTCTGGTTAAGAAAGAGGAGATTAAAAGATAAAACAAAATTTTGAAAACATAAAAATATATGTAAGTGAATGTTAATTGTGTAGCATAATCTATATGTGCTGAATAAAAGGATATCAGCAAATGCTGAGAATAATATAAGAAGGTTTCACTAGGAAGGTTGGACTTAATTTGAGTCCTAAAAGGTAGAGATTCATTCATTCACCAAGAACTGACTCTACCAGGCACTGTGTTAATTTATAAAGACATAAGTTGATTTATGCCCTGATTTCATGGTACACACATTTATTCTTGGAAAGGTAAATATATAAAAGGTGAGATTAATACATTATTATGGCAATTAGAGCAATGCAGGAGTATTGTTGAAGTAAAGAGGTCAGAGAAAGCTTTCTGAATCAGATAACACCTGAACTAAGTATTAAAAGATAATTTGCCAGGTGTATGTTTGTTAGAACATACAGCTTTAACATGCTAAAGGTGTAGAATTAACAAGTAGGACTTAGATGGAGGAGATAAAAGGGCAGAATTTCCAATGAAGGCCACATTAGTAAGTCATGGAGTGAGGAATAAACATGGTATTTTGGGTATCAACCATCCTGACAGAGTGGACAGGTCTTATTGATAAAAAGAAGAAGTTAGATTGGATATGTAAAGCAGAAACTATATTTTCTAGGTAACAAAAGCCAAGAGGAGCCTTGATTGCTGTAGCTATTAGAGTGGCACTTCTAGGGGATTAGACTTTTTAACAGTCATCTGACACATTTATTTAGGAATATTAATCTAGCAGGTGAATACAAGAATGTGGTTTAAAGCCCTACATCTTAGTGCTAATAAGCTAGACTAAGAAGCTACTGCTATAGTCTACTTGCAACTGAATGGAAAGTGGTATCTGGGTGAGGGCATGTTAGTTTGCCAGAAACAAAATCTCAATTAAACTAGATTAAGTAAAGGGAGACTTTGTTCAAGAATATAAATGGCAAACACATCTTGGAACAAGACAGAAAGTAGGTCAAGACTCCTGGAGCCTGCACTAGAAAGTCAGCAAGCAAGGCTCCTCCCTCTATCTCTTAGGAAGTCACCTGACCCTTGGCCCAGCTCCTCTCTGCTAGGTAGCTATGTATTCCTGCTTCCCTAGGTACTCTATAGCCCTGCCTGTCACCTATACAGTATACATGCAGACAGAAAGCAGTTATGCCAATCCAAGATGGCCTCTTTTTCATCCAACTGTCTCTTAAGAATCCAATTCCAAATTCTTGGCTTACATAAATTGCCCAACCATGCCCCAGTTGGGGGCAGGGATATGGTAGGGTGCGTGTTACAAACACTGTGTACTCAGGACAGATAGAGTGGAGGCATCAAGAGGAAACAGTGAAGCAGTGATTGAGATATCCAGCAAGGAGAGCCTGGACTTGGACAATAGCAATGGGAATGGAAGAGAGAAAAAAAAAAGAGGCAGTTTTTTAAAAGAAGCAATGAGATTTGGTTACTTGCTGCACACAAGGGATGAAAAAGAAATTAGAAGTTGATATACAAGTTCAAATTCAAGTTATTAAGAGAATGATTGTGTTTTGATATGGCTAGAGAATATAGGAGGGATATCTGATTGGAGGAGAAAGACAATGTATCCCATTAGAAAGAATAATAATTTTGAGATAATGATAGGCATTCACATGAAATTAAGTAGACAGCAAAAATTGGGGCCGGGATCTCAGGTCACAAGTAGAACGGGATATTATGCATTAAAAATGTCTATGAGAGTTAAAGCCATTTTTAAAAGTACAAATGGCTGGGTGTGGTGGCTCACACCTGTAATCCCAGCACTTTGGGAGGCCGAGGCAGTAGGATTGCTTGAGCCCAGGAGTTCAAGACCAGCCTAGGCAACATAACAAGACCTCATCTCCACAAAAAGTTGGCAGGACATGGTTGCACGCACCTGTAGTCCCAGCAACTGGGGAGGCTAAGGTAGAAGGATGCCTGAGCCCAGGAGGTCAAGGTTGCGTTGAGCTGTGTCTCTGGACTACAGTCTTGGGTGACAGAATGAGACCTCCAACTCAAATAAATAAATGAATGAATAAATAAATAGCAAAAATGGAAAAGACATTTTTTTTTTAGGAAAATATGAATCAATAGTGTGAAGTAGCTGCTAGAACAATTAATACAACTGTGAGCCTTACACAGAGAGCCAGAGTATTTAGTTTTAATACAGTCATGGTATTTGCTACCAGAAGAACTGAGAGCAAAAAACTGAGACTTGGAGAATAATTACAAGGAGGGATGACTTGGGGTCCATAAGTAAATGTCCAGCAGAAAACAATAGAGAATGAGTGGCCAGAGAAGTATAGGGAAAACAGGATTAAAATTATGACATAAAAGAAAATAGAGCACTAACTTCTCTGTAGCATTTGTTTTATGTCCAATTCAAACTCAGAAATAGAGCAACTGATCAGCTTTTCCAATTTGGGGTTTTACTTTTTTATCTGAAACTAAGAATCTTTTTTTTCTTCAGTTTTAAACATAATTTACTTTTAAATTCAATATTTCTTAAAAGATTTATGTTATTTTCTCTAATGGGAAATTAGTTCTATGTAGACAGAAAAAAATAAATCATTTTCACTTAAACCATTTTTCCTTTAATAATCTCCCTACCTGAACTAAGACTAAACTTATGAACTTTAAGTTCAAAAGAGACCCATCTCAAAATACTAGGAGTTGGTGAAAAGAGGCATGAACAATGAAGGTCCATTTTCAATGGTAAATTCTATAATAAGAAATTGGCTATAGCTTCTTCCACGCTGGAAAAAAGAAAAGAGAACCTACAGTTAAAAGTTTACTGTCCTTAAATTAAAAAAGAGAAAAAAAATCAATGAAATCTTTCTGAAGTAATATTAAAATAGGATCAGATGAAAGACTATGTACTTTACAGGTAATCTGACTTTGGTATAATAAGGAGGTATTGGGAACATGAACCCAGGCTTCTGCTTAGCTCTAGTCTTTCAAACATTGCTATTGCCTTTAGATTTAAAAAGTAGCAAATACCATGACTGTATTAAAACTAAATACTCTAGCTCTCTGTGTAAGGCTCACAGTTGTATTAATTGTTCTAGCAGCTACTTCACACTATTGATTCATATTGAACTAAAACCCCTAAAAACTTTTTCACACCAACTTCAACAAAGACTATTTGTCTCTATTCTGTATTTAATCAAGTGACTTTTGAATTTGAATTTGAAAATTTGCATTTTCTTTATGATGTTTTATCTCTTTCACTTCAGCCCACACCTTTCAAATATTTTTAGAATTTTTATGTTGTCAAAGACATACCAGTTATTTTCATAGCTTTCTGGTTTCTACAAATGTAATTACTATGCCATATTTATTCCGGCGTTCATTCCAAAATTGAGTTTTTGTTGAATGTCAGACTCTGCTAGATGTCAGAATACAGAAAGAAATCATGTAACTTCTGCCCTTAAGAGCCCCACATTTTTGTTGGGGAAAGGGAGAAAAAATATTTTTTACAAACTTGTGCAATAACAGAACAGGCACAGTAGATTATGAAATTAAAAGGGTAGTGTCTAGCAAGAGTAGGAAGAAGAAGTAGGAGGGTGGTATAGGAGGTAGAACAGGCACTACTACATCATGGTAGACATCCTGGTGAAGGCAATGCTTTCTCTTGGTTCTTGTTAATCACCAGAGTATTGTTCTGATTACAAGATCTGCTGACAAGTGCTGGGGAACTCCAAATCAGTGATTCTCGAAATGTGGTCCTCGGATATCAGCATCATTTGGAGACTTGTAGAAAAGCAAATTTTTAGGCTTCACTTCAGACATATTGAATGTGAAACCTGAAACTCTGGAGTAGGATGGAGAAATTTGTGTTTTAACACGCCCTCTAGATGATTCTGGTGTCCATCCAAGCTTGAGCCCCACTGCTCTAAATGTCAGTCCTTTAATCAGTATCTCATGAAGGGCCTTTCATTTGTATGGCAGCTATGGAGAAGCGGAGACACTTGAGAATTTGAAGTCAAGGGCTTTGCTTGGGAATACCAGCTCAGCCACTCACAAGTCTGTGATTTGGGGCAAATTACTTAACCTTGCCATTCAGATTACTGGTTGATCAGATCTACCTCACAAGATTACTGTAAAAATAAAGTGAAAATGTGTGTTTGTGAGTACCTAGCACAGTATCAAGAGTAGGCACTTTTTGTTTATTTTACAACAGAGTAATGAGCCCACATATATTCATCCTCTTGCTTTTTCAAAACTATGAAAAGACCTAAAGATGTTGCTTTTTTTATATAAGCTATACAAAAGCAATAGAAGGATCTAAAAATTATTATATGAAGAGAGACTGAAAATTATGGAAATATGTCAATGTTTTTCTCTGGATATGTAGACATGAGATCTGTCTTCAGGCATTTAAAAAAGCAGTACCTTGATCCATCTTAAGATGGATTTTCACCTATTGATCTAAAGAGAAATAATTATTAAGAAGATTTGGATTCAGAACAGCAAGAAACTTTCTAACAATGAAAAGGACTGAGGCAGGAAGGTGAAGAGTCACTGCCATTTTCCAAGCAAATAAAAAGACATTTTTAATTTGATAGGAGAAACTACCGTATTCCTTCCCAAAGAGGCATCACTATCTAATTCTGTATAATTATTGTCCTTAGCAGGTTATTATTAATGATTTCTGAAGATTCCCAAATATTCCACAGCAAGGGTCATACCAGCTTTCCAACTGAAGATGCTTCTGCACTCTGCCAATAAGAAATTTTTTACAAATGAGACATCACAACCATATTGTCTATATGTCATGAATATAAGCACATAAATATAAATACTATGTATATATTCTGAAAAATCTCTGAAAATTTTCATGACCCACTTTGTGGCATCCCAATAGTCAATGTTCCAAGTTTATACAAATATGCTTTGTGTCCCATCCTCATATGAGTTTATAAAGGAGGAAATAGATGTGCGAGTATACTAACCTTATTAAAATTTATTCACTTATTGATTTCATGTTTTAGGTATTGTTAAACTGTGTTTAATCTTAAAATAATATATTTCCTGTTAATATTCTTTTGCATTATGGAATCTGTTCTTTGCTAAAACTAGGTAAATGCATTTTTTAAAAACTGAGAAAGACGTAGGATCTCTAAAAAGGGAATGTTTCCAATGAGATTAAATTTTAATGTTCATAGAACTACATCAAAGCAATTAAAAAAGAGTGAGCTAAATATAGCTTTCCCCTGACAGAGAAGCTGCCCTTAGTAGGACACATTGCTATATTCTGTAACCAAGTACACTGCCCCAGTTTACTTTAATTCTAGCTAAATCCGTATACCCTCCAAAGTGGTATCCTTGAGAAGTTAAGTGCCATGATTATTTAAATTAATGATAGTGTGAATAGCAAGAATAGGACTTGCCAAGTGCAAGTGATTGGCAGATTTGGACACCAGATTCAAGCAGACAATACACAGTGACTACATAGGCTATATGAAGAGTAGGCAACACCCAGTTCAACAATATCTTAGGAAATTTTGTGAGGTATCTTCAATCAGAAAGCAACACTTCTAAGAATCACCTACTATGCTAGCATCATGCATGCCCCCAAAGTTGAACAACAGCATTAAAATTATGATGAAGCTATTTTTCATATTACATGTGTTTCTTAAGAGCAAGAACATTGACTATTTCTCTATTCCCCAGAACATGGCAAACACTGACTGCTTAATAAGTTGTTAACAAATAAATAAATAAATTCGTTTGTGAGAGTTGACATCTACAGGTTGTCATATTTTTCCTTTGATATGCTGCTTATCATATGAACTCCCTCTACTTTAAAATAATCACCAGGGGTTGCTATTTTATATATATACTTTAACTTGCAATGTCTTTAGCATAACTTTTAAAAAAATCATAACACACTGCTGAGAATTGTGCTTTTCCAAAGAAGACCACAATAATATGTACCATCTCATGAGTTACTCTTACAGGTGACATTGGTTTTCCTCCCATTAAGCAGTAAGGCCTAGGCCTTACCTCTTGAACCTGAATAGACATGCCTCAACCACTGGAGAAAGATAATAATGACACTAAGTCACCAGGTCATAAAAATGCCATCTCTGTCTACCTTGTTCTATTAATGGGCTCACTCTTGGCACCCAGCCACCATAGTATGCAAAAGCCAAGAAGCCACGTGGAAAGGCCACTTGTAAGTATTCTAGCCAAAGCCTCAGATGAGTCCCCCCAGCCAACAGTCAGCATTAACAGCCAGATTTCTGAGTGAGGAGTCCTCAGATGCTTCTAGCCTTCAGCTGTCAAGTCATCCTCAGCCTTCAAGTCACCCTCAGTCATCAAGCCACCACAGTTGAAGAAGCAAGGAGTCAGGACAAACTATCCCACTAAGCCTCACCCAAATTGTACATTAATGAAAATAGTAAACGATTGTTCTTGATTCAAGCCATTTGGGATGGTTTGTTACAAAGCAATAGATAACTGGAACATGTACGTACAGAAAAGTGGATAATTAGTGTACAGTTCAATTATTACTAAATGAGCACACCTGTGTAAATCACCACCTACTTCAAGAAATAAAGCATTACTAAGATCCCAGAAGCCTGTCCAGAACCCTTCCAGTTGCAATCCCTTAAAGGGAACTCTTATCCTGATTTTTAATACAAGAGATTAGGTTGGACTATTTTGAACTCCATATAAGTGGAATCACACAACAGGTACACTTTTGTGACCAATTTATTTCTCTCAATATTTTGTTTGTACAGTTTCTCAATATTGTTGCAAATAGCCATGGTTCATTCAATTGCATTGCTATATACTATTCTTCTTTATTAACATACAATATTTTATCTGTTCTAGTATTGGTGGGTATTTGGGGTTCTAACAAATTGTATTGCTATTAATATTCTTCTGCATGTCTTTTGGTGTACATATTCATTGTTTGAAGATGTTATGCCTAGGAGTGGAAATTCCGGCTCATAAAATATACAAATGTTTACTTTTTATTGAGAATGTCAAACTATTTTCCAAAGTAACTATACCAATTTATACTCCCATCAACAGCATATAAATGTTCCTCCCCAGCAGTTTTTAATTTGAACCATTCTGCTAGACAATCTTATTGTTCATTTTCTTGTTGCCGAATGAAGTTGAACCCTTTTTATGTTTCCTAGCTGTTTACAAACATATTGACTTGTTCACATCTTTTGCCAATATTTTATTGAGTGATCTTGTTGTCTTATATTTTTAGAAGTTCATTTTATATTCTATAAGAGACTTCTCAACTGTCAACTCCCCTCAAAGACTACTAAAATAACTGAATGATCAAGCAAAACCAAATTATTAACCTACTGTGGTATCGAAGACCACCACTTTGACAGTCTTCAGTCTCAGAAAGGGTAAGTAAGCAGTGGATACCCATGGGATTGTTTTAAAAATCTAAAATCAAATGATTTCTGGAGAATATTTCAATACAGACATTTGATTTGGACTGGGAAAATTTTATAATATAATTGCGCAGGATTGGTGTGGACAACAAGGCAAGGCTCAAAGTGAGTCTTCATAAATAAACAGTTGTTTTATGTGAGCTTTTCAACCAGTTGAGCAAAGTGTCATCCTGAGAAGGGGGCTGTTTTTCCTAGGTGAGTAATTCTACTTTGAAGAAATTAGTTTTTATAAATTTCCTGAAGCAAGCAGTGAAATTATGTGTTGGTTTCAGTCCTATGTTTCTTTCTTTCTTATTAAAAATTTTCCCAACAAAATGTAAGTGGTCTGTTTTCAGTCCTGAGAATTGAGCTCTATAGATGCAGGCGATTTCAGTTATCAGGTTCTTTGTCACAGAAACATGCTATAAACATTGCCACCCCTTTGTTGCTTGCCTTTAGAGTGACCACCCTGGTTTGCCTAGGATTCTCCCAGTGTTAGCACTGAAACTCTTGCATTGCAAGAAACCCCTTTGTCCTGGACAAACTGGGAGGGTTGCAAGAAACCCCTTTGTCCTGGACAAACTGGGAGTAGTAAAGTAAACTACTTACTTTATTTCTCATCAAGGTATCTTTTGACAGACAGAGGTTACTAAATTTAATGTAGTCAAACAACTTTTTCTTAGGGTTAGTGCTTTTTTGAGTTTTGATAAGAAATATTTTTCTAGATAAGTTTTTGCAATAATTTTTAAAAAGAAATTTTAAGAAAGAAATAATGAAAACTTTTCATGAGAATTTTATGGTTCCAATGGATTTTCTGTGCTTAAAATTCCTTGTACATTTTCATTTTAAGAACAATTTTTCAGTACCAAAAGCTAAAGAATGTTTTAAGAACTTTTTATATTGTCATTTGATTCAAGGAAACAGTGAGCAAAATTTCATAAATGAAAGGAGCAATTTATGAAAAAATTATATTATCAATGTTGAAGCTTTATGATTTATAGTAAATGAAAAATATATATGTATATCAGCGGTTCTTTTTTCATTTTTCCAAATACTGCTGCAACTACTGCTTAAAGTTACAAATATCACAAATTTCTGTTAGCATTACTTTTTTTTGACAAAATTGTTTTTTGGTTCTGTCACTACTTGCTAGTCTCCTTTTTCAAAGTTGATGCTCTCAACAAGATGTGTTCATTTTGTCTCCCGCTATTCCAGTCTAGACACCACACAAAATGCTCACCATCTGACTAAAACCGTTAAGACAGGACGCCCTCTTGGTTTTTTTCGTACCAGCTCAAGTATTTCTCAGTCATCATTATTTCAACCTTGTTTGAGCATTCTATCATTTCTGTGTCTAAGGCACTAGAGTAAATACTCCTCGAGAGACGAAGGTGTATAAACAGGAGTCTTTGCTGGACAATTCTTCTTAACCCTTTGTAATCTAAGTTTCAGAAATACACACTTCCTATGGGTCTTCTCAAGCTCCTTATCACCTTTGCTGCCTTCATCTTCTACTAATGTCAAGGATTATATCTCC
The DNA here is from genome assembly GCA_027257055.1 of Cephalopachus bancanus. Classification (NCBI taxonomy): domain Eukaryota; kingdom Metazoa; phylum Chordata; class Mammalia; order Primates; family Tarsiidae; genus Cephalopachus; species Cephalopachus bancanus. The sequence goes on from JAPVLO010000045.1 coordinate 4,365,365, forward strand.
TTATTAATCTTCTTTGACGTGAGCTCAATTGCCCCCACTGGTGAAGTGTCATAATTCTACACTAATTATGACTTAGTGGAACCTAAGTCATTATTGATTCAATTACTTAATTAACATTTTATTATATAACCTTATGCCTTTTTCTGTCGCCTCATATGTCTTTTAATTACCTGGACTTTTCGTTTTATACTTAAGACATTAAAATATTTAAAACCTGATTTAGATGTCGAGAGTTGTCCACAACAGAGTAATTCCACTCCTGCTTTTCTTCTTCATTGATTATACCTAAAAATTCTGGTCAAAATAAAAACAGCAAAATCTGAGAACTCTGAAAAGATTAATTGGAGAGAGAGGCCAAAATCCTGAAGAATTAACCATAACAGGCATGATTCTCCAGGTTGTATTTTTCCTTTTTAAAATTTTTGTTGATTTTAATTTTATTTTAGAACTGTGAGGTACAAGTGAGGGTTTGCAACATAAGTAGGCTGCATGCAAGTGAAGTTTGGCTTCTAGTTGGCCCTCTCTCCTCCTGGTAGTGGGCCAGGTACCCCTTGTGTTGCCATGTGTCCCCCTCCCTCCTTCCTTCTCTCTCCAACCTGTGCCCTGAGACTGCCAATCCCTTCCTTGTGCTAATTTGTCTACTGTTCAGGGCCTGCTTATGAGTAAGAATATTCCATTCAGTATTTAGTTCTTTGTTTCTGTGATAGTTCACTTAGTATGATGGTCTCCAACTGTATCCAAGTTATTGCAAAGGCCATGATTTTGTTCTTCTTTATGGCTGCATAATATTCCAACATATATATGTACCACATTTTCTTTATCCAGTCCTCTTTAGATGGCATCTGAGTTGGTTCTGTTTTCGCTATTGTGAATAGTGTGGTAATAAACATACATATATAGGTGTCTTTTTGGTAACGTGATTTATGTTCCCCTGGGTATATTCCTAGGTGAGGGATTGCTGGTTTGTGTGGAAATTCAATTTTCAGTTTTTTGAGAAATCGCCACACTGTTTTCCACAGAGTTTGGACCAGTAAAAAAACCATCAAGAGGGTAAAGAGACAAGCCAAAAAATAGGAAAAAATATTTGCAAGCTATGCATCTGACAAAAGCCTAACATTAAGGATCTACAAGGAACTCAATGAACTGAAAGGGGAAAAAAAGCAGCCCTATTAAAAAGTGGGCAGAAACAAACAGCTCCATTAAAAAACCCCAGATGGCACTCAGCTGGGTCTGCTGCTTATGGACTCATAAGGCTGCAATTAAGGGATTGGCAGGGGGGCATCCTTACTGGACACCTCGGGGAGAATTCACTTCCAACCTACCTCATGGAGTTTGTTGACTGAGTTCAGTTCCTTGTGGTTGTGTGGAAAAGGCTCCCATTTCCATGCTGGCTGTCAGTTGAGTCAGGTTTTCACTCTTAGATGTCACCAGCATTTCTTCCCATGCTTTCTATGTGGCCTTCTCCAGCCACAGCAGGTTGAGTCTCCTTCGTGTTTCAAATCTAACTTTTTCTTCTGCCTTATCCCTTTGACTCCAGTCAGAGAAAGTTCTTGTTTTTAAGGTCTACTGTGATTAGACTGAGTCCACCCACACATCAGCACTCCAAATTAAATCCAGCCAGATTCAAAACTTGTTTTGACTAATAGGATGTGGCAGAAGTCACACTGTGTAACTTACAAAACTGGGCCTTAAGAGATCTTCAGCTTCTACATGGAATTTTTAATATTTAAACCCAGTCATGGTGTTGCAAAAAGGCCAGAATCTATGGAAAAGCCACACGGAGGAAAAGAGAGGCATCTTGGTCAACAGCCCCAACTGAACTCCCAGTCAACCTGCAGGACCAGCTGCCAGCCAAGTGATGTAGACATTTCAGCCCAGTTGAGTGTTCAGGTGACTTTAGCCTCTATCATCTCCTCATGGAGCTGAGGTCACATGGATCGTAGCTGATCCCAATCAGTCCATAGACACATGAGCAATAATAAAGCTGTCTTGTTCGTTTAAGCTACTATATTTTGAAGTGGTTTACCATGCAACAAAAGACAGCCAAAATAGTATTTGTTTAATGTATTTAACTCATGTAATAGATTAAAGATATCTGTATTACATATTATCCCTTGGATTGTCTATTCAATCAAATATCTTATTTCTACCCTTTTGAATCTTTTGGTGATTGATTGGTCGTATAGAAACTATTTTTCCTTACTAGTAGTCATTAGTAAGGCATATGTCTTGTCTCTTTTCAAAACATTGTATTGCCTTCTTAGAGGTTGATTTGTCACATGTGCACAACTATTAGAAAATTTGCTTTTGAGGGACAGAAATAGCTACTTACAGTTTAATTGGTTTTATTAGGAATATTTATTTCACTATTATCTTACCAGGAAACTTCACATAAGCTATTTTCATCCTAATTGTTTTGAATTATTTTTGGATCACACATACAAAAGCAATTTTTTAAAATTTCTATTATCAGCCAAGAGTGCATGTTTAGTTACCCACAAATGCTAAAGATGATCTCCAGATGTATACTATATGCCAGTCAGTGGCCTTTAAAACCATACTTCAGACCTTCTAATTTATATGATATGCACTAGCTTTATAAGTTAAGATCCTGTATTTCAATTTTAATCATGATCCCAAGTCTTTCACCTCAAATAACCACATCTCCACTAATCTTATTTTTTTGCTCTCCGTGTTCTTGCAAGATCCTTTCTCCTTCATATTCTCCCAGTCAGTAAACCCTTTCTTGCAATATTTGCATGACTCTTCCCCTGTCTGTCCCCCATGATCAGCCGCTTCAGTGGATTCACACAAGCATCACCAGGCCTCTTCATACTCTGCTGTGTTAATACTTATGGCATCTGAGCATGATTAGAGAAAATCACTATGTCATTTGTTGCACTATGATTCATTCCAGCTTCAACTGAGATTTAGCTGCTACTGAGCAATAATTTCTCATCTTGTGTCAGTTCCTTTATATATTTCTCTCAAAACCTGCTTTAAACTTTTACTATTCTTTGTAAGTCTCAGCCTATATGTAGCCCACCTGAGTCTCAGTTCATGATCTTGTCTCCTGTTATCCAGCCTCTATTATTTTCTTTTACTAATATTTGGAATAAGTGCCTCATTTCTTTTCCAAAGACAAATTATTCAAATGATAATCCCTAATTATTGCTTATGTAAGGTCTTCTCCTTTGACTTCTTTTATAGGATTTATCAAAATATTGGATAGCTTTTCATAGACTTATGGCTTTCCCATGACCCTAGTAGCCTTCTTCATGAACTTCTGTAATACTATATTAAAATTCATGTTTCCCTATAGCTTATTAGTGTTACATTTATAATAAATCAAGGTCCTCTAGCTTGTGAGGCTATTATTCTGCTTCATAATTTCCCAGTGTTCTCTGGGTTTCCCCCTAGATTCCAGAAACTTATTCCAATCTCACATTTTCTAGTGGACACTTCCCACTTTATTTATGCAGATTTTATATCTTTTCTATTATTATACTATTGTTTTAATGGAGTAAGGAGGACAAAGAGATAAATGCATGTGATGATCTGCCATCTTGAATTGAAATTCTTTGTTTATTTTAAAAATATGCTGATCTTATTTTACATGCACAATACATTCATAGATATCTATGGGGTTACTAGTTTAAGATTTTAAATCTTTTTTCATTCTTGAAATTTTTCCTGATTCTTTTGATGCATTTTTTTATCAAGTTTCTCTTGTGTTGCAATCTTTCCTCAAATATCTGTAACCCTTTGTTACTTGTTTATATATAAGAATGAGGCAATAGAATGCATAACTAACTGTTCTATGTGAATTGCTTGTTTTTTTTCAGACACATATTTATGATTCCATTAACAAGAAGTTCTAGAACAAGCAAAATTAATCTTCAGTGAAAACAGATCAATGGTTATCTTTAGGAGCAGAAGTGTGGGCAAGGATTGATTAGGAAAGGATAAAACGTGCTTTCTAGGTTGATGAGAATGTGTCACCTCTTTTTTCCTCCTCTTTTAACTTTTTTTTATTTTAAAGGTGTGGATACAATTCAGGGTCAGGTACACAAATGTTCATTATGCAGGTATCCTTTTTTGATGAGGTGTGTTCCCCCCTCCCCTGGCGGATTCCCACTACTGCCATTCCACTACCCTCCTTCCTCCTTGGCAGTTTCCAGCTACTGTCAACCCCTTTCTTATAGTATTACAATAATTGTTCAAGGTCCACTTATGAGTTAGAACATGTGATACCAGTTATTTGTTTCTGTGAAAGATCACCCAGTATATAGATGCTAAGTTCATCCAGGTTGCTGTGAAGTTCATGATTTTGTCCTTCTTTATGGCTGCTATTCTATCGTGTATATGTCCCACATTTTTTTATACAGTCCTCTTTTAATGGGCAGCACAGTTGGTTCCAATTGCTAAGCCTGTTAACTGAAAGACTTTGCTTTAAAATGAGTGAGAAGAAAGCTCACCATTATGCTGTGGGATCCCTTCTCTAAATCTGTAGCACCTCTGGGACTTTACAGGCAGATGAGATGCCTTTTTGACTGCAAGTGCCTTCATGAATATTCTAGACTATGGTTTCCTTTACACAATTCTTCAGTCACCACCCCTTCCTCAACTTTCTGACTTAACATAGATATTTTTTAACATTGTGTCCACTGATGGTCCCTTCTACAGTTTATTATATCTACTAAATAATACTTCTTTAATGTCATTACTGTTTCTATAATTAGGCCATGGGAGAAAGAGATGATAAACTTGTCTTTTATCCATCATTTGAAACCTGAATCCATTTGTTTTCACTTTTGTGATTGATTTTTTTGTTTGTTTGTGAATCCAACAGCACCTCTGCTTGTTCCCTCAGTTGTGAATCATTGATTCTAGACTTTCACTGATTTCTGATCACTAGCATATTAAAGAACGATGGAATCATGGAATGTAGTATTAACAGACTGATTTAGTTCAGTTTATCTTACTGTGCATAGTGTTTGTTCTTGGAGTGTTGAGAATATAGGAAGATTTTCTATTTTTAATATCTCTGTCCACAAGGGTCTTTGAATCTTGGCTTCCAGCAAAAGCAATCTGGGCCTGCATTGACCATTTCTAGCAATTTATATACTTTTACCATTCTTGAAGTACCACTCTAGCCCTTTGTTTTCATCAGATCTTGATGATCCAATATCTTGAGCAGTACTCTTACTCTTTTCACAGCTTTCTGTAAATCTCAAGTGGTAATTTTCTAGTCTAATATTTCTATGTATATCTAGATAGAAAAAGGGAAGGCAAAATCTTATTAATTTTCTAATGATGACAGATGATAGCTAGGGAACTAACTGTGTCAAATAATTTTGCCTCTTCTCTCTCCAACCTCCCAGGGCTCTAATTAAAAGTCAAGGATATAACACACACACACACACACACACACACAGTTGAAGATATAAATCACTTAATTGTTTAAAACTTTAGTATATGTTATAATAAGAGATTCCTTCATAGTAGAGCTAGTACATTTCCTTCAAATCTGTGATGAAACTCAATTCTTGGTCACATACAATTCAGACATGTACAGAATATTCCCCCAAATTGACATATAATATAGTTTTGTTCTTTATTTAGGTTTACAGATCAATGAAGATAAAAATTACTCTGACAATATGTTGCTGAAGTAGGAAGATTTTCTAGCAGTCTGTTCTTTTAGGTTTTAACATACTCCTTACTAAAAAACCTTTCCAATTTTTTTGCTGTCACATTATTTTAAAATGACCTTGTTAGGATATTCAATCATTTTGTTAGCTGCTCATCATGAAAGCTTTTACAAAAGTCTGAGAGTATTTTATTTAAAAATGAAAATAAAAGCTTTAATGCATTTTATTTTGGTTTCATGATCTGTTACAAGTAACATTATTCACTTTTTTTTTCTTATCTCATCAACATAGAGATAAATATTGGATTTCTTAAGGATTACAGGAATACTTTTCGATGCCAAGGCAACTGTCTTGGGTGTGAAACTGTCAAAAACTAAAAATGAAGAAAAATGAACTAATTGTATAGAGATATTTGTTTTTATGTAGTTCAATCCTAGGTCAAAAACTCCCTCAGAAAATCATAAATCAATTATTTTTACACCTGAACTTTTCATTTATAATGCCTTTATCATCAGTTATACTTGAATATGTTATTTCATAAACATAGATGGTTTACACCCAAGCTGATGCTAAGCCTTGAGAATTTCCTTTTTAGCTGGATAGACACAGGAGAACACCTAATCTCACACTATATACAGAAATTAATTCAAGGTAGATTATAGATCTAAAGGAAGAGCTGAACCTTTGAACTCATGGGAGAAAACAGAACAAATCTTCATAACATGGGGATAGGTAATGGTTGCTTACATAACACCAACAATACAAACAACAATAGAAAAAGAAAAAGATAGGACTTCAACAAAATTAATCACTTTTGTGCTTCAAAGGACACCGAGTGAATAGGCAACACACATACGGGGAAAATATTTGCAAATTACCTATCTGATAAGAGACTTGTATCCCGAATAAGTAAAGAGATTTTACTTAACAATTGAAAATCAAAGCCTAGTTGGGTTCTAATAAATATACAGTTTTCCAAAGAATATATACAATGAACAGAAGGCACAGGAAAAGTTTCTAAGCATCATTAATCATTAGGGAAATACAAACCAAATCTACAATGAGATGCCACTTGATAGGATGAGTAAAATAAAAACAATGGACAATAGCAAGCGTTGGTGAGGCTACGGCGCAATTTGGACCCTCGGATATGTAGTCATTTTGGTAAACTGTTTATCAAAATGTTAAACACACAGTTAATTTATGACCCAGCAATTCCACTCCTAGGTATATACTCAAGAAAAATAAAAACATGTCCACTCAAAAATGTATACACAAATGTTCATAGCCACTTTATTCATAAGAGCCAAAAGGAGTAGCAGCCCAAATGTCCATCAGATGATGAATATGTGAACAAAATGTGATCTGTTAATACAATGGAACATTATTTAGAAATAAAAAGGTATGAAATACTAGAGGAAACACATCATGAATGAACCTTGAGAACATTATGCTAAGTAAGGGAAGTCATATACAAAAGGTGAAATGTTATATGACTATATTTACTAATTGTTAAGAATAGGCAAATTCATAGATACAGGAAGTCAATTAGTGGTTGCCAGGGGTATAGGAAGGGGGTAGAAAATGGGGGTGACTACTAATAGGTATAGGATGTCTTTGGGGGGTACTGAAAGTATTCTAAAATTAGATAGCAGTGATGATTGCACAATTCTGTGAATATACTAAAAACAAAGTTGCAACACTTCTAAAAAGATGAATTTACAGTGTATGAATTATATCTCCTTTTTCTTTTATTGCATTTCTATAATTATATATTCATTACATATCTTTTCTTTAATGCTTAACTATCTAGCCAAACTGCTAGGTGTTAAAATTGATGTTTCAATTAAACATCAATTTATAAAAGATGAAGGGTCATTGTAAGCTGCTGAATCAGTAAATGTAAATTTTAAAGGAAATTTCCAAGAAATTCTTCCTCATCTCTTGAACTTCCTCATGTACTTTGAAATATTAAATGTGTGCAAGAGTATAGGAGATAGAATCCTGTGAAGAGGATTTGTTGAGATATTGTTAAAGAAAGTTTGACTTTGACCACTCTCTTCTAACTCTTAGGAAAGGTCGAAGATGACCCAAGTCTAGTGGAGGGAAGTACATGGGGCTACTTGGAGAGTTACTGTGTGACCGTCTAGCATGGAGATCATTGTATACATGAGTCTGACATTTGCCCAGGAAATTTAGAGAGTAAGAGCCAAATAATACCCTTCTCTGGTGATCAGGAGAGGAGAAAATCACTCCCAGAGTTTGTTAAAGGACACAGAGGAATCAGTGCTTCCTTCAGCTGAGAGAGATGCCCTGTGTTAGAGCAGATACAAAATCACTTTGGGATCTTCTCAATAGCATCGCCTGCAGTTGCAGAAGAGGCCAGAGAAGAAAGCAGGACATTAAATGCCTATAGAAAGAACTGCATGTCTATCCAGAATAGGATGCCTCTAACCAGGTCAAGATTGCTGGGAAGAAAAGAATGAGACCCAATAGGCACACTTAGCATCTCTGAGAAAGGTTTTCCATGGCAGAAATGTCCAGCTGTAAACTTTTACCAGCCCCAGAGAGTGAGAAGCCAGATCACTATGATGCAGTAAGACCTAGACCCTGCCCACTTTCTTCCTCTGTTCTCCCTGCCACTTCTCCATCCCAGAAAGGATTAGAAACTAGTTAGCATACATTATTGTTTTTTGTTTCTGTAATAGTTCACTTAGTATGATGGTCTCCAAATACATCCAAGTTGCTGCAAAGGCCATGATTTTGTTCTTCTTTATAGCTGCATAATATTTCATCCTGTATATGTACCACATATTCTTTATCCAATCCACTTTTGATGGGCAGCAGGGTTGGTTCCATGTTTTTGCTATTGTGAATAGTGCGGCAATAAACATGCGTGCGTAGGTGTCTTTTTGGAAGCATGGTTTATATTCCTTCAGATATATTCCCAGGAAAGGGATTGCTGGATCATATGGAAGATCAATGTTTAGCTCTTTTAGAAATCACCACACTGGTAGGAGAGGGAGGGAAGGAGGGAGGCAGGCATGCAGGCGGCACATGACAATACAAAGGGTACCTGGCTCATTACCAGGGGGTGTGAGGGCCACCAAGAAGCTCAAACTTCACCAGCATGCAGCCTACTCACGTAGTAAATCCTCCCTCGTACCTCACAGCTCTATAATAAATACATAAATTATTTTTTAAAAAAAGAAACTAATTAGCAAGAGGAAAGGGTGAGGTAGGAAAAATAAATAAGAAACCAACTCTTTCCCTCCATTTTCCCACTAAAATCTTCTAGTCCAAAGTAAGCCCTAGTTGGAGAAAGGAGATTTTCTATTAAATAACATTTGGAATTCTTATTACTATTTTCCAATGATAAGTTCTAACTTCTGAACTGAAAACACTTGCAATGTAAAATAACTATAGAACTGTCTGCTAATTAAATGTGGGCAGAAATACCATAAAATTAGTTAACTATTTTATTTGTTTTGCTCTAAAATCTAAAACATCTACTTCTTAATGCAAAACACACTCTTTTACAATGTATGACTGTAGATATTTTTAAGATTATTTTTTCCAGAAGACTCTTGGAATTGAAAGACACATTGGTGATAATCTAGTCCACAGCTCAGGACCAGGTCTAAGAGGTGAAATTACTGTTTAAGTTTGAAATATGTAGAAGAGATGAGTCTTTTGACTTCTAACTTAGGCCTCTTTCTCTTTATAAAATCATGACTTCATTTTAAATCCTGACTTCAATTTTAAATTCTTATAGAATGAGAAGTATGCCAATTCAATTGCTTTGTGCAGTACCTAGCATAACACATACATACTTTAAATAAGCTGGTTTCATTATGACAATTACAGCCACAAGACCCCTAGCCCTGTGAGTGAATGGGCTCCATTTTACAAAATTTGTATATTTTAAGGCATTCCCACATTAAGTTATACCTACAAGGCTTATAATACATTTTTTAACATAATAATTATGTAGTGAGGCATGACTGGAAATAGAAACAACACTAACTTGATCCTTGAAGTTTTTAGGATGATAACATTCAGATTTATGGATGTTTTTAGTTCTTTTTGATTGCAGAGTTCAAAACGTTTGATACATCTTTTTTGTGGTGATTAGAACCATACATTATCCTGGGTTTAATGACTGCCTACAGTTGCAAAGACAGTACCTTATGGTAGCAATAAACTGTGTTTACCTCAGTTATTCAAATGCAGGATTATACCTGTGGAGTAAATTGGATAAGATGTCCTGCCAGCTGGATGAGGTGGTGCTAAGTGTAATTTTACCCCGGGGGTGGGGGCTGATTCAGACTTCTGACAGAAAAGTAGAAAGGGGACAGCTGTTTCTTTTAATATACAGTTAAATCTTAACTTTTGTGAAGGCCAGTCCTCAAAACAGTCTTTTAGTGTGTTAAGTATGAAAAGTTTCCCTAGTTCAGTGTATAAAACTCAAAAAATATAGTAGCATGTAGGACTGGTTTAGTGTTTGTATAATGGAGTAGTGTGGTTCAGATATAGACAGAGAAGCATAAGTAAATGGCCTCTATAAACCCAAATTTATTAAATAAACCAGACAAATACATAAAAGCTCTTTGCCTATAGAAACAAATCCTTCTAGCACAGCAATAACATTTTCCACCCACTGCTGAATCACCAGAAGGTTTTAACATCCATTTTCTGGAATTGCTTAAAAAGCCGAGCAGGTGCCAGCAACGATTCCGCCATTGGGAGAACATACGTAGAAAGGCAAACTGAGTCATCAGTTAACAGTTGTTAAAAGTTTCTTGTGAGCACTGACAGTTTCCTAAGCCAGTGAGAGACCTCAACACACACACACAGAGAATGATTTTAGGGTATCCATATTAAAACTCCCAATCCCATGACTCCTGAGTTTACTCAGAGAGCTGAGTAATTTCAGAAGCTTTTGCCTTTCCACTCTTCTAGCAGAAAGCATATTTGTTAGTTGATTGAAGAACCAATAATGGCCTGAATTGCCGGTTTGAGGAATTCAGTAGAAGATGTGTACATTTTCACAGTTTATTGACTCATGCTATTTACATATGTATGTGCAAGCTAAGGTGGGAAATATGTGTGTAAAGGGTGTGATATAAATTGCTGAATCATTGCCTCTTTATCTCTGGCTTGGTTATAAAAAAAATCATTATAAGACTTTCCTTAAAGGGAGCATTTTTGAGTTTCAAACAGAATTTCCAAAACTGGAGAGTATGCTATCTGTGGAGGATTCTAAGGAGCAATGCATATAAAAATGCCTCTAAAGAGAAAGAGAAAAAATGCTATTTTGGGTAACTTGGTCTACATTTAAATCTTAAACTGACCCAGCAGACTCTCTTTAAGCCCCTCAAATGATAAGAATTGCTATTTAATTGCTTTAACAATTAATATCCTAACAAGTACAGCAATAAACTAAGACGTACTGTTCATTCAGAATCTATAAATAGATAAATGATTATATGATTAGGCATCACTATCATTGAAACTTGATAATGTTAGAACTCAAGTTATTACTCCATTTAAAACCGCCATAGGCAGATGGCCCTAAAATCCATCCTTTCTTTTACACATTTAATACGCTTGGATTTTGGACTAATGGCATTCAAAGCTGAAAGTGCACTCATAAATGGCACATGGGGTTAGATTTTAGGACTATTAATGAACATTTTTTTGCCACCTAAATGCACTTTACAATGTGTTATCTATTGCTTCTGTTTTGGTGCACATTCCTCAAAAGAAATATTTGATTTCTGTAAGCAAAAATTTTGTGAACCATGGGATCCTAAGAAAGTTACTATTTTTCATTGTTGAAGAATTTCACAGATTGGCCATAGAATTGGAACATGGACTCTCTGTGCTCCCAGTGCCTACTACTACATAACAGCACATCAGCATCTTGGACAGCAACTGAAGCCCAAATAACAACAGTTTCTAGCATTTTCTTCCATTTCTTATTCAAACTGGAAAACTATTGATTTCAGTACTGGTTTCTAATGACAATTCTTGAGTACCAAATAGCCCTGAGAGTGAGTTTGCTATAAGCAGAACATATTAAAATAACCTAGGTATTTTTCTAGTGTATTGCTTAGTACATGGCAAGGGTGGATTGGATAATTATTCATTTCCCTCAACACATATGCATGTTTGCTCCTTTCTAAACAGTTTTCATTTTTTTAAATTAGAGTATTGTGGGAATGTAATGTAGTTTTACTTATTTTAACCTGTGAGTGGCTACTGCCAGATGCAAAAAATGGTATTTCTCTACCCACAAATAAGTGCATTGCCTTGTCATGATTTAAATAATTGAGCTGGAGCTCCCCTCTAAGATTCCACATTCTTCTCCTTTCTAAGCTTCAGGGACACCTTGTGTGGGTAGAATCACTCCTGACTGTGAGAAGAGTTCTAGGCCCTGAAGAGATGGCAATAAAGGCATTTTTTAAATAGCACATTCCTTCAAGGTGTTAACCAACTACCATTTCAGTAATATTTGTAGAACACCAGCAAGGTAGATAGTATCACCATTGCTACTTTACAGATGAGGAAACTAGCAAAGCATGACTGTATGACTCACCCAAGGTCAGGCCCTACAGCTGGGTCTGCCTCTCCAGGTAGTGCCACTGCATTTCCTGGTAGTATTAATGCACTCAGTATCACACTCTGTTACTGGGCTTTCCTGGATTTTCCATGACTTATGCTAATGCCAAGCTAATACTATGAATAATGTTTCCTTGTTTACACTTACGAAAATTATAGGAGTGCAATAGGGAGGCAGAGATAGAAATATTGAGATAAGGTTTATTGCTGAAACCTGAGCTTATATATTCTACATGAAGAAGTGACATTTGTAAGTCTACGGTTTTGTTAATACATAATTGGTTTGTGGAATGTGCCCAACTGCCATACTCCCTTTCCTCCTCAAGTGAAATAATTACCTTTGGGTTCTCATTTTGAAAACACAATGTTTCTTCCATAAGCTCATAAGCAAGTGCCTCATTTTTCTCCTTCTACCTTGAAGCCATTAATGTTCCAAAAAAAATGACTTTGTTCAAAATAGCCAAAAACAAGTACTCCTAAAATTTTTTATTAAAATTAATTTTAAATTATAAAAAGTTAAAAGGCTTCTGGCAGTCTGGATCAGTTTTCAAGAAAGAGCCATCAGGTTTTTCACAGTATGTCTACTTCTTTGGGGATTTAATTTGCCTTTTTCCTGCTTCAAAAAAAAAAAAAAAAAAGTACTTTGAGCAACTCTGAAATAACAATGTCAAGCTTTCAAAATGGGTCTTGACAATGAATTCAGGTTCCTTGTGAGTGTGACATCATAAAAACATCTATACTAATGGGCAATTTTAAAACCAGGAGACCAAAATTCTGTCACAGACGTGAATCATAGCATCCTCCCTTTTTTCTAAAATGTATATATGGAGACGGGATAAATACTATTTTGTAAAGAGGTAATTGACTGGTAGTAATTCTCCTAAGTGACGGAAAGAACGAGTCTTTAGGCATCTGTGTCTGTGACTTTGTCCCACTCCTTCACTAATTAAATGCATACCCCATGATTCAAATAAGAGAAATCCTAAAGCTGATTGAAGAACTTCTCATCTATCCTTCTGTAATGCCACATTATCAAAGGTGTTTCATTTTTCTTCTGTGAGCAAATTTCCTGTTATGGTTTCCTTAATTACTATCGCTCCCAAGCTTTCTAAGGAGTTTTAATATAGCAAGAAAAATGGTGAGATTTAAAAACAACTGCCTCAGTGAAAATCTTGTTTAGGTAGTTGTTATTCAACTACCTAAAGGAAGCAACAACAGTAACAAAATAACTCCATTTTATCTCTAACTCAAAGGACCATATCCAGTTTATAAGAGCTAACATTAAAAAAATCCCTTTTTTGACATATAAAAGTATTTATTGTAGAAACTTTCTCCATTTTTGTTGTTTATTAATTCACTAGACCAGTGAAGGCAGTAAAGACCCAGATGTTTTGCACCTTTCTATTTTCCCCTGCTTAGACTGGCTTCCTTTAAGGTCCCAAGATGGCTGTCACAGTTCCAGATATCCCAAAAGAATGACCATGTCTCAAAGAAGAGGAAAAAAAAAAAATGACTTCAGTTTTGCAATTATCTCTATTTATCACTTTTTCTACTTTCATCCAAAAATGTGTTTCTTATCTCCCTTTTCCTGGGCATGGCTGACTTTCACTAGGGCATGTCTGTGTTGTCCTGAGTAGCAATAGAGAGTGATTGGGCAAGAACACAGTGTTCTTCCTCTCCCCAGAGACAGGCTTTTCAGATTCTACAAAACACTTGCGTGGGGCTCACAGGAGCATCAGAATCCATGTTCTTGCCTAACCTTTGCTGCTTGACTTCTTTTGATAGAATGTTGAGTTGTTTCCAAAGTTCAGTTGCTTCCACAGTCATCAGTTCACCAATAAGAGCTGACCTACAGATATTCAAAAGGACTCACTTCAGCAAAAGTAAAAAAGAAATAGATTTTTTTTAAGCCAAATTTAAGGCTAGCCATCAGTGTTAAAATCTGTGCTGTAAAAAGTACAAAATTAAAAGTCCAGATTAGTTCAATATTGGGAGGAGAGGTAAAAAGGTGGGTGAGTTTCCTGGTCTTTTCAAAATAAATATGAGGTTTCAGAAGGGTGGAAGAAAAATGTTTTATGCTCCAGTTTCTTTGACTCATTAACCTTCCCCTTAGAATTCTGATAACAATCTTAATGCCACAGAACAATGGAACTTTAAAATTAAATGGAAAAGCATGTACAGCAGTAATGGTAACCCATAATGCCCCCAGCATAAATACTGCATAACTAGGGTAATGGGGGATTTGAATGAAAGACAGTGGAAAGTTACAGGAAATTTAGAAATTATGAAAAGAAAGGGCCTTTATTCTAGGTCTTTTCATCAGTGTATTTTAGAAAAAGGCAAAGCTATCCACAGATATTTATGTATTTTTTCCCATTTATAAAACTTTGAAACCTGATGATCACTTTATACTACGTACTGCTCATAATAAGAGCATTGTTGTCCACTATCTCACATTTTTTAAAAAAATGCAAACTCTTGAAAGAGTAAATAACTTATTCAAGGTTATACAACAGATTAGTGTTTTTTGTTTTGTTTTTTGAGTCAGAATCTCACTTTGTCATCCAGGCTTGAGTGGCAGAATCATGGCTCACCACAGCATTGACCTCCTGGGCTCAGGTGATCCTTCCACCTCGGCCTTCCAAGCAGTTGGAACTACAGACCCAAGTGACCTCACCTGGCTAATTTTTAAAATTTATTATATAGACGAGGTTTTGCCAAATTGCCAAGGATGGTCTCGAACTCCTGGGCTCAGACAGCCCTCTCACCTCTGCCTCCCAAAGTGCTGGGATTACAGGCTTGTGCAGCCGTGCCCTGCCAACAGATTTATTTCAACAGAGCTGATATGAACTCAGATTCCAAGCCCCTGCCTTCTCTTCCTTAGGTCTCTTAACTGTCTCATTAGATGAGGTTACATGACAGATTGTTCAGAGAAAATGAGTCCAGCATTTTAAGACTATTTAATTACTTTAAATCTTGGTTTAAAACTTGCTTTATTATATACATCTTCTAAGGGACTGCCTCGTTGCATCAGATCAATGGATGCAATGTTCAGGTAGCTTCACTTTTTGAGACAATGAATGTATGGTAAGCTAACAGAAACTTCCAACTGCTTTCTGTGGTACCCACCAGAAAAAAAGTTGCCATATGAGTGTGAAACAAAAAGGCATGTGTTACTGTGACAGAATTTCCAATAGAGGATGAATCCTATTTGACATTAATCAATAATTGTTGAATTCTTGCCAAGGCAAGTAAGATGAGAAGACAAAGGAACACAGACAGGGTCATGACTCATTAGTACTTAACTTAGATTAAGCTCAAGCAGCCAAGAGGAGATAAATTTCCTATAAAATAGCTTTAGTGATTTTGGAAGATTTGGACTTTATTTCAGCATCTTTTTTATTATCTTCCATATGGATACATTTATCATTTTGAATCTCCCCAATAAATTTTCTTTGTGTTCAAATACATGATAAGCTAAAGACCAAGAAATTCTTACCTTTAATACTTTAATACCAAATACAAATCTAGTCATCACATTACTCAAATCTTAGAATCTCCTTCCTTTTGTGAATTAAAGACTTATAGCTCCTAGAAGACCAAAATATCAATAGTAAGAATTATCAAATTATACAAATGTAAGGATGGTAGGGGAAGTTAATCCCAATAGACATAGAGAGGAACAAAGAAGCGTGACTTAGTAAAACAAATGGTGACTTTAAGCAACACCAAATCTTTATAATGGTATCAGTAATGAGGAATATAAAATGAAACTTTTCAGTACTTTAGAAATTAAAACAAAGTCTGAAAAACAAGACATTTTAGATACACACGTCTCCTACACAACACTGAGAGTAAGATTAGGCATATGAAGTGACACGGCAAAAATTTCTTTCCTGTTTAACATAACAGTTTTTTTTTTAAACTTTAAACCATTATTCATAAAACATTTTCCACCTATTTTAGTTAAGAAAAATGGAAGGCAACACTTTGAGATAAGTGAGTATAAATAGCCATAACCAAGAAATTCCTATTATATGAAATGTGTTCATAAATAAAATCTGACTAATGTCCAGGAGCAGGGTAAATAATTAATATATTCATTCACTGGGAACATACCTATATCTCCATTAACTGCAAAAAAAGAACTAGTGATCTGTTTTTTGGGTTTTTTTGGTTTTTTGTTTAAGAATACTAGCTATTAGCTAGGATATTCAAGACTTGTGAAAGGTACATATCAATGTCAAATTTAAACATATCAATACTTCTTAACATATAGCAACAGCAATAAAATATCGAATAGACTTCAGTTTGAACAGATTATTTTAATAAATTATGTTGAGTAGTATAGGAGATTCTGCAGTTCTTTTTTTTAACTTTTTTTATTTTAAAGATGTGGAGTACAATTCAGAGTTAGGTATACAAGTGTTCATTATGCAGATACCCTTATTGATGAGGTGTGTCCCCCCTTCCCCAGGCAGATTCTCACTACTGCCAATTCCACTTCCGTGCCCACCTCCTGGCAGTTTCGCACTACTGCCAATCCTTTTCTTATAGTATTATGATACTTGTTCAAGGTCTGCTTATGAGTGAGAACATGTGATACTCAGTTTTTTGTTTCTGTGAAAGATCACTCAGTAATATAGACTCTAAGTCCATCCAGGTTGCTGTGAAGTTCATGATTTTCTTCTTTATGGCTGTGTAATATTCCATCATGAATATGTACCACATTTTTTAAATCCAGTCCTCTTTTGATGGGCAGCATGATTGGTTCCATGTTCTTGCTACTGTGAACAATGCTGCGATAAATGTAAGCATGCAGGTGTCTTTTTTTATAAAGTGACTTGAGTTCTTCTGCATATATTCCCAGTAGAGGGATTACGGGGTTGTATGGAAGGTTGATTTATAGATCTTTTAGGAATCGCCACACTGTTTTCCACAGAGGCTATACTAGTTTATACTCCCACCAACAGTGTAAAAGTGTTCCCTTTTTGCTGCATCCTCTCTAGCATCTGTTGTTTTCTGAGTTATTGATGATAGTCATCCTGACTGGAAGTTAGGTGGTATCTCAGTGCAGTTTTAATTTGCATTTCTTTGATGACCAGTGAGGCTGAGCATTTTTTCATGCATCTGTTGGCTACTTGTATATCTTCTTTTGAGAACTGTCTATTCATATTTTTTGCCCACTTTGTAATGGGGCTGTATTTTTCTTTTAGGCATGTTTGAGTTCCTTGTAGATCCTAGATGTTAGGCCTTTGTCAGACATAGAGTTGGCAAATATTTTTTCCCAGTCTGTGGGCTGTATCTCCACTCTCTTGATGGTTTCTTTGGTTTTGCAGAAGCAGATTCTGCAGTTCTAACAGGCATCCAGACAATGCAAATACCCCTGGTCTAAAAACCATGCTTTCTGAGCAATAAATATTTAAGACTCAGCTCAAGAACTTTCTTATTTGGAATTCTTCCCTAAAACTGCCTCATTCCTGTCCTGATATTTAATTTTTTTCTTTTTTTCCCTATATTCACTATAGTATATGGTAATTCTTTGTTTACAGGTTTGTCATCTCCAGTGAGTTTGTTCCTTTAAGATGAGGATCATCTTTTTCTTATCTGTGTATGCACATTAACTAACATTTTGCCTATTATCCATACCTAATAAATGCTTGTGAACTGACAGAATTGACAAACAGATTACAATTGTATGGCATGCTTCACCAAAATACATATATATACGTGTGTGTGTGTGTGTGTGTGTGTGTGTGTGTGTGTGTGTGTGTGTATGTGTGTATGTGTGTGTGTGTATATATGTTTGTGTGTGTGTGTGTGTGTGTATGTTGCTCTACAACAGTCAGTCAAATATGTTTTAAATGTTATATTTAATGTTAATTTATATGTTATATAAATTATTCAGCTTTCTAGTTTATTATCCATGTTAAATAATAGACTTCAGGACTTCTGAACAATGGAACAGGTTGTGGAATTTCTGCTGTATGGATATTTGATAAGACATGTAAACACCAGCCTAAAATGGTTTAGTTAACTCTGACTTAAATGTCAAGGGAAGGATCAAGAAATTACTGGACTCCCTTCTTTATATGTATATTTAACATCTGTGGATGAATATCGTGCAAGTAACTCATTGGGTTTAGAGAGGAGGATGTTGTGGTAGCAGTGTGTGTGTGTGTGTGTGTGTGTGTGTGTGTGTGTGTGTGTGTGTGGAGAATACATTAAATCAGAAATCACTTTAGGGATTGCTCTTTTTTGCCTGCTTTAAATTGCTTGCAAGTGTCATTGCTCTCAGAATCTCAGAATTCAACTTGTTTTTTCCAGCTGCTTCCTCCTTAAGAAAAACTCAGTGTAAGGTAGCGAAACCAAATCTACCAAGGGAATAGCCTATATGGTATCCTTAGATGGACAACTAATGGAAATAGCATCTGATCTTTCTACTTTAAGATGCAAGAACAGAAACTAGGGTGTTTTCAGCATATCAAGTTCTGAACTAGATAATAGCACTGATAATGGACTAAAGTAAAGTGATATGTGAAGCCCAGAGTATGGTTTGCTGGAAGTCAGCTCCGGTCTTATTCCAACCTCATTCCCTTACCATTAGAAATCAACCTTGAGCATGTGAGAAAGATGTTCTTATGACAAGGAAAATGGCAACTGAAAGACCTTGACATATTAAGCTTAACTAGATAAGAACTTGAATAACATCTTGTACTTTATTTGAATGTATTACCCTGTATTTTAACTTTCACTCTCTCAGTTCAGGTTTGCAATTAGGTTAGTCAAATCCTTGAAGGTAGAATTCATTTTAATTCAGCTTTTTGTCCCCAGAATATTGCCTGACCTGTTGTGGGCATTCAATTAATCACTGTTGAGTTAATGAATCAATGAATGAATGGATCAATGAATGAATTATGGCCACATCATAATTTTAAAATAACAGTAAGCAGTGGTTTAAAGTTTTGGGAATCTAGAGAGCTGTGGAGAAGTCATAGTTGGTTTCTCAAAGATTTTAGTTCAAAAGGACACATTTAACATTAAAACAACAAAGAGATAAAATGTCAAACCCTCTATAATGGTGCTAAGCAAAGACAGACACTAACAAGGGTTGGTGAAAATGTTGAGAACTAAAACTCCTACATGGCTGGTGGGAATGTGAAATGCTATATCTACTTTGAAAAACAATTTGGCAACTTATCAAAACATTAAACATGTATTTACTATAGAATCCAACAATTCTACACTCAAGAGAAATGAGAACACATGTCCACACAAAGACTTGTGCATGAATGTTCATAGCAGCTTCTTTCATAATAGCGTAAACTGGAGACTAATCAAATGTCTACCAACTTGTGAATAAAGACCAAAGTACAGTATAAACATAAGATGAGATACTACTTAACAATAAACTTAGCAGACTACTGATAGGTGCTAAAAATTTACAAAATTTACAAAATGAAAACCTTCCAACAGAACTATTGTATTTTTTTTTCTTATCCTGATAATTTCTATAGAATGCTTTAACTATCTATTGAACACTTCCCACAGGGTCCTGTTGTTGTTGCTTGTAGTTCTAGTTTTATCCTTTAAAAAAGAAAGTATTTTTTTGAGTACAGTAAAGAAAGTTAACTGCTTCATGTTATCAAATTATAGTTTAACTTGGAAAGTTCTGTACCCCTTACTTTCACACTGAGGTCATTATCTTATTGCTAAAACACAAGCTTTAATAGTTCTTCTACTTCAGTTCTGTGGACAACAAATTTTATTAATCCATTAATGTGTGAAAAAAGTCTCTATTTTTTCCACTACATTTGAATAATAGTGTTGGCAAGGATGTGGAAAAATTAAAACCTTTGTGCACTGTTGGTGGAAATGTAAAATGATATAGGTACTGTAGAAAACAGCACGGCAGTTTCTCAGAATATTAAAAATAGTATTATTATATGATTCAGCAATTCTTTCTGTGTATATAACTAAAAGCATTGAAAGTAAGGTCTCAAAGAGATATTTGTATAGACATACTTATAGCAGCATTATTCACAATAACCAAAAGGTAGAAATATCCCGTGTCCATTGATAATTTTAGCCTTTAAAGGAAAGGAAGTTCTGATAGGTGCTACAACATGGATGAACCTTGAGGATATTAAACCAAGTGAAATAAGCCAGTCATGAAAAATAATACTGGGGTGAGAGGGTACATAATATCAATAATTTTTAATTTTTAAATAACACTAAGCAGTGGATTAAAGTTTTGAGACTCCAGAGAGCTATGGAGAAGTCACAGTTGGTTTCTCAAAGATTTTAGTTCAAAAGAGCACATTTAACATTAAAACATATCTCAACTTCATTCCCTTATCATTATAAATCAACCTGGAGCATGTGAGAAAGATGTTCCCATGGCAAGGAAAATCGCAACCAGGCAATCTCAACCAGGTGAAATGGGGACCAAAGGGAGGCCCAAACTTTACCTGTATGATGACCACTTATCAATCTAATCCTGAATTGTACCCCACATCTTTAAAATAAAAAAGAAAAGAAAAACAACACTGTATGATTCCACTTATATGAGGTACTTAGAGGAGTCAAATTCATAGAGACAAAGTAGAATGGCAATCACCAATGTGGCTGAGGGAAGGAAAGAATGGGGAGTTGTTGTTTAATAGGCATAGAGTTTCAGTGTTTCAAGAAGCAAAGCATTCTGGAGATTGGTTGCACAACAATGTGAATGTATTTAACACCACTGAACTGTACACTTAAAATGATTAAGATGGTAAGTTATATTATATATATTTTGCCACAACAAAAGATAAAAATAAATTAGAAAAAAAAGAGTAAAGAGAAATAAAACCATATGATAAGAGTTTGAGGAGTCAAGTGGGAAAAGAAAATTATAGTGTGTGAAAACCGATTCTTTCAAAAATTGTGGTTGAAGGAGATTTTCTGAGCATAAAAGCATTGGAAAAAAATGCAAAGTTAAAGATCAACAAATTTAACCACTTAAAATTTAACACATTTGAAGAATAAAATCTCACCTAAAGTGAAGAGACAAGTATCAAATGAAGAAATATATTTGCTTAAAAAAATGTGACCTCTAAAGGAATAATACTCAATATTTAAATATAGCTAACAATAATAGATAATAATTATGGAACACATACTATGTGTCAGGCACTGTTGTAAGTACTAAGCATATTTTATCTCATTACTCCTCACAACTACTTTGAGAACTGAGGCGCACAGTGACTTTGTAACTTGCCCATTGGTACCCCATAGAAGTGACAGAGTCAATGTGAAGTTCAGGAAATAAACCCAGGCGAGCCTATGTTCTTAACCACTAAACTGTGTTAAGAAAAATAGAAATACGATTGGTAAAAAAGCACAAAGAACAATCACATTCAACTCACAAGTCACCAAAAGAAAAAAAAAATCTACAAATTAAAATTACATGATACTATTATTTACCTTTCAAATTGACAGATATTTCTCTGGTTATGACACTCTTTGAGCCCAAGGTTACAAGAGACAGGTTGTTAAGGAAAGTGGGAAATACAGGAAAGTTGATAAGGCAAGGAAGAAAACAGACCAAACCTCATCCCTATCTGACCCCTACCCCTGCACCCAAAATTGCACGGGATGAGGACGGAGGACAAATAAGCAAGTAAGAGTTCAAGCAAGAAAGAAAGATCCTTCCATTTCTCTCCTTTTTGTTTTTATCCCCTTTTTTTTAAAATAACCAGTATAGCTTGCCATTGCAGGGAGAAAACTGCTTATTGAAAAGCTGACAAAATGTAAGAGCAACTCTGAGATGTTTGATTTGGGCCCATCCAGGTGAGCTACAGGCCATTCCCATGGCATACAGAGGCAATTATTCTCCCTTGTGGCTCTGATTTATTCAACCAACTATGGCCAACACAGAGCCAGAGCTTGCCACCATGGCCCTTTCTGCTTTCTCTGTCCTAAGTCTCTGTTTCTGCTCACACATGGGTTTGATATAACCAAGCCTTTACTCCAAACTCTGCGGTCTGCTGGTATCCAGGGATTTGGAGGACAAAGACAGAAAAGCCGTGTGAATTCACTACAATAGGCTTCCAGGCAGTGACTCTTTTCCCTTCAGCTCCATTCCTGTGATGACCACTTATCAATGACTTCCAAGTTATGCTATGATTTACTGTAAAATCTCCTTCCTAACAGATGCTGTTAGTTCTTCCTGCTTTGTAGTTAATCTACCTTTGTTTCTACCCTTAAGGATGGAAAATATAGCCGGGCTCGGTGGCTCAGCCTGTAATCCCGCGCCTTTGGGAGGCTGAGGTGAGTGGATTGCCTGAACCCGTGGGTTCGAGACCCGCCTGGGCAGCGAGACCTCATCTCTACAATAAATAAAAAAATCAGCCGGGCGTGGTAGCGCATGCCTGTAATTCCGGCTACTTGGAAGGCTGAGATGGAAGGATCGCCGGAGCCCAGCATGCCGAGGCTGCGGTGGCTGGGAGTGGCCACTGCACTGCAGTCTGGGCGACAGAGTGAGACTACAACTCAAAAAAAAAAAAAAAAAAAAAAAGAATGGAAAATATTCAAAGAACGGAAATGTTCACATTCCATCATTGTCAAACATTTTGAGAAGTTTTTGAGTAACAAAGTAATCATTTTTCAACAATTTAAGATCTAGTTGTCAGTAAGAAAGCAATTATTTTAAGTATTTTTTCTTTCCTAACCTGAACTTAAATTCAGTATATACTAACTGAATTTATTTATTTGGTTACATTTAATTTATTTGGTCAAATTCTTTAAACAAACATTTATTGAGTATTCACTATTTGCCCTGTATAGTCTAAACCTTAAAAATACAACAATAATGAAATAAAGTCTCAGCTTCTGAGAGCTTCCAATGATAGAAAGCATACAATTAACAGAGAAATAAAAATTTTAATTATTTCAGAAAATATAAGTGCTATAAAGAAAATATAATAGGAGGGACAGTAAGAAACTTGCCTGGATAGGATTATCTCTGAAGACTTCTCTGAGGAGGTGGCCTTTGATGGGAAACCTGAATGCCTGAAAAGGGTCTTAAGAAAGTCTAAATACTCCAGAACAGGATATCACAGGAATTGTTGAGAGACTGGAATAAGTCAAGGTGGCTTTGGCCCAGTGAAGGAAGGAAAGAGTAGGAAAGATAAGATCAGAGGCGTGAACAGAGATCAATGAAGTGAAGTTTAAGGCCACAGTGAAGAGTTGGGACTTTATTCTGACGATGATAAACCATTGAGGGTTGAAAGGGAATGACACAATTATCTTCCTGGAAATGTGACAACACACAAAATGTTTTCCTAAGTTGTCTCCCACCCCAATCCTTAACATGAATGTCCCATCATGATGACCATATAACTAGTCTGAAGTCAATAATTCAAGGCCCTAAGAAGCCCTCCATGCTGAAAGATCTCTCCCAAGTATCTTCACAATGTTAAAGTTTCAAGGTAGAAATTGATTCATCTCATTTTCAGATATTTATTTTA
This sequence comes from Cephalopachus bancanus, assembly GCA_027257055.1. Classification (NCBI taxonomy): domain Eukaryota; kingdom Metazoa; phylum Chordata; class Mammalia; order Primates; family Tarsiidae; genus Cephalopachus; species Cephalopachus bancanus. Next base: position 4,389,153 of record JAPVLO010000045.1, read on the forward strand.
TAATGCAAATATTAGATCACAATATACTATCAATGTCATTGATAAATTAGTGTGCATTAACTTGTCAATTTCACAGAAGAAGTAAGTGAGTTTGGGAGTAAGGGAGAATATTGGAAGGAGAAAACATCCTCAGAATGGCAACCCATTATTAGAACATCCCAGTGGGAAAGCTCAGGCACTTAGAAGTACTGGTACTAGGGCAAGAAAATACCTGAGACAGAAGATGGGACAGAGAGCAGACCGAAAGGTGCTGAAGACACACTTCAAAAACTTGCATGAATAAAAATATCCTCCTTAAAGTCAGGACCATACCTTCAATAGGAACAGTCTATATACTGAGTAATCACATAGTTCTTACTGGTGGCCCTTATTGGCCCAGATATCTGACTTTGAGGAAACTAGAAACTTTTATCTCTTCCTTCCCATTGATGCAGGGGAAAAAAAATCAGAAAAGTCTCATTCTCCTACCACTTGCAACTTCCATGCAATTTAGTCAAAAACTGACTGGTATTAAAATTGTGAAAACAGAAATATCAACATGTTTAAAGCAGAGATATTGTCTCTACCTCCAGTTTCAACCTTAGGAACCTAAACCAGGATTTCCTGTCTATGAGTGGGATTTAAAGATACCCTGCTTAAGAGCTCAATAGTACTAAACTCATATTGACTTTAAAATCTGAGGAATTTTCCTCAAATGCTTAAAATAATCTTCGTATTTGTTCGGGCAGTCTTCTAGATACTCCTGAAAATAAGTGACGTTTTTCTCTGAACTTTCAAACAAAAGAAATTAGAAAACCTAAATGTCTTTTGTTATTGTTGCTTTTTTATCAGAAAGCTAACCTGAGACTCTATGACAACCATTGTATATTTTTTCATGTGTTTGCCTTATCTCTCCCATTTCATTATAAATTCCTCAAGGACAGGAGTGTTTCCTTTTATAGCTCCCTGGAGTACACAGTGGACACTCATTAAATGCTGTTGACTGACTGGCTATCTGACACCACACAAACAAAGACAAAAATAATTGACACTATGCCTACAGAAAAGGATTAAGGAGACATAAAAATGACATTTCACATTGCTATTACCTACCCTGTATCATTCACAGATTAAGTTGAATTTTTATCTTTAGGGTGACTCCACAAATCCCAAATAACATTCTTTCTAAAAAATCAGTTTATCATGGCCAGTAAGCATTCTTTTGACCTGGATAAAATGTGGCCAAATTTAGAACTGATAGATGGATCAGAATGTTGCTAAATATTTGATGTTTTGTTTCCAAATTTCAAAAGCAGATACTTCACATGGAGACTTTTGCAGACGCTTTCCTCTGCTTACCTATGTGAGTTAACAGGAATCGTCTGCAGATTTATCTGCCCCTGGGCATTTTAGCATCACTGAAGACGAATATGCATGTGTTGCTATGGTCAAATATAATTCTCTTCTGTAGATTTAATAATCAGGACAACTGAGACTATTTATTTTCTATTTCTATAACTTTTACTCTGTAGATGCTTCCAAATTATGAATCACAGTGATGAAGTCTTATTTGACCACATTTATATCTATTTATATTTTGAAATAATGACGCCCATTTGTCCTTCTTATTTAGTGATGTTAAAATAGTTGGTTGAAAGCAAGTACATAAGAATGCCTAATCTGCATGTTATCTAAATGCCATCAATATTATTTCACTTCCCTCTCCAAGGATCCTCCTTCATTGACAGTTTGAGAGAAGTTCCTGCTGAGCAGCATTTCTGAATGAGAAGCCAATAATATCTACAGATAATCAGGTCATTTAAATCCTGTAAGGAAACCACTATGGGACTATATCTAACAAGCATCTGAAATTCTGATTTAGTATCCTTGTTCTGAAGGAATTCCAGCTCTTCAGAAAGATATTCTCTAAGAAAGCAGAAGTCTGATTCAGATGTAGGAACTGCTTGCTAGGAGTAGCCTCAACTAAAAAGATAAGAAATTATATGTAAACTACCTGTAAATCTCAAAGCTGTAACTTTCCTATTGGGAAGAAAAGATTCCTTTTGCCTTTGAAAGTGAGAAAATGACTTATTTTACTGGTAGGTAATCCTCCTGGGAGGTCATGCTGTTCATATCAAGTGAAACTGTTATCTTTTTGCCTGTCTATGGTAAGGAGAAATCAGCAAGCATTCAGAGGGAATTTCAGGTTCTCCCTGGAGATTTAAAAGACTAAAGAGAAATCCCAAACCCTCTTTATTTGCATCTATTAGCCTCCCAATGAATAGCCCTTATGCTATGGAATAAGAAGAGCGTTCCTTCCTTCTCAAACAAATACAAGCAGGCACAGTGCCAGATGCTGAGGTTTCACTGGTGAACAAGACAATCTGATACTTGCCCTCATAGGGTTTACATCTAGGCTGAAAGGAAGATAGACCTCAAGGACACTGTTCTCACCTAGCCCTCTCTGTGAGTTCCGAGAAGCCCTGCTGGAAAAGAATACATTTAAGAAAGATGAGACCCAAACAGGAGACAAGAGTATTTAAGAAGGGGTCACAGTGCATGCAAAGTAACCACAAAGACAAGAACATTTAAAAGCACTTTCTATACCAAACTAACCTAACAGTGACCCTTCCTTGAGTTACCTTTGTTCCTCCCCAGCACAACTTTATGAAGTATTCCAAGCACTTTACAAAGACTAACTTATTTAATCTTCAAAACAAATCTGTGACATAAGAACTATCGATCATGATTTTTCAGTGGAAAAACCAAAACAGAGAGGTTAAGCTCATAAGGTAGAATAAGTAAAGGTAAAACAAGCGTTAAATTCTCTGTAGTCTGTTTCTAATTCTCAGTTATTAACCACTACGGTAAACAATCTCTCCCTCTGAGTTGATTGAGTAGTGCCCAAAAATGGTTAAGGATTATGAATAAATTACCTAATTACACTTACTTTTTTAAAGAAAGTTCTACCAATGAATTCACTTTTAGATATTCTAGGTTCAAAAGTTTAATGATATGTATAGTCCACATATTGGCTTATTGAATTCCCAAGAAAACACTGTAAGGAAGGCATTATTGTCTTCACTTTACAGATTTAAAACAGAGTTCACCAAGTTGCCCGGACTGGTCTTGAACCCCAGGGCTCAGGCAATCTTCTTACCTCAGCCTCCCAAGTGCTGGGATTACAGGCTGAGCCAGTGAACGGCCGAGAGAAAATCTTTTAAATGAAAGAGATTAGGAAATCCAATGATTACACTTTTGTAAATAGTAGAACTGGAAACCAAACTAGATTAGCCTTCACATTAGAATCTGTATTTCTGGCCAGCTGTGGCAGTTCTGACCTATAATCTCAGCACTTTGGGAAGTCAAAGTGGGAGGATCACTTGAACCCAGGAGTTTGAGACCTAGCTGGGCAGCACAACGAGACTCCATCTCTACAAAAAATATAGTCAGCCAGGTGTAGGGTAATGTGTCTATAGTACTAGCTTCTCAGGAGGCTGAGGTGGAAAGATTGCTTGAGTCCAGAAATCTGAGGTTACTGTGAGCTGTGATCACAGCACTACATTTCAACTTGGGTAACAGAATGAGAAAAAAAAAAAAATTGTTTAAATAAGAGCTATATTTCTTGTTTCTATTACATTCAGTTATAAACTAACCCAAAAAAGTTTATGTGATAATTAGATCTTCAAAAGTGACTATTGTATTTTATAGATTGTATAAAATACAGATTTTTAAAACCATCTATGAACTACCCAACCTGGCTTATCCTTTGAAATTGTAGAGATGATGCAAGTATAAGAAAACAGCAGAAAGACAAATTTTTCTACAACCCTGACTTTAATCTAGTCAGAATTCTGGCATTTGTGATTCAGGTTGTAGAGGTGCCAATGAAAAGGGAACCTTCCCAAATAATGGTAAAGAGCTACCACTAAGAATTAAGAAAAATAGATGGAAGTGCTTACAGGGAAAGAATCTGTAAATGGATATAAGAACTGTAAACACTGATATGAGCTTATGGGAAGAAAGTAATCCAGAGGGAAAGAAACTCTGAAGGATGAATCAATATCCTCGCATCAATCAGAAAAAATTATGTTTAAAATCCTTAGAAATAAGAAAGGGCAATATCTAGCTAATCCTTTTATAAAATTTTCAGTAGATTTGTCCTATATAAACGGTATGGAAAAAAAAATAAGAAACATGTTGCTATGGTTTGTTTATTCTCACCACAGCTGATGTTGAAATCTGATCCCCAATGTAGTGGTGTTGGAAGGTGAAACCTAGTGGGATGTGTTTGGGTCATGGGGATAGATCCCTCATGAATGGCTTGGTAGTCTTCTCGAGGTAGTGAATGAGTTCACGAAACTGGATTAGGTCACTCCAGAATGGATTAGTTCCCACAAGAGTGAGTTGTTATAAAGTCAGGATTTTTTCTCTTCACAGGTGTCTGCTTCTCCTTTGACTTTCTCTTCCACTTTGGGACAAAGCATGAAAACCCTCACTAGAAGTCAGGGCTATTTCCTTTAACTTCTCAGCCTGTGGACCCATGAGCTAAACAGACCTCTTTTCTTTATAAATTGCCTAGCCCTGAAGCCAAGGGCCACATCTATTTGGCAGGATGAGCAAGAGGATCACTTGAGCCCAGGAGTTCAAGAGCAGCCTGGGCAACATAGCAAGACTCCACTTCAACATAAAATAAAAAGTAATGATAACAATAAATGAATTACACAGTCTCAGGTAATTTGTTATACCAATGCAAAACAGACTAGGGCACATAGAAAAATAGTTTATATTTTTAGAAATTAAAATGTATATTAATGCTCTTAATTGCTAATATTTTGTCATACTTATTTTTAAGATAAAATATATTTACAATAAAAGATTAAATAATGCTGAAAATAACACAAATTAAAGTTAAAAAATAATTCTAGATTTCATTACACCTAAGTGACTATTAATTATTTGGTGAATATTCAAATTATTATTTAATATGCACATGCAAATACTTTGTAGTAAGATAAATAGCATGAGAGAAAGACTTTTTTTGTTGTTTTGTTTTTTGAGTCAGAGTCTCACTCTGTCGCCCAGGTTGAAGTGCAGTAGCACGTTCATGGCCACCACAGCCTCGACCTGCTGGGCTCAGGTGATCCTTCTGCCTCAGTCTTCCAAGTAGCTGAAACTAGAGATGCACACCACCACACCTGGCTGATTTTTGTGATTTATTGTAGAGACGAGAGTTCACCAAGTTGCCAAGACTGGTCTTGAACCCCAGGGCTCAGGCAATCTTCTTACCTCAGTCTCCCAAGTGCTGGGATTACAGGCTGAGCCAGTGTCCGGCCGAGAGAAAATCTTTTATGAAAATGCAGTAATACATAAATGCTTTTTTTTTTTTTGAGTCAGAATCTCACTCAGTCACCCAGGCAGGAGTTCAGTAGCACACTCATGGCCACCAAGCCTCAACCTGCTGGGATCAGATGATCCTTCCACCTCGGCCTTCTGAGAAGTTGGAACTACAGGCATGCACCACCGTGCACAGCTAATTTTTTTTTTTTTTTGAGTTGGAGTCTCACTCTGTCTCCCAGACTGGATTGCAGTGGCCGCTCCTGGCCACCGCAGCCTCGACCTGCTGGGCTCCGGCGATCCTTCCGCCTCCGCCTTCCAAGTAGCTGGAACTACAGGCGCGTGCTACCACTCCTGGCTAACTTTTGATTTATTGTAGAGATGAGGTCTCGTCAAGTTGCCCGGGCGGGTCTCGAACCCGCAGGCTCAGGCAATCCACTCACTTCAGCCTCCCAAAGTGCGGTTTACAGACTGAGCCACCGAGCCCGGCTAATTTTTTTATTTATTGTACAGATGAATCTCGCCAAGGTACCTAGGCTGGTCTCGAATCCCTAAACTCAGACAATCCTCTCGCTTTAGTCTCCCAAAGTGCTGAGATTACAGACGTGAGCCACCATGCCCAGTCATAAATGCAATTTTAATAAAACATATTAAATTTAATTTTTATTTAAACTAAATAATAAAAATGAAACAAAGAATTGTTGAATTGCAAAACACGTTTTTTTCACTACAAAAATATTTTTTGCTGCATCCTGGGGATGAAATTACTTGGTCATGGTAGATGGTTTTTGAGATGTGTTTTTGGATCTGGTTTGCTAGAACCTTGTTGAGGATTTTTACATCTATGTTCATAAAGGATATTAGCCTGTAGTTCTCTTTTTTTTTTTGTTGGATCTCTATCCGGTTTCAGTATCAGTGTGATGCTAGCTTCGTAAAATGATTTGGTGGGCTGGTTCAACATCCACAAGACCATAAATGTAATTAAATACATCAATTGATGTAAAAACAAGAACCACATGATTATATCAATAGATACAGAAAAAGCTTTTGATAAAATACAGCATCGCTTCGTGATAAAAAACCCTCAAAAAACCTAGGTATAGAAAGAACATACCTCAAAATAGTGCCATCTACAATAAAACTACAGCTAGCATATTGCTAAATGGACAAAAACTGGAAACATTTCCCCTGAAAACTGGAACAGAACAAAGCTGCCCACTCTCATCCTTCTTGTTCAACATTGTGTTGGAAATACTAGCTAGAGCAATTAGACAAGAGAAGGAAATCAGAGGTATCCAAATAGGAAAAAAGGAAGTTACTTAATCCTTCTTTGTTGACCATATGATCCTATACCTCACAAATCCAAGATAATCTGCAAAAATAGCTTGCACTGATAAAGGACTTTGGCAAAGTTTCAGGATACAAAATAAATGTGCAAAAGACAGTTACATCCTTATGCCAACAACAAACAGGCAAAGAACAAAATAAAAAGTGCAATCCCATTCACAATAGCCACACAGGAAAAAATGAAATACCTCAGCATCTTCCTAACCAGAGAAGTGAAGGACCTTTACAAAGAGAATTACAAAACACTGCTCAAAGAAATCCAAGAAAACACAAACAAATGGAAAAATATTCCGTGCTCATGGATAGGAAGAATCAACATTGTTAAGATACCCATCCTACATAAGGCAACCTACAGATTCAATGCAATAGCCATTAAATTATCAACATCATTCTTCTCAGACCTGGAAATGACAATACAGAAATTCATATGAAAAAATAACCACAAATAGCGAAAACAATCCTTAGCAAAAGAAAGAAAGCAGGAGGTATAACACTTCCAGACTTCAAATTTTACTATAAGGCTACAATAATCAAAGCAGTCTGGTACTGGTACAAGAACAGACATACAGACCAATGGAACAAGATAGAGATATTGGAAGCAAAGCCTATATTTCTCAACCCACTCATCTCCGACAAAATCTCCAACAACAACCACTGGGAAGAGGGAACCTATTCAGTAAATGGTGCTGGGAAAACTGACTGATCCCATGCAGAAGATTGAAACAGGACCTTTACCTATCACCATACACAAGTTCCCATGCCATAAGAGATAAGATAGACAAGTGGGACCTCATCAAACTGACAAGCTTCTGCAATGCAAAAGAAATCATCAGAGAGCATGGAGACAGTCCATGGAATGGGAAAAAATATTTGCCAATTGTATATCTGACAAAGGCCTAACATCTAGGATCTAAAGGAATTTAAGTGTGCTGAAAGGAAAAAAAACAAACAGCCCCATTAAAAAGTGGGTGAAAGACATGAATAGACACTTCTCAAAAGAAGATATATGAGCAGCCAACAGACTCATGAAAAAGTGGTCAACCTCATTAATCATCAGAGAAGTGCAAATCAAAATCACACTGAGATATCAACTCACCCCAGTAAGAATGGGCATCATTAATAAAACAAACAACAACAGATGCTGGTGAGGATGTGGAGAAAAATGAATGCTTCTACACTCTTGGTGGGAACGCAAACTAGTGCAACCTCTTTGGATGACAGTGTGGTGATTTCTGAAAGAATTAGAAATTGACCTTCCATATGACCAGCAATCCCTCTATTGGGAATATATCCAGAGGAACTCAAGTCATTCTACCAAAAAGATACCTGCACACGCATGTTGGTTGCAGCTCTATTCACAATAGTAAAAACATGGAACCAACCATGTTGCCCACTGAAGCTGGACTGGATAAAAAAATGTGGTACATGTACACCATGGAATATTATGCAGCCATAAAGGACAAACATATGGATTTTGCACAACTTGGATGGATTTAGAGTCGATCATACTCAGTGATCTATCACAGAAACAAAGAACAATGTACCATATGTTCTCATTCATAAGCAGACCTTGAACAATTATCATAACACTATAAGAAAGGGATTGGCAGTAGTGAGAAACTGCCAGGGGAGGGGGGGTGAGATTGGCAGTTGAAGGAAACTGCCAGGGAGGGAAGGGCACACTTCATCAACAAGGGTACCCGCATAATGAACATTTGTATACCTAACCCTGAATTGTATCCCAATTTTTAAAATTAAAAAATAAATAAATAAAAATAAAAAATAATATTTCCTAAGAATTAAATTATTAAATATTATTTTCTAATAATTTACAATTAAAGGAGAAAATTAGACTGCAAAAAATAATAAGAGCCTGCTATTATAATGTTTATAATTATGTTTCATTTTACATATTCTCTGTCAATTTTCTGCCTTGTAAATTGTGGCCTTTGGCACTCTCATACTTCCTCTAATCTCTCAAAGTGTACTTGCATTGTTACCATTACATTATCTAGGTATATTACATGCTCACTATACTCTATAGCCCTAATTTCAATACTTCTGTACTCTTAGCTTAATATTCAAATGGATCTAGTGCTCATCACTAGCTATTTTTTTCATGATGTATTCATACCTATGTTTAATTTTATTGCCTGGCTCAACAATGTTTAAACAATTTTCTCCAAAGCACTCTCATTAGCTCTGTATTATTTAAGATCTTTTATATTTGAAAATGACTGCCAATTGATTTCATGTTTGAACAATATCTTGGCTGAGCATTGTATTTCTAGATCACATGATGGAATGCTTTCTTCAGTGCCCTATCCCTACACACATAAGAAAACAGTCAACGTATAATTAAACATCCAGCACAAGTATCTTTCGAACTCAAACTGAAAAAGTTTAACGCTAGCAAACCCTCACAACAGGACATTCTGAAGAATTTGCCTCAGACAGAAGGAAAATTATTACCTGTTGAAATTCTGAGATACAAGAAGGAATAATAAGAAACAAAGAAAATATTTAGAATATGCCAACATTGTGACCAAAAATTGAGGAATAACCCATTTTAAAAAATTATTTTAAAGATGTGTGGTAAAATTCAGGATTAGGGACACAAGTGGTCATCACACAGATCAAGTTTGGGCCTCTCTTTGGTCCCCACTTACATGGTTTGAGATCAGGTACAATTAGTGATGTTGTGTGCCCCCTATTCCCCCCTAGCATTATCTTGTTACTGCCAATCCCTTTCTTATAGTATTATAGTAATTGATCAGGGTGCGCTTATGAGTAAGAACACGTGGTTCTCTGTTCTTTGTTTCCATGGTAGATCATTGAGTATGATAGACTCTAAGTCCACCCAAGTTGCTGCAAAGTCCATATGTTTGCCCTTCTTTATGGCTGCGCAATATTCCATCATGTATATGTACCACATATTTTTATCCAGTCCAGTTTCGATTGGCAGCATGGTTAGTTCCATGTTTTTGCTATTGTGAATAGTGCTGCAATAAACATGTGTTTTCAGGTATCCTTTTTGTGGAATGATTTGAGTTCCTCTGGATTTATTCCCAGTAGGGGGATTGCTGGGTCACATGGTAGGTCAATTGCTGTGTGTCTCGCATGCATCCTCCTCAGCCTTGACCCTCTGTGCCACAGTGAACATTTCCTGTATCTGAGCAATGGAGTTTTCTGAACACAGTATCCAGAACTGTGTCCCTAAATCTAAATAAGTAAAAATGACATGTACAGGTTCCATGAGCTGTCACAATAAATGCATTTTATAACTCAAATGTAGTTGTAGATGTACAATCTCTCCTATTTATTTTGTACCAATTTATTTGTAAATGTGATTATTTTCAAATGTTTTTGTTTGTTCTATTTAGATAAATGATTTTCTGTTCACCCTTCCAAAAAAAGAAATCGTCACACTGTTTTCCATAGAGGTTGAACTAGTTTGCATTCCCACCAGCTGTGTAGAATCATTCCTTTTTCTCTGCATCCTCACCAGCATCTATTGTTGTTTGTTTTATTAATGATGGTCATTCTTACTAGGGATAGGTGGTATCTCAATGTGGTTTTGATTTGCATTTGTCTGATGATTAGTGAGGCTGAGCACTTTTTCATGTGTCTGTTGGTGCCCATATATCTTCTTTTGAGAAGTGTCTATTCATGTCTTTTGCCCACTTTTTAATGCTGTTTGCTTATTTTCCTTTCAGCACGTTTGAGTTCCTTGTAGACCCTGGATGTTAGGCCTTTGTCAGATATACAGTTGGCAAATATTTTTTCCCATTCTGTGGGCTGTCTCCATGCTCTCTTGATGGTTTCTTTTGCTTTGCAGAAGCTTTTCAGTTTGATGAAGTTCCACTTGTCTATCTTATCTCTTATGGCATGGACATTTGGAGAAATCCAAATATACTCATAGTATCCTATTTCTTATACTGGTTGGTGATACCTAGACATTTATCTTATTACCTTCTTTTTACCTTTCTCAAATAGTATTAATTTCTTTTTATCTATTCAATAGATATTAAATCAGTTTAAAGCACATCAAGTGAAAAAAGGAAATCATTTTTCCCTGCACCACTGTGATATAATTGCAAGTCAGTATCAGAAAGCTGATGCTGAGATTTTCTTCCTCATAGTAAGTGGCTCCTGAAGAATTCAGCTCTGCACAATACATGATTTGCAGACATAAAGATGAGATGGCTGCAGACTAAGCACAACTGATTGTCCTTTGAAGTTCAGCGTGCTACTTAACCACTTTGTTAAGTAACAAAAAGATGCACAAGCAATAGTTTGTACATTCCCCCAATGTCCTGCCTGTCTGGTTCACATCTGCTAATCTTTCTATCTTCTGTAACTCATTCTGTGCAACTGCATTTCTAATCTTTTTTTCTCTAACTTAAATGTCCAAGGACATAATGGGTAAAATGGTGACATTCATCTTTAAATCAATATACAATCTTAAAAGAAAACCTGAAAATATCGCAGTTGTCTCATATTTCATGTTGCTGGTAAATTTTCTGCTTGCCATATCTCTGTGGAGCAATATTTAAAGATTTGAATATGTGAGCCATTAGATAGGAAACTATTCACTAGAAGAAATTTATTTTTAGTCACTCAAATTCGCACGATAATTTTATTACTATTAAAGCAATAAACACAAGAAATGCAGAGCTTCCACCTAAAGTTATATATAACTTATGAAAGAATAGCACATTTTTGCTCAGACACATACTTTAGCATACTGTTGATGGAGTCAATGTTAGGTTTTAACCAATAAATTGATCTCATTTAAAATATATTCTGTCGCCAGGCTTGGTGGCTCAGCCTGTAATCCCATGCCTTTGGGAGGCTGAGGTGAGTGGATTGCCTGAGCCCGTGGGTTCGAGACCTGCCTGGGCAGCAAGACCTCATCTCTACAATAAATCAAAAAAATCAACCAGGCGTGGTAGTGCATGCCTGTAATTCCGGCCACTCGGAAAGCTGAGGCGGAAGGATCACCGGAGCCCAGCAGGCGAGGCTGTGGTGGCTGGGAGCTGCCACTGCACTCCAGTCTGGGCGACAGAGTGAGACTCCAACTCAAAAAAAAAATATATACATATATATATATATTCTGTATTGGATACATACTTATAATTTTAATATAAATATAAAGTAATCCATGTGGCACCAATTTGGGGGACTCTCAAAGTTTAGAGTAATAAACTTTTCTGTCTTTACATATTTGGTCAGGGTTCATCCATTTCCAAGCTATATATCAAATTTTTAAAAATTCTTGAGAGACTGCAAATGATGAATATGGTGACTACAGTGGGTGGCATACAGAAGGAAAGGAACCACTTTAGCAAAAGAGGCAAAGCATTACACATTTTAATTTAAATAACAGTGTAATTTATAATTATAATATTAAATATAATTTAAGTTAAATGATAATATACTTGCTTAGACAACAAAACAAAGATATCACAATGATTAAACAACTATTATTTTTTAAAAATTTTAAATTCAAATGATACTCATGCAGGTTTATTATATGAATATATTGTGTGATGGTGAGATTTGGGCTTTTATTGAGCCCATCGCGCAAATGATGAGCATGGTACTGAATGAGTAGTTTTTCTGTTTTTTTTGAGCAGTGGAAAAAGCATCTTGATAGGTGTATTGCATGAAGTGGATAGTACTTTGAAGATGACTGAAGTTTAAGCATGTAAGAATAATTTCACAATTTTTTATAAATGAATTCCATTTGTTGGGGGTCCCTCCTTTAAATGTTAATTAACTGTCTTTTCGTTTTGTCTTTTTTTTCATAATCAATATTTTTTATTATGATATTGTAGGGTACAGTTAAAGGTTAGGTATACAAATATGCTCCGTTCAGGCACCCTTGTTGATGAGTTGTCTCCCCGTTCCCCAGACAAATATTTACTACCATTAATCCCATCTCCCTTCTCCTCTCCCCCATAGTTTCCCACCACTGTCAGTCATTTTCTTATGGTATTACATTGGATGATCAAGGTCCACTATATGAGTGAGAACAAGTGATATTCAGATCTTTGTTTCTGTGAGAGGTCACTCAGTGTTATAGACTCTAGCTCCATCCAGGTTGCTGCGAAATTCATGATTCTGTTCTTTTTTATGGCTGCATAATATTCCATCATGTATATGTACCACATTTTTTTAATCCAGTCCTCTTTTGATGGACAGCATGGTTGCTTCCAGGTTCTTGCTATTGTGAATAATGCTGCGATACACATATGTGTGCAGGTATCTTTTTTATAGAGTGATTTGAGATCTTCAGGGTATATTCCCAGTAGTGGGATTGTGGGGTCATATGGGAGGTTGATATTTAGAGCTTTTAGGAATCACCACACTGCTTTCCACAGAGGTTGCACTGGTTTGCACTCCCACCAACAGTGTAGAAGTGTTCACTTTTCGCCACACCCTCTCCAGCAGCTGTTATTTTTTGAGTTGTTGATAATTGCCATTCTGACTGGAGTTAGGTGGTTGGAAGAATCAACATTGTGAAGATGTCCATCTTACCTAAGGCAATCTACAAATTCAATGCATGTGGTCAGCCAGTTTTCCCACCACCATTTACTGAATAGGTTCTCTTTTTCCCAGTGGTAGGTGGTGGAGGCTTTGTCGAAGATGAGTTGGTTGAGAAATTGAGGTTTTGCTTCTGGAATCTCAATTCTATTCCATTGGTCTGTATGCCTGTTCCTGTACCAATACCAAGCTGTTTTGATTATTGTAGCTTTATAGTAAAGTTTGAAGACTGGTAATGTGATACCACCTCCTTTTTTTTTTTTTTTTTTTGCTGAGGATTGTTCTGGCTATTCTTGGTTTTTTGTGTTTCCATATCAATTCCTGTGTTATTTTTCCTAGGTCTGAGAAGAATGTTGCTGATAATTTGATGGGTATTGCATTAAATCTGTAGATTGCCTTAGGTAGGATGAACATCTTCAAAATGTTGATTCTTCCAATCCATGAGCATGGGATATTTTTCCACTTGTTTGTGTCATCTTTGATTTCTTTGAGCAGTGTTTTGTAGTTTTCATTGTAAAGGTCTTTCACATTTCTGGTTAGGAAGTTGCCAAGGTATTTCATTTTTTGTGTGGCTATTGTGAATGGAATTGTGCTTTTTATTTGGCTTTCTGTTTGTTTATTATTGGTGTAAAGAAATGTAATTGTCTTTTGCACATTTATTTTATATTCTGAGACTTTGCCAAAGGCCTTTATCAGTGTAAGGAGGTTTTTGACAGATTCTCTTGGGTTTTCAAGGTACACAATCAGGTCATCTGCAAAGAGAGATAACATGACTTCCTCTTTTCCTATTTTGATAACCCTGATTGCCTTCTTTTCTCTGATTGCTCTAGCCAGGACTTCCAAAACTATATTGAACAGGAGAGGTGAGAGTGGGCATCCTTGTCTTGTTCCAGTTTTCAGGGAAAATGGTCCCAATTTTGGTCCTTTTAGGAGTATGCTGGCTGTGGGTTTCTCGTAGATGGCTTTTACTATTTTGAAGTTTGTTCCCCATATGCCTAGATGTTCGAGGGTTTTTATCAAGAAGGGTTCTGGATTTTACCAAAAGCTTTTTCTGCATCTAATGATATAATCATGTGGTTTTTGTTTTGATATCTGTTGATGTATTTAATTACATTTATGGTTTTATAAATGTTGAACCAGCCTTGCATCCCAGGAATGAAGCCTACTTGGTCATGATGGATGATTTTTGAGATGTGTTATTGAATCTGGTTTGCTAGGATCTTGTTGAGAATTTTAGCACCTATGTTCATCGAAGATATTGGCCTGTAATTCTCTTTCTTTGTTGGGTCTTTACCTGGCTTGAGTATCAATGTGATGTGATGTATCAATGTGATGTTAGCTTCATAAAATGATTTGGGGAGAGTTCCATCTTTCTCAAACGCCTGGAATACCTTCAGTAGGATTGGTATCTTTAAATGTCTTGCAGTATTCTGCTGGAAAGCCATCTGGTCCAGGGCTTTTTTTTGTAGGTAGTTTTCTTATTACATAGTCAATTTCCTTGATTGTTATTGGTTTATTTATTTAGGGTCTCAATTTCTTCTTGTTTCAAGCTAGGCAGGTTGTGCGATGACAGAAAGTTCTCCATTTCCTTAAGATTTTCAAGTTTGTTTCCATACAAGTGTACATAGTAGTCTCTAATGATCTTTTGTATTTCTTCAGGGTCAAATGTGACTTCATCTTTTGTGCTTATTTGGGTTTTTTCTCTTTTTCTTGGTCAGTGTAGGTAAGGGATCATCTATCTTGTTTATCCTTTCAAAGAACCAGCTTTTTGTTTCATTGATTTTTCGTATTATCTTTTTGTCTTCTATGTCCTGGATGTGGGCTTTTATTTTGGTGATCTGGATTCTTTTGCTGAAATTAGGGTTTTTGTGATCTTGCTTTTCCAGCTTCCTTAGTGGTTTGTTAGGCTGTTAATTTGTGACGCTTCCATTTTCTTCATGTGCGTTTGCAGGGATATAAATTCCCCTCTTACTACAGCTTTCATGGCGTCCCAGAGATTTGGGTAGGATGTTTCTTCATTTTCATTTGTTTCCAGGTATCTTTTTATCTCTGTTTTGATTTCATCATTGACCCAGGAGTTGTTTAGCATCATGCTGTTTAGTGTCCATGTCTTTGTGGGATTTGGGGGGACCTTGTTGGTGTTAATGTTTATTTTTATTCCACTGTGATCTGAGAAGATACATGGAGGAATTTCGGTCCTTTTAAATTTGCTTATGCTTGATTTATGGTCAATTATATGGTCGATCTTAGACTACATTCCATGCGGTGATGAGTAGAATGTGTATTCTGTGGTCTTTGGATGGAGTGTTCTGTAGGTATCAATTAAGTCCATTTGGTCAAGAGTCACATTGAGGTTCTGGATCTCATTGCTGATTTTTTGTCCTGATGATCTGTCTAGGGTTGTGAGTGGGGTATTAAAGTCCCCAGTTATGATGGTGTTAGAGTCAATATCTTTTTTTAGTTTTCCTAGAAGTTGCTTTATGAAAGTTGGAGCACCTATGTTGGGTACATTTATGTTTAGGATAGATATTTCTTGTTGATGGAGTGAACCTTTTATCATTATAAAGTGGCCCTCTGTATCTTTTTTAATTTTTGATAGTTTAAATGGCATTTTGTCTGAAATTAGGATAGCAGCTCCTCCTTTCTTTTGTGTTCCATTCGCCTGAAAATTTGTTTCCCATCCTCTCCTTTGAGTATGTGCATGTCCTTTCTAGGGAGATGGGTCTCTTGAAGGCAGTATGTTGTTGCCTGGTGATATTTTATCCATTTTGCCATTCTATGTCTTTTCAGTGGTGCATTTAGTCCATTCACATTCAGGCTAATTATTGAAATGTGAGAGTTCGTCCCTATAATAGAGTTCTTATAGAGTTGTTCTTCCACTTGGTTTTTTGTCTTTCTTTTGGTTTTGGGGTTGGTTCGTGTGTATTTTATTCTTTTTCCTGTACTCTTGTGAAGAATGTTGTTCTTTTTTCCTTTCCTTCTGTGTTTAGTACTTTCTTAAGTGTTTCATTTAGTGGTGGTTTGGTGGCAGCGTAAATTCTTTGGGATTGGATATCGGGAAAAGATTTTAATTCTCCCTCTCTGATGAAGCCTGACTTGGCTGGGTAGGTTATTCTTGGTTGAAATTGTTTATCTTTTAGGACTTTGAAGATAGGGCTCCAAGCTCTCCTAGCCTGGAGGATTTCTGTAGATAAATCTGCTGCTATTCTAATTGGTCTTCCATGGTAGGTGATCTGGCCTTTTTCTCTTGCTGCCTTTAGGATTTTTTCTTTTATACCTAATTTGTTTAGGTGAATTATTATGTGTCTGGGAGTTGGTCTTCTCATTTGTTGTCTTGCAGGGGTACTCTGAATCTCTTGTGTTTGAATTTTTGCATCACTGATTAGATAAGGGAAGTTTTCTTGAATAATCTCATGGAAAGTTTGTCCAGTGTGGGCTCTGTCTCTCTTTCTGCCTCAGGAAGGCCAATTACTCTTAGGTTCAGTCTCTTGAATTAATTGCTCATCTCTTGAAGGTTTTATTCTGTCTTTTTAAGCTTTTTTCTGTGTTTTTAACAGTTTGGGTTAGTTCTATATTTTGGTCCTCAAACTCTGAGGTTCTTTCTTCTGCTTGGCTAATTCTGCTTTCCATGCTTATCAGTTTGTTATTTATTTCATTTACAGTATTCTTTATCACTGTTATCTCAGTTATCAGCTCCTTCCTAGTTTCTTCTTGTCTCTCCTCAATTCTTTTCAATCTCTCCGTTGATGTCTTGATATCTAGATTTGTAGTTTGAGACCCTTCATTCTGGGGTCTCTTCATTGTTTGTATTCTGAATCAGTTTTCTCAGTGTCTGCCCTCCCAAGGGTCTGGGAGAGACCCATATTCTTCTTTTGTTTTTTCTCATTTGTGTAAATTTTTTTCTCTCCCCCCCTTTCCCTCCCCTTCTTTATTGTTTTTCAGGGAAGGTGGGGTTGCTTTTGCTTCACTTGTGCAATCTCCTGTTCTTCCTTATGAGGGTCCTCTGGCTTTGTTCACTTTTGAGGTTGTAGTGTGGTCTGTGGGCTGTACTTTTTGCAGTTTTGAGGTTTAATTGAGGGAGAAGCTGTGATTCAGAATCTATATGCTGATTCCAGCATCTACCAACTGGTGTATGAGCACACTGGAACCTACTTCCCACTACCTTACAATCTGTCTGTGCAGCAGGATGTAGGTTTGGTCCATGGAATAGAAGGAGGTATAAAAGAGGAAAATAATGGAGGAAGGGGGATCAATAGGAAGTTAGAAAGAGAGAAGAGTGAGAGGGAAAACAGACATACATACCAACTAACAGGTGAAAAAGAGACACAAGGCTGGAGAGAAGTGAAAAAAACACGCAAGCACAATTCCCTAAAGAATACTGATAGCTACACAAAGTCAGACCAATAAAATCATGTTTTTGATGCATTTTCCCTAACACAAACAGATAGTGTAAGTTAAAAAGCAAACAAAAGTGAGCAAAACAAAATGATAAAATCAAAAGTCAAAAAAGAAATCAGACTAGCTCTGGAATCTTTCCTGAGTGTCTAAAGTCTCTTCAGCTCTGATATGCAGCCTCTCCCCTTTGCTTTCATTGCAGGCAACTAGATTTACTTGCAGCTTGGGTTTGCTCTTTTAGCCGGCTGCGTGGGAGGTCTGTGACTCTTAGTTGCCTGTGTCTGATTCAGCATGGGAGGGGGATTTGTCTCCTGTTTAGCGATGTTACCTTAGGAAGGTGCTCATAGGTAGGCAATGCAATGCAAATCTCTGCCTGGAGAATGGCCACGGTGGCAGTTCCTTTTTCACATATCCTTTCTCTCCGCTCGTCTGGGTCCCTGGGCGATCCACTATGATGGGCTGTGGTGGCATGTGAGGCACCGGGCATCAGCTGCACAGTTGGGCGCTGGATCCAGGGTGTCACCAGCAGGCTGGGGTGGAGGAGGAAGTTGGGAGTTCCCTCCTCTGGAACTGAGAGTCTCCAATGCTGCCTTCTTAAGATATGCTGTTCCCTTACACAAGTATGGGGTCATGTGCTGGGTGTCTCAGCCAGGGTGGGCCCAGAACTCCAGAGCTCCAAAGTTCCAAAGGGCAAGCAGTTAGCGGTGAGAGTGGCCCTGAGCCCCTCACAGGGTACTTCAGCCCGAAATGGAACCGGTATCTCTGAGGGGTGGGCGCCCAGAGCCTCCCTGGTGACCAGCGGCTTGGTGCTGGGTGCTAGGCGAGATGATAGCCAGGGAGGGAGCCGAGACCTGAGACTACCATGCCAGCAGGGGTCACATATAGTGGAGTAGCAGCAGCCGGGGATCGCAATGTCCAGCCCTGCGTGGGACTGAGGGTCCCCAGATCTTGGACCAGTGCGGCTGGCAATGGGCAGGGGGGTGGTGGAAAAAAAGTGAGAGTCTTTTTGGGAACTCACGTTCGAAGAATCTCACAATTCCACCTATGCTGTCGCCATCTTACTGGAATTCCTTGTAGTTTTTTAATGCTTGCCTTTACTCCCTTTTACTTTCCCTTTTCCCCTCCCGTATAGTCTGTTATTCCCATCATTATGCCTGCATGTATCCAATTAAGCAATTATTCTTAAGAATGTAAAGAAAAGAGGTTACTGTGGATTTGGTTGATCTGGAAAGGCTTAATAGAAGACAAGCCATGAAAACTGAATATAAAAGAATGGGTACAATGTGGATAGACAGAGAAATTTTTATATTCATACAAAGAATTTAAGCAGAGAATAAAGACAGAAAAACAGAGGTATTTTTAAAAGATAATGAGTAGAAGAGTGCAGTAATTGTATTTCTGTCTCTACCTTCACAGGCAAAAGGAAAAATGACGGAATTGACTATGTGACTACTTCTGGCCAAAGCATCAAATTTCAATTCAAGACTCACCTTTTCCCTCAGCCATGACTAGTAATATTTTAGAAAGTGGTTGTTCCATCAGACTAGATCCTGGAATAAGGACAGTATGGATCAGACACCCAGCTAAGCATCAAGGACATGTAACGTGCTTGCTATTCTAAGCCACTGAGATTTGGGAGCTGCCTATTACCACAGCATAAACTACCTTGTCCTGACTATTTCACAGAAGGAAGAGACAGAAGAATAATGAGACACAAGGCTAAATAAGAAAATTATGGAGAAGCTTAAATGTCAACCTAACATGTTTGAAGTTTATTGAAAAACAAGTTGGTAGGAAATAATTAAAAGTTTGTCAAGAGGGAAAGGAATTCATCAATGGAAAGTTTTAAGATCACTGTGGTCACAGCAATAGGGCAAATTAGAAGGAGGAGGGCCAGAGATATGAAGACTATAGGTTAAAAAGTGAAAATGATAAGTTTCATGAACAAGCATTATTGAAAATTTGGAAGAGGGAGAAATAGTGAAAAATGCATCTAGCATTTTAAGCCTGAGTGCCATGGAGAAATGTAGTACACAATTAACAGATTAGAACAATCCAATTGAGAGGCCTGTGTATTTCTATTACTATTAGTATCATTTCTTTAAACTGGTTTTGAAAGAAAAATTACTTTAGATGTGTCAGGTGGGGGTGACAGTGGTTCAGATAAATCATTATACCAAACAGGAAAATGCAGATTTGGGGAACAAAGAAAAGTTCAAAGGTCAATGATAGAGAACTGAATGTGGAAGCCATCTGCACACTAGCTGGCCTTGGTAGTTGTCTAGAGGTGGTACTATTATCTAAGACAAAAATTGTACAGTAAGAAGTTTCAGGAATTATGACAGTCGTGGTTTGGTATAGAAAACAGAATTTGCAGAGGAGGAACAGTTGTTTCCACCTGAGGTAAGGACACCATCACCAACATCACATCTGGGACATTTATAATGGAGTTCAGAGCACTGACTGCCAGCACTCTTGTCTGATGTCTGCCCACACCACTGTAAAAAAGAATCACCTCCATTTTCCCAATAGTTCACGGATGCATTTCATTGGCAGAACCTTAATCACATCCAGGACCTGAGGCCATAAAAGTCTTTAAAATGTAGTGTTTAGACTAATAGCCCCTATAATATCATGTGAATAAGGAGGAAATTGTATAAAGTACAAATATATGGACTTCACAGCAATTTGGATGGATTCAGAGTCTATTATTCTGAGTGATCTATCACAGAAACAAAGAACAGAGAACCAGGTTTTCACTCATAAATGGACCCTGAACAATTACCATAATACTGTAAGAAAGGAATTGGCAGTAGCGGGATACTGCCAGGGTGGGGATAGGGAGCACATAACATCACAAAGGGTACCTGATCTCAAACCGGGCAAAGTGGGGACCAAAGGGAGGCCCAAACTTTACCTGTATGATGTCTACTTATAGACCTAATCCTGAATTGTACCCCACATCTTAAAAATAAAATATTTTTAAAACAAGAAAGAATGGGAATAGGAATGGATGCTGATTGCAAGTAGACAATGTATTTAGTCTAAAGGGTAATGATAATAAGTTTAGCTTTATTGTGCTGAATGTGAAGTACCCACAAGACATCAAAGTGGAGAAATCCAAAATGCCTCAGATAACCAAAAATAAGATTCTGGGATCTTAGAGAAAGATCTACACTGAAGTGTCAACAGTTAGATAGTTGAAGCCATGGAACTTGTATAATAATTTAGGGAGAGAATTTAGACCATCTGAGGTGTTAAATCTCCATTCTGGTGACCACAGCATAAAAAAAAAAAAAAAGCTTGTATTTAAAAGGCAGAAGGAGCCAGGCTCAATGACTCATGCCTGCAATCCCAGCATTTTGGGAGGTGGAGGTGAGAGGATTGCCTGAGCCCATGGGTTCGAGACCAGCCTGGACAACTTGGTGAGACCTCAGTAATACTCAGTGATCTATCACAGAAACAAAGAACAGAGTACCACATGTTCTCACTCATAAGTGGATCATGAACATTTTTCATCATACCATAAGAAAAGGATTGGCAGTAGTGGAACACTGCTGGGTTGGGGGGAGGGGACACAACATCAATAAGGATACCTGATTTCAAACTAGGTAAAGTGGGGACCAAAGGGAGGCCCAAACTTTACCTGTACAATGTCCACTTGTATACCTAATTCTGAATTGTATCCCACATCTTTAAAATAAAATATAAAAAATAAAAACTTAAATTCAAAAAATAAGAGGCAGAAGGAAAGAGCAGCATCAAGGAGAATTTGCCCCATATCAAACTTTAGTAACACAACATTTTTGACAAAAAATGTCCAAACACTATACTAAAAATACTGTAAATTAACCCTATAACCCTATGCAGTGAATTGAGAGAATAGCATGTGAAGGTGTAAGTGGTTTAAAACAGGAAGAACTGAATAGAACTGATAACTGGTTAAAATATAGTAATGTATACAATTTTCCATTGTGAATGTCTGTGCTGTGCATGTATGTATTTTAATTGATTTACCTGAAAATTAATATTGAGTTCTGATAAAAATTTGTATTTCTAAAAGCTGACATTGTTGTACTACCTCTAAACTTGAAGGTGAGGTATAAAACTAAAGCCTGAATGCTAGTTTTTCACTTGAACCAATTTCATAACTTATTTTTTTCTAAAAAATCTTTCAACATGAACACTTATTCTGTTCAAAAAGTGTTAGGCATTATGTGAGATCCAAAGATGAGTAAGACATTGCATCTGTGGTCAAATAAATCAAAGTGTATTAAATTAAGATGCAACTGATTGGAATCATGCTTATTATTTAGAATAATTTTTTTCATTTTTATTATTGTTAAAGAGAATACAGTCACCTTCTATTGAGGTAACAGCTTCCATAGAGATTTTACAATTCAAACTGGTTTTATAGCAATTTATATTTTTATTTCTATCTGTATCTAATGAGATTGCAATTTTATTTTAAACTCTGTCCTTTCTTCAGCAAGTGTATTCTTCTTATTTCTTTAACAATTTTCTGAAGAGTCTGCTTGATTCAAATAAAAATCTGTTCATAAGCTTTATGAAGCTACATATTTAACAAAATATACTACCTACACATAGTCAAATACACATAACATTTGCAATCTAAAATTGTTAATGGTTAATAAGCAAATTCATCATTCTTTCATTTATTCTTTCATTATCAAATGCTAATCACTTGTCTTTCTAAAGTCAGAAATTTCTAGCTAATTAGGATTATTAGTGGTGATGAGTAAATTAAAATGTGTTTGAAATTGCACAGTGCCTACATTAGGCAGCAAATCACATAAGAAACAACATTTTCACATGGTAATATCAGTTGTCTTTGGGATATAAGGATTTCTGACCTTAAAAAAAGAAGATCTGTTTGTTCTGTGTGTGCACGTGTAAGAGTATGTTTGTGTGTGTATGTAAGACCCCATTAGTAGAGCAAATATATCTACAATATTGTAAATATTTAGGCATTCTATATTTGCACAAATTTGGAACATTGTGGTTAGAGCTTAATATTATGCCTCATTGTTTAATTCAGACATTTAGGGTTGCTCTATTGATTTTTCATTCAATCCTAAAGCGGATTCTAAACATTAAGAAAATACAGACACAAAAATTACTGTTTTAAAGTTGCTATGCCTAATGAAATAGTTAGCATTTGTTTGTATTTTGATTGGACTTCAACAGGATACAGGCAGAGGTCCTGGAGACAGTTTGTTTTATTCAGCTGTGTAAGATTTCAGTGTGTCACCTGTAATCACTGAAAGTGTGAGGTTAAAGGGACAAATCCCAGCCAAGGTAGGTAGAAACTGAAAGAAAAAGTACCCAGGAACCCAAATAACAATTATATCCAAAGAGCCAAGAGATGGGAGTCTGAAACACTCAATACCAGAGTAAAAGCTGTTAGGAAAAAAAAGAAGATTCTGGGGTATTTTATGGCAACAGATTTGTGGAATATGTATTTGGTGAGGAAGTATGTCAGCCTGACTTAAAGATAGGGTGAACCAACATTTTAAAAAGTCAGACTGGGACACAGTCAAACCAATCCTCCCCCCAAAAAAACCCCATAATATATAACAAACAACAACACATATGTGTTATTGCTTTAACATTAAAGTATGAAAATTGGTGTTGATTGAAATTATAGCTTATTCTGTATCATTTGCTTTCCTTCTGTGTGACTACTATAATGTAAACAAAACAATAGGAATAGTTAATAGGCAATCAATAATTCATAGTAACTTACACTAGGACAAAGTAAATATATGTGTGAAAAATATATAGTATGTTAATAATGATTGTCTTTAAAAGAGCAATTTAACTCTTTTAAAACTATTGAATATTTAAATTTTGTAGGATATATTATTAGCTCTTTAGGTATATAAGTGTGGTACCAAAGGGACAAATCCTAGCCAAGTTAGGTAGAAACTGAAAGAAAAAATACCCAGGAAACCAAATAACAAATATATCCAGAGTCAAGAGGTAGGAGTCTGAAACACTCAACCAGAGTAAAAACTGTTGGGACAATTGTATATAAATGTGACTCTAAAAGGAAAATGTAAATATAAATGAGCAGATATAATGAAAAAAATTGATGTTTCTCTTTGTCCCAGGATATTTTTACTCTTTGTAGCTGCCTTTCCAATAATACTTCTCTGCACTGACTCAGTCTTTAGGCATCCTTCTTTTCTTTTACGTAGAGGAAAAAATTGAGGACAGTCCAACATAAAATTCACTTTGACTTGCAGCTCTTCTCATATTAAGCCCACATTACACTGACTCTTGGTGTCAGTCCAAAGTGATAGTATCAAGTTAAAAATCCTCTCAACATAAGTGTTTCAACATGAAATGCTTAGAGTTTTACTTACTAGCAATAGCAAACTTTCAAATTTGTAGGAATTAGTTTCCAGCCCTCCAAAAATTTCCATCCACTTTGTATCTACAGGCTAGTTTTGGCAGACCAGTTTTCTCTCTCTCTCTCTCTCTCTCTTTTTTCTTGAATTAGAGTCTCACTCTGTCACCCAGGTTGGAGCTCTTTGGCATGCTCACAACCGTCACAGCTTAGACCTGCTGGGCTCAGGTGATCCTTCCGCCTCAGCCTTCCAAGTAGCTCCAGCTACAGGCATGCGCCACCATGCCCAGCTTTTTTTTTTTTTGTAGAGATGAGGTCTTACCAAGTTGCCCAAGCTGATCTTGAAGCCATGATCCTCTCACCTCAGCCTCCCAAAGTACTGGGATTATAGAACTTGAGCCACCATGCCCGGCCCAGTTCTTTCTCAATCAGATCTTTTTCATGTATAGATTCATTATAATAACTATCCATACCTAAAATGCCCATTATCATTAAATTCTTCAAAGCACACTAGATGCCAGCATATAATTTCCCTCTCTTTCTTGAGACACAGAAGTTAATTTGTACTTGAGAATTTGAAGCTTAATTCCAAATAAGTTAGTTCTAGGAAAGAAATTGCAGAAGTCATTTTTTGGTTGGCTTCCCTGTTCATCACGTTGAGGAATTGAAGTGCAGTTAGTTAATCCTTTTCTGGGTACCTTAAGTTTTCTCTAAAAATTATCAGTTTGGGGAAAACTGCATGTAAATTTTTCTTTTACTATAATCTTTCTCTCCATTTTCACCCTCAACATAATTCCAAATTAGAGAAACTCATTCATCTTGTCTAACACTTTGAAATTATCATTTTATGTCAAGACAGCATTTAAAAATCTTTCTTATGGGTAGCAATTGTTATATTCATTGTGTAGGAACATGTCCAAGGAAGCTGTCATCTTTAGTTTCTATAAAGCCAAATATCTCATTAAGTGCTTCACATTTTGAGAAAACTTAAAGGTAACCAAAACTTTTATTATGAATATTTCAATATCATCTTACTTTATGAGCATACCATACCCATTTTTAGCAGGGTTATGTACAAGGTGTTCTGGATATTTAGCTGGTAAGATCTTCTTCATTATTTTTGGGAAGAAGTTTATAGAATAGAATTTGCCAAAATTTTTACTAGAACTGTCTATGGAATATACAGATAGATGAACAAAGTGTAGTTTGCATTTGGAGAAAATATCAATAATCTTTTATTTTATGTTTCTGAGACTTTACTAAAATCTTCATAAAAATCAAGAGGATGTCTTGAAATTCCGTTTTTCAAATTAAAGTGCCTAAGAGCTAGGAGGAATATTTTTTGTTACTTTGATCTGAGGCATCACTTGTTATGCTATAGAAAGAATGAATCTCAATCATCTGTTATCAAAATTTATATTTTCCTTTTTTGTACTTTTTATTTTATTGTATTTTATTATAGATATGTGGTGTACAAGTCAGGATTAACTACACAAATAGGCTTCATGCAAGTGAAATTTGGGTCTCCAATTGGTTCTTACTTCCCCTGGTTTGTGTTGTTATGTACTTCCCTCCCCAAATTTCTGTTTTTTGATGTTAGTTGCACAAGACATTCTGGGGTGAGCAGCAACCTCAGAAAACTAATTTTGCTCTGCTTCAGAGAGAAATGAAAGGGAATAATACAATAATGTGTGTTCTTCCTGTAACAGGCCCAAGCTAATTCAGAAGATACTGTTTTTGGCTGGCCATTGGTTTCTTTATGGGATCCCAAACAACATTTGGTTGACTTAGAAGTGCTTGCCTGTCTCATCCTGACTTTTGAGACCCATTTTCCATAGAAATGGTTCCCAAATTATGATGTTTGCCTTAATGACTTCTCCACTTCACAATGATATGAAAGTGATACCCATTCAGTAAAAAGCATACTTCTCTCACAATGCTGGGTTGTAGTAGTGAACTATAGTTCCCCAGGCAGCCATGCATTTTTTTGTTAGGTTTATCAGGACCCAACCCCATCATAAGTTGAGGAGCATCTGTATGTGCTTTTACACCTCCTTCTCTATCATGGTTTCTTTGCAGAGTCATATTTAGAGTATTCACTCACGTAATCCAGTTGTATATGTCCTTCCATCTATCATCAAAATAATATAGTCACTTAAACTTCTTTTTCATAATGTCTGGGTCATGCTGTAATTGTCATTGTAATCATTTTCATTTAAAATTTTCTAAACTCTTAGAGAAATATGGTCACTCTTAGAAAACACAGTAACATTTCTAAATCATAAAACTTAAGATAGCGCCATCTCAACAAAAAGCACAGCAATTAATCCACAGACAAAGTCAAAGACAGGCTGTTAACACTCATGCTCATGACTGCCACACACTTAAGTTACACATTTCCTTCACAGCCACAGATATGAACCACAAATCATGGCTGTCAACGTCAGTGATTAGGGAAAAAAGGGGGTAGAAAAAATAGACAGCCATTGTAAATGGTAGATGACCTATGCTGCATCCATTTAACACTAAAAACAGTGTTGTTTCCAGTCCCTAGTTTTATGATTTTATGTATATTTTTTATTTTGTATATTTATTATTATGTATATATTTATACTTTCTCCCCAAACTTCCTCATGCATCCTGAAAACTGGAACTTTTCATTATTCTGAGGAGGAATTTCCTAGGACATAAGACTTTCAGTGCTAAAACCTAGACAGGACCAAGAAAACTAGGACAATTTTTCACCTACATAAAGAACCAACCACCGTAGCAGTCAGGCATATCTTTTCAGCAAGTAACTACCTAGTTGTTTTTAATCAAGAGGACATTTAACTTGGGTGGTTGAGGTGTGTGAGTACGAACTGAGCAACTGTGTTTGGGAGAATGTAGCACTTTCGTGGGGGCTTGATCTATTCTTGGTAAGGACAAACCTGTCTTTTGCTGATATATAGAAGGAAATCTCTTCATAGACAACAGTAGAACTTAAAGTGTTTGATAATTTTCTTCAATGACCAAATATGAAGGCTGAGGTATTTATGTTATAATACCTGTAAACTTCAATACGTTAAAAGCGTCAGTGGAACTTCCTTACTATGTTGTAAGTTACAATTCCCTCTCTCAGAACTACCACATTTAGCTAGCCTGCTCACCATTTGGGCAAATTTAATAAAGCCTCTTGATGGACCATCTCTTGTACAACTTTGCATAATCACAGAAAATATATACACAGACCTACCTACACATTTGGAAAGCAGCAGATAGGATTTCCCCACAGGCTCAGAATTTCTACTTAAGTCCTACAGATCTGTAAACCAAAAGCTAATAAGTTAGAAAACTTGACTCTCAGACACATGCCCAGTTTGAATTTTTAATCCTTATTGAGAGCTCTTCTTTTGGGATCCTGCTGAACTATGAGAACTTCTGAACACTAAGTAATGAAAGTTCCATCTTGCATTATATAGCTTGAGCAAAGTTTTCCTTAATCAAGACCAAGATAAAGGGTTATATCTTTACACTGTAAGGCAGTTGGGTATCTAGTATCAAGTAGAAATTTAGACAACTTTATAAAATCCAGAATTTCCAGCCTTTGTAATGAAATGAGCCCAGTCACCAGATATAAGCAGATAAGTTCATTCTTTAATTTCCTTTCTTCCATGTGCTCTAAATAGAAAGTTCAATTGTAAGAGCTTTATATTTTCAAACTGTGTGAAGCAGGTTGTTTGAGATGCCTCTTTTTAAGTTGTTTGTTACAGAATTCCTTTTTTCTATGAGATAAACAATAGAAACAAACCAGAAGACAAGAAAACCAGAGGTTAGTCTCAGCTCAGCTACCCTGCCTCTGACTGTCAGTGAATCAGCTGGACTCTCTTCATATACAGAGGGGTCCATCTTACATCAGCCCAGTGAAACAAAATCTAAAGAATCAATGTCTCTTGTGTGAATTTCACCTTCCAATCAGGGATAAAACTAGTTAGTAATCTATTTTAAAGTGTCCTGGGGAAAATATTTCCTTCCCAAGCTTAAAAGTGCTGTAGACATTACCTATGATACTTAACAGTATAGACTGTGTAAATAAATATGTATTGGTGATTATATAAAGGATATGAATTAAAATTGAAGTTTGGATAAAAATGTGATTACATTAGTAAATTTTATAATGTAATTTTATCTAGTCTTTCTAAACTTTGACCATAAATAGGCTAATTGTTTATAAGTATGATAAATAAAAGTTTAGCTTTAAAACCTCAATTCCTCAACCAATTTATCTTTGACAAAGCCTCCACCACCCACTACTGGGGAGAGGAGAACCTATTGCTGGGAAAACTGGCTGACCACATGCAAAAGATTGAAACAGGACCCCTACCTATCCCCATACACAAAAATTAAGTCTAAATGGATCAGAGACCTAGATGTAAAAAATCAAACTATAAGAACCTTAGAAAATGCAGGAGACACTCTCATAGAAGTTGGAACTGGCAACCAATTCCTGATCAAAACCCTAAGTGCCCATGCCATAAGAGATAAGATAGACAAGTGGGACCTCATTAAACTGACAAGCTTCTGCAAAGCGAAAGAAACCATCAAGAGAGCAGAGAGACAGCCCACAGACTGGGAAAAAATATTTGCCAACTGTATGTCCTACAAAGGCCTAACATCAAGTATCTACAAGGAACTCAAATGTGCTGAAAAGAAGAAAACAAACAGCCCCATTACAAAGTAGGCAAAATATATGAATAGACACTTCTTAAAATAAAATATACAAGCAGCCAACAGATACATGAAAAAATGTTCGGCTTCACTAGTCATCAAGGAGATGCAAATTAAAACTACACTGAGATACCACTTAACTCCAGTCAGAATGGCCATCATCAATAACTCAAAAAATAACAGATGCTGGAGAGGATATGGTGAAAAGGGGACACCTCTACACTGTTGGTAGGAGTGCAAACTAGTACAGCCTTTATGGAAAATTATGGTTATTCCCAAAAGTTCTAAAAATCGACCTTCCATATGACCTTGCAATTCCCCTACTGGGAATATACCTGGAAGAACTCAGATCACTCTATAAAAAAGATACCTGCACATGTATGTTTATTGTAGCATTCTTCACAATAGCAAGAACATGGAACCAACCATGCTGCCCATCAAAAGAGGACTGGATTAAAAAAAATGTACATATGCACAATGGAATATTACACAGCCATAAAGAAGAACAAAATCACGAACTTCGCAGCAACCTGGATGGAATTAGAGTTTATAATACTGAGTGATCTTTCACAGAAACAAAGATCTGAGTAGCACATGTTCTCACTCATAAGTGGACCGTGAACAACTACTGTAATACTATAACAAAAGGATTGTCAGTAGTGGGAAACTGTGGGGTGGGGGGAAGGGGGATGGAGGTAGGATTGGGAGTAGTCAAGATCTGCCTGGGGGATGGGGGGACACACCTCATCAACAGTGGTACCTGTGCAATGAATATTTGTATACCTAACTGTGAATCGTACCTCACAATTAAAAAAAAAAGTCTGGCTTTAAAATATTTAGAAAGCCTTCCAAAGAATAAAAAATAATAATACCCAATATTTATTGAATCTTTAATATAGACCAAATATTGTTCTAAATGCTTTATATGTGTTGAGTCATTCATTTCTCTTAATAATCTTTTGAAATAACTACCATTGTTATCCCCATTTTACAGATGAGAAAACTGAAATACACAGAGATTTAAGTAACTTAGACTAAATCATATAACTAGTAAGTGAATGAACCAGGAACAAATACTGTTTGATACTCTAAGAACATATAGTAATGAATTATTCCCAGTGGGTAATAACTATAAATATTTATGCTTCTTTAAAAAACTCTTCAGTGACATTTCATTATGGTTTGCCAAACAGCTGGTTTGGCAATAGACTGTGTTGGCCATTATGAAGTTTATCAAAATCACTTAAGCCCCAGACGTTCAAACTGACTGCCTTCTAGTATATTTACAACCCAGAAATATTTTTCTTCTTCATGTAGTTATCTTGGGGGGTCAATAGGTTCTTTAACTTTTATAAGGAATCTGGCAAAGAAGCTTCAGTTTTAGGGCGTAATCATCAGACAGAGAGCTAGCGGCTAGTTAATGCTTCTTACAAGTCACTAGAAGCAAATGAAATCACCTGAAACAAGCTGGATGGTAGAGACTTTTCAGTTAAGTGTGTAACTGTATCTCTTTGGTCCTTATTTCATCTTTCAACTCTTTAACAACATTCAGAATGTGAGGGGTCTAACAATTCCCCACAGCTTCCTTGAAACCATCAAGATAATTCTTTGAGTCTTTTTTTACATGAGAGGAAACAGAGACAGGCAAAGATGCGCAATGTCTCTGAGCACATTCAAATTATCCAGTTACAAGATGAAACTTCAGCTAATTGTTAATATGCACTTCGATTATGCTTTAAAGCAGTTTTTCCAAGCTTTAGATGTCTTAATCATAGATACCAGGAGTCAACAATTCAATCAGCAGGCACTAAGGCAAACAGAAAAATCAGGACTATTTAACCAAAAGAAAGAAAACTCCTTGGCAACTTAGTGACTGTTCTCAAGACTCATTTTAAAGGTGCTTCTGGCCAGGTACTTCTCATCCATCATAACTCAAGTAAATGAATTTAAAGTGCCTTGGAAATTTCAAGTAAATAAATAGAAGACCTCTTCAAGAAGCAAGAAAACGATTGTTGTAGCCAGTGCATTTCTTTCTGAAGAGTTTTTTAAAGCAATCATCTAGATGGATTATAGTTAATTGTATTTTCTCTAAGCTTGGGTTTTGTACTAAATTGGTGGTTCTTATTTTTTACAAGGCTCATGAAACTCTTGGAGAATCTTATGAAAGCTACAGATCATCTAACAAAAATGCATACATATGTTCACACAGATACTGAAGCTCTTTAAGTTTTCTTTTATTATTATTTTTATTTTAAAGATTATTTTATTTTATTTTTTATTTATTTTTATTTTATTTTATTATTACTTTATTTTAAACAAGTTGGGATTGGGTACATAAAAGGTTTATGTGTAGGTGAAGGTTGGGCCTCCCATTGGACCTCACTTCGCCTGGATAAGGATCAGGTACCATTATTGATATTATGTGCCCTGGTCCCCTCCCCTGGCAGTGTCTGGCTACTTCCAATCCCTTTCTTGTAGTATTTTGCTAGATGTTCAGTGATCTATCACAGAAACATAGTACTGAGCACCACATGTTCTCACTCATAACTGAAGCTCTTTTTAAGAAGAGTTTCATCCTAGATCGGATGATACCTTGAGATTCCTTCCAGCTATGAGATTCTGCAGGGTGCTCTGATATCTTGTGAGAGAGGAACTTTCTGTGTTCAGAGTATCATACTCTTATTTCCAGTTATTTCTGACTTCTGGGACTAGGCTAGAATTCCTAAGCTGTCATTCTTCTTGCTCTCTATCTCATCTAGACACCAGCAGCCTTCAGCTGAAACAGTGCGTGCTGCTTGGGTAGCAAAAGGGTGGGCAAAAATATTCTTGTTAAAGCAAATATAGATCTTTACTATTTCAGCAAACACCTTCCCTAATTCTCTGATGTTCCAAGCCTCGAGGCCCACTCTTGGGAAAGCAGGGAACCGTGGCCATGCCCACACTCCATATGCCCTTCGTCAGAAATCAGCCAGAGCTGCCATACTGAACAAACACTTTAGCACAAGGGAGAGGGCCATTAAGCCCTTTCTCAATCAGCTGAGCCAAGCACATTAAGGCTGACCTGGCTGAAGTAGTTTTTAAATTGCGGTTTAGCTTGAGACCAATTTTCCTTAACAATGTGAGTAGAGAAGATCAAGTTTGAGAAAAGATGAAGCAAGCTGACTTTCTGCTTAAATTTCATTGTCTCCCTAGTGCTCCCTAAATTTCCCTAAGCGAGAGTTCCCAGGAACCCATTATAATCACCACCTTAAAAAAAAATTAACTGCAAATTTTCACTTCCCTATCCTTAAAATATCTCCATCAATCATCATTCATTAATTAGTTCATGTCTGGATGATATTTTACAAAGCTTTTAGAGAGGCATGGCAGTATTACAGCAAAAAAACCTATGCTCTGGAATCAGACTGAATAAGTTCAAGTCCCAGTAGTATCACTTACTAGCTGTGTGACTTTGACCAAACTGCTTGATCTCTTTGTACTGCAGATTCCTCACATGTAAAATAGAGAAAGTAATTCTCATTTCAAGGAGTTATTACAAAGATTGAATGAGATAAAATGCATGAGCTCTTTAAAATGTGCCTGATACACAGTGAGTGCTCTCTGTAGTAGCATTAGCTATTAATATTTTCCATACACATTATCTTATTTGATCTCCATAACAGCACTCGTGGAGGAAACAGGACAGAGTTAATCTTTGCAAGCAAAGATTCTAGAGGTTAAATGACTGATTCACATAGACAGTAAGTGTTAGACTGAAATAGTGTTCTTTCCTTTTACCTTTGGTTCATAAACTTTGTTGGATCATAAACCCTTCAAGAATATTTTTTTTTTCTGTTTTAGAGTCAGGGTCTCACTCTGCCACACAGGCAGATGTTGTGGCACAATCATAGTTCATTGCAGTCTTGAACTCCTGAACTCACACGATCCTCATTCTTCAGCTCTCAAAATAGCTGTGACTAATAGTCTGCATTACCATACCCAGCTTCTGTTTTGTTTTTGGTTTTTTTTTTTGGTAGAGAGTCTTGCTACATTGCCCAGGTTGGTGTCGAACTCCTCGCCTTAAGAAATTTTCCCTCTTCAGTCTCTCAAAGCACTGGGGTGACAAGTGTGAGTCACTATCAATTCTCAAATTCTCAAATTCTTTGAGAATTTTATAAAAGCTGTGAGCCCTTTCCTCTCTCTTCCGTTCCCCCAAAAATGCATATCGGTAAGCCACCCAAATGATTGCCTATAATCTTGAAGCCTTAAGAACAACATGAGCCGGGCTCGGTGGCTCAGCCTGTAATCCCGCGCCTTTGGGAGGCTGAGGTGAGTGGATTGCCTGAGCCCGCGGGTTCGAGACCCGCCTGGGCAGCGAGACCTCATCTCTACAATAAATCAAAAAATCAGCCGGGCATGGTAGTGCATGCCTGTAATTCCGGCTACTTGGAAGGCTGAGGCGGAAGGATCGCCGGAGCCCAGCAGGTCGAGGCGCGGTGGCCGGAAGCGGCCACTGCACTCCAGTTTGGGCAACTGAGTGAGACTCCAACTCAAAAAAAAAAAAAAAGAACAACATGAAGTCCATTCATGAACACTCTGTGGACCCTGCTTCAGAATTCCTTGTTCTTTTCAAGAATTTCAAAATTCCCTATTATCTTCCAAGAAAATCATTATTTTGGTTATTTCTTTCCCCAGTTTCAAAACTCCTGTGTGTCAATGATTCTCAGGCAATACGATAGTTGATACAGCTTGAGTTGTGGATCCCCTGACTCTCCTGCTCCAAGATTTAAAACAACAAGTTTATTCCATTTGTGTCTGAATTATTGACACCCATTACCTCAGTCTCTGCATTATTTCCCATTTGTTTCCTGGTTGTCTTATGCTTTTATAAACAAAAATGAGGGTAATGAGCCCCAGCTGGATTTTCACTCTTTCTTAACCTACACCAAAATTAGATTAAAGTGGCCTGAACAAAAGTCACAGAAATTCAAGCAACTATCAACCTTTTCTAGGTCCAATCAGTTCATCTCCCCGTCTCCCCCCGCCCCCGCAACTTGAAACTTAGAGGCTATGTTGCACGTGAACTTATTTTATCCAATATGACCTTATTTAACTCAAATCTTTATAATTTTTTGTTCTCTTATAACCACCATTTTCCTCCCCAAAACATCTATATCAGTCAGTACCATCCTTATGTTTAGGTAATTTCTATTTGCTGTTTCTTCAGATTTCTATGGGAATAGACCACAGGGGGAAGAAAAAAAGCATCCACCAGGAACTTGAGGAGAAAATCTTACTTATCTTGGTTACTCATGTTAATGAGTCATCTTCTTGGAAGACAGGCAGTTATGTGCATTTGCACAGCTGATGTCAGCTGAATTTTATGCAATCTCAGAGCACAGAAATAGCAAAAGTCTAACTCTGGAGTAATTGGAATTCAACCATAGTTGACCATAGTAACAAATCCTTAAAAATGAAAGTAAGATTATGTACTGAACCAGAACAGTGTAAGCTTTGCTTGGAAATCCAAACTTCCTAGGAAGATAAAAGTAGTTTGACAAACTGGAAATCAATTTGGTATTGATGCAGTTTGTCAACTTCTCAGTCTTCGTTAAAACTCTTTTCATTTTGATAACTTTACACCGTGATCCTAAAAACTGGAGAAGACAATATTTCCTTATTCATCTATTCCAAAAAAAGGTTATACTTTCTGAGTGAAAAGAATACCAACCTTTCTATGAATTTCTGAGTCATAGATTGATATATCCATGAATATTAAAAAGAACATTCCAAACTACTGTAAAATAAATAAGTCCCTCATTAGCTTCATTATTGGGCAAAAAAGAAAAAGAAAACATAAATAAACCCTTCAAATCAGTGCAAGATGTTCTCAAGAAAGAATAGAAAATAATTTAACCTGGGCATGGACTCATGCCTATAATTCCAGCATTTGGGGAGGTCAAGACAGGGAGACTGCTTGAGATTCTAAAAAAATAAAATAAAATAAATAAAAACTTAAAAATTAGCCAGGCATAGTGGTATGCCCCTATAGTCTCAGCTACTTGGGAGTCTGAGGCAGAGGGATCATTTGTATCACTGCTCTCTAGTCACAGGGACCTGGTTAAAAATAAAATAATTTAACAAGTAGGAAGAATACAGCTTCCAGGGATGCCAAACTACCCTTCTGCTTTGTTACTTTCGTTTCTGAGTTACTTCAAAAAGGAAAGAAGTTTACTCTGAAGGCAGCATGTCTAGCATGGAGCAGAATGACAAGGAAGGCAGTGTAGAACCTCATGGACGTTTCCCAGGCACTTCTACAATGATAGTTCTACAATATTCACACATCTCCCTGAGGGGTTCTCCAGATAAATGGAACCAACAGGAAATAAATATGAATACATTAGATAGATGATAGATAGATAGATAGATAGATAGATAGATAGATAGATAATCAGAGAGAGAGAGAAAGAGAGAGAGAGATATTTATTATGGAAATTGGTTCACATGATTGTGGAGGCCAAGAAATCCCATGATCTGCTGTCTGCCAGCTGCAGAACCAGGAAAGCCAGTGTTGTGATTCACAAGTCTAAGGGCTTGAAGACCAGAGGACCTGCTGATGTAAGTCCCAAATCAAGTCCAAATGTGTTAGAACCAAGGGTGCTAATGTCCATGGGTAGGAGAAGTTCAAACAAAGAGAACAAATTCACCCTTGCTGCTTTTTTCTTCTTTCAGGCCTTCAGCAGATTGGATGATGTCTACCAGCATTAGTGAGGGTGATCTTTTTACTCAGTCTACTAATTCAAATGCTAATTTCTTCTGGAAACATCCTTTCAGACACACAGAAATATTTTTTACCAGTTATCTAGGCCTCCCTTAGCCTAGGCAACCTGGCACATAAAATTAAGCCTCTTGAGTTGCATTTGGCCTCACAGTCATTGCTTCAACAGTTACTAAGCACCTACCAGAAGTAGATATTTTTTCTAGGCAAAAGGAACATAAAGATACATCCAGCAATTCTCCTATTACTATGTAGACATAACAAAGAATAATATACAGCATAATAAGTGCTGTAAGATGTATACCAGTTGCTAAGGTAGCCATTGTCTGATACCATAAAGCATATTAAGCCAGGAAAGTATCCCAAGGTCACAGCATTTATGCCACCAAGAACCCCCACACAGGGGGCCACCTCAGTCTGCATCCCCAAATTCAATTACATGTGCAGTTTTTAAGACCCTTTGAACTTCAGGTCCAAAAGGTCAATGGCATTCTAAAACTAGGCCCTAAAATATCAGACACAGAGAATCCCAAAATTAAACCCAATATCACCCTTAAAACTTTGTGAATAAGTAATTATAACTTATATTTACATAACACATTGTGGTTTTCAAAACATTTTTAGAAATACAAGGTCTGACAATTAAGTTCGCGGAATTGCCACAGGTGCTTACGTTGGCTGCACTGTACAAACAACTCGGTAAGATTTCATAACCTTAATATATTAGCGTCTCACAGTTCCATTTGTGTTAATGTGTGGCATTGTCTTGCTGAGTGGTGTCACTATTATTGTTGCATGTTTTTGTGTGCCTTTACGGGAATGTCAAAGCTTGAATTAGAGCAATGAACAAACATTACATTTTTTGTTAAACTTGGCAAGAGTAGAAGTGAAATCAGGGGCATTTTAGTCCAAGTTTATGGGGATAATGCCATGAAGAAAATGGCAGTGTACAAATGAATTAAATATCTTTCTAAGAGGGGAAAAAGTGTCACTGATAAAGAACGGTCAGGACAGTCAGTAACAAACAACACTGACTAAAACATTGCAAAAAATAATCGAATTCTGCATCAAAATCATCAGTTGACTGTGAGAAGCATAGTAGACCAAATAAACATCAATAGAGAAACAGTTAGGAAAATCTTAATGGAAAATCTTGGCATGAGAAAGGTGTGTGCAAAAATGGTCCTGAGGGAGCTCTTACATCATGACAATGCACCAGCTCACACAACACTGCCTATGAGAATGTTTTTAGCCAGTAGCTAAACAACTGTATTGGAACACTCTCCCTACTTATCTGATCAGGCCCCCAGTGACTTTTTTCTTTACCCAAAGATAAAGGAACTATTGAAAAGAAGACATTTTGATGACATTCAAAACACTAACTGAAATACAACAATAGTTCTGATGGTCATTCCAGAAAGAGTCCCAAAATTGCTTTGATGTGTGGACTAGTCACTGGCACCAGTGAATAGCTTCCCAAGGGAAGTATTTCTAAGGTGACTGTGGTGATATTCAGCAGTGAGGTATATAGCACTTTTTCTAGGATGAGTTCATGAACTTAATTGTCAGACCTCATATTAAGTCTTATGCCTTTTGTGATTTGTTAGAGAAAATACTTTATTACTCCCTTTTATATATTTTATTTTCTGCAATATATCATTCATTATATGACATCTTTATGTCTTATAATTACTCAACAGATGATGTATTAATGTATGCCAAATATATAAATATAGAGAGTATACAATGACTATATGTAAACAATAGTGTATGACACACTCATACCATGTTTGTGTTTTGATTGTTTAATATCTACCTATCTCATTAAAATTAAACTCCCAGAAGGATTTTCTATTTTTTACATTGTTACGTGCCCATGTTTAATGGGACAAAGGACACAATTGCATTCAGTACCCATTGTTTGAATGAATGTTTAATGAAGTTTACATTTGAGAAAACAAGAGTTGGGTGACATACACATGGTGAACCAGTTGTATATGGAAGAGACAAGAAAGAAAAGTCACCTGGCTCCTTTAAGTTTCCACCAGGTTTTCCCAGTAGAACTTAATGAGTTCTTAAGAGGAAAAAGATGTCTGAAGGTAAGAAAGATGTTTTTTCCTTCCCGATAACTGTCTGCCATACTCTATTCTCTCATTATACCCATCCTCTCCCCACCACCAGATTCATGAATCACAAAGGCCCATGGAACCACCTAGAAAAACATTATCAACCATGAACTTGGCCTACCATTCTGATCTTCCCAGCTTGTTATTCACCATGCTGCTTCTCTCTCCTTCATTGTAGTGAGCTGGTAGGATATATCTTTGGTTAAATACTATCTTATTTTTTAAAACAGAAAAATTTTTTAGAAAACTTTGGATTACTCTTACAAAAATATTAGAAACAGAGCCAGATATTTAATCTGACTCTATCTAACACGTTCTGCAGTAACTTGGTGTTGTTTTAACAAAAGAGTTTCCTTTTATTCTGACTGTATAGAAAGGTTACAATGTTTTATAAAATATGGGCTATTGGATGGAAGCAGTGCTAATATCAGTGGTGACAATTCTGAACAGAATCATTCAAGGCTTCATTTGAGCATATGAAAAACAGGTTGAGTTTTTATTTCCCAAGATATTTTTCTCCATGTTACCTGCTATGATGCTTGAATTGCTCATATTAATAAAACTTTGGATTTAGACATTGAAGACACTTAAAACACCAGTGGCCTTTTGTGGAGACAATCATAATAAAGCATTATAAGCAAAGAACCATTGGGTCAAATTAAAATATCAGAAAATATAATGGGCCAGTACTCTCTCACAGAATAGGATACAAAAGAGGAAGGTTTATGAGGAGCAATCACAAACGGTTCATATCTTTTTCTATTCTCAGTGCCACTGTTCTGGTTTGAGCTTTTATCATCTTTTATCTAGATTATTAATTAGCTCCCTGGCTCTAGTCTCTTCAAATTTGCAAACTTCTGATTTATCTTCCAACTGCCAACAGAGTGATGAATGTAAAACATAAATCTGATTGTGTCATTAGCATACTTAAAATTCATCTGTAGTTCCCCACCTGTATAGTTGAAATCTAAACTCCTTAGTATATAAACAAAATGACTGTCTCTTGCCTGCTTTTCAAGTTACATCTTCTCCTACTCTTCCATAGGTACCAAGATATTTCACTAACCATTTTCAAGTGAAACGGAGTGGCTTTCCACTATAGGCATTTCCAGTTTTTACAGCTCAGTTAACAACATTAATAATTTAAAGTGTGTTTTCGGCTGGGCATGGTGGCTCACACCTATAATCCCAGCACTTGGGGAGGCTGAGGTGAAAGGATTGCCTGAGCCCATGGGTTCGAGACCAGCCTGGGAAAGCATAGTGAGACCTCATCTCTACAATAAATCAAAAATTAGCCAGTGTGGTGGTACATGCTGATAATTCCAGCTACTTGGGAGGCTAGGGTGGAAGGATCACCTGAGCCCAGAAGGCCTAGGCGGCGGTGGCCATGAGCATGCCACTGCACTCCAGCCTGGGCAACAGAGTGAGACTCCAACTCAAAAAAAAAAAAAAAAAAGGTATTTTTCCCTTACAAAATTCCAGGCTCTATGCTAACTGCTTTAAATATCTAATTTCACTCTCTCCAAACCGATATGTACATCTTTGTAACACACCCATTTTTTGGCATAAGAAACTGAAGCTTGCAGTGGTTAAGTAACTTGTCCAAGTTGGTGGTAAGTGGTAGAGTTAATCCTCAAACTCAAGTCTGCTTGGGTTAAAAGCACAGGCTAACAACCATGAAGTCATGATTACTAAACACATAGAAGTATATTAAAAATGCCAGCTCAGTAGCTGCATTCTAGGTTCTGGAATAGAAACTCAAAACTGCCTTCATGGCTCTCAAAATTTGACTGAAAAAAGAGGTATTTTTCGAAATGTGGCATTCATGACATAAAGGATAATATATTTTTATATACTACTATACACCAAGTATTGAGTCTGTTCATGGTTCATTGTAGATAATAAATATATGTGAAGTAAAGACCAAATATTTGTGAAGACCAATTCTCAAAAAAAGTCACAGTTTACGCTTTCCTCTATATTCTTGAAATAGACCAAGTTAAGAAACACTGGCAGAGCATGAGGTGCCTAAATAATACATTAGATCCCCTTAGAATTGCTAATACAGAATGATGCTATGGGACATTATCAATGACCTGCTGAGGAGTTGGTAAAGATAATACATTGCATTTCACCGTGCTTTTCCTTTTTAGAAATTTTGGGGAAAATGGCTTTCTGGAATTAATTTGCTTTGTCTGATAAGTTATTATGCCTTAATTTTGAGTCATAATTTTAAATCATGGCAGCATTTTTTTTTCTCTTCTCACATTGTCTGCTTAATGCTTTAGAGTCAAATCTCTGATTTATCCTCAGCAAAAATATAGAAGTTCATTGTACATAAGTTAACCTAAATTTGACTTCATTTTAGTGGCCCAAATCTTAACTTCATTTTATAACTCTACCTTTGTTTTCCATTTACCTCATTTTTCTTAACTATATTCATGTTATACTTTGTGCCATTTATTCATTATTCAACAAATCTTAAATAGGTCCAGTTACATACCTAAAATGTCCCCATAGAGTTTATTTTTTTGTTGCTGTTCATTCATTCATTCAACACATAATTGTAGACCACATATTCTGTGTTAGTTAATATAGTTGTGAATAAAATAAACTAAATAACAAATCCCTGTTAAGGTTATATTCCAGTTAAAGGGGAAGACAACAAATAAGGTGAATAATTAACATACTGAGTGTGCTAGCTAGTAATAACTGCAAAGAATAAAAATTATTCTAAAATAGGGGCTAGGAAATTTTAGGTGGTGAAAGGACAAAGAGCATCGATGTTAGGACTCATCAGATAAGTAAGATTTGATTAAAGACTTGAGGCAAGTGTGACAGTGATCCATGAGAATGTCTGGTAAATGGAAATTCAGAGAGCTAGTTGGGGACAGAGTATGCAATGCCTTAATATTTTTTAAATGTTGACTTCTACTCTGAGGGGAATGAAAAGTCATTGGAAATTTTTTAGCAGAAACCTGATGTGTTTAACTCATGTTTTAACAAAAGCATTCTGGCTTCTCTGTTGAAAATAGACCTTAGGACATAAGAGCACAAGCAAGATGAGCTGTTAAGAGAAAATTGTATAATCTAGGCAAAGGATGATGGGAGCAGCGGACCAGAAAGAGAGCCATGGAGGTGAAGTCATCAATTTTTTTTTTTTTTGAGTTGGGTGTCTCACTCTGTCACCCAGGCTAGAGTGTAGTGGCATGATCATGGCTCACCACAGTATCTATTTCCTGGACTCAAGTGATCCTTCTGCTTCAGGCTCCTGAGTAGCTGGTACTACAGGTACATGCCACCATTCCCAGCTAATTTTTTTATATTTTGTAGAAAAGAGGATTTGTTATGTTACCTAGCCTAGTTTTGAACTCCTGGGCTCAAGCAATCCTCTCACCTTGGCCAACAAACTGCTGGGATTACAGGCATGGGCCACTGCGGCCAGCCCAAATTCTGGATACATTTTCAAGGTAAAGACTATATTATTTGCTAATGGATTGAATACTGGTTGTCACATAAAAAGAGGAATCAAGAAGAAGACAAGGTTTTTTTGGTATAAACAACTGGAAAAATGGAGTTGCCAACTAGGATGGGCAACTGTAAACAGAACAGATTGTATGGGGGAGTAGAGGTAACAAGAGTTCAATGTGAGTCACATTAAGCTTGCACACTTGCCCAAGTGATTATGTCAAATACTCAACTGAATCTACTTCAGAGGAGAGGTCCAGGATGGATGGATATATGACATAGGTAGAAAAAAGAAGAAAATAGATTTTTAAAAAAAGAGAGATGTCCCTGAACTGCCTTGAGGGCACTCAATGTTTAAGGTTTAAGAGAAGAG
Organism: Cephalopachus bancanus; assembly: GCA_027257055.1. Lineage (NCBI taxonomy): Eukaryota > Metazoa > Chordata > Mammalia > Primates > Tarsiidae > Cephalopachus > Cephalopachus bancanus. The sequence continues at coordinate 4,430,564 of JAPVLO010000045.1, forward strand.
AAAGAAGACTGAGGAGGGGAGCTAGAAAAATAGAAGCAAAACATGGAGCATGTGTTTCTTCAGCACCTAGAACAGTCCAAGCAATGGCAGGTCATAAAAGAGCACTTGTATAAGTCAAAAAATGAATGTATGCCTGCTGTCAAGAAAGATGAGGATTGATAAAGAGGCCATTTGATTTAGTAAGATGATGATTTATTGTTATATTTGATAAGTGTAGTTTCATTGAAGACACAGGAGCAAAATCCTGACTGGAGAGGAGAGAATGGAATACTTGCATTTGGAGACAATGAGTATAGGTAAATCTTTTGAGGACAAGAAATTGGAAAGGCATAGATAAAAGGGAGGACATAAATAGCTGGAAGGAAAAGATATTGTGTTTTATAGATAGAAGAAATAAGAGCAAGTTTGATCTATTAGAGAGGGAAAAAGTGGTGATGTACAAAGCATTGGAATCCAGTGTACAAGTGTGGGAGTTGGCTTTTGCTAGGAGCACAGAAAGAACCAACAGCGTAACCCTGGAGAAAAGAGTACTTGGAACTGACACAGGTAGGAGGATTATGCAAAATTGAGAGCTTGTGGAAGTTCCCTTCTGTCTGCCTCTATTTTCTCAGCAAAATAGTAAGGAAGGTCGTAAGTAGCAAGTGAGAATGTTCAAGAAAGACTGGGAACTTTGAGAAGAGTAAAGGTAAACAGTTGGTATAGAGATGGGGAGGATGAGTGGGACTGGGAAGTGCAATATACTTGCTGAGTAACATTAAGACTTCATTGACCTTAATGACAATGTATGTGAGGTGTTTTTCTCCAGCATAGTTCCATGATGCAGGTCCAGACACAGAGTAGACACACTTTGCATTCAATCTGGTTTAGGAACTAATCAAGGGAGGTGAAAAGAGAGTAAAAAAATGAATTGAAGTCCCAGTCAAAATATTATTGGCATTTCAAAGATGCTATTGTTCTTGCATCTTTGAAAGTACCTTTAAATAAATCTTATGTAGAAGTGGGCATAGCTTATAAAATTAATTAAACTAATACTCAGTGTACAAGACTCCTAGTTCAAGGAAGAGTCCTCATGTGTTCTTTCACCAACCTTTGTATTGTGTTTAAATAAAATTTGTCACATTCTGTTTGCCAAGATGTCTATTCCATTAGATTTTGAATACTTGAAGGAGTGAGTCATTTTCAATTTTTAAAATATCATTAAGCTAATACAATGCAAGAGCATGATTTGTTTACTTAATTAATATACCTACACATGCACTTTTGGATGGATGAATAAAATTCTATCTTTGCATATGACACAGTTGAAACCATGATAGTTCTTCTAAGTTCAAAATTGTCCTTTTTTACTCATGACTTGTGAGTGTTTGACAACAGAATCTCACTGTGGCCAATGAGTACAGTAATAAAATGACAATAATATTACTATTAATAATAGCATTGTTGCAAGAATGAAATGAGCTTAATATACACAAAGCCCTTAGATAAACAACCATTCTATAAGTGTTCAGTGAATGTTTACTCTTTGTATAAGTGGTATATCCTTTCCCTTCTCTCCCCTTTTCAGTCTGTGAAGACTTCCTTAATTTCTTCAGTATCCATGTATCACTAGAATAGTGTATACTCTAAATGGCTATTGGGTAAAGTATGGAGGGGAGACAGGAGTCTCACTAAATTATAAAGACTCCCTTGAAGCATGGATTGTGCTTTATTCAATGCTGAATTCCCTGGGCCTAGGACAGTCTGGCAGGCAGAATGTACTCTATATATGTTTGTTGAATTAAATTGAACACGACCAGGTACAGTGGCATATTTGGTGGAGAGCTGGGCTCCTCAGAGTAAGTAATGAAGGGTCTGGATTGGATGTCTCAAGGTGGAGAAAAAAAAAGAAAGAAAGGTAGAAAAGTAAGAAATTTAAACTATCATTATTTCACAACTTGACTTGACATGAACTGGGAGTTCTCCCCACCAACCCATCCCCTTGGTAATGTCCCTACTTTCTCAACCTGGCCATTTATAAGATAATTTTTCCAAGTTGTCAGGTTGAATCAAAATAAATATCCACATAGAATGAAGGAGAGACATTGAAATACTTTACCAATAACATGCCAAAATTCCATCCAGAGGGCGTTTGAGGGTAAATAAAATGGTCAGAATAGAAAATATCTTAACTCTCCACATAATTTTCTCTCTCCCTATTGTCTTCCTTCTTTTCCACAAAATATCTTAATTCCAAGTACAATACCACCCACTCCACTTTCTTCTTCTGACAAAGGTATCTTGGTGTAAGTACATCTCCCAAAAAAGACTCCATGACTTCAAATCTGTGATGTACCTTTCAACAAAAATGCTTAAGAAATCAATACACATAATAGCTACATTAAGAAAAACAAGAATTTTAGAGGAACAAAAACTATAACCCTTGAAGGAAACTATTCAAGATGAGGGAAGATGTAAGATGTCTAAAAAGTTTCTACTAACCATGCAAGTGAACAATCCAGGGGACACCTGTGGTTTACCAGGAAACTGGAAAGGTAGCTGCCACCAAAAATTTTCCTACCCAAGATACACTCATGATGCCAGGCCTTTGTCTGCATTTCCTCTCAAGGTTTATAGTGACAGCACTACAGTCACTTAGAGTAAATATTGCCATTCTTTTGAGCAAAATTCTAAAAGTGCATAAATAAATGTACACACTTTATCCATTTAGCAAGATTTCTCACACAGACGATGTAAGATGAAAGTCACTCTCCACTATGAATATTGCAAGACATCTGAGATTTATACAGTGGTATGAAGGTTAAACTATCTCTGGGGAAAAAAAGAAGCCCTGGTTTAAAAGATTTGCCAATGTCCTTGGTATAAATACTCCCGACTATGGCCAAGCATCTAACAAGATGTTGCTAAATGCAAAGATGCAAGCCAATACCAATCAATGCCAGCATACCACTGGTGCTAACCTGTAAACTAATTAATTTCTTCCTTCCCAGATTAGTACTGTTAGGTGTTGTTTAGTCTAATCACCCTACCCTACCCCTAATCAACTGCAAAGGAAAGGATATACATCACAAAGCATCCTATTCCCCCATCACCAGGTTATGTTTGGGACAGAAGAGGTCCTTTAAATAGAGTGTGTTTGCAAGTTTGAAAAAGGTAGTTGAATGCCCAGTCAGAAAAGAGAACAGCCCATGCCAGCTGCTGTCATTTCATTGCACATTCAGCTGCATACTGACACTAGCTGTAGCAGTGAAACAAGTAGCTGAGGAGTAGGTGCTGATTCTATCTTGGTTTCCACCGCCTCCTCGTTCCCATTGACCATACTGTTAAATCCAGAACTGTCACCCCACTGGTCTATCATTGGAAGAAGGAGGGGGTGTTTAAAGAGACCAGTAAAATTATTCCATTCCACCTCTTCACAGTTCTGCCTAGATTTGAGGTTATATAAAATTGACCAATAGGGCCAAGAAGAATTTAACTAATGAGATTCCGACATGCCATATTTTCAAGGAGGTATATTTACTTTTTTAAATATGATTTTCCTGCCACAACTAAGCATCAGTCTACTTTTGAAGGCATGCTACCAACACTTGCCATTTCATGGTTTCCTGGGCAAAGATTAACTAATATTGTCTCAATTGTGACAAGCTTTCTATTTGTGGTTGCAGACAGATGGACCCAGTTCTGTGTGTGCCTCCATTGCAACCATTCTGCTCTGAAATACTTTTAATTATGGAAGACAAAAATCTTGAGCAGGACTAGCCCAAGGGTCTATATTTCCACTTTACTTATACTCTTTAAGTAAATTTTATCAGGCATACGACTGGTAATTTAAGAAATCATGTTCCCTTTCTTTACTTTCTTTTGTTTTCCTGAACCTGGGTTAATCTATAAAAATTTGCTTCTCTTAATATTTCATACCTTAATGAACAGCTTGTGGCAAGCCCCAAGTCAGGATGTTAGATTTGCTCAGAAAATGAAGTTGCTTTTTAGTGTTCCGGAGGACTTCACGAGGCAATGTTTAATGCCTGTGGGCCACTCTTTGGAATGATTTGAGTTCTGGTGAGAAATATTCACAGAGAACAGGGGAGGTGAGAAACTTCTTTTCATTCTTAAGACAGCTATAGCATGAGCATACAGATAGTTTTTTGTGTTTTCATATATTTGCCACAATTATCTCAGCCTCTGTTTAAGGAGTCTTCATCATATTTTCTTTTTTTTTTTTAGTTGGAGTCTTACTCCATCGCCCAGGCTGGAGTGCAGTGGCACGTACCCAGCCACTGCAGCCTCAACCTGCTGGGCTCCAGCGATCCTTCCGCCTTAGCCTTCCAAGTAGCCAGAACTATAGGCATGTGCTACCACACTCGGCTAATTTTTGATTTATTGTAGAGACGAGGTCTCACCAAGTTGCCCAGGTGGGTCTCAAACCTGCAGGCTCAGGCAATCCATTCGCCTCGGCCTCCCAAAGTGCTGGGATTACAGGCTGAGCCACTGAGCCTGGCCTGTCTTCATCATATTTTATAAATACCTTATTTATTTGTCAGTTAACACATGTTTACTCTTCCCTTGCTAAAATGCACATGCCATGAGGTACTGGCCAGGTCTGTCTCCAGACAGTTTTATCTGCAGTGCCTAGAACAGAACCTACTACATACTAGGTGCCCATAAATATGTTGGTATTAGAATATCTCATTTTGGAGATATCTGTTTAGTTCCTCTATCCCTCTGTACTACTTGTCCTACATCAAGGTATTACTGCTGTAAATGAGTAACTATGATGTGTGAGACAGATGGTGAAGAATCCAGACTTAGAACTGGATCCTCCAATTCCAACAAGAAAGCAGACCTTGCTGCAGACTCTAGAAGAGAAATCTACTGTCCACTGAAGCGATCACCATCAGCAAGCTTCAATGCAGGGTGGCAAAGGACAGAGCCCACTTTCAGAGATACTTGGAGAAGAAGATAGAGAAGAGATCTAAGCAAGCAAGGAGTATCAGGGATGTATGGGAAATGAGTAGGTAGTTCCCATGACTCTGACTCCAATTATTAGAACTATGGAGCATGGCAAGGCTCAGAAGTGAGAAAGAAACCCAGTTATCAGATTTGATAGAAAAAGTCAGAGTCAGACTGGGAATCAGGAGATGAAGCTGATCTCAAGAGCATTTATATATAACTCTTTAAATCCCTTATTTGTAGGGTCAAAGCTGATCCTGAGCCTAGAGTGGGTCTTGACTGATGTGTGGAAGTCAACTGTCCCCCACAACAAAGTGTGAGACACAGTAGCTTATTACAATCCAAAACACCCCAAATAGAGCTACTGAAGGATAAGAATATATGCAAACACATGTGTGCACGCACACAATCATACACACACATATTTTCCTCCAAAATACTAAGTCAACTTTCTCACAGCAGCTTGACCCTACCCCTCTGACCACAGGTCTACTGTGATCACAGAAAGAATACTAAGACCATGTGAGAGCCCAGACAATAGATATTATGTGAATGCAAGAACTTAGGTCCCTTGAGTATCTGGTCCAGTGTTCTTTTCAAAACATGTTGCTGTTTGCCTTTTGTGATTTGGAGGTTTATACCAGGATTGTGGCATCAATTTTATCTATTATTAGGCAGCCTTGCCTGCAGGCACTGCAGTCTGGATTTGAAGAGATGATCCCAAGAGGGAAAGATCTCAAGAGCATGCAGTGATCACTTAACACTTACAAATTGGCTTCTGTTGAATTTAATTCATATTGTTTTGTTTTTCTTCATAGGAAAAAATGAAAACTAACAAAGCTTAGTAAGGGAACTAAGAACACAAGCGACTAAGATCTGGTTTCTTCATGACTCACCCTCACTAAGCACATACCACATGTTAAATAAAACCATATAAAACAAGGCTCTTTGTTTGAAATTGTCTCTAGTTCTCTGTCTGAAAATTCAAGACCTCAGGCAATCATAAAGGTCATCAATAGGCATGTCCGGAGCCAAGGAGACTCTCCCTAGTCATTCTCTACTCCTGCCCCCAGGAGAGAGTCACTGACTTGTAACCTGAGTCATAAAGTAGAACTGTAACGATATTCCTGCTTACTGTGCATCAGGGGTCCTGGAAAATAATTGGCTCTAATATCCCTGTCCAGAGTTGCCAAACTCTCCAGATAGAAAGCAAACTCCCCAACAGATCAAATATCATGTCTAAGCACCAGGAAATAGAGGTGTGCATGTGTACCCACACTTGAGGCAGAAGAATACTGCTTTCTAGGCACTTTATATCACAGCTCTTTGATTTGACATACGTCTTTGATAACAGTCCCATTCCTTATTCCATTAACAAATCATGTGTGTTGGTTATCTACCTTCCTTTCTCAATGACTTTTTTTAAAATTTAAGATATAATTTCTTGCCTTCATAGCAGACAAAACCTCAGCATTAATCATGGCCTCTGCTCCATCAGGATGTCCAGATTCAAACAGTATTATATTTTTTATTTTTTATTTATTTTATTTATTTATTTATTTTGAGTTGGATTCTCACTCTGTCGCCCAGACTGGAGTGCAGTGGCCGCTTCCGGCCACCGCAGCCTCGACGTGCTGGGCTCTCGCGATCCTTCCGCCTCAGCCTTCCGAGTAGCCGGAATTACAGGCATGCGCTACCACGCCCAGCTGATTTTTTGATTTATTGTAGAGATGAGGTCTCGCTGCCCAGATGGGTCTCGAACCCGCGGGCTGGGCAATCCACTCACCTCAGCCTCCCAAAGGCGCGGGAAGTATCATTTTTATATTAAGAACTTTATACTTTACAAAGGAATTCCCTGAATACTATTTTACTTGCCCCTAACAATAGCTCTAGATGAGACGTTCCATGCCCATTTGAGACTCCTGGCGGTAGTGACAATTGAGGTGCTATCTAGATGACAAGAAGGAGGCAGCCATGCAAAGATCTGGCAAGGTGAGTCCCAAGGTGGGGTGAGGGGCAGGGGAGCAGCAATTTCAAAAGCCTAAAACAGGAGCTAGCAATGGAGGCCAGTGTGGTTGGGATATAGTGAATAAGAAGGAGAAGAGACAAGGAGGGTGCCAGGGATTAAAACAATGAGCTAGACAGGGTCCAGGCCACAGGGGCCTTGCATCCCTAGTTAGGAACTACAGTTAGTCTAGTTGCAATGAGAAACTTTTAGAACATTTTAACCAGATGAGCAACATAAAAACAATAAAGTATAGCATTTAAGAACTCAAGGAACAGAGCTAGGCTGCCCCATTCAGATCTTGCTTCTGTCAATTATTAGCAATATATTCTTGGACAAGTTTCTCATCTTTCTTGTGCCTCAATTTCCTCAACTATAAAACAAAAACAGGTATAACATCTATCTCAAATGTTTTAAAGTAACACATTTATATAGAGAACTCAAAACATGATGTGGTAAATATTTTGCACTCAGTAAATGTTAATTATCATTATTATGTTGAGAGAAATAATTCTGACAGCTCTGTGAGGATGGACTGTGACAAGCAAGAGTAGAGGCAGAGAGCATACCTATTCAACAAAGTACTGGATGTCCAAAGGCAATCCAGCAAGAGAAAGAAATAAAAGGTATTCAATTTGGCAAGGAGGAATACAAATTCTCTCTGTTCACTGATGATATCATTGTATACCTAGAAAACCCTAAAGTCACCTCCAAGAAACATCTAGACCTGATAAACAACTTTAATAAAGTCTCAGACTACAAATTAAGGTACCCAAACCAGTAGCATTTCTATATACGAATAATGCTCAAGCTAAGAACCAAATCAAGAGCTTAATCACATTTAACAACAGCCAAAAAATAAATAAATAAATAAATAAAGTATCTTTAGAATACGCCTAGCCAGGGAAGTAAAATATCTCTACAAGTGGAACTATGAAACACTGATGAAAGAAAATGTAGATGAAACAAACAAATGGAAAAATATCTCATGCTCATGGATTGGATTGCTAAAATTATCATACTGCCCAAAACAATCTACAAATTCAAAGTGAACCCTATTAAAATATCATTTTTTCACAGAACTGGAAAAAACCCTAAAGTTTATAGTACACCAATAATGAAACCAAATACCCAAAGCAATCCTAAGTGAAAAAAGAACAAACGTGAAGACATCATACTACCTGACTTCAAATTATGCTATAAGGCTATAGTGACTAAAACAGCATGGTACTGGTACAGGAATAGACAGACAGATTAATGAAACAGAATATAGAACCCAGAAATAAAACCACATACTGACAACTAACTGATCTTCGACAAAGTTGACAAAGATAAATAGGACAACCTATTCAATAAATGATGCGGGGTTATGCGAAAGAATGAAATTGGACCCCCTACCACTCACCATATACAAAAATTAATTCAAAATAAATTAAACACTTAAATGTAAGTCTTGAAAGTATAAAAATTCTAGAAGAAAACGTATGGACATCAGCATAGGCAAAGAATTTTATGATGAAGACCACAAAAGCAAATGCAATAAAAACAAAAATAGACAAATGGGACTTAATTAAATTAAAATCTTTTGCAAAGAAAAAAAAATTAACAGAGTGAACAGAAAACCTACTGAATGGGAGAAAATATTTGTAAATTATGCCTCAAACAAAAGACTAATATCCACAATCTACATGGAACTCAACTCAACACTCAACACATACACACAAACACACACACACAACCCCATCAAAAAGTGAGCAAGTGACATTAATAGACACTTCTCAAAAGAAAACACATAAGCAGTCAACAGACTTTAAAAAAATGTTCAACATCACTGATCATAAGAGAAATGAAAATTAAAACGACAATGAGATATATCATATACCGATCAGAATGGCAATTATTAAAAAGTCAAAGAACAATGACTGTTAGCAAGATTGTAAAGAAAAGTGGATGCACATACACTGCTGGTGAGATTGCGAACAAGTTCAGCCTCTATGGAAAACAATATGGAGATTTCTCAAAGAACTAAAAACTGAAATACTGTCTGACCTAGCAATTCCACTACTAAGGATCTATGCAAAATAAAAGAAATCATTATATAAGAAAAATACCTATACTCGTATACTCGTTGCAGCAACGTTCACAATAGTAAATCCATGGAACCCACCTAATTGCCCACCAGTGACTGACTGGATGAAGAAAATATGATATAAAGGACAAAATTCTGAACTTCACAGCAACTTGAATGGATTTAGAGTCTATAACACTCAGTGATCCATCACAGAAACAAAGAACTGAGTACCACATATTCTCACTCATAAGTGGATCCTGAACATTAATCATAATACTATAAGAAAGGGATTGATAATAGTAGGACACTGCCAGGGGAGGGGAGAGGTACATAACATCAATAAGGGTAGCTGATCTCAAACCAGGCGAAGTGGGGACCAAAGAGAAGCCCAAACTTTACCTGTATGATGACCACTTATCTACCTAATCCTGAATTATAACCCCCTCTTTAAAATAAAAAAATTAAAGATAACACTGCATATGTACACCATGGAATACTACATAGCCATAAAAAGAACAAAACCATGTCCTTTGCAGCAGCATAGATGGAACTGAAGAATATCATCCTAAATTGAACTAACTCAGAAGCAAAAATCCAAATACCTCATGTTCTCAATTATATGTGGAAGTTAAATGGCCACAAGGAAGGAAAGAATAGACACTGGGGACACAAAAAAGAGAGGAGGTGTGGAAATTAGAGTTCAGAAGTTACTTATCAGGTACAGTGTTCACTGTCTGGGGAATGGGCCACCTGAAGCCCAATCCTCAACAGTACTCAATATGTCCATGTGACAAACATGCATTTGTTTTCCCAAAATCTAAAATAAATAAATAAGAGAGAGGTAGAGAAGCCAGTTAGGTGGCTGTGGCCATATCTAAATGATGGAGGCTTAGATTAGGGTCAAAGTAGTGGACATGAGTAGTTGAACTTAAAATTTAGTTTGAATGATCTGCCAACAGGACTTACTAACAGAGAAAAAGTATGGTGTGAGGGAGAGTCCAATGACTACCATACTGTTACTGCTTTTCCTGAGAACAATATGAATTGTGCTCTGAAGCCTGGGAGCCGATGTAGACAGGAAATCAGTGACTCTGCTAGTTGGATATTTCTATTCAATATCCAAATGGGATGAATATACAAACCCAGGAAACAGGTGAAAATATGGGTTTGTAAAGCTACAGATCCAATGGGAAGAGCTAAGCAGAGGGTATCAACAGAGGAAAGAAGATGGTCAAGGACTGAGTCCTGAGAATCTCTAGCATTAAGAGATATGACTGAGGGGAAGGACAAATAAGAAAGGAGCCTGAAAAAAAGGGGGTAGGTAAGATAGAAGGAACTCCAGAAGCATGTCCCAAAACCCTAGAGAAATCATCTCCAAAACTATAAAGCATACGTGTTGGAGAGGTGAGTAAGGATATTGCTAAATATAGAAAACTGCTAGCTACAATAGTAAGAAAGTGGTAGGTCTCAATGAACTTGGACAAATGGTGAGATAGAATTACATGAGTCTTTAAGTGACGGGGATACTTTCTGAGAAATGTGTCGTTAGGTGATTTCTTTGTGTGAACACCATAGAGTGAATTTATACAAACCTAGATGGTGTAGCCTACTACACATCTTGGCTGCATGGTATAGCTTTTGCTCCCAGGCTCCAAATCTGTACAACATGTGACTGTACTGAATACTATAGGCAACTGTAACACAATGATAACTATTTGTGTATTTAAATATTTCTAAACATAGAAAAAGGTACAGTAAAAATACAGTATTATAATCTTATGGGACCACATCATATACGTTGTCCATCATTGGTAAAAATGTCATGCGACAAATGAATATAATTGAGTAAGGGAATTCAAAGAACAAGAGAGCTGACTGACTGAAACAGACTTTTTAAAGTGAAATAATTGTTGATGTTGGTGTAGGATTTAACCATGTGAAGAAAACTGCTGTTAGAGCTGAGACTATCCAGCTGAGACCCAAAGAACTAAGGCTTAGGAAGAGGAAATGATGTGTCTAAGGGAGAAAGTTTAGCAATGGCAGCATTTACTGGAATCTTGTGTTCTTTACACAAAGGAGCTGCCACCCTAAATACTGACGAGAATGGAGGTGGTATGTTATTAGATGAAATGCTGAGAGTGTGACCTATTTTGATCATGTTTCAACTATGCCATACAACTTGTATACTCGTTAAAAAGTATCCTTTTATCTTGAGGAAAATGGAAGGAAATATTTCAAAAGAAGAAAAAGCTAAATATCCAAAGCTGTACATTGCATCATTGCCTATAACAGAGAAAATGGAAATGAGATGCAATGGAAAATCATTCTGCATTGTGGTATACTGGAAGACACCTTCAAAGAGCAGCTGATGCACCCACAAAATCTAGAAAGTCATCCCCCACTTGTTCAAAGCACAAAACACACATTCTGTGACTAAAGATTTCTAGGATAGAAACATCTTATAAAAAAGAACAAAGACAGCGTGTTCAAACCTCTTTTAATTTGAAATAGGAAATGATATTTTTCAGAAAGTTTAATTTTGGTCTCAGTAATATCTTTTAATAATCAGAAACAGCATAATTATAATCAAAGTGTGCTTATATTTTACTTTTGGAAAAAGGGAATTATTTTCTCCTGAGTTTTTTTAAAGGGATTAAATGAGATACGCTTGTAATTAATTTTAAAATTGTCTTTATTTCCAGCTCTATCTTTAAATATATTCTGGTGAAATATATATTTTTGAAAAGTAAATTATCATGTAAATAGAATTTTATAATCTCTCTAAAGCAAAAAAAAAACCCACAAAAGATAGAATTTTTAAGCCTATAATATAAATTGTTTTTACAGTTTTAGTAATTTGTTTAGAAGTAATTTCCACAAAAACTTACAAAGGTATCTTGCTTTAATTTTGGTTCAAGATTTTCTTTAAAAGATTTTCTAGCCGGGCTCAGTGGCTCAACCTGTAATCCCGCGCCTTTGGGAGGCTGAGGTGAGTGGATTGCCTGAGCCCGCGGGTTCGAGACCCGCCTGGGCAACTTGGTGAGCCCTCATCTCTACAATAAATCAAAAAATTAGCCGGGTGTGGTAGCGCGCACCTGTAGTTCCAGCTACTTAGAAGGCTGAGGCGGAAGGATCGCCGGAGCCCAGCAGGTCGAAGCTGCGGTGGCCGGGAGCGGCCACTGCACTCCAGTCTGGGCGACAGAGTGAGACTCCAACTCAAAAAAAAAAAAAAAAGATTTTCTTTTCCCCTCTTGGAAGTAAAACATTAAAAAATGTATGTGTGTGAATGTTGAGGGAGAGGAAGAGTTGCAACATTGCATGATGCCCTGGCCAACTGAACATTTGGACAGAAACAAATGGCTTAACATAGCAACGTTTCCACTTAGAAAACCTCAAAGTACCAAGGAAATGGAAGGACATCACTGGCCTAATCAATGCTGGTTTTTCATATGTTTCCAGCTCTTCAATTGCTCTTCTTCTGTACTACTTTCTTTTTCCAATTTTATGGTAACTTGGGATGGATATATCATCACACCAGTATCAGACTGCAAATTCTTCAAGGACTAGATCTGTTCTTCTGTATCACCCACAGAAATGATAATTCTTCAAGAAATCTAAATATTCATTAAATGTTGGTTGTTTTAATAAATGTCTAAATGAATTCCTAAACTTGTAGCATATAGTGCATGCATTCTATGACTACTCTTTGTTAGGAGATCTGATTTATAAAATAAAAAAATCAGATTAAAAACACTATATGAACTGTATATGCTTACCTATAGATTTATAGGAACATTTTGACTCTAACTTGCTAAGGTTTTTGTTCTGTTTTGTTTGTAGTTTTTAATCCAGATACTTATTTTTTTAATTTTTAATGTTAAAGATGTGGGGAACAATTCAGGGCTAAGTATACATGTATTCCTTATGCAGGTACCCTTGTTGATGAGGTGTGGCCCCCAACCCCGGCAGAATCCCACTACTGCCAATCCCACTCCTCCCCTCACCTTGGCAATTTCCCACTACTGACAATCCTTTTCTTATAGCAGTATGATAATTGTTCAAGGTCTGCTTATGAGTGAGAACATGTGGTACTCAGTTCTTTGTTTCTGTGATAGATCACTCAGTATTATAACCTAAGTTCATCCAAGTTGCTGTGAAGTTCATAATTTTGTCCTTCTTTATGGCTACATAATAGTCCATTGTGTATATGTACCACTTTTTAAAAATTCAGTCCTCTTTCAATGGGTAGCACGGTTGGTTCCTTGTTTTTGCTATTGTGAACAATGCTGTAATAAACATGCATGTGCAGGTATCTATTTCATAGAGTGATTTGAGTTCCTCTGGTGTATTCCCAGTAGGGGGATCGCAGAGTTATATGGAAGGTCAATTTTTAGACCTTTTAGGAATCACCAAACTGTTTTCCACAGATGTTGTATTAGTTTACACTTCCACCGACAGTGTAGAAGTGTTCCCTTTTCCCTGCATCCTCTCCAGCATCTGTTGTTTTTCGTGTTATTGATGATGACTGGAGTTGGGTGGTATCTCAGTGCGGTTTTAATTTGCATTTTTTTGATGACTAGTGAGGCCGAGCATTTTTTCATGTATCCATTGACTGGCTTGTATGTCTTATTTTGAGAAGTGTCTATTCATATCTTTTGCCCACTTTGTAATGGAACTGCTTTTTTTTTTCTTTTTGGCACATTCAAGTTCCTTGTAGATACTACATGTTAGGCCTTTGTCAAATATACAGTCGGCAAATATTTTTTCCCAGTTCATAGGCTGTCTCTCTGCTCTCTTGATGATTTCTTTGGCTTTGCAGAAGCTTTTGAGTTTGATGAGGTTCTACTTTTCTATCTTATCTCTTATAGCCAGGGCACTTGCGGTTTTGATCAGGAATTGGTTGCCAGTTCCAACTTTCATAAGGTTGACTCCTGTATTTTCTAAGGTTCTTGTAGTTTGAGGTTTTAAGTTTATGGCTTTGATCCATTTAGAGTTGACTTTTGTAAATGGTAATAGGTAGGGGTCTTGTTTTAATCTTCTGCATGTGGTCAGTCAGTTTTCCCAGAACCACTTACTTAATAGATTTTCCTCTCTCCAGTGGTTGATGGTGGAGGCTTTGTCAAAGACGAGTTGGTTGAGAAATTGAGGCTTTGCTTCTGGAATCTCTGTCCTGTTCCATTGGTCTATATGTCTGTTCTTGTACCAGTACCAGGCTGTTTTGATTATTGTGGCTTTATAATAAAGTTTAAAGTCTGGGAGTGTAATACCTCCCACTTTGTTTTATTTGCTGAGGATTGTTTTGGTATTTGTGGTCATTTATGTTTCCATATGAATTCCTGTATTGTCATTCCCAGATCTAAGAAGAATGATGCTGGTAATTTAATGAGTATTACATTAAATCTTTAGATTGTCTTGGTTTTAAAATTAAAGTCTTTTTTAATCTTATAAATGGATCAACATTAAGCCTATTGCTCCAGAAAATATAATATTAATGAAGACTGTTAGTGGTCTACCAAATTCATTCTCCCCAGCATACTTATATTTCTCAATATCCATTGTAGTTGAGTATGGCAATGCAAACAAGTTCTCTGAAATGGAATGCCAGGTGAGGTAGTGTGTCTCTTCAGGATCTAGCCCATAAAAACCCTCCCAGGAATGTCCTCTTTCCTGCACTCCATTTCAGCCAACAGGGATGGTGACACCAAAAGCATCAATAGATGCAGATGGCACTACCACTTTCACCTTGGGTCCCTGAAATATTGTGTGGGGCAGAATCCTCTTTATTGACTTGTAACATCCATCTTGGACTATTTTGTAATAGAAAAATAAACTTCTATTTAGTTTGAGCCATTACATTTGAGTCAATTTGTAATAACACTTTCGTCTATGCTAATTAAAATAGCAGTTATTGAGTGCCTCCTCTCTGCTAGGCAGTGTGTTAGAGAGGCATTCTCACTCAAGTTCTAGGGTATTATTAAATATTATAGTTTTGGTCTATTATTCATTTAATTCAAATGTATCAGGCATCACTAAGAATTTTATGTTCATTTTCTTATTTATTCTCCCCAAAACCTTATCAGGTAGGTACTGCTATTTTTCCCATATTATAGATAAGAAAACTAAGGCTTGGAGAAATTAAGCTAATCAGTATTGGACAGGAACCAAACATACATGAAGCAAAGTCCATGGGACCAATCACTAAAGCTATGCTGTATTGGATTAATACTATAGTACTATATAAGGGACATCTCCAAATGTAATTGGTACATCAAGTACATCGAGGTACCTTTGTGCTAGACTCTGATTTGTGTCCTTGTGTGAATTCTAATAGGTATGTTGCAATGTAACAGAAAATGATCAAGAGTTCTGTCTAGGACAAATCATTGACCTCCATCAGAACACATTCATAATCACTTGTATGCTGTGAACCCCATCAATCAATAGACCCTATGTCTTATTCTATACAAATCGGTATATTGGTTGTAGGAGTTGGGGAATACAAAACAGGTCAATGGTACAGATACTGACCTCAAAGGGAGACAACACAGAGCAGGCACCTACATAAAGCAAGTAATCAGTGGTAAGTGATTTTAGAGATTAAATAATGTGGAACTATGTCAGGGTTTGACATTTCCAAGTATGATCTCTATTGTGCAAGGAATTTTTATAAGTAGTAATGCCCTCAGCAAATAGGGAATGATCTGAGTATAAATCCATTGGACACAAGAGCCTTGAATGGAACACTAACTGTTGTCTGTATTTGAATTTCCCTGTATAACACTCTTGGGATGCTGTAAAGCACAATATTTTAAATTTCTGGACTTGGTAAAATCAATGCCTCCATCAGTGGCTCTGTCTGATATACAGAAACACTTTTAAGTAATTTCTTTAATTCACACTTTTAAAGCGACTTATGATATCATATCAAACATTTTGTACTGAGAGCCTACTAACTTGGTAATTGCATTTGTTGACAAGTTATATGTACAACATTGCTATAAAAAATTATGTGTATGTGTGTGTTGAGATCAATGGATAAAAGTATTTGCATCCATAAACCACAACAAAACTATCATCATATTAATTAATACAATTGGAAATATATAAAACTAGTAAGAGGCTATCAAGAAAGCAAAATAAAATAGCTTGATGCATATTTGAAACATCAAAAAAAACTTAGATTGAAGTTTCTCTATTTTTAATTAAGGCAGATGCTTATTTTCCTATAATATAAATTTTATTACCAACATTGAAGCACATAATATAAACAGCTTTCAAATAGCAGAGTGCCCTTGAAACTCAAATTCTCATATCTGGATTTATATTTGTTAGGCTTGAGATTTTGCCTTTTGCAGCATCAGCTTTTGGCTCAGACTTGCCCATTGAATATGGTCTTCTGATGAGTCTCCTGCCCCCTTAAGAAGTAGAATTTCCCTAGGAAGAATTTATTGGCCAGCTATGCATCATTTTTGTGTGGATACTGTAGAATACAGTAGTATCCTGCTATAACCTCCTTTATTTTTTCCAAAACTTTTATGTTTTTATCAGCCTCACAGGCTGATAAAACTGCCAAACAATGTAGAAACTCGGTCTCCCGAGGAAACAGACAAGAAAGGCAGAGGATGTTAGTTTCTTTACCCTCAGCTGGGTGTCCTTAACCACAAGCTTATCACTTCTTTTTGTCCTACAGAATTTTTCACCACAATTGTTAGATCCTAGAATATTTATTGGACCATAGTTTTGGGGGGATTTGTTTTTGTTTTTGTGTTGAGTAAAGGAGTCTCACTCTGTCGCCCAGACTGGAGTGCAGGGGTCACTCCCGGCCACCGCAGCCTCGACCTGCTGGGCTCCAGCGATCCTTCCGCCTCAGCCTTCCAAGTAGCTGAAACTACAGGCGCGTGCTACCACACCCGGCTAATTTTTTATTTATTGTAGAGATGAGGTCTCGCCACGTTGCCCAGGCGGGTCTCGAACCCTTGGGCTCAGGCAATCCACTCACCTCAGCCTCCCAAAACGCGGGATTACAGGCTGAGCCACCGAGCCCGGCTGGACCCTAGTTTTTAATCGGTGCTACTACTATGTCTTAGCATGCATATAGCCACTTTCCACTTCCTCTCTTACATATGTGGTTTTGTTTTTATGTGGTAAATTGGTCTAGGCAAGATCTACCTTCTTGAGTGAGACTTAGCATGCATTATTTGGTTGGCGTATCTGTTCAAGCCTCAGAAAAACAGCTCCAAGACAAAATTAAAAGTGCAAAAGATTTATTGGGGGTAACACCTATGAAAGATAAAGGGGAGTAGACAAAGCCTTCAGGACAGCAATGAAGGTCTGGTATCGGATTAGAGAGAAGGTAAAGAACGAATAGTAGGAAAAGCCTTAAACCATGATGTAGCTCTCAAGATAGCAAAATGGGATACCAGTGCAAAGGTTGTCTGTAGGGGAGTCTAGAATTAGGCAGAATAGTCTGGTCAGGCAATATATGTTGAGAGGTTGAATGCTAAGAGGTATGGGTGGGGAACTGACAGCTTCTGTGAACATGTTTGTGTAAGTGTGCTCAAAGTCAAGCACAACCATATCTGTTTTATGCAAGTTTACCTTGGTCTGTTGGTCCCAAATTTTCCATTTTGAGACTAGGGAGGTGAAGAACAGATGATAAGTCCTCATATAAGCCTCAGGCTTCAAGTCAGTCTTTTTCCTGAGTTCCAGCATGAGTTAAGAGATTTATGCCCAACTATGACTAAAGTTGCTTTATGTGCTTCTAGATTCCTTATTTGTAATACCTCTGAAGCCCCACAAAAAGGAGGTATGACTAGCAAGACATGTATCACAATGTTAAGAAAACTCCACCTTTTTTCTTTATAATCATCTGACAACTGATAATAAGAGGAACATACCTATATGACAGGACTTGCCTATGTGATGAATAGAAAGGGTTGCCTCTGGAATGCAAAAATGGCAGGCAGTAGTGTTAAAGTATGGGTTAAGTGGTGCCCACTCCCTTATCTATGAACACCAGAGCCATAAATAGTCATGGGCACTCAGATGTGGAGATTCCAACAATACCCAGCACATTTTGGAATAGTTTTGGTGGGTGAATTTCCCTACTTGTGACAAATTCACCACCGCATTTATCTGGCTGAACTTTCAACCCAGACAATAGCACAACGCTATCCTTAATGTATGGTCTCATGCTGCTTGGGGTATGAAGAGTACCACTGCTATTGAGCACATTCCCAAAACACCAGGCCAGATAACACAAGACTGAAGAACATGGACTTGAAGTCAGACAAACCTGAGTTCAAGCCCCAAATTCCCTGCCTACTTAATGTAGGATCTGGCGTACCTCATCTAACTAAGCATGAGATGATTAAGAGGATGAAATGAGATAATGCATGCAAAGCAAACTGCCACAATACCTGGTGCAATTAGTATTTAGTGAATGAGTCACATTTTTTCAAGTAACATTAGTGCAGTCACCTTCTAAGAGCTAAAAAGGGCCTTTGTTTTGTTTGTAATGTTCTTTGGAGTTGGAGCCAATTCAAAGAAGTGATTGATCTGGCTGACAGTCGGCCTCATCTCTCATCACACTGACCCTGCATACTGCACCTGCTTGCGAGCTGGAAGCTGCTCTGGATCTGCACCCCCTGGTTCCACGCTGAGAGAGAGCTGCTGCTTTCCATCTCATGAGGAAGGAGATATGCTCTGGGCTCTGTTGACAGAAGATTCTTTATGTACATAAAAGAAGTTCTTATTTATCCAACAGAAATATTATCCTCTGGAGGTTAAAAAGGGCCACAATCTCGTCATCAGGTTTAGGAAATGAAAATACATTTTAATACTATTTGACAACCTGCTGGGGAAAGAACTGCTGCTGTGTGCCATTACTAATCATCAGGAAATAAGTTTGGGATAACATTTTGAATTTTTCTGTGCCCCTACTCAGCTATTAAGATGCTTAACTGAAAACTGACTACGTACATGCCACCTCCTGGATTCTGAAGATGCATTGCTTTGAACACCTCACCTCATTTATAGATCCTTGTAGTTTCCTACATTCAGTTTCTATCACAAATTCCCAGAAATTGAGGCTCTCAAAATATAAATGTAAATGCCCATCTAAGCAAGATGCCTTAGTTGACTTTTTTGTGTCATATACATTTGGGTATGAGTACTAGAGAGAGCCCCCAGCTGTATGATTTGTGAGGCACTGAGAACACTAGCATTTAATTATCCTATAAGGAATGCTAGAGTTTTGTTAAGAACAAAGTGAGTCTCTATTTTAATAGTATACAGTAATATCTGCAGCTTCAACAGAGCTAACAGAGTAAAGAAATACAGTGTTGTTTTGATAAGATCTTAGGGTATTGCCAATGTCCAAATTATCTGGATAAATAGAAAACATGTTTACTGAATATTCACTTAGAAAATACTGTGTAAAATGTTATAGATGATTTTTTAAGTACAATAAAATCACTTTCTTCAAAAAGTTTATGATCTAATAGAATAAAAAGATTAAATATACTGAACATTAAAGAGCACACCATAGTAGATGACTAAGTACCAGTTGGAATACCTACAAGCATTCTTGATGATTAAAAGCAAGAATCTCAAGATTGTTAAGGCAGGGAGGATCTCCTCATGGGAACCTTGTGCCCTCAACTTTCCTTTCCTTTTGGGATTTATTGCCATGACCCTTGTCCCAGTCTTATTGACCTCACTGGGAAGGCAAAAAAGGATCAAAGTTGGGGGTTTAAGTGAGGTATAATCCAACAAAAGTCAAACTGAGATAAGGAAAATCATAATTTCCTTTATGACTCATGGCAAATCTGAAATGAGGTGAAAATTAAACTAGACTGAAAAGATAGGAGGAAAAAAGGGAAGTGATTTGTAATTTGATCATCTGATCTGCCAGGCATATTTCATATACTTTTGGATAGAGCCCCCATAGAGCAATCTCTTTATCTAGATTCCTATATGACTCCCCAGCTACCTTCCTCTTCTCATTCAAAAGATCGTTTGGACACGTCAACATCCAGATCTCCGAGAGGCAGGAGTTACTTTTCCAGCCTAAGCTCCAGGTTTCCTGCGTTCTGGTTTCCTATCTGAGGGTCTAGCCTTCCCAATAGATTGGCATGATGTCTAACCCATCGAGGATGGCCCCTAACATCATTTCTATGTCACTACCAGTACTATTACTTATATTACTACTACTGATGAAAATAATAGTTACCACTATTTATTGAGTGCCAGGTACTGTGGCAAGCTTATTACATAAACTAGTTTATTTGGGGATAATACTGGTTTCGAGAGTTTAGTTTACTGG
This sequence comes from Cephalopachus bancanus, assembly GCA_027257055.1. NCBI lineage: Eukaryota > Metazoa > Chordata > Mammalia > Primates > Tarsiidae > Cephalopachus > Cephalopachus bancanus. The sequence goes on from JAPVLO010000045.1 coordinate 4,450,913, forward strand.
CCCAAGGCCAGAAAGTATGAGAGCTGAAATTTTCTTCTAGGTCTTCCTGATTCCACATCTAATGCTCCTAACCATTATAGCATACTATGCCTGAGACCCTACGCTATAACTTGATGATGATTATATCAATCCCTCTCCATTCAGGAACACAGACATACATGAGATGACTTGGGCTGGGGGCTGATTTCATTACAGAGCAAAGACAATAATTATGCTGTAGCAACAGTAATTGCTACCTAAATGCCATGTTTTTCTTTATCCTGGATGATGGGGTGCCACCTTTGATTAAGGTAGCTGATGGTCTGTTGATGCACCCAGACATTTTCAAGTAAGTACACCTGAGCCGGGTGAAATTCAGACATTAGGGAAGACAAGTTCTTATCAACTCCTTGTTATTCACGATTTTCTTATAAGGAGGTATAATTATTTTCAAGCTCAAATTCTGACATCAAACTTTGGTTTTCGATGACCCTCATTAAAGTTCTCTGATTGTAGGTTTGTTAAACTGCCTCGGTCCTCTCAGTCATTCCTGGCTTGCTGCCACATAACCTGCCATTATCACCCCTGGGATTTAAACAGTACCTCTTTAGACACACCAAAAAATGAGAAACCTTCATATTTATAAATGAAAGATATAATTGGCACCTCTCACAGTAACAGTCAGTTTATATTTTTACAAATACAGAGATTGTCTCACCAAACTATCCAAATAGCAGGTTGGCTATTTTAACTCAGCTTCAACAAACATTACATCAGAATCATGGGCCACGCACTGTACTGGGTGCCAGGGATAGAAAAATAAATAACCTTTATGCCCAAGCATTGTCTGACTAATGACAGAGCCCATGATGACAGAGCAGCCTCAGTGAGAGAAGGCATGAGAGCTACTCCATGAGCACCAGGAAGTAGCTTTTACAGCGACTTGCAGGATCAAAGCTGCTTGCTCTGTGTGATAGTAGAGATCTCAGCAGCTACACTTTCCCACAGCGCACTGTATTCACCAACAGCTAGAACGATGACAAAGAATCAGAACTGGTCTCAAAATGAAAGATGCTATAATGTTGTATTTCACACATGCATACATGATGATCGTCATTTTCTATGTTGCTTCATGGTTGTCCCTGTACAGGCTAACAGTATGTTTTGGCAAAATGTGGATCTCTCCAGGAATAAATTCAGAAAGCTCTTTTTTCTACAAATCCTCTCCAGACTGTTTCCACAACATAAACCCCAGCTAATGGGGGCCAATGTCTTATGTGCAATTAGAGCTAGAAAATGTAAATATAAGCCTTCCTGAGAGTACTACAACTAATAAAGAAATATAAGAATGCCCTACTCTGTGGCAGGCGCTGTGCTAAAAATTTTTGTGTCCTTGTTTATTTAATCCTCACAATGGTATGAAATGGGCACTAGTATCCTCCCCTATGACAGTTGAAACAAAACAGAGGCTTAGAGAGATAGAGGAACTTCCCAGAGCCTCACAGCCTGAGTCAGAATGCCAATCCAAGATTATTCAACTTCAGAACAACCAGGCCCAGCTGGCATGAGTAAAGATTGGGTGGAAATGACTGATGCCAGAACATTTCCTTTTAAAAAAATAAGCAGAAAGAAGTCAGTCAAAAATGAGACACTGAGGAAAAGAGTGCAGAAGTTTGGGAGGAGTTCAATAAACCTACACCTTTTAAAAAATTTTTGATGAGCAGGCATGGCATCGATGCTTTAGTGAGTACGGTCCTGTTTAGTGAGCATGGTCCTGTCAGCCTTCCTGACAGGACCATTCCCCCAAACACAACACACACACACACACACACCACACACACACACACACACACACACACACACACACCTCACCACAAACCTTGAAGAGGCTTAAAATTCAATTCCTCTTCCCTCTGAGAAATTCCAGGCCCAGAACTTATTAGACATATACTAGGCAAAAGACCAATTCTCCCTCCTCATACAACACGCACATTTGGGGCACTAAATTGCAGAAAGTGATTATCATTTACATCACAGGAACTATCTTTTTAAAAGTTAGTCTTAGAGTAAACAATTACAGAAGCAGCTGCTAAGCACGGACCCTCTGCCAAGTACTTGTTCACAAAGTGGACTTTTGCAGTGTGAGGACAATGGTTTTGGGAATGTGTGGTTATGATCCTATAGGCATATTCATACATTCCTCACAACCCCCATCACCCACTCTAACAGACTTTTCATACAAAGCAGAGGGTTTCAACAACTCGAGAAACTGAATCAGACAACCTATATTCTAGTCTATACTCATCAGCTAATTAGCATGTGACCTTTAGAAATTCATTCTTTCTGAAATCCCATTGTATGAGAAGAGCATAATTACATGATCACCAAGGCTTTTCCTACTCTAAATGCATGATTCTATGGGATGGCATTTTACTCAATACATAGGCATAAATCCACACAGGGTGCAAGGCACTGAGATGAGGATCTCAAAAATAGGTAAATTATGCCTCATGTTCCCAAAGAACTAAGGACTGCTAAGAATACTAAAATGATAGTCATAAAATTGTAACTGGGATTTTTAACATGTCAATTACTGTCTCCTTATATCCTATTATTATTTATAGGAACATTGTATATATGGTGTATGTGTACAGTCATATATCTCATGTTGTGATTGACAGGGTTAAACCAATAAGTGCATGAAAAGTGTCCAGAATATATTGAATATTCAATAATAACAAAAACCACTGTATATTAAGGATTTTCTATGCACTCGGTATTTTGAATATGTTATCTTTTCATATGTTATCTAATGTTTATGACATTAATGTTTTCATCATTTCTGCTCGTTACTAGCCATCCTGACCTCTCTTCATCAGTGACACTTTCTATCCCCTCAGACATCATCCTTTTGTACACTGTTGTTTTCTTCATGGTATTATTCCCATAAATTTGGACTAACATATCCCTGATTTCACTTTCATTCTCTCCAAGTTTAACAAGAAATTTAATGTTTGTTTGTTGCTCTAATTCAAACTCTGACATTCTCATGATGATAGCCATTCCAAAAAGAGAGTTCCAAAATTGTTCTGATGGGTGGATTAGCCACTAACATCAGTGTATAGCTTCCCAAAGAAAGTACAAAGGTGATCATAATGATACTCAGCAATGAGATATGTAGAACTTTTTCTAGGATGAGTTCGCAAACATAATTGTCAGACTATATGCACATACCTCATAATTGTTGTTGGTAATGGTAGAGGTCCTGCACTTTTTTTTTTTTTCCTTTTTTATTATAAAGATGTGGGGTACAATTCAGGTTTAGGTATACAAACACTGATTATGCAGGTACCCTTTTGAATAGGGTATGCTCCTCCCTTCCTCAGCAGCTTCCCTCAACTGCCAATCCCACCCTCTTCCCCTGACAGTTTCCCACTATTGCCAATCCCCTTCTCATAGCATTATAATTGTTCAAGGTCCACTTATGAGTGAGAACCTATGGTACTCTGCTCTCTGTGACAGATCACTGAGTATGATTGACTCCAAATCCATCCAAGTTGCTGCAAAGTCCATATGTTTGTCTTTCTTTATGGCTGCATAATATTCCATTGTGTATATGTACATTTTTTTAATCCAGTCCAGCTTTGATGGGCAACATTGTTGGTTCCATGTTTGTTGCTATTGTGAATAGAGCTATAACAAACATATGTGTGCAGGTATCTTTTTTGTAGATGATTTGAGTCCCTCCAGGTATATTCCCAATAGGGGAATTGCTGGGTCATATGGAAGGTCAATTTCTAGTTCTGTCAGAAATCATCACACTGTCTTCCAGAGAGGTTGCACTAGTTTGTTTTCCCACCAGCAGTGTAGAAGCGTTCCTTTTCTCCACATCTTTGCCAGCATCTGTTGTTGTTTGTTTTATTAATGATTGCTATTCTTACTGGGGTTAGGTGGTGAGGCCCTCCACTTTCAGTCTTCCCTGTTCTCTTTTAAGTATATACTTAGCATCTTCTGCTCCATTCTGTGGACTTTCTCAGTTGTTCTCGCCATGTTAGGAAAAGTAATAGTTAAGATTTGCTTTGGATCCTCAAAATTCTTAAAAGTGGCAGAGGTTTTTACAGGGGTCTCTGGCAACTTTCTGCCTCTACAGTCACTGTATACTGCTCATTTGGAGGGTTGTGATAAGTTAAGAAACCCTCCCTTTTTTGGACTGGAACCCTGGCACTAAGACATATACTTTTTCCTCTTTTCTGAATTTGTTATTACTTTTGAAATAGTTCTGTACATGTCTCTGCTTATCATCATCATCATCAAAAACAACTGGTTAAGGAGCAGTTCTCTGTGGCAATTGGCACACATTGCTTGTACAAATGTTTGCAGAACACCTCTCCTACAGTCTATGGCTCAGTGTTGATCCCTTCCTTGTCTTCCCAAGTGTGTTTAAATTTTTTTTTTTATTTCCCAAGTTCAATACCACCTACTTTTATGTTTGCTTGTCCTTGGCAGAACAAAGCTCCCTCCTCCTGGCTGTCCCTCTTGAAGTGTTTTTCTATTTATTGCTGTTTAACAGGAATCTGTCACAGTTTCTCTCTTTTATTGCCACCCAAAGCCTGTGCTAAAATGTTCATTCCAGCTTTTACTACAGCAGGGTTGAAGAGTGGCATCTTTAAGTTTCCCCATGTCAACCTCGGTTCTGTTTTTGCATAGATCTTGTCAGCCCTACCTGTCCACTCCCCTGACTGTTGACATATTTATCAGAGGATTTTAACCTGAGACTTATAAATGGGTTTCAAGAGCTCTGAAAACATCCTGAACCTGGAAAAATGGCATATGTATGTGTACATGTGCACTTTTCAAATGAGAGTATTTATGGCTTTCATGAGATCACAGAGGAATCCTCAAACAACAACAAAATCTATACTCTTCTATGTCGATGTAAATGAAACCAGAAAATGTTGAACCTGGAAGAGATTAAAGAGGATTTAGTTTGGTACTCTGATTGAGCTACAGATGCTTGGAATTATGTGATAATAGCAATGGGGATTCTGAGCTATTTCAGATATTTCAGATAAAAGTGGAAATTTTATCTTTATCTACATTAAGGCTTTCTAATATAATGGACATTTCTAGTACTTTGATTTGTGCTAGAATTAAGCAGAACCAATGCTAATAATAATAGGAATATATTTTATTGCATACTCGGTCAAACTGCTGAGTATTTTCTATAATTTACTATATTTAGTCTTTGAATAGAAAATATGTTATGCTTGTTTTTTGGGTGAAAGAATTGAGGTTTTTAGAAAGACCCTAAACCTTGGTCCATGGTCAGACATACTGGAGAGCCAGGATTTGATCTGCACGTGCAGTTGACAGCTGTAGGATGAGGGATTCCTGCCTACTTCATGCTCTAGTTGTCAGTTATATAATAAAAATGGGAAGATACAATATCAGCAAATATATATTGCTTGATTTTTGTTTGTTTTTAAACCGGTGGTTCTCACCCAGGGATGATTTTGTCTCCCAGGATACACTTGGCGGTGCCAGGGACATTTTTGGTTGTCACAATGAAGCTATTACCATCAACTGGGTAAAGCAATCAGTGATGCTAAACCTCCTACAATGGACAGGATAGACTCCCACAATAGGGAATTCTCTGACTCAAAATGTCAGTATGCCAAAAAGAAAAAAACAAGCAGTCCCATTACAAAGTGGGCAAAAGATATTAATAGACACCTTTCAAAAGAAGACATATGAGCAGCCAATCAATACATGAAAAAATGCTCAGCCTCACTAGTCATTAAAGAAATGCAAATTAAAACCACACTGAGATACCACCTAATTCCAGTCAGGATGGCCAGCGTCAATGACACAAAAAACAACAGATGCTGGAGAGTTTGCAGCGGTGGGGGGGGGCACTGTGGGTGGGAGTGTAAACTAGTACAACCTCTGTTGAAAACAGTTTGGTGATTCCTAAAAGATCTAAAAATTGACCTTCCATATTACCTAGTAAACCTCCTTCTGGGAATATACCTGGAGGAACTCAAATCACTCTATGAAAGAGATACCTGCATACACATGTTTATTGCAGCACTATTCACAATAACAAAAACATGGAACCTACCATGCTGCCCATCGAAAGAGGCCTGGATAAAAAATTTGATACATAGACATGATAGAATATTATGCAGTCATAAAGAAGGACAAAATTATGAATTTTGGAGCAACTTGGATGGACTTAGAGTCTATAATACTGAGTGATCTATCACAGAAACAAAAAACTGAGTACCACATGTTCTCACTCATAAGTGGACCATTAGCAATTATCATAATACTATAAGAAAGGGCTTAGCGGTAGTGGGAAACTGCTAGGGGAGGCGGGGCAGGATTGACAGTAGTGGGAAACAGCCAGGGAAGGGAGATGGGCACACTTCATCAACAAGGGTACTTCCATAATGAACATTTGTATACCTAACCCTGAACTGTACCCCACGTCTTTAAAATAATTTTTTTTAAAAAAATCCACATATTCCTAGATACCAACTACAGAGTTTCTGATTCATTTGGTCTGAAGTGGGGCCTGAGATTCCACGTTTCCAGCCAACTACCAGATGATGATGCTGCTGCGTGTCCATGGACAACATGTGAGTAGCAAGGCAGTTCATGCTGTCCTCCTGCAGGATCTTTCCATCACCCCAAAGAACATCCTAAGTCTGTATCAGGCCATAGCTCCTTGACACTTCTGCCTCCCATAACCTTGTATATATTCTGCTTGTTTAGAAGAAGTATCCAAATTCTTTCTCTAGCCTCTCAGCATATTGACAAGACTGATATTCACTTTTTGTTAACTTTTAATACATTGTAAAGAAAGCTACAATATCCCAACATCACACTTCTCTTATGCAAAAAAAAAAAAAAAGGTATCTCTTCCCCAAGTTGCCCCAAGTCCTTTTTTAAAACAAAACAAAACCAAATAAACCACATTTTTTTTTCATTTTCCTTTTGGGATTTGCAATAGTGCAAACTCATTTTTTAAAAATAAAAAATCCCATTTCAGTCACATGTTTTCTAAAACAGTCATTGTACATCTTAACATCTGCATTTTGTGTGTGCTCCTATGTGTTTGTTTGTATATGTGGGTGGGTGTGGAGTCCCCATTCAAGTGTACCTACTTTTTGTTCATTTTATTTTACTTTGTTTTATTTTATTTTTATTTTGAGTCAGGTCTCACCCTGTCACCTAGGCAGGAGTGCAATGGTATGATCATGGATCAGCACAGTCTTGACCTCCTGGGCTTAGGAAATCCTTCCACCTCAGCCTCCTGCATAGCTGGGAATACAGGCAGGTGCAACCATGCTCAAATCATTTTATTTTATTTTTATTTTTTTGGTAAAAACAGAGTCTCACTATGTTGCCTAGACTGGTCTCTAGCAAACCTCCCACCTCGGTCTCCCAAAGTGCTGGAATTACAGGCATGAGCCATCAAGCCCAGCCTCTTCTGTTTTTTAAATCAGGAGACAAAGAAAAGAGAGTCATGAAATTATTCTCCAATTTATTTGCTTTCAACAGATTTACTCTTTTTTTTTTTTTTTTTTTTTTTAATAATCAGACCTTGCTAGTTTCTTATCTCTGACAGAGACTCTGGAAGGCCTGGCTTTCTTTCTTTGTGCTCTATAACATGGTCCTACTTAAGGTTCTACAGTTTCTTCTATACTTGTGTACAATTTAGTTATCATTCAGTGCTTCCTTTGAACTTCTTCTAAGCCTCCCCCTTTCCTAATAACTCTCTTTCCAAATATTTTATTCACCTCAAAAGTAATGCACAGTCACACCCTTCCATCTATATCTCCTCCCCTACAGGTTTCCCCTAAAACTTTTCATCTTCGCTTTTTCCTTCCCTTTAGAACTTTGCACACCCTTTTGTATGGGAAGTCTTCCTTGTCTTCTTTTCTCCGTTATCCTCTTCCTGATAATTCAGTGCTGTATATATTTTCTTGCTTGATAGATTAAGTAAACGTAGGGCTGTTATGAGAATTAAAAGAAATAATGAATACAAAGCCCATAGCTCCCAATAAATGTTAGTTATTAATATTATTATCCCTAGATACCATGTTTATTTCTAAACAGCACCTTCAATTCCTCTTGCTTTTTCCCTTTTTCATCATGAAGCCCTTCCCACCCCTTCCACAGTCTTTCCTGCTTTCATCTGAGAAGGTATTCCTTGTTAGTATTTTTCACTTCCTCTTTCTTTCAGACCCAGATTGATTATCTTCCTTTATCAAAACATGTTCTTATGCATCTCTCACCACATATATGGAATTAAATTGACCTTTTTTTCCCTAGGAGCAGATTATTGTGTTCTTTCACATACACCCAAAACATATCCTTGAACACCAGAATAATTGTGTGAATCATTTTCCTGAGCTGAATTTAGGCTCTCTTGGACTGTCCCCTCTACCAGTCATGATTCATCTTCGCCTCTGAAAGACAAACACCACCATCATTCCTTACCAGGGTTTTATCTTACATGTATCCAAAAGAAGTGTTCCACTATAACTAGAGCTGCAAATATATCGCAGACACATTGTGGTGAACTGAATGTTGTAATGGCCTTTTTTTGTTGATGTCTCTCTTTATCCACACTGAGGCTGGGCTTGGTCACATAGCTTTTGGCAACTGGTTAATGGAAATTATGACACAAAGAATTGAAAAGTGTTTAACATTAGGGATTTCTTCTCTTGCTGCTCTTGGTACTCTGTGACTGTTATGAGCACAGGCCCAGGTAAGCCTTCTAGAGGATGAAAGGTCACAGAGACCAGATAGCCATTGATGAAAACACTAACCTCCCAGCCATTTCTAATTTTGCCTTCATAGCCAACCAGACCTGTTCAATTCACCCAGTAGCTACAGTCTCTGCATACATCTAGCCAGGACGGGTCAAAACCAACCCAGACCAAGCTTCTTACCCTCACAACAGAGAGTAAAATAAATGGTCACTGTTTTCAGCCATTAAATTTAGAAGTAGTTCCTTAGGTAGACAAGCTAACTATTAAACACATTTAAGCCAGCGGACACTGTTCTAATTGCTTTATTTCAAAGAGGAAAACAAAATCTTTGGCATAGTCTGTGGAATCACCATAAGATTCTCTGAGCAATTTTGGTCCAGTTCTCCTGACCAAGACTCATGAGCACTTGTTTCAAAATAAAAATCTTCATTAAATTTAAAACTCCATGCTAATTTTTTTAACTGAAGTGAATGGACAAAACCTTGAAAAATACAACAATTCGATAAGAAATAGAAAACATAAAATAACTACTATATTAATTGAACAAATGATATTTGTAATTTAAAAACCTTCCCCAAGAGAAAACTTAGGCTCAGATCACTTCACTAATGATTTTTTTCAAATCTTTAGGCAAAAATTATGTCTTATAGAAAACTGACTCCAGAGAATAGGAAAAAATTAAATAATTCTCAACTTGTTTTCAATGGCTAGCATAAACATGATACCATAGCATAATGAAAATGTTATAATATAGAAAAGTTGCAAAAATTTAATATAAAATATCAGGAAGTTGAATCCAATAATATATTTAAAGGATAATATATCACAACTAAGGTGGGTTTATCTTGGGAATGTTCATGTTTAAAACTTTGAGCAAGGTAGAAATAAAAGAGAACTTCTAACTTCAATATAACATACTATCAAAAACATAACCGCAGCAAATGTCACATTTAACTGTGTCATGAAACATTTTTCCCTGAGATTAGAACAAGGAAACAATGTTCTCTTCAACATGGCACTACAGAACCTATCGAGGATTACAGAGAAAGATAAGGTAATAAAAGGTTTAAAGATTGAAAAACAATAAATAAAACATTCATTCTTTGTGAATAATAAAATTATGTACCTAGATGATACAATAAAATCTACTGATAAACTATTAAAACTAAGTGAATTTACCAAGGTCCCTGCATAGGTCAAAATGTAAAGAGAAGTCTGTTTCCATATGGCAGCAACAAACATTGAAACAATTTTAAAATACCATTTATAATAACATAAAAAATAAAAAAGATGTACCATATTCATGAACTAGAAGACTCAATGTTGTAAAGATATCAGTTTGGGATTTAACACAATTTCAGTCAAAATTTTCATAGATATTTTTAATGAAAACCAGAAAGCTGATTCTGAAAATGTGTGGAAATTCAAAGAACCAAAATAGTAAAGGTATTTGAAGAAGTAAATTAAGGGATCTATTACCAGATGTTAGGATTAATTATGAGGCTTTAGTAATTAAAATAATAATTAACTCATTCACGACTGCTGATGTGAATTTACATCATTCCAAATTCTGTTTCTGATTGCCTCTGACATGAATTTACATCTTTGTAAATTCTGTTTCTGAATACTGCAACATTATCATATATATGTGCTATTATATTTTGCTTGAAAATGAATAGTGAGACAAGGAGAGAAAAAGTTAATTAAGATAATTATCTGATATCAATTGTACAATGTTGTAATTAATTTACATAGTCGGTAAAATTTCAAGTTGGTCATTATTTTCTTGCGATTAGTGTTATATACTTGTATTTTGATACAAGTATATAACTTTCATACTTCAGTATTTTGATACAAGTATAGAACTTTCATACTTCAATGTTAAAAATAATTTACCGTAATTATGGAAAATGAAGAAATATATGCTGATGAGATTTCTGAGGTTGAAGGTGAATCCAGTGAACTTATTAGTGATAGTGAGACAGTGAAGAAATGATGCAACATAAATATATATACATTATATATATAACATAGATTTGGTTTATAATCTGAATAAAAATACAAAATATGGAATGCTAGCCAGAGTGGTATCTGAAGTAAATATTGGATATGTCTGCAACTTTCAGCTGTATTGTGGAAAAGGTGACAATTTAGAAAAGACCATTTTACTTGTGCTTAACAACAGAAGTTTGTGGCAACCAACTTCAGATATTCCCCCCCACACTCTCAGTATTAGGAAAGTAAAAAGTTTGCTAATCACCAATGTAATAAAATAATTGGTTATCCATCTGAAAAATAATAAATGTTATAAACACTACCTCACACAACACATAAAAGTCAAATCAGAAGGATCATGGACTTAAGTGTGAAAGGTCAAACAGTAAAGCTTTTAGAATATATAAAAGTATCTTTATGACCTTGGAGTAGGCAAAGATTTCTTAAATAAGATACTAATCATGAAAAGCACTAATTAATCCTAAAAGAAGAGCATGATAATTTGAAGTGCATTGCAATTAAGATCTTACTTCTATTAAAATATCCAAAAGTGAAAATGCAAGTTATAGAGTGTGAAAAGGTATTTGCAATACATATAGATGAAATAGGGCTTGTGTTTAATACATAAAGAACTCTTACATTGGCAGTAGTGGGAAACTGTCAGGGAAGGGGGGTGGGATTGGCAGCTGAGGGAGGGGCACACCTCATGAACAAGGGTACCTGCATAATCAGCATTCGTATCCCTAACCCTGAGTTGTACCCCACATCTTTAAAATAAAAAAGAACTCTTACAATTACACAAAATAGATAACTCTATTTTTTTAAAAGAGGCAAAATACTTGGAAAATGAACTTCACAAAAGAATATGTGAAATGCCAGTATGCGGAGGATAAGGTGATCACCTTACAATTACCTTTCAGTGAAGTGTAAATTGACACCAGTGAACTACCACTACACATGACAAGAATGTCTAACATGGAAAGGACTGACAACAATTAGTGTTACCAAGAATGCGAAGCAACTGGAATTCTCATACAAGACTGGTAGAAGTATAAATCAATACAAACACTGTAAAAAGCTTACTGAGAGTATCCATTAAAGCAGCAGTCCCCAACCTTTTTGGTATCAGAGACTGGTTTCGTGGAAGATAATTTTTTAATAAACTGGGGGTGGGGAGAGACAGTTTCAGGATAATTCAAGAACATTACATTTACTATGTATTGTATTTCTATTATTATTACATTATAATATAAATCAAATAAGGTAGATATAATCTTCCCATAATGAAAATTCAGTGGGATCCCTGAGTTTGTTCTCCTGCAACTAGACGGTCCTATCTGGGGTGATGGGAGACAGTGACACTCAAAGTGTGTTGCTTATTTCCAGTCAATTCTGTAATCTCACTTTGGTTGCCATCACTGCAGAAAACCCTGCTTCACAAAGATAGGATGTTAGAAGTAGGAAGTGGAAGCAGGTTTTTCAATGCTTTTGTGGGAATCTCAGGATTTTCCACCTTGACTTTAATCTAGAATATACAGAGATTTGAAGTTGTCTAAAGCATACTTTTAAGACAACCACCATTTGCAGTCTCAGGCAGTTGATCCTCTTGTCATGGACAAAGTCAATTCATCTGGCTTATTCACAAATGGATCACGGATCCATTCCTTCTGAATTTGGGGGTCTTTTGTGCTTGAGAAGTAATGTTCAAACTCTTTTGAAAGCTGAGATAGGTGATCATGCACCAACTGGGAGAAAGAAGGCCCTGGCTCAGTCTCTTTCAAAATCTCAACAAGTGTTTGAAACGTGTCAAAAATCCCAATGTTCACTCGTCGTCCCATAATTCCAGTTTGGCTTTGAACATAACCACTTCATCTGCCAACTTCAACAAGATTGTTTTTCTCCCTTGAAGTGACAGATTGAGTTTGTTGAGCGGTTGAATATGTCACATAACGCAAGTAAACAAGTTTTGCGACCCTTCTGTGTCATTGAAATGTGCTGCCAGTAGTGACTGTTTCTCTGAAAGAAATCTCTGGAGCAGCTCTCATAACTCAAAAACTCTGGCCACTGAGCTACCCTTAGAAAGCCATCTCACTTCTGTGTATAAGAACAGACGTGTGCTCTGCATCATCTCCTCACACAGCTGTGCAAACAGACTTGAGTTCAGGGCATGTACTTTAATGTGGTTAATAATTTAATCATATCCTGCAAAACATTGTTAAGGTCAGGTATATTTTTCAGTTATCCGGCATTTCTCTATGGATGTCACAGTGTTTAGACTCACATTCAGAAGTGACCTTTTTGACCTATGTAGTGAAACCAGAAGCTACCCAGTCATGGCAGCTGCTCCATTCATGCACATACCAAATGACCAATTCAGTTTTTCTTTGAATGTAATCATTTAAAGACTTGAATAGTTCTGTAGCTGTCATCTTGATTGGCAACAAAAGTGCACACAACATATCCTCATGCACATCCTCCTAAAAAATGTTTCACACAAAAACAAGCATTGCTGCCTTGCTGTCAATATCAGTAGACTCATCAACCCGGATTGCAGATCATGATTCACTGATCCTCTTTCACAATTGTGCCTCACTATCCTCTGCTATCTCATCAACTTATCTAGTTATGGTGCTTGTCAAAAGAGGAACACGTGCCACCTCTCAAACTGCAGTTTCTTCTAAAAGTACATGGCAAATGTTCTTAGCAGCAGTCAGAATTAACTCTTCACCAATAGTAAGGACTTTTTGGCTTACTTCTTTTTTTTAATCAATATTTTTTATTATGGTTTTGTGGGGTACAGTTAAGGGTTAGGTATACAATTACATTTCATTCAGGCATCCTGTTGATAAGAGATGTTTCCCCATCCCCAGACAGATATTTGCGACTGTTAATCCCATCTCCCTCCCCCCCCATAGTTTCCCAGTATCGTCAGTCATTTTCTTATAGCATTACATTGGATGTTCAAGGTCCATTATATGAGTGAGAACATGTGATACTCGGATCTTTGTTTCTGTGAGAGGTCACTCAGTATTATAGACTCTAGTTCCATCCAGGTTGCTGCAAAATTCATGATTTTGTTCTTTTTTATGGCTGCGTAGTATTCCATCATATATATGCACCACATTTTTTTAATCTAGTCCTCTTTTGATGGGCAGCATGGTTGCTTCCAGGTTCTTGCTATTGTGAACAATGCTGCGATAAACATACGTGTGCAGGTATCTTTTTTATAGAGTGATTTGAGTTCTTCAGGATATATTCCCAGTAGGGGATTACGGAGTCATATGGGAGGTTGATATTTAGAGCTTTTAGGAATCGCCACACTGCTTTCCACAGAAGTTGCACTAGTTTACACTCCCACCAACAGTGTAGAAGTGTTCCCTTTTCGCCACACCCTCTCCAGCAGCTGTTATTTTTTGAGTTGTTGATAATTGCCATTCTGACTGGAGTTAGGTGATATCTCAGTGTGGTTTTGATTTGCATCTCCCTGATGATTAGTGAGGTTGAACATTTCTTCATGTGTCTGTTGGTTGCTCGGATGTCTTCCTTTGTGAAGTGTCTGTTCATATCTTTTGCCCATTTTATAATGGGGTTGTTTGTTTTTTTCTTTTCAGCACGTTTGAGTTCCTTGTAGATCCAGGATGTTAAGCCTGTCAGACCTGGTGTTGGCAAATACCTTTTCCCAGTCTGTAGGCTGTCTCCCTGCTCTCTTGATGGTTTCTTTAGAAAATGAAGGAAATACCCTCATGGAAATCAGAACTGGCATCCAATTCCTGAACAAAACCCGAAACCCACAGGTCATAAGAGAGAAGATAGACAAGTGGGACCTTATTAAATTGGCTTACTTCTTAGCTTAGTGATGCGTTAGCCATTAAGAATCATGCTCTCAATGCAGACACATTTGATGAAGTGATGGCCTTCAATAATTGCTTCTGTTCTTCATGTTCACATTTTTTTCTTTTATAAAACTCCAAAGGCTTGTCTTTTAAAGCAGAGTGCTTCATCTCCATGTGACAAAGAAGTTTTGAAGTTTTCATGGTTTTGTTGGATAGCTGGTAGTCACATATATACAAAGTGGGCTTGGAGAATGTGAATCAGTTGTTGCAATGAACCCATAATTTAAGTAGGACTCTTGATGTTTTCTTTTCAATGCAGCTTTCTTTTTGTTGGCAGTCTTAGAGTCTTCTGCTGTCTCATCATTGGGTCTTTCCCCCTTTTCAAAAAAGCTCTCCAGTGATGTTTGCTTTTTATTCATTTTGGCTAGAGTTAGCTTGTAAGCTTACCATAACTGTGTCTGAGACAAATGCACAGTGTGGGAAGAGGTGTGGACAGAAGTGGTAAATAAAATAATGGGTGGGCTATGCACAGACTAAAATAAGTGTTGGATTCTAACTTAAAGACTGCCACCAGATGCAGCTGTACAATTGAAGTATGTAAACTCACTGTCCACTCACTGATAGGGTTTAGATATGAGTAAGCAAGCAATTGATTTATTATGGCCTCTGTGCAGTCATACCTCACTGATAATGTTAATCTGTATTTGCAGTCGCTCCCCATCACTAACATCACCTCCTCAGCTCCACTTCAGATAATCAGGCATTAGATTCTCATGAGTAGTGTACAACTTAGATCCCTTACATGTGCAGTTCACAATAGGGTTCACACTTGCTGATTTGACAGGAGATGGAGCTCAGGCAGTAATGAAAACAATGAGGAGTGGTTGTAAAGACAAATGAAATCTCGCTTGGTTGCCCACCACTCACCTCCTGTTGTGTGGACCAATTGCTAACAGGATTGGGGAACCCTCCACTAAAACATCACCTATGACCTATTATTCTATTCTTAGATATAAAGCCAAAACAAATGCTCACATATATCCACCAAATAACATGCAAGGATATTTATAAAATTGTACATACATAAAATGTAAAATTTATATATTTTTAAAAAACATATATATAAAATACTTATAAAATACAAAAAATTTATAAAATATCATGTGCAATAGCCTAAAGATAGAAACAACTCAAATTTATTTAGCAGGAAAAAATAATTTGTGATATATTCATATAATAGACTATTATTACCCACAATGACATGGATAGATCATAGACATAATATGAAATGAAAGACAAAAGACACAAAAGAATACATGATTCTGCTTATATAAGTTTCAAAAAAAGACAAAACTAATCTTTAAAGCCAGACTTCAAATAGCATGTACCTTTGAAGGTGTGTAAAAACTGGGAGGAAGAACAAAGAAAGCTTCTAGAGTGCTGAAATGTTTTATTTCTCATTCTAGTTGTACGTACTAGAGCATATTTACTTTGTAAAAGTCCAGAGATCATATTTGGACATTATTC
This sequence comes from Cephalopachus bancanus, assembly GCA_027257055.1. NCBI lineage: Eukaryota > Metazoa > Chordata > Mammalia > Primates > Tarsiidae > Cephalopachus > Cephalopachus bancanus. Next base: position 4,467,030 of record JAPVLO010000045.1, read on the forward strand.
TCTATTTATTTTATGCTTTAAGAAGTACAAAACAGCCGGGCTCGATGGCTCAGCCTGTAATCCCAGCGCGTGGATAGATCATAGACATAATATGAAATGAAAGACAAAAGACACAAAAGAATACATGATTCTGCTTATATAAGTTTCAAAAAAAACAAAACTAATCTTTAAAGCTGACTTCAAATAGCACATACCTTTGAAGGTGTGTGAAAACTGGGAGGAAGAACAAAGAAAGCTTCTAGAGTGCTGAAATGTTTTATTTCTCATTCTAGTTGTATGTACTAGAGCATATTTACTTTGTAAAAGTCCAGAGATCATATCTGGACATTATTCTCTATTTATTTTATGCTTTAAGAAATACAAAACAGCCAGGCTTGGTGGCTCAGTCTATAATCCCAGCGCTTTGGGAGGCCGAGGTGAGTGGATTGCCTGAGCCCGCGGGTTCAAGACCCGCCTGGGCAATTTGATGAGACCTCATCTCTACAATATATAAAAAATTAATCGGGCGTAGTAGCGCGTGCCTGTAGTTCCAGCTACTTGGAAGGCTGAGGCGGAAGGATCTCCGGAGCCCAGCAGATCAAGGCTGCAGTGGCCAGGAGTGGACACTGCACTCCCATCTGGATGACAGTGAGAGATTCCAACTCAAAAAAAAAAAAAAGAAGAAGAAAGAAAGAAAGAAAGAAAGAAAGAAAGAAAGAAAGAAAGAAAGAAAGAAAGAAAGAAAGAAAGACACAAAAAAAACAAAAACAAAGCAAAAAATGAGAATAGTTTTGTCTGTTCTTTACTGGTCAGCTGTTCTCTTTCTCATCTACTTACCTTTGTTTCTTCCCTTTTCCTTTAGGTCAATTTTCTTCTACATTCTCTCCCTTCTTGCCATTTGATGAAACTTTTTTCCTTTTTTAACCTAGAACACAGAATAAGAAGTCACAACTTAAATGACACAGAATTTTTTTTAACCCTAGAACTTATTGCATACTTTACCAAATTTAGTATTATGTGGCTATAATTATCTGTCTATGTGTTTCTTCCCATTTGGTTTTAAACTCCTTCAGATAAGGGGACAGATCTAATTAAATTTTTTGGTCTTGCCTTTTCTTAGTCTTTGCCACATAGTAGGAACTCAATAAATTTTTGTTGACCTGAAAAACTGCATAATACATCTGAAGTCTTTGAGAGTAACTGGAGGGCCAGAAGCAAAGAAGGCCGAAATACCCTATTTCTCTAAGGCAAAGAACTTGATTATGTGACCCCTTTAGAGGCTTTTTTTCTTACTGATAACTTTCATAGCCTTCTTTAGTTACTCATTGTATAGTTGATATTTAGCACTGAGATTTACGTTGTTCTTGTTCTTGTTCTTTGTTATTTTCTTTTTCTTAAAAAAAGTTCATAGATTTGTATTTTTTGGTTCTTTCCAAATTTTTTCTATCTGAGCTACATAGATTTAAATATACAATTTTTAATTAACATTTGGGCTTGAAATTCAGAGGTCTGAATTTTATGCCAGTGATCCAGATCCATTTCCAGATGTAAAATTAATATCCTGAAATATAATTTTGCTAAAAATTTTATTTATTTTGTACCTCACTCACTTTTTATTGCTTAAGGCACTAGCTATTGCTTAGCTTATAGAATCACATGTTGGAACAACAGAAATTATTAATTATAAAACAGATTAACTTGATCTGCTAGGATTCAGTCAAGAAGACGACAGTAGAAGACTCTTATCACGGGGGGAAAAAAGTTTGAAATTAAAGTAAAAGAAGATAAAAATTAGAAAGTCTGTCTCTCTAAGCATTTAAAAATTATTATTTTCTTTTTATGTCTAAAAGAACACTAATGACCTTTCAAAAATGTTTGCTACTAGACAGAATTTGAATGCTTCTAAATTTACTTAATAGCCTTTCAAGCTTCAACCTCATTGAGCTATATACCAATGTTGACTTTCTTTAAGTGTTTTATTTTAGTATAAACTGTAAAAGTTAACTTTCCAGTGATTTTAGCTCTATATAATAGGCATTAAATGCAATCTATGTACTTACAGAACAACTACGCAAATGCTGAAATATATTTTATCAAAACAAGTACTAAAATTAGTATGAATCTGCTCTGTGCTTTGATTCTTTTGTTTACATGTAAACAAAAAGAAATAAAAAATAAAATATTTTTATCATTAAAACTTTTTCAAAAAGTTTTATCTATGACTTCAAGTATATGGCAAACCTCATGTCTCATAACAACACAGATATGTAGTTTCCTTTCACTCACTTTCTTGTTAAAAGATACAAAATGATCACTTTCTTCCTCTCTCATTTTTGAGTAAAGGAGACAGATTTCCATTTTATACCACTGATTCACCAATTGATCGAGTTTCTTTTCTCATTCCTCATGCAAAAATTGAACCCAATTCTGTGTAAGATTGTGACATCCTGTTAGATGAGAATTATTTTAACAAATGCAACAATGATTGATAGACCAACTAGTATTGCTACAAATTGTGATTAGGAGTATCACAGCTAGGACTACACAGAATAAATAATTATTCTTGATGTAGCTAAACATCTGCAGGGAATTGGCAAAGCCAGTCTTTGGCACAAACTGAGGAGGCAGCCGACTAGTGTGGTCTGAGGATTTTAAAATGTTTTCCACTTTTTTCCAAGGCACCTGCAATTCCCACATTGCTCACTCTTTTGAGTTAAAATATAAATGTTATCTAGGAAGAATAACTCTCCCACATAAACTCGTTTTCTAAACAAAGCTACCCAAGAACATATGGTTTGGACAAAGAAAGGTAATGATTTGGGGGCAGGGAATAAGGCACAGAAAAGAAAATGTTCAGAAAGGCAAAGACATGGGGAGGTACTTCATTTTTTTATGGCTATTTTGAATGAGATTGTGCTTTTTATTTGGTTCTCCGCCTGCTTGTTGTTGGTATATAAGAATGCAACTGTCTTTTGCCCATTTATTTTGTATCCTAAGACTTTGCCAAAGTCTTCTATCAATGCAAGCAGGTTTTTGACAGATTATCTTGGAATTTCAGGGTATAGGATCATATTGTCAGCGAAGAGGGACAATTTAACTTCCTCTTATCCTATGTGGATCATAGGTTAAACTTTAAACACATATTATTACTCCAAATGACTGGTTAGAGTTGCTTATGGATGTTTATCTCATTAGCATGCAGTTCTTGTGTCCTCAAAGAGAATAATAGTAATAATAATGATTATTATTACTATTACTATTATTATTACTATAGAGGGAATAATAGTAATAATGATAAAATTATAAATAATAATAAATAAATATAATAAATTTTATTATTATTACTATTATTCCCTCTATAAATTCCCTCTTCTATTTCTAGAGTTGTCCTTGACCAGAAACACTACTACTTACAATAAGGATGTTGAGTTGATTAAATACTTTGAATTCCTTTTGCCTTTTTTAAGCCCAAAAGACATATTATTCTCTTAAAACAAGGCAACTTACTAAGTAAGAAAATATTTAAAAGTAGAACTAGGTATTTTTCTCATTCAGTTTTCTTTAAAAAAAAATCTAGTTCCCCACCTTAAAAAAAATACACCTACTTATATAAGTACCTAGACACCATTTCAGATACTTGAAGAAAGCTCCAGGAACATAAAACCCAAGGTGAATTCTGAAACAAATGTGTCACATTGAAACTAAAGCTTTATTGATTGGTATCGGCCAACTACAAGGTATGCATTCCACCTAGTGCCTGAGGATAGACTCGCCTTTTGGTTCCCATTACCTATTGGCAGCAGCATGAAAGTATTGCACCTGAGAATGTTATACTTTATTGGAAATCTGAGTAATTACAACAAGATAAAACGGCTGAAAATCTTATCTTTTACCACAAAAGAAGCATAACAATTTTTAACAAAGTCCTCAGAGGCTCTGAGGGTATGGAGCAAAGAGGAAATAATGTCTCCCTGTGCCTTTTTAATCCCAAAATTGACAGGTAATAAAACCCCATGGTAGATAATAGGAAAGAGGAAGGCACCAGAAATACCCCAAGAAGATGTGCACAAGCATGAGTCAAACATGAAGTCTCTGGGCCACCTCTAATCATTTCCTTCCTGGAATCATTCAGTAAACAACAAAAGATATGCTTTGGAGGGTCTGTTGGTTAGCAAACAAAATGGAGAAGTAAAAATAATGAGCAGAGAGGCTGCTGTACTCACTGGTTGATTTCTAAGTATTTATTAAATATTGCCAAAACATGCGGTCTGAATTTATTTATGTTTGGTGTTAGAGTCAGGAGACTTGGTGTACTCTTCCTGGTTATATTACAGTTGTGTGTCTATGAAAAGTAACCCTCCTGCCCTGCTTCAACTTTCCTCACCTATACAATGAGGAGAATACTAAATCCCGTCTATCTCAGATGGATGTAATGAAGAGGATTCCGGGTTAATAATTCATAAGACTTTCTGGGTGAATGATTCTATATAAATGCAAGCATGAGTGGAGAAGCCAATAATAAACCACAGGTTATTTGATACCGCGTTTAGTATTTGATCAACATCAATACCATTGCTTTAAAACTATATCTGAAAATAGTATCTCAGAGTTCCCTTTTCCATCTCATCTCACCCACATCCTGCATGACTTTCTATTTAATATTTTGAATGAAAGAGAGTATTTTCTACCACAAAATTGATGTGTGTTTGTTGTCAACTGCCTCCCTTTTTCTCTTTATAATTTTTGACGGTCTTTTTCATTGAATGACTGATCAGTTGTTCAGCTATCAGAATAGCATTTTAGGTTTCGACGTAAATGAAGTATCTCCAGGTTTCTGGCTATATATGAACAAATAAAATCCAGCCTAGGAGTTCATGCCATGTAAATAACAACCTACAAAATTGCCAGTAATGGCATGCATCTATTTGGTAGACTGTAATCTCTATCGTGATTACTAAACTAGTGTCTGCCATAATTTGAAAGTAGAAGGGAGAAATGATAAAAAATAAAAGTCAAAACTTAATTTTGTTTCACCTGTTATCATACATTATTTTTATACTTATGTGTATGGAAAACATTTATTATCTGAAGAAAACTCATATTTTATCACATTTTTTATTTTTTTAGAGCTGATAACTGATACATTTAAAAATACCATAATCATCAGTAACAATATTGTACAACAAAGCCACTTTACCAGAATAAAAGGAATAATACTGTTCAGTTTTTTTAAGAACATTTCAGGCACACAGGACACAAAAGAATATTTAAGCTGCTATTATCTAATAACAACATAAAGAGTAAGACAGAAAGAATAGAAAACACTAGTAAGAACATATTGAATCAAAACTTTAAAATAGACAACATAAGTATTTAGAGGTTTCTGACAACACCCTCAGCAGGCAGACAAGCCTTAATAGAATTGGGCTCCATTTGAATAGAGAAATAGTTCTATCATCGAGGCATAGGATAAGCAAGAGAATACCCAGTTGGAGCAGATTCTTAAAATAGAAACCATAGCCATGAATGAATAGTCTTTATGGATACAACTAGAAGTTAACACTTTCATTGGTCTTTTCTGGCACAATCAAGAATGGATAACAACATAGTATTGATTTTAAAATCTGTATATAAATAGAAATAAAATCATCTTTAAAAGGAGCAATCATCTGATTATTCAAGTCAAACCATGGAATTTGTTTTATACCTGTCCAATAAATGCATATCTTTAAGTTCGACAATAAAAACATAATAAATTCATTCAGTACTTTTAACTGAAACAGCAGGTCATTTCAATCTCAAAATTATGTGAATGCATCTTGATAAACATTGAGTACAATTAAATGTTATTTCAAATTTTCAAAATAATGGCAACTCCTTAATAGTAAAATAATGTGTAGAGTCTGTCATTTTGGAGAAGACAAAAGCTCATTGAAAGCAACAATCATTTGGACATAAACAGTTTCTTTCAATTGCAGCCATCATTACTGTAATTGTCTGGTTATCTATGACTGTTCAACAAATTACCCATAAACTTAGTGACTTGAAAGAACATTTAAAAATTATATCTCATGGTTCCATGAGTTGAATGAGCTTACACAGGCAGTTCTTGATGGGTTTTTAAAATGAATACAGTAATATTATAGCTAGGGTTGAAGGTTTAACTAGGCCAGATGTTCAATATGACTCCTTCATTAATATATCTGTCACTGCAGTTGATTGTCATTCCAGTTCCTGGAACCTCTAGAGACTGGACAGTTTCAAACTTCTCTTCTCTCCTCTCCTCCCATCCCTTCCTCTATCTCTCTCCTCTTCCCTTTATCCTTTCCTCCCTTCCTCTTAACCGATCTCCATGCAACCTTGCCACAGGGCAATGTAAGAATACTTACGATATGACCACCACAAAGCAGTGAATTTCTTATGTAGTGGATGGCTTTCTCCAAAGCACGTGTTCCAATAAAATGTGGAAGATGCAAACCCTCTTACGATCCCACCTCAGAACTCATGTAAAGTCATGTTCACTGTTTTATATCGGTTACACAAGGCAAGTCCACACTTAATAGGGTATGAATACCAAAAGACCTGGTTCACTGGGAGACCATCTGTGGAAACCAATCACCACAGTGACTAACAAGAGACATTAATAAGATCAATGAATCCTTTTGCTGTTATTATTGTTATTAGTAGTAGTATAAATATTATTTTGTCCCTTTAAAAAGACCTGAGCATTATAGAAAGAACTAGACATTTCCAAAGTAAAGATTTCACATTATCATAACTAGCAGCTGGGAAAAAAGGAAAAATAAAATAGTTAATTCTGAGAGCACCAATAGGTTGATTTTGCTATTGCTTTGCTTTGTAATCTTAGATAACTGAAAGGTTCTTAAGTCTTATTTCTAAGATTCATGTTATCATCACAATATGATTCTATCTTCATGTACAAAGAAATAGTAACAACTTTTCTCAAACCAAGAAAAGTCAATTGGTTGTATATAAGTGATAATGAATTTTAAAATATTTAATATATTTTTTTAAATAGCATGCAAAAGCTATGTAAAAATTCAATGGGGGAAAGATTATCTTTTAAGTAAATGATTCTGGATTAATTGGATAGCTATAGGGGAAAAAAATGAAACTTGTGTATCTCACAATATTAAAAAATTTACAATAGATTACAGGCCTAAATCAAGCGAGACTTCCATCTCCAGTCATGATGAATCAACTTATACCAAAGTAACACAGCCACTATGACAATACAAGAAATTAAAAAACATATGAGTTGACACTTTTTAATTTTTAAAAAACAGATAGTACAGGACTGTGATCTCTGAGAGAAGGGACTTGCATGAGGTAAGCTCCAGAGCTTTCTGTCTAAAAGCACTTCTAGACCATCGCTTGGAAAAGTGGAATCTAAGCAGGGAAAAAAAAAAGTCTTGAAGAAGGAAGGATGAGAGTTTGGAGTTGCTGAGGTGGCAAAATGTTTTAGAGTAGGATACTAGAAAGAAGAAAACTGCACAGAGAAGACACTCCAGAAATCTCAAGGGGTGTCCTTTAGGCTTTGACTGATTAATAGGCTCTAGAGTGAGAGCCTAATGTATGCTGGGGAGCTGTGAACTGAATGGAGATCCTGGAAGTCTCCCAATGATAGGATACACAGGATATAAAAAGAGTATGCCTTAGAGTATGACTACCCAGTTACTAATGTCAAGACTGCTCTAGAGCTGCCTAAACTGGGATTAAAAATAACCCTCAATAGAAGAAGACTGATCCACCAGTAAATTTACTATATGCTAAAAGGCAAAACAACATTCATTAAAGAAAAATAAAACAACAAAAGACCCAGACTCTAAACAATGCAGTAAGAACTATATTCTTAGACAATAAAAATTACTAGACATGTAAAGAACCCCAAAATTATGGCACTTAACTTGGAAGAAAAATAATAGTCAATATAAATCAAACTGAGATGACCTAGATATTAGATTTCCAGATAAAGACTTTAAATTATCTAGAATAAGTATGATTAAGAACTTACCAGAAAAAAAGATATAATGAATGCACAAATCGATTGTGTCAACAAAGAAATGAAAACTATTTTTAAAAGAACAAAATTAACATTAGAACTGAAAATTACAATACATGAAATGAAATATTTACTAGGTGAACTCAATATTAGGTTGAAGATGGAAGAAAATATCACTAAACTTTAATATAGATCAATACAATAACCAAACTGAAAAAAAAGTGAGAACTAAAGAAAAGAAGAGCTACAACCCAGCAATCCCACTGCTAGATATATATATATAATCAGAGGAGCACAAATCACTCTACCAAAAAGACACCTGTATGCACATGTTTATGGCAACACTAGCTACAATAGAAAAACCATGGAACCAATCTAGGTGCCCATCAATGGTGGAACGGATAAGGAAAATGCAACATATATACCCAATGGAATACTATGCAGTCATAAAAAAGAACAAAGTCATGTTTTTTGCAGCAACATGGATGCAGCTAGAAACCAGCATGCTGAGTGAGTTATTACAGAAACAGAACACTGAATATCATGTTCTCCCTAATAACTGGGAGCTAAACACTGTACACACCTGGGCACAAGAATGGGAACAACAGACACAAGGACACTCCTAAAGAGAGGAGGAAGGAAGAGGGGCAAGGGCTGAAAATTACCCACTGGGTACCATGTCTACCACCTGGGTGATGAGCTCAATAAAAGCCCAAGCCTCACCAATGCAATATTTCTATGTAACAAACCTGCACATGTACCCCCTGAATCAAAATAGAAAATAAAAAAAAACAGAGAGAGAGAAGAAAAAAGGAGCTGGGAAAAAGATGCATGAAGAATCAGTTAACTTGAGCAACAAGTTAAAGAAAATGTAGTACGGACTGAGTCAGTTTAAAAACCTATCCACTTTAATGAAAATATTTGCTAAAAACATGTCTCTCTCTATTCTAGTAGCGCATCTCAATACAATCATACACAGAGACAAGGTATTGAGGGTCTGAAAAGCCACTGATAGAAAACACTTGGGAGAGCAAGGTAGGATAGTCAAAGTGTGAGTCCATAAGAAAACACTCATTGCTATGAAGGTGTACATCTAGAGAGGTAAAGATTAGTGAGAGTTGTTTTCTTCAGAACATCCCCTACTGCTCTCACATGTTATACTTTGACATGGTGCACCTACATGCTATGTGCTGTTCATTTTTAAATGGTAAAATGTCTAGCCCAAGATTTCAAACATCTTGATCCATAAAATACATGTACCACTTTAATTTTTATACAATGAATACTTTCTTCATTCTCTTTCACAAAAGAAGCAGCACCCTCTTGATTTCATCCTCATCCCCTGTCCAAATCATTACTGATCAATCCTTCACATCTTTTGCATTTCAATTTTCCCCCTCCTGCAGATAGTTCTTCTCAGCCTCTAGGAATTTTAATTCTTCACCAACTCTTACAAATTTTCCTTCAACCCTCTTCATCTTCAAGCTCTAACCTCACTTCTCCCTTTCTCGTTCACCAACAAATGTCTGTTCCCACTCTCTCCTGAATGGAAACATCTCTTCAAAATGTTGCCCCCCACCTTCTAGTTTAAAATATTTAAAAATATCTTCATAATATTCATTCCTCTTGAATTCTATACTCTACTTAATATCATGATGAGCTCCCTCTGTTTTTGGTTTCTGAAATTCTATTTTCTTGGTTTTTCTCTGCCAATGAATAAAACATAGAACCCCTGGTTACAGAGCAGTATTCCAAGCTGGCCAGGAAGTCAGTACCATACAGAGACTTAAGCAAAAGAAGAACTCAGGCTAATTCCAGGCCTGCTTGAATTAACCCTAACAGAATAAACTTTACTGAGATACTTATCAAAGTCTGATGTGTGTCACATCTCTGTCGTCAACAAATAGACTTCTCGAAAGTAAAAACTAAACTTCACTTATCAGTACCATGCATTTATTAAATGAGTTATTTTTTCTTTCTTAAATATATTAAAGATGAAATTAACTAAAATCCCAAATCGGTGATAAATGTTGACAAATAGATAGGCAAGAAGAAATACAGTGAAAATTGTGTACCCACCCAGAGATTTTATAATACATCAAAGATGTAGTTTCACATTTGAAATTTGAATTTGCAGCAGCCTAAGACCATCAGCTATTGAAAAACCTGGTTGGAAGATGTATTTTTCAACATTTTATTAATAGATAAATTTAAACATTCACAAAAGGAGAACAAATTGAAAAATGAACCCATCATCAAACTATAATGATCAGCTCATGACTACTCTTGGAAAATAAATTTTTAAATTGAGTGAATTAAATTAGAAAAAAATAAAACAGCAAAAGCATGAAGTTACATTGTGGTTAAAATCAAATAAAAATATTTCATAAGTACCATTTATTTTAAGGGTCCTGTGTTCCTTGCCATTCTTTGGAAATACAGTGTCTGTATCCATCACACCAGGGACATGCTCCCTTTAATAAAAGCAACTCTTTTAAGGAATAGACTTGTGTCTTGATTTAACTTACTGGCAATTGCACAGGCAGAACTACTCACCTTGCAACTAAACCCAGCTTCACAATACACTGACAAAGCACATGCATTGCCTAAAGGACTTAATATCACTATCACCTAACTTATCAAGCAGCCTCTAAGATAGCACTGCCCAAATTACAAAGAGAATGGATGTTATATGTTCCTGAGTTACCACAAGCATCAGCTCAGGCTTCAGTTACAGGATCTTCTCTGTCTTGCTGATACAGTAGAAAGATATTGTGGTGTACAATATCCCAAGTGCAGTCTCCGCAGGAGGGATGGGGGCAGATGCATTCTCCTAGGTAAAGCATAGACTTCTAGCTGTGTTATATATGGTGCTGTGTAAGTGCTTTATTTGGGTGATGACATTTGTATCCTTTGGAAACTAACTCACTTGGCCTCCAGAGTTCAATGCAGCATTAACCCATTGTAGGAATCAGAAGAATGGAATGCGCTGTCTCTCTGAAGTACCAGCTCCAAGAGGAGAAATAAATCTATTATAAGGCTTGGCTATGTCACTTGACTTCTTATGCCTTAAGCAAAAAGAATGAGAAAGACTACAAGTAGCAGTTACAAACATAGTACTTCTTCTTGATAATTTTAAACTACTGCATTCACTGATGTCTTCTTTGTTCTTACAGCAATACAGTTGGGAGTCTTGGTACAATTCAGTCTCCAAGTTTGGTCTTCAGCTTCTTCAATTTTTATTTTGATCCTTTTATTGCCCTATTTCATTTCTGCATTGTAGATGCATCAAATGTTTCTTTGCTGCACTAATTATCACAAAACTCAAGGCTTTGAAGTAGTGGTGTTATGTTGTTTTCTAATATCCCATAACATTTAATTTTGTCTCTTCTTTTTATTTGGTGATACTCTAAAGAAATAATATATGGCTTCACTTCTCCTCTCCCTTCTCTAGCAAGCTATTTCTTGCAAATTCATCTTTAGCCAAATTTATTTCTGAGAAAAATATATAAAAAAGGAAGGCCAACTTGCCCAGAGCAAGTGGCATGAAGAGAGAGTGTTGTCATAGGCAACGTGTTACTTGAAGCTCTTCATCTATGACCCTAATGATTTGAGAAACACAGAATTGAAGTCTTGTCAGGAACGTTAATACTTCTAGTCAGACAAAAAGACACTGGTTTGGTGATATTAGCTGTTAGACAATTGTTGTAGAGCAATAAATGATTGAAAAAGAATTAAAGAGATTATTTTTCAATCTTGTAACACATGAATAAAATCTCCGGAGAATCACTTCTATGATGCCATTGCTGTGGTAGGAGCTACCAACTTCATTCCCAATTAAGTTGATGACAATTGTTATTTTCTAGGATAATAATTACCATAGTTACAGTACCACTAAATTAAGACTATTATTGTCTTTTTAGGTACATCCTTTTCTTGAAGAATTTGCAATTGTAGGTGGTGCCATTAAACAACTGTTTATTTAATTGTATATCTAATTCATCCTGGGAGAAGTTTAAAGATTATTCAGCAAATAATTCACCAATCTAGGTTCATTTACCTTTTATTTGAGCTCCAGATTAAATTTGAACTAGTCCATCCAGATCATTTCTTTTTTTTTTTTTTTTTGAGTTGGAGTCTCACTCTGTCGCCCACCGCAGCCTCAACCTGCTGGGCTCCAGCGATCCTTCCACCTCAGCCTTCCAAGTAGCCGGAATTACAGGCATGCACTACCACGCCCGGCTGATTTTTTGATTTATTGTAGAGATGAGGTCTCGCTGCCCAGGTGGGTCTCGAACCCGCAGACTCAGGCAATCCACTCACCTCAGCCTCCCAAAGGCGCGGGATTACAGGCTGAGCCACCGAGCCCGGCCCAGATCATTTTTCATAGAGATTTTCTAGGACCACACTGATTTCTAGCCTTCTACTAAGAATCACCCTTGTTCTTATGAACAGTTAATTTCCCTTACCAAAGAAAGCTATCAAATACTTGAAATTCACTGTGGACAGGCAGTATGCTGATAATTATTTCCTTCTTACTTTTTTCCTCTTCTCTAAATGTGCTCTTTTAATATTTTCTATATCTATTAATGGCATCACCATCTACTTATTTGTCCAAGCTAGATGTCACAAAATCTTTTTTAACTGCTCGTTCTTCCTTTCCCTCCATATTTAAAGGATTTCCACTATGTCATGTCCATTGTACCTCCAACAGGTCTTTTAAGTAGATTTCCTCTTCTATATTCCTACTGCCCTTAGTTCTGATCATCCTCGTGTCTCACCTTGACTGTTGAAATAGTTAAATAATTTAAGAAAGGGATTAGCTTCCCTTATTTTCTCTCTCTTTCACACTGATGCTTGCATTAATTTTAAAAATTACTTTCTGTAAGATATTCAACAATTTCCTATGGCCTATACATAAAGTCATTGCTCAAGAAATATTTATAGAATACCTACTATATGACAAGAATTAAAATACTAACTATACAAAGGTAGGGAATATAGAATTCTTTGCCCTCAAGAAGTTCACAATCTATAAGGGAAAAACAGCATAACAATGATGTAGTATAGCTAGTATTACGTTGTTAAAGAAATATACAATGAACAGTGGTAACATTATGTAAAAAGAATGGTTAATTTCATCTGGTGTTATTGAAGAAAAATATATACATTTGCCCCTATCTAGAAGTATGTGTAAGTTTTTTCCAGGAAAACAAATGAGAAAAACCCTCCCAAGTCAACACAACTTGTGCACAGGTTCCAATACTTGAATAAGCACTGCTTATTTAGGAAACCGCAAGCTATTGAACATTGGGTGAGACAGTATAAATGGTATTAGATGACCCATATAAAGAGTCTAAAATTTGATCTGAAGGTTATGATAAGCCATTGAAAAATTTAAACAGGAGTATAACATGGGTCATGTTTTTGTTTTAGAACAAAAGGCTAGAATGAAAAGGAGAACAACTGGGATGTTATTACAATAGGTAAGACATGATTAAACCCTGAATTAAAAGAATAGCGATCGAATTTGTAATGACTGGAGTTAGAGCAGAGAGAAAATGACTCCTTACCATATCATACAAGGCTCTACAAATTATGGTCTCAATTTAACATGGTGCTTAGAACATAGTTGGCACTCAATAAATCCAAAAAACATTTGAATGAATAAATAAAATTACCTTCTGTTATCTATTGCTGGGTAAGAAACTATCCCAAAACTTGGTAGCTTAAAACAACAATGCTAGCCGGGCTCGGTGGCTCAGCCTGTTATCCCACGCCTTGGGAGGCTGAGGTGAGTGGATTGCCTGAGCCCGCGGGTTTGAGACCCGCCTGGGCAACTTGGCGAGACCTCATCTCTACAATAAATTAAAAAATTAGCCAGGCATGGTAGCGCGCACCTGTAGTTCCAGCTACTTGGAAGGCTGAGGTGGAAGGATCGCCAGAGCCCAGCAAGTTGAGGCTGCTGTGGCCGGGAGCGGCCACTGCACTCCAGTCTGGGCGACAGAGTGAGACTCCAACTAAAAAACAAAAACAAATAAAAAAGAATGCTTATTACTCCTCACAATTCTGTGGGTTAGTTGGATGGTGCTTCTGCTGATCTTGCCTAGGTTTGTTTACTCAGCCTGCTTGTCAGCTGGGGCTGGATTCCTTCCAGATGACATGTTCTTGCTCTGTTCATGAGATACTTCTCCTCATTGTTTCTCTCTCCATAGTCACTCTTTTCTCCTGATCTTTTTTTTCTCTTTTCTTGGATCACTTTTTGTCCATTGATCTTTCATCGTTAAGGAGGATAATCTGAACTCCTTCAGCCTTGACGGTTTCAAGGCTCCAAGCAGGCAAGCCCTTGCATGAGCACTTACCAAGCTTCACCTTATATCACATGGTCAAGCTTAGTCAATCTGAAAGGAGATTATGCAATGTGGGTTCACTGGTAGGCATACCTCCTTGAAGACTATTATCATAGCAACTACACATGTCTCTTTATTTTACACCACTTTCCTCATAAGAACCCAATGCTCTACTTACTGGTTTTCTCCTCTGCTCCCAGACATGTCATTCATTTAATGCCTTCTTGACTTTAGCCTGGCTTCTCTCCCTGTAATTCACAGTGCTCCTCTCTGCGCTGGGATATTCTCTACCCCCAAATAGAATGTACCTTCTTTCAAGTGTCAGTTCAAATGTCACCTCCTCTGAGAAGTCTTTCATTAAAAACATACAGAAGGAACAATCTCTTCTCTTACATACTTGCTCATAAATTATAGTAAAAAAACCTCACTATGAAGGGTAACCCTTTGGCGGAACAAGAACAGTGATCTACAACTAGAAATGAGTTCTACAGAGCCTACTTCCAAAGTTCTTATTCAAGGGCAGAAAGAGAAGCTACCCTCAAACAAAAAAGGAATAATCTATCTGGAACCACTTTTGAGACCCACTGTCTTATCCTCCAACAGGATCTACCACCTTGTGTCAGAGCCCATTTCCCTATTTGGTACTGTCATTCAAGGTGGTTCAAAGAGCACTCTAAATTACCACTCAAAACAATGTGACACAACTGTGAATTTTCAGGATACCCTAAAGCATGATGTACATAATAGCCTGCCTTATAGGCCTGCTAGAGGATGACCTTTTCAATCTTGAAATTCATATCACAGAGTCTTAACAATTGTTTTAGAAGCTACATGCAGCAACTGCAGGTGACAATAGCTAGTTTACTTACCATATTTTGACAGAGACAATAACTTTCATCAAATATTCTATTCGCTCTCCAATACTTCCCAGCCTCTTTGCACTGAGGCAAAGACATATAACTACTTTTGGCCAAAGAAATGCAGAAAAGCTTCTGCATGATTCTCTAGGCTCTCTCTTCTGTCATGATGTGTGAATAGAGACCTCTAATTTAGATGGTACTGCTACAATATTGTGGAGCCTCCATTAACCCAGGTCCTGAAGGGCCCTCTATCAACCACGATGATACATTGCAGAAGTAAAAAAAAAATTGTGTACACTAAAGCACTAAGTCTTGGAGGTTGCTTGTTACCAACAGCACAACTTAGCACAGCCTAACCAATATGTATTACTTAAATATTAGATTTTGTTTGTTTACCCTAAAATAATATTTTACCAGCCATTTGTTATCTACTATGTATCTTTATATGGGCACTTTTTTACTTTACTATATATTTTTGCTAGCACTTTATTGGGTATTAAGAATCAGCTAATCAGAAAAAAATAAAATAAAATAAAATGAAAGGAAAAGAAAAAAATAAATATCTAAGGGCAGAAAAAAATAATAAAATAAAGTAAGAATCAGTTAATGTTTTTTAAAAAACTTGTGGAGCCGGGCTCGGTGGCTCAGCCTGTAATCCCACGCCTTTGGGAGGCTGAGGTGAGTGGATTGCCTGAACCCACGGGTTCGAGACCCACCTGGGCAGTGAGACCTCATCTCTACAATAAATAAAAAAAAAGCCGGGCGTGGTAGCACGTGCCTGTAATTCTGGCTACTCAGAAGGCTGAGGCAGAAGGATCGCCAGAGCCCAGCAGGTCGAGGCTGCGGTGGCCGGGAGCAGCCACTGCACTACAGTCTGGGCGACAGAGTGAGACTCCAACTCAAAAAAAAAAAAAAAAAAAAAAAACTTGTGGAGTTCAAATTCTAATACAGAAAATTATAATCACTATCAATAATCATAATCATTAAGTTCAAAGAACTTTAAAAAATACAGAATATATCATCATAATAATAAGGACATGACTTTATATGTAAATTTTTTCTAAAACAAAATTAGAATATGCTTACTTTAGCTGGGAAAATAATACATGATTTATTTATGATTGAATCATGTCTTGCTTTAAATTACTTAACATGTGCTACATTTTGAAAGGAATATCAACAATTTTATCAATTCTGAGGAAAGATGAATAAAGAAGTAAAAGGTCACTACCTAGTCAAAAGGCATTATTATACCCAATATAATAATCAGGTTTACCCAGCCAGAGGGTCATTCATCATCAGCTTCCAGTCATTAACTGAAAGGTATTTAGCAAGTAAAACCAGATAACTTCTTGTCACTTGCTAAGGCAAAACACAAAGTCAAAGCTCTCAAATTAAAGTTCCTTTGGTACAGGAGAATGGTAAAAGAATAAAGTAAATCAAGTCAATTTGTTAAAGCATCAACTGCTAAAACGGTAGCCTTTTAAAAACTTTTACTGAATTATAGCTCAAATATACACTAATGCAGCCGGGCTCGGTGGCTCAGCCTGTAATCCCGTGCCTTTGGGAGGCTGAGATGAGTGGATTGCCTGAGCCCGCGGGTTCGAGACCCACCTGGGCAGCGAGACCTCCTCTCTACAATAAATCAAAAACTAGCTGGGTGTGGTAGCGCACGCCTGTAGTTCCGGCTACTTGGAAAGCTGAGGCAGAAGGATTGCCGGAGCCCAGCTGGCGAGGCCGCGGTGGCCGGGAGCGGCCACTGCACTCCAGTCTGGGTGACAGAGTGAGACTCCAACTCAAAAAATATATATATATACACTAATGCAAATGTGTATCAGAACAGAGATTACATTTTAAATTCCACATTAGATATACACATTAAGAAATAGAAGCCACTAAGTATTCATTTTCTTTTTCCTAATTTTTGCTTCTTTCTTCACACCAAGACAGCCATGTCTAGTTGCATATTTGACCTTGCTAAACACATTACAAAATTCAGCCTTGAATCTTTCAGTGGAAAATTTTATTTAGTTTCATTCAGAGAAGAAAATAGCTATTTACAAACACAAGTACATCTGAACACATACAACATCTTTGCACAATTAAGCTTACCATTAAGCAAACATTGCACAGAGAGATTTGTATAATTTTAATATTCCAAAGTTTCTATTTAGTAATATTTCTGTGATTCAGAAACTTCTTATTGGAACTGTTTTTTCATGATTAAAATTAATTGAGAAAGTTAATTTTATTAAAACTGAATATTAAGCCGGGCTCGGTGGCTCAGCCTGTAACCCAGCGCCTTTGAGAGGCTGAGGTGAGTGGATTGCCTGAGCCCGCGGGTTCGAGACCCGCCTGGGCAGCGAGACCTCATCTCTACAATAAATCAAAAAATCAGCCGGGCATGGTAGTGCATGCCTGTAATTCTGGCTACTTGGAAGGCTGAGGCGGAAGGATCTCTGGAGCCCAGCAGGCAAGGCTGCGGTGGCCGGAAGCGGCCACTGCTCTCCAGTCTGGGCAACAGAGTGAGACTCCAACTCAAAAAAAAAAAAAAAAAAAAAACTGAATATTAGTTCATTTTTATAAACTTTGAAATTAGAGAAATATTTTCTGGAAGTCAGTCTCAACCTCAATGTTGGGGGAGATATATTTTAACCTATAACTTTTATGTGTGAAACCAGTTTCAATGGAAGAATGCAAAACAGTATTCCTTGTCAGATGAGTTTCACCAAGATATAATTTTGTCTAACATAGGCATATTAAATCATTTGTAAACACCTGTAAAATTCCTACCAAGTAATATAGATGAACTTTAACATCTACCAAAAAGGCCAAAATTTATTCCTTAGTCTCTGGTAAACTAAAGCAAGAATTTTCCCAAGAAGATATGAGAAAGTAAGTTTCTTTCAACTCAAAAATCTCCTCAATAAAGACAAAGTGGTGGGCAACCCCTTCGAGTCCCCTCCCACTGTGGGAGCTTTTCTGTCCTCTCATTAAGTCCTGCTTTCTAAAAAAAGAACAACAACAAAAAAAAACCAAAGTGGCACAGCTAAATTGCATGGCTTCTGCATAATACAAAAGACAAAAGATGACTTACTGAATTGTGTTTCCAGTGCACCAAGCAAAGCACTTATCTACATCTCAAGTCACAATAGCATTTTCAGCTTGAACATCCCAAGACAGGCTCCATCTTTTAAAATAATTTGGTATTAAGTAATTCCCAGCAAAATGCAATATATCTGTCCAACTTTTACTACCTGAGATTTTATCCCCCAAGGAGTTTGATGTTAACATAGACTTCCACTGAGGTGTCACCTAAAGTCACTCTGTAACATTTCTCAGCCAACCTTCATGAGAATTTCAAAACTTTCCTCAACACAGAGAAATAGTTTGTTTTCTGTTGTTGTGTCTGTCATGGGCTTTATGTTAAAAAGTCCTTCAGTCTTATTTATAATCTCATTTATAGCACATATAAATATAACTAGTCAGGTTGTATTTGTTATATCTGGACCTTCATCAGTTACAATAGAACATGACATAAATATTTTAATTTTGTCTCCCAACTTACCCATTAAGTTCTTGGATGTTTCTTCAACACTCTGAGCTCATATATCTGGATGAAATTAAATGTGCCAATTTAAATAATTATTTCTGTTTACGACATACGAGAAGGGACCCCCTCCAAAAAAATGGAATTTATTTACAAAAACATGTGTATTTACTCTTACATGTTTAAACTTTAGTCACCTTTAAAGTACTCTCCATTTGATGCAATACACCTACCTATTGAGACAATTTTTCCCTATTCAAAAGAGGTTTTTTTTGTTGTTGTTTTTGTTGTTTTTTTGAGTTGGAGTCTCACTCTGTTGCCCAGACTGGAGTGCAGTGGCCGCTCCCGGCCACCGCAGCCTCGACCTGCCGGTCAAAAGAGTTTTTAACTCGTCAGTTTTGATGCCTTCTAGTGCTTCTGCCATTTTGTTTGTTTGTTTGTTTGTTTGTTTCACCTCTTCCACATCAGCAAAACGTTTCCCTCTGAGAACTTTTTTCATCTGGGAAAAAAAAAAAAAAGTCGTTCAGGGTAAGATTTGGTGAATGGGAAGGGTGGGGCATAGGGTCAAGCCATTTGGGGTCAAAAACTGCTAAAGCGTAGTGTGGGCAGGTGCGCTCCTAAATTGTCCATCATGAAATGAACTAACACGTTGACAGAATCTCCAAAAAAAATTCACTGAAGCTGAATGTAGCCCTCACAATAATGCTAGATGGTACACTGATCTGATGGGTTCCTAGAACACATACCTCCTAGCAGGGGAAACCCGTACTAAAGGAAGCTAGCCCTCCAAAAATTAATTCTGTCTTTTTGGGGGGGTCCACTTTGTATAATTCCTTTTGTTTTTAGTAAATACTCTTTTCTTTATAAACTTGCCATCTATAAAAAGGTTTCTGATGCCAAGGTAACTTTTGATTTTTTTTTTGTTTCAATATATAACAATGTGGGATACAATTCAGGATTAGGTATACAAGTAGAGAGCACATTGGTAAAGTTTGGGCCTCATTTTGGTCCCCATGCCAAGATAATTTTTTAAGGTAATACTTAATTAAATTTTATAGTAGTATTGCTGAGTGTTTTCTATTCAAAAACAAGTCAGTTAGAAAAAAATTTGGCTCCTTTTCTCAGATCATTATATTTCTCGTCAAATAAATATTCTGCTTGTCAATCATATTTATTATTGTGATTGCTTGCATAATGGTATTTTAAGTTGCCTATTTTGGATGAAAACTTTTTCACATATTAAACATATAGAAATAATCTTCACTTTTGGAAAGAAATATTCTCTCTCCCATATGCTACCCTCTCAGCATATCATTTACTTTTTTTCTTTTGATAAAATATAGATACAGAAAATCATTCATCTCTCTCTCTATAAAAGAAAATAATAATAGAAATGCAATGATATATAGCAACTGAAATCTGGTCTCTTTATCAGGGAGGGAAAAAGGAAACTAGAGTACACCCTGCTGCTGAATTTGAGTCTAGTGGTTCCAGATCATCTTATTTTTCAATGGAAGGCAAAATTTGTATCTTCTGTAAAACTGCCCACATTTAGTTGATGGTGTGAGAAGTAATTCCAAATATGTTTAAAACTTTGTTCTGTTCAAACAAAACAAGTCAGGACTTCATCCAGCCCATGGCTGTCTTATAGTCTGTCACATTTTTATATTACATGAATCAGCCTCTTGTCCAATTTCCCTACATCTCACTGATCCCAAATTGGACTGCAGATCTCATAAATTCTTAGGAAAATCAATTATACAAGGCTGTTGCCCATTAAAAATATGGTTTGGCATTCAAAGAAATTCTTATTGATTCATCCAACAACTTATCAACATTACATTAATGTGCCATCATCAGCAGACATGGAAATATTTCAATGTGTTAAAGAAATTTTAATAAAGAACAGTATTTCAATCATGGCCTATATAACCTATCTCACAAATGGATAAAATAAAGATCAACATATTCTTCTCTCATTAAAACCAATAATAATTTTTTTATCACACACAGTCAAAAACAGTCTTGAGAGCATTTATTACACGTCCCCCTACATTGACAGTGTTTACAAATCCAGATACACACAAAGAACAGTAGACTTTTTCATTCTATTAGGAATCAAATGCACAAGAATTTGGTCCCCAAAATTCTTCTTTAAATAGAGATCAAAGTTAGCAAATAAATTATTTAATCTTAATGAACTGTTTGTGAGGTCATCAAACTCAACTCTACCATGCAAACATCCAGAACCAGTATGGTCCAGGAGATAAAAGCTTATAGAAAGGCCAGGTTATTAAGCTTGAACAACCGAAGGGTAAAAAGTCAAAAATTTGTTTGATAACATTATATATATATAAACTGTTTGTCTCTGAAAGAATTAGCATGTTCGGTCGTATATTTCTAAAACTGGTCTTGGAAAGTTGCATTTCTTGTTAGGTAGGAGGATCCAAGAATACGCCCTCTTAAATTCAGAGAGAATCTTAAGCATCATTAAATATTTAATCCCAAGGAAAGCATTATATGATACAAAAAGGATTGACCAAATATGATAATCCCTTTCTTGTAAAATAAGACTTTATCCTGGGATCCTGTGACAAACATCAGGGAGATTCCTGAAGCCCCTGAAAGTGTGTATAAAATGTTGTATCATTTTTTTAAGAATAGAGCTTACACTTTCCATAAAATTATGTGAAATAATTAAAAACTTCTAATTTAAAAAAACTTCTAATTAGGTTTAAATTATTATTGTATTAGGAGCTGGAATCAAAGAAAGAATTTGATCAGTATTTCTGATTAAGAATCTAAGGTAACCAAACCTTATTAAACAAATAATAACTTTCAAGTAAGTTAATTAACAATTTGGCCAGGTCCTCATTAAGTATGGAGTAAAGAATTATGGCTGTTCAATAAATTCATTAGAAAAGGTAGTGGAGTATTGAAAAAAACATATGAATTGAGGAGCCAGACAGACATATGTTCTATCCAAGTTCACTTGCTAATTAACTGTATGGCAAAAAACAAGGTACTTCAGCATTTTGAGCCCCTATTCTTTCCTCGGTCAAAGGTAATAACAACTCCCACCTCACAATGACTACCTTACAGAGTTCTAGAGGAATTAAAAAATCTAGCAGTTTCTGTACCTAACAGG
Source organism: Cephalopachus bancanus (assembly GCA_027257055.1). Taxonomy (NCBI): domain Eukaryota; kingdom Metazoa; phylum Chordata; class Mammalia; order Primates; family Tarsiidae; genus Cephalopachus; species Cephalopachus bancanus. The sequence goes on from JAPVLO010000045.1 coordinate 4,488,940, forward strand.
AATTCAGTAAGTTTTTCTCCTTTCTTTCCTATTGAATAAGTGCAACTCACAATTGATAAAATGTCCACACCTTTCATTCATAGTAAATGTGAATGCCAAAGCTAGGCAACTTGTAAAAGTGGCCACAGGATATAAAAACACCTCAACAACCTCCATCAAAGTAAACAGAGAACCTAATATTCTTTCAACTACGCTAAAGTCATAAAAGGCCCCATTTACATGAAAACTCTAAAAATATTGATTAAAAGTGATAAAAATTTATCTAAACCTAGGGAGTAAACTCCTGCTCACAAGCACAGGTCTTAGTCACAAAGAGTAAATGGAAAACATATTCAAAGATAATATTAATTCTCCTAGCTGGTGGATGAGGCTGCAGAAAAAAAACATGAAATCAAGAGAGTATCATTTCTGACCAAATCTGGCTTTGGGAAGCAACTGGAGAGAGTAAAGTGAAGGATTTCAGGGAACCCACCAAAGCGCCTTATATAAAGTGTGTGGCCACAGAGTTTGCACTCCGGGGTCACTTGGCATGTGTAGCACACAAAATGAAGTGGAGGTCTGCCACCTGAAAACATCTGCAACTGCTCACAAGGTGGGCAAGTCTAAGAGGAGGCCTGAGGGCAAAATTATGACTACATTGCCTCCCAGTGCCCACCAGAGAAAAAACTTCATTAATCTGGGGAAGTGAGAAAATAAAGATCAATGTTCTAAGTATGTATAACACCAATTTTCCATTTGACACTGTACTTTATCTCTCCTACTTCAGAGGAATTAAAATCTTTCTTTCTTTCATAATTCTATAATAGTAGTAGGTAGTAGCTTCTCAATTGACAATTGTAAATTTTAAAATCGACAATGGCTTTCCCCAGTTTTTAAAAACCACATTATCTGTAAAAATACAGAGTACATAACTATTAATTTACATAACTGCTAGAGGAAGGTATACCTGATAACATTTATCAACTAATCTAAATTAATTATTTTAGTCATTATTAATATGATCAGACACAGAAGCTCCCCAAAAGTGTGAAAAAATAAAGCAAAAAAGAAGCTGACCATGCTGTGTGATCAGATGAAATAACTACCAGTGAAAATATTAATTCTGAAAACAAGAGAGAAATTTTTTAAAAATTCTAGTTATAATTCTCAATAAGATTTGAAAAAATAATATTGCATTTTCTTAGAGTAAATGGCTAGAAAGAGTACAAATGGAGAACTGACACTTTCTGATAATTAGAAAAATGATAGCCGGGCTCGGTGGCTCAGCCTGTAATCCTGCGCTTTGGGGGGCTGAGGTGAGTCGACTGCCTGAGCCCGCGGGTTCAAGACCCGCCTGGGCAACTTGGCGAGACCTCATCTCTACAATAAATAAAAAACTTAGCCAGGCGTGGTAGTGCGCGCCTGTAGTTCTAGCTGCTTCGAAGGCTGAGGCACAAGGATCGCCGGAGCCCAGCAGGTCAAGGCTGCGGTGGACGGGAGCAGCCACTGCACTCCAGGCTGGGCAACAGAGTGAGACTCCAACTCAAAAAAAAAAAAAAAAGAAAAATGATTGACAGAATACATAAATCAAGAGGAGCAATGATTAGCAGAAAGAGTACTGTTGTGAAACCAAGTCTATGAATCAGAGGTTAAGAAATTCTTTCAAAAAAGAATTATGATCCTAGAATTATGTATGATACATCAAACTATCATTTTTGTGTGAAAGCAAACTTTTATTCAATAAACAAAGAAGGAATTATAGGTGTGAAGCATCACAAACACATAAAAGTTGTGAACATCGATAGCAGATACTGTTTCTCCACACTCTTATGTGGGCCTGACTTCAAACTGCCAGCACCAGAAATTAAAAAATAAAATAAAATAAAAAGCTGTCTTTCTCTGCCAGAGCCCATGCAGATTGCAGATGAAGCAGGTCAGCAAGCCTGAAGAATGAATGTCTCCTACCCCTGAAGTAGTCTTCAACCAATAATTGATGAAAGGGGGTCAGTAAATACACCAGTTCTCTCATTTTATGGACAGGGTAATTCTGAAGTGTGTTTTCTACACTGGTTCCCAGGAGTTTCCCAGAGAAATTATGCTCCAGTTGCTCACAATGGTAAGTGCTTGCCAAGGCATCCTTTAGTAGTTCCCTACCGTCTCTATTCCAATTTCCCACTACCCCACCTAGACTTCCTAGAAACTACTTGCCTTCAAATCCTGGAACCCAAGCTAAAATAACACTTCTGTCCCAAACAATTAGTCAAAACTTATAAAGAAAAACTCTTCTCAATGCAAGAAAGAAACGCACAAGCATAATTGGGAATTGTGGCAGACCTCCCTCAGAAAGTAACAAAATAGACTTGAGCAACAAATAACAAGCATGATATGACTTCTATAAAGAAGAATATTATCAAATATCTACCTACCTTTCCTATGTAGCACCAGATCAATATGACTTCCAGACAAAATTTTTTAAAAGATAATTTTATGTTACTTAAGCCATTGCAGAAATGAAGAAGAAAGTTTTCACTGTTAATTTTTAAGTTAATATAACCTTAATTCTTAAAACTAATTGACTTGTATGTCCACCTGCGAGCATGCACCCACCCACACATTAACTATATAAAGCAATCTCACTTGAGATTACAATGAAGACATTCTAATTAAAATATTAGAAAATCAAACCCAGCATTACATCAAAAGCATATTACAACACGACCAAGTTGAATTTATTACAGGAAAACAAGAATAACTCAATTTAAGAAATCCAATTCTGTAGTTTGTTATGTTGATAGATCATTGGATTGAAACCATACATTTACTTCTATAGATGACAAAAAGGCCTTAAATGCTACCTATCTATCCTGATATTATGAACAGAACTCCTTTGATGTGATTTAGACTAACAGAAAAAAATAAGCATCATCATTCTTAACAGTGAAAAACTTAGAGGCATGTCTATTAAAGTCAAAGATAAACCAAAGATATTTTTTGTCATTTCCATTACTTAACATTGTTCTGAAGTTTCTAGTCAATACAATGAGTCAAAAGAAAAAAGAGGGTAAACATAGGAAAGCAAGCAAGGAAATTATGCAATTGCAAATGATGTAATTACCTCAAAAAAAGGAAAAAGAAGCAAAATAAGAACTTTGAAAGCAATAACAAAGTGTAGTAGATGACTAAATTACAATACTAACACACAAAATTAGTAAACATTAGCAATAATAATAGATACTTGAATGGAAGAGTTTTATCCATAGTCCTACTCAAATAAAAACTATATTATTCCTAGAGTTAAATCCAAAAAAGAACCTCTGTGAAAAACTGTAAAAGTTTATTGAAGGGCATAAAAAGACTTTTAAATAAAGTGCATGATATGCAAATTCTTAGATGGAAGGACTCAGTATTGTAAAGATGTCAGTCTTCTCTAACATAATTTATAAATTTAATGCTCCTTTAATTAATCTCCTTATAGAACTAATGGGAGAGTTGGAACTTCCCAAGCTGTTAATTTTGTGAGAAAGAATACATTCATGAGATGAACAAGAATTTTTAAGAAACGAAAAATAAGAGGAATTTGTTCTACTAGACAGCAAAATTTATTTTTTTTAAATCTACAATGATTAAAACAATATGCCATTGGCTCAAAAAAAGACAAATAGATAAAAAGGATAAAATAAGATACAGGTTTATAGATATATAAAAACTTTTGTATCATAAATGTGGTATTTCAAATCAGTGGGAAAAAAGGATAGATCAATGTAACAATTCTGGCATAACTGGCTGACCACTCTGAAAAAATTAAGGCTTTTTTTGTGTGTGCCTCACACAAAATTCAGATATATGATAAAACAAAAGAGAATATTATTTTAATACTGAAGAAGAAAGACAAAGATATTTCTTAGGTGATTAAAAAACAGAAACTATAAAGTGATTAACTATATATTAGTTTAAAGCTTTCATAAGAAAATTACAAATAAAATTAAGACAACTAAACAGAATAATATCACAATAAAATAAACAATATTATAGTATATAACTATACTATCAATAATGACCTACTAACATCCTAATATTATATTCTTTAGTATATTTAATTATAATATATAATACCCTAATAGGGTAATAGAAAAATAGGTAGAAATTAAGAACAAGCAATTTTCAGATAAGAAAAATAAATGACAATATGAAAAATTGCTCATTAATTATTAATTATAAAACTTCAAGTAAAAATAGTAAGATTCTTTTGTCTTTCAACCTATCAGATTGGCAAAGTTTTAAAAAGTTTAAAAATATAAGACACTAGCAAGGATATAAGTAATAGACATTGATATATTTTTTATGAAAATATAGTTTGAAAACATCTTTCTGGAGAGCCATCTCAATAGTATTTGATTCAGCAATGTATTTCTGAAAATATATTATTAAAATAATAGGCCAGGTGTGGTGGCTCATGCCTGTAGTCCCAGCACTTTGGGAGGCCAAGGCAGGAGGATCACTGAAGCCCAGGAGTTTGAGACCATTGTGATTATATACACACGTTTGTATAATTTGAAAGGACAGAAGTATTCTAAAGTATCAACAGTGAATAAATTTATGAGGTGAAATTGCAAGAGAAATTTACTTTTTTTGTTGTTTTTTACATTTTTATCATGATTTGTATTGCCAGGAAAATATCTTCCATTTTGAAATAAAAATGAATAAGAAACTTCAAATTTTAATATTATTGGAAGAGTCATCTTTACTCACATTTTTATTCCTAACTCTTCTTCCAATGAAATAACTGTTCTAAATAAATGTTTACACTATCCAGGAGCAGCATTAAATAGGAAATTTTTTTATAGAGTTTATGAGTATAGCTGTTACTTAAACCAAAGCATATTTTTTAATATCAGATCCACAGTATAGCTGAGTTTTACTGATTTTGAGAAACAATGCCAGCTAACAAAACATCTGCAGCTCCAAAGCATTTGAAATTCTTAGTAAAGAGACTATGCCCACAATAAAAAAATAAGATTTTTTTTTCATTTTGAAGGTTAATGTTGAATAAAAATCAGCAGAATTATGACATCCTAAATATCTTGTAGATAAGAGAATGGTTTATTTTAATGTTAGATGTCTCAATGAGTTTGGGCCCAGCAAGCCATTTGCTCATTTACATTCCCTAGCTGTCCATGGAGGCCATTTACAAGATCAAAGAAATCTGAGTTTTCATTAGATTGACCAAAAGATGCTGGGTATGTTCCTTCACTCAAAGATACCCATTAGCTTGAATGAAAGAACATGCTTATGCCAAGTTAACATATTTTCTTTGCTAGTCTCATAAAATTAACAACATGTATTACAACATTTTCACTTATACTAAAATTTTACTAGCACCACAAAAAAGACATTCAAGGTATTTTTTCATATATAAAGAAACACTCTACAGTGTGTGTAAGCCTAGATACAATGAAATTCTATGAAATCAAATCAACCTGCCAACCAAGTGAATTTTTAAAATAAATGTTCCGTGCCTAGCAGTCTAAAAGTTTTTTATGTCCCAAACATATATTTACCCCCTCAAATGTAATAGTTCATAAAACAGCACTTTCTACTGTGTAAATGATGTGTATAGTCTCTGAAAGTTCATAGTTATATAATTATCCTTTAAAGCAGTCTCAGGTTTCATCAAGGTAAACTAATAAAAGAGATTCATGTGAAAAATATGTTTATTTAAAACAGCTTATTTATAACAAGTTCTTCAAGAGCAGAAATCCTAAGTGGAATATTATATTAGGAAGATACAGGACTCTGTGTTTGAATTCATTTTGCATGATAAACAATTTAGTTGTATAAACATTATTTGTTGATGGTTTCCCTCTATTTAGTAAGCTAATTTGTGGATGCAGTCCAAAGTTACAATCTAATTTCATAAGAAGTATTCTTAACTCCTAAGTCTACCAAATAACCAAAGTACCCATATATCACTGTAACTAAACAGTGGGAAAAGCAGCCTTTGATTTTTTTTTTTTTTTTTGAGTTGGAGTCTCACTCGGTCGCCCAGACTGGAGTGCAGTGGCTGCTCCCAGCCGCAGCCTCGCCTGCTGGGCTCCAGCGATCCTTCCGCCTCAGCCTTCCGAGTAGCCGGAATTACAGGCATGCGCTACCACGCCCGGCTGATTTTTTTGATTTATTGTAGAGATGAGGTCTCGCTGCCCAGGCGGGTCTCGAACCCGCGGGCTCAGGCAATCCACTCACCTCAGCCTCCCAAAGGCGCGGGATTACAGGCTGAGCCACCGAGCCCGGCAGCCTTTGATTTATAAAAAACAGGATAAACATTTACTTGAGTTTTAAAGGCAAGAAGGTACTTGAGTACATTTTCACTGTCAAATTTCTCTGACATTGGTCAGCTTTGTCTCGTCATTTCAGGACAAAGTTCGTAGGCTGGGTGTGTTGAGAAGTATTGGAGGGTAGAAGCACATAATAAATGTTAGGTTAGTCAATTATAACAAAGAAGATAGGAGAGAAGCAAGAGAACACCAAGAAGAGCACATGAGCCCTCTCCTTTAAATCTTTCAACATCATAGATAAGTCTTCCTCTCCACATATCACAAAGGAAGAAACAGGCATAAGAGAAATTGAGTAATTTTTCCAAAGTCAGTAAAATGATAAACGTTGGAATCTGACCCCAAACCTCTTCATGGTGTCGCCATAAGGCTCAAACTAGTTGGTAGAATGGATGTTTTCTGCAATATGAATTAATTTTATCTTTGGATCCACTTGAATGTTACCTATGAATGAGTGTATTTAAGAAATTAGTACAAATAGGTGGAGTCCAAGTTTCCTTAGTTAACAAGCTACAAAGCTCAGACTGAAATCTAAGATATGGAAACATTAGCCCACCTCATCTGTGCACCTGGCTAATAATCTTTTTTATCCTTTATAGTAATAAAAAAAAAATTAAGAAAATGAACCCCTCTTTCCAGTGTCAGGTAGTTGATTCAGAGCAGCCTGGGGAGAATTGCTTTGCCTCTCTCAGACTCGGTTTCCTAAGCAAAAAAATGTGCTAGATAATAAGGATTTATTGTTATCTTTATTCTTTTTTCTTTTCTTTTTTTTTTTTTTTTTGAGTTGGAGTCTCACTCTGTCGCCCAGACTGGAGTGCAGTGGCCGCTCCCGGCCACCGCAGCCTCGACCTGCTGGGCTCCGGCGACCCTTCCGCCTCAGGCTTCCAAGTAGCTGGAATTACACGCATGCGTTACCATGCCCGGCTGATTTTTTTGGTTTATTGTAGAGATGAGATCTCGCTGCCCAGGCGGGTCTCGAACCCGCGGGCTCAGGCAATCCACTCACCTCAGCCTCCCAAAGGCGCGGGATTACAGGCGGAGCCACCAAGCCCGGCTATCTTTATTCTTGCTGAGAAGAAAAGAGGAAAAATGAATAAACTTAGACTTTCAGAGGAAATTATGTCATCCTAAATAAAATTGCTCCCTCTCGAGAGTTTTTTAAAATAAAAAACACTTTTATCTTGCTTCGGTTGCCATAACTTGATAGAAGAAAAGTGGAGACGATACAATGACTGGTTTAACCAACCTGATTATCTCCTGGGATTAACAGGTCTTCTTGTGATTTTAATCAGTTGCTTCTTTCAGTGCACTTTTTTTTTTTTTAAACCGGTATTTTGTTAAATCTGTAGATTGCCTTGGGTAAGTCAATGCACTTTTAACACCCTAGTGGCATGAAGGAGTTACTGCATCTTCTTACAGGGAACAATTTTTTCATCACTCTGATTACTCCTTGCACTTTGTTTTGTTTTAAACTCCTTGAATAAAGCATCGTATTCTATAGCATTCTAGCTTCCCATTAGCTGCAGTGATCTGCCTAGCTTTATTAAACAATGCAATCTCAAGTTTTTCCCATCAATAAGAAATAACTTGCTTGTTTACACTAGCAATGATGAGGACCATTGAAAATTACATTTTGTGGACAAAAGCTAAAGATACTGTTCTACTAAATACACTTTTTCTCAACAATTGCTTAGTTTGAATTCTTTACATAAATGTCCTATGCTCTAAACTGTACCATGATAGTGAAATATCACCAAGTGTTACTATGTAACACTTTCAACCTTTAATCTTCTCTAAGCAATGGGGTGAAACATTCCAATTTCTCTGAGAAAAAAATCACGTCTACACATTCTTCTCTCCAGCAGAGCAAGAAAAGAAGGAAAGAGGCTTAAATACTATTTACAATGAAAAATTCATTGTAAATGAAGGTCATTAAATGCTGGAATAAGGATAGAGAAAGTTAAAAAAATAAAGAACAAAAATGGGCTTTAAGTTGAGGATAGACTTTCTGTTTCTTGGAAGGATTCAGTTATTGTTCAAGGATGTCAATTTCTATACATCTAAAAAGACTTAGCCTATATAAATGTTTTAAAAGTTGGGTCATTTCTAGCTGTTTAATTTTTAGACAAGGAAAATGAAACAACAGGATGAAATAACTGCTCGAGACAATGCCATGAATTTGGGAATTATCAAAAATGGGAGTTCATGGTTCAGACATACATTTTTTCACCTTAGGAAATATATTTTTCACTTTATAGTTGAAAAAAGCAAATGAATAAACAAATGGTACTTGTGGTTTGGGGAACGTGAGTGGTAGAGCTAATGAAAACTTAAGTCACAATGCTGTACCACTCTAGAAAATGTTGAAGCTACGTTTCTGTTTTCACTCCTTTCTCTATACATAAATTTTGTATCATTCTAAGATCCTTTATTTTTTTTGGAGGTCTGATTATACAGCCAGAGGCACAGCTTGCCTGCATTTGGGAGTTTGTACTAAAGAAAAAAGACTTCGAACTCCAAATTTAAAGATATATGAAAGAAGCACAAGTTTTAAATTTGCACGTCAAGCTTTGAAATTAACTTTTAAAACTAAGACAAAGGAGTTAATTTTGTCTCCAGTTTGATGAATAGGTCTCTAGAAGAATTAGCAATCAGATTCACCTACTATAAATCTGAATTCACGCTGTTATTTGGAATAAAGATAATTGAAACTGCTATCAAGGGATTCACCTAACAAGGATTTTTAAAGTATTAAATTTAGTCTAAAGCTGCCTCCTTATATAAATTAAGTTCAGCCTAAAGGTTTCTCCATATACAGTAAACTGTAAAATAACTTGATGTGTAAACAGACTGTAACCTATTCTTATAATAAATAGCTGTGTCTCTGCCAATCACAACAGCTATACTACAACCCCACACGGGTGGCCAACTGTTCAAACTGTGTTCAGATAAGGGGAAAATTCAGCAGTAACCAAACTGGGTGTTTCACAACAAGCTTCTATTTTCGTCCAATTTCTTTTTTCTGCCCGTAAGTCCCCTACATCCATGCAGTAGCACCAGAGTTGCTCTGAACCTCTCTGGCTCAAGAGGTTGCCCAATTCCAAATCATTCTTTGCGCAATTAAACTCTGTTCAATTTAATTTGTCTTAAGTTTTTTTTAACATAAAATTTTCAGCAATAAAAGTGGAAAAAATATATCATAGATAAATTAAATAAAAAAATATGTACCAATTTTATGGCAAATTTTAAAAGGAGAAACGAAAAAGCATTTTAAGGTATAAGACAACAGATCAGTGGATTCCAAGATGGCAATGGAGGCGGTTGGAGTGCATGAGTCTCCACATAAGTGAATGGATGTAGTGATGAGTATTCACCCTAGGGTGTCAGCAAAAGTTGTATGAATATCTGATTGAGTGGAGATGTGGGAAGGAGAGACCTGAACTCTCCTGCTTAAGCAGCTGCCTTTCACAGTTACTTGGACCCCAGCGCACTCTACAACCCAGAGGCAGGCACCATCTCTGCATCACCACCCAGAAGGGGAGGGGTAGAAATAAAATGGTGAGGATCACCTGTGGCCGGTGCTACCTGCCACTGCAGCTTTTGTCCCAGATCAGACACCAGAAACAGGAACTGCGAGAAAATATACCAGAGAAACCCATCCAAAGTCCCAGCCGAGGAGACCCAGCTGCCCCATACCACAAGTGAGGTCTGCCGCTGCTGCCCTGAAGATGCAGAATCCAGCCCCAGATCACAGCGGATGAGTGGCAACGAGTTTTGAGGTGACCCAGCTCCCTTTTTTCAGTAATTTGCAAGACATGTGATTCAGGTGGGCAACATTCTGAGCAGCACTCATGGAGAGAGCTGAACATAAGTGGATCAGCTGGGGGCAGTTCGCAGCCTTCCTCCACTGCTTGAGGTGACCAGGGGGCTAGATTTGAAGCATTTGCGTCTACACTACAACCTAAGAACCCAGACTCAGCTCACAGCAGATGAGTGGGGGTCAGTTTTAAAGTGACCCTACACCCTTTCCCAGTGATTTGCAAGAAAACATGTGACTCAGGCCGACAATGTTATAATCAGCACACACGGAGAGGGCTAAACATAGGAGGATCAGCTGGGGGAACCTTCCAGCCTCCCCACAACCGCATTAGGGGAACAGGAGGATAGATTTAGAAGTTGGAAACTCCTCTCTTCCAAAACCCCTCCCCTTTGGATCATGCCTACAAGAAACCTGAAGTCATAAAACTGCCAAAAGAGCCGGGCTAGGTGGCTCAGCCTGTAATCCCGCGCCTTTGGGAGGCTGAGGTGAGTGGATTGCCTGAGCCCGCGGGTTCGAGATCCGCCTGGGCAGTGAGACCTCATCACCACAATAAATCAAAAAATCAGCCAGGCGTGGTAGCGCATGCCTGTAATTCCGGCTACTCGGAAGGCTGAGGCGGAAGGATCGCCGGAACCCAGCAGGTCGAGGCTGCGGTGGCGGGGAACGGCCACTGCACTCCAGTCTGAGCGACAGAGGGAGACTCCAACTCAAAAAAAAAAAAACAAAAAAAAAAAAACTGCCAAAAGAGGGTGCTCAGGGATTACATACATTTTTGTTGTTGTTGTTGTTGTTGTGTGTTATTCTACTTACTTTTTAAAAAAAATACAGCTTGTTGGGAGTTGGCATTTCATTTGGTTTTACCCCTTCTCCTTTCTTTCCAATAAGGGTATATATGTGTGTAAAAATTTTCTCATATTATTGATTTTTGGTTCTTTGGGAGTTTTGTGTGTTTGCTTGTGTGCTGTTTTTCTTTCTTTCTTTCTTTGGGTTTTTTTGTTTTGTTTTGTTTTTTTGTTGCTGTTGTTGTTGTTGTTTTCCTGTTTTGGTTTGGTTTTTTTCTTCCCTCTTTCTTTTTCTCTGTCTTTTGCTTGTCTCCATATTTGTCAGTTTGTAATTTTTTCCTTCTCTCCTTTGTTCTCTCCATTGTCATCTCCTCCACATTCTCTCTTTATTAAGGCTATTCACTTCTCTCGTGTTATTTTGTACCCAGGGGAGATACATACACTCCCATTGTATGGACATACTGTAAGATGGTGGGAAATGTACAACTGGAGGCCCATACACCAATCAGCAAACACTGTGATTGTTAGACAGCTTTTGAATCTCAGCAACCTCTAACACACCTCATTCAAATTTCAAATCCACAAAGGAGTAACATAGCTCCCCTGCTCCAATCCAGCTCTGAAAGCAAACTAGTCCAGATGTTTTATCTAAGGGAGAACAGGGGGCTGAGCAAAAATAAGTGAAAACCACTCCCTTTCTCACTGAGCAATGGAAGTAAAGAAAAAAGAAAAACTCATCACAAATTAAGAAAAATCAAAAAAGACCCACAAGCACCATATAAAGTCCAAAGAGGATAGTCCACGAGTATAAGAATTCAGAACTCAAAAAATGAAGAGCACCCATATTGACTGGACTCAGACCACATGGCAGAGATCAAGGAATGGTTGTAAAAGATGAACAAAAAACCAAGAAAAGCAAGACTAAAACATGAAAGAGCTAATTGCTGAGGTACAAATTATAAAGAATACAGTAAATGAAATAAATGGTAAGCTGACAAGCATGGAAAACAGAATTAACCAGGCAGAAGAAAGAATCTTAGAACTTGAAGACCAATCTGTTAAAAACATAGAAAGGAAGCTTAAAAAGATGAAACAAAGCCTTCAGGAGATGTGTGACTCTATTAAGAGACTGAAAGAAAGATTGTTAGGTGTCCCTGAAGCAGATAAGCAGAATGTGAGCAGCTTGGAACAAGCATTCCAAGAGGTTATCCAAGAAAACTTCCCGTCTCTCATTAGAGACACAAAATGCTAACACAAGAGATACAGAGAACCCCTGCAAGACATCAAATGAGAACAACTCCAAGAAACATAGTAATTCACTTACACAAAGTAGGTATAAAAGAAAAAATCCTAAAGGCAGCAAGACAGAAAGGTCTTACTACCTACTGGGGAAGAACAGTTTAAATAGCAGCAGACTTATCTGTAGAAACATTGCAGGCTAGAAGAAACTGGAGCTCAATCTTTAAAATACTCAAAGATAAGCAATTTCAACAAAGAATTTCCTACCCAGCTAAGCAAAGTTTTGCCAGTGATGGATAATTAAAATCCTTCCCAGACATTCAATCCCTTGGAGTGTATGCTGCCTCCAGACCAGCTCTACAAGAGATGCTTTAAAAGGTACTAAGCACAGAAGAAAGAAAAAAAGAATTACCTATCAGTCTTAGGTTCGGTCTCTATGAGTTGTACATCTCCTGAAGGCCTTGTTCCATCTTTTTAAGCTTCCTTTCTGTTTTTAGCAATCTTCCCAAGAATGCAAGAAAAGAACAAATAAAAGCATGCACCATAACTGCAAGATTGAAAACATACATATAAATCAACCCAAAAATCAAAAGAATACCAACAAACAAATAAGTAAACAAACAACCAAGTCTATAAGAACCTCATGACAGGAATAAACTCTCATATCTCAATAATCAGCCTGAATGTAAATAGACTAAATGCACCACTGAAAAGGCATAGAATGAAAAACTGGATAAAGAAACATGATTTAACAATATACTGTTTTCAGGAGACACATCTCACCAGAAGGGACACTGACAGATTCAAAGTTAGAGGAGGGAAAACAAATTTTCAGGTGAATGGAACACAAAAGAAAGCAGGAGTCACAATTTAAATATCAGACAAAATAACCTTTTAAACTATCAAAAATTTTAAAAAATACAGAAGCACACTACATAATGATAAAAGGTCCAATTCATCAACAAGAAATGTCATCCTAAACATTTATGCACCAAACACAGGAGCACCAGCTTTTATAAAGCAACTACTAAGTAAACTTGTAAAAGATATTAACTCTAACACTATCATAGCTGGGGACTTTAATACCCCATACCAATCCTAGATAGATCATCAAGGCAACAAATCAACAAGGAGATCCAGAACCTCATCTTGACTCTTGGACCTTGACAAATGGACCTAATAGATATCTACAGAACATACCACTTGACAACTACAAATTATATATTCTACTCATCACCTCATGGAACTTACTCCAAGATCAACCACATTCTTGGCCATAAATCAAGTATAAACAAATTTCATAAGATCAAAATACTGTCATGCAACTTTCCAAACCACAGTGGAATAAAATAAATATCAACACTATCAAGGTTTCCCCAAAACCACAAAGACATGAACACTAAACAACACAATACTGAACAATTCCTGGATCAACATGGAAATCAAAGAAGAAATTAAAAGATTCCTGGACAAATGAAAATGAAGAAACATCTTATTATAACCTCCAGGCTGCCATGAAAACAGTACTAAGAGGGGAATTCATATCTCTATGAACACATATGAAGAAAATGGTAAAATCACAAGTTAACAGCCTAACAACTCACCCAAGGGAGCTATAAAAACAAGACCACTAAAATCCTAACTTCAGCAGAATAATCCAGATCACCAACATAAAAGCCCAAATACAGGGCACAGAAAACAAAAATACCATAGAAAAAAATCACAAAACAAAAAGCTGTTTCTTTGAAAGGATAAACAAGATTGATAGACCCTTAGCAGAGTGACCAAGAAAAGGAGAGAAAAAGACCAAATAAACACAATCAGAAATGCAAAAGATTAAGTCTCCACTGACCCCAAAATGATACAAAAGATTATCAGAGATTATCATGTACACTTGTATGGAAACAAACTCAAAAACCTAAGTAAAATGAAGGACTTTCTGACAGCACACAACCTCCCAAGGTTGAAACAAAAAGAAACTGATACCCTAAATACACAAATAACAATGAAGGAAATTGACTTCATCATAAGAAAACTGTCCACAAAAAAAGCCCTGGACCAGATGGCTTTCCAACAGAATTCTATAAAACTTACAAGGAGGAGCTGATACCAATCCAACTGAAAGTATTCCAGGCAATCAAAAAAGATGGAACTCTCCCCAAATCATTTTATGAAGTTAAAATTACATTGATACCCAAACCAGGTAAAGATCCTATAAAGAAAGAAAACTACAGGCCAATATCCTTAATGAACATAGATGCAAAAATTCTCAACAAGATTCTAGCAAACTGGACCCAACAACACAAATCAAAAATCATCTACCATGACCAAGTAGGCTTCATCCCTAGGATGCAGGGTGGTTCAACATCCACAAGACCATAAATATAATTAAATACATCAACAGATGTAAAAGCAAGAATCATATGATTATATCAGGAGATGCAGAAAAGGCTTTTGATAAAATCCAGCATCCCTTCTTGATAAAAACCTTTAAACACCAAGGCGAAGATGAAACATACTTCAGAATAAAAGAGCCATCTAAGATAAAGCCACAGTCAACTTACTGCTAAACGGCCAGAAATTGGAAGCATTTCCTCTGAAAACCAGAACAAGATAAGGCTGCCCACTCTCACCCCTCTTGTTCAATATTGCATTGGAAGTCCCAGCTACAGCAATCAGGCAAGAGAAGGAAACTAAGTGCATACAAATAGGAAAAGAGGAAGTCAAGCTATCCTTTGCAGATAACATGATCCTATACATTGAAAACCCAAGAGAATGTCAAAAACCTCCTTGCTCTGATAACAAAAAAAAACTTTGGCAAAGTCTTAGGGTATAAAATAAATGTGCAAAAGATAGTCACACTCCTATACAGCAACAATAAACAGACGGAAACCCAAATAAAAAGCACAATCCCATTCACAATAACCACAAAAAATGAAATACCTTGGTCTATTCCTAATCAAAGAAGTGAAAGATCTTTACAACTAAAATTTAAAAAAAAAACAAAACACTGCTCAGAGAAATCCAAGAAGACACTAACAAATGGAAACAATATTCCATGCTCATAGATAGGAAGAATTAACATTGAGATGTCTATCCTATCAAAGACAATCTACAGATTTAATGCAGTACCCATTAAATTACCAACATCACTCTTCTCAGACCTGGAAATGACAATACAGAAATTATTGAAACGTAAAAGACTACGAATAGCCAAGACAATCCTTAGCAAAAGAAATAAAGCAGGAGGTATTCAGACTTCAAACTCCACTGTAAAGCTACAATAATCAAAACAGCCTGGTATTGAAACAAGAACAGGCATATAGACCAATGGAACAGGATAGAGACTCTGGAAGCAAAACCTCAATTTCTCAACCCACTCATCTTCAACAAAGCCTCCACCAACAACCAATGGGGAGAGGAAAACCTATTCAGTAAATGGTGCTGAGAAAACTGACTGGCCACACACAGAAGACTGAAACAGGACCCCTACCTATCACCATACACAAAAATCAGCTCTGAATAGATCAGAGACCTAAATGTAAAACCTCAACCTATAAGAATCCTAGAAGAAAATGTAGGAAACACCCTTATGGAAATTGGAAGAGGCAACAAATTCCTGATCAACTCTCCAAAAGTGAATGCTATAAAAGATAAGATAGATAAGAGGAAAAGCTTCTGCAAAGCAAAAGGATCCATCAAGAGAGTTGGGAAACAGTCCATGGAATGGGAAAAAATATTTGCCAACTTTAAATCTGACAAAGCCTTAGTTAGCATTGAGGATCTACAAGGAACTCAAATGTGCTGAAAGAAAAAAAACAAAAACCCTATTTAAAAATGGGCAAAAGATATGAGTAGACATTCTCAGAAGAAGACATACGAGCAGCCAACAGATACATGAAAAAATGCTCAGCCTCACTAGTCATCAAAGAAATGCGAATTAAAACCACACTGAAATACCACATAACTCCAGTCAGGACAGCCATGACCAATAACAAAAAACAGCAGATGCTGGAGAGCATATTGGGAAAAGGGAACACTTCTACACTGTGGGTGGAAATGTAAACTAGTACAACCTCTGTGAAAAACAAGGTGGCGATTTCTAAAAAGACTGAAAATCGACCTTCCATATGACCCAACAATCCCCCTACTAGGAATATACCCAGAAGAACTCAAATCCCCTCTTTTAAAAAGATAACTGCACATGCATGTTTTTTGTAGCACTATTCACAATAGCAAAAACATGGAGCCAACCATGCTGCTCATCAAAAGTGGACTGGATAAAGAAAATGTGGTACATTTACATGACGGAATATTATACAGCTATAAAAAAACCAAAATTATTAACTTTGCAGCATTCTGGATGGAATTAGAGTCTATAATACTCAGAGATTTATCACAGAAACAAATAACTGAGTACCACATAATCTCACTCATAAGTGAACCCTGAACATTTAACACAATATTATGAGAAAGGGATTGGCAGTAGTGGGACACAGCTTGGGGAGGATACCTATACTTTATCTGTATGATGACCATGTGTGTTCCTAACCCTGAATTGTATCCCACATTTTTTAAATGAAATAAAATAATTTTTTTAAAAGACAACAACAATAATAATTATTATCGCAAGGTAAGAAAATGGTGCTTTCACTACAAAAGTTAAGAAATTAATAAGAAAAATCTTTACATGTTTTATATATACTTAAATGTATATATAGATATATACACTTATGCACATGGTTTATGTGTGTATGTGTATTGATTAAATAGGTAGATACATTTTTTTCAATATCTAGTTTTATCACATGTGAATCTTCTCTCACTCAACTGTAAATTTTATATTTTTAAGTTTATAATTAGCCAACAAATTTCCTAACTGGGCTATGACTTTTAGTCACTTAATCTTTCCCTGGATAAAACATTACTAATAAAGTTTATTAAAGGTTTATAATTTGAATATAAAAGAAGATTGAAAAATCTTGTCTTCATAATACTAAGTGAACTATCATAGAAACAAAGAATTGAAGACCACAGCTTCTCACACAAGTAGGCCCTGAACATTAGCCACATAAGCACAAGGGAGGGATTGGCTGTTACTGGGCATTGCCAGGGGAGGGAGGGAGGGAAGAGAATGGAAGACACCTGACAACACAAAGGATACCTGGTCCACTACCAGGGGAGTGAGGGCCAGTTAGAAGCCCAAACTTCCCCTGCATGCAGCCTACTTATGTAGTCAATCCTCACTTGTATTCAACATCTCTATAATAAAATAAAATTTAAAAATAAAATAAGATTCATTACTGGTGGTTTATGAGGTCTGTTTCTCCAACATATAGGCTAGAAACTCTGGGTATGCAAATATAGGTAGACACAACCCTTGCTCTCAAAGTAGCTCATAATACAGTAGGTGGCAAGCTATAGAGAAGAGGGGGGACGTGGTACCTTTATAAATGAGATTAAGAATAAGAGATTAAGGGACCAAATACAAACAGTATATCATTTTGGAAGTGGAGGTGACTATAATAAAGTACAGTTTAAAAGAAAAGGCAGAAAGAAAAATCTAGTCTTCTGGACATTAATAAACAAACTCTCCAGGGATATTGCTCATCAAATTTTTAAATGTATAAAAATTTTTTTTTCATTGCTTTATCTTTTCTCTCATTTTGCAGTTTGTGATAACTGCAAAGGAAAATAATTTTCCCTTCACTGTTCATACTTCACATTTACCAATGTTAATGAAAATGACACTTGGGAACAAATGCTAAATTGGTCTTTAGTGTTGCTGGAGCCCCCAGGGTGGCTAACCAAAAATATGCGTACATGACAACATGGCAAATAAAATTCTTTCAAGTAATTCCATAGCTGAGTAACAAGTTTGTACTAGCAAATTCTAAGTAGGCTGAATAGTTTCCTTATCTATCACTCCCTATGGCAATACAGACCTATTTCAAGTTCATAGGCTTCAAGTGACGAACTAACTTTTCCAGCTGGGTAGCTTAGTTTCTGTTTTTTCCATATAATACTTTATTAAGATGCCCATCTTATAATGTGTTTGCTTTTAAATCACATGCAATTGACCTATCTCCACAATAAAAGCATTTGTAATTATGCAATTCAGATTTTCCAGTATTCATTCCTAGCCCTAACCCTAACCCTACTTATTAAGGATTCCCCTAGCTCCAATATGTTGCTAAAACGAACATTTTCTCGAGATAATTGTGACCTCTCAGACACAGACAGGCACATAATGGAATTGTATTAAATACATGTAAGTCAAAACTTAACTTTCATTCGTTGAGATCCAAATCTTCTTAAAGAACTCCAAATGCTTTTGTCATAAATTAACAAACACTTTTGTTTTACACAATGCTTTTTCTTTTTTGAGGATTTTCCAGGCTACGCAAAAATGATTTGGGCTAAATATTAGAAATATTTTTATTTATAACTGATCATAAACTTCTCAGAATGCAGAAGACATGCTGATAACATAGCCCAGACTCTTGGGCTCTTAGAAGCTACTTGAATGCATACATTCCATGTTTATGACGAATGTTTTTCTCTTCACACTCCCTACCACTCCTCCCCACATCCTCCATCTGTTATTCTTACAGGGACTATGTAGATAAGAAAACACTATATAATGATAGGATCACGGAATGCTGTGGTACCCAAATGCCACAACCCTCTTTATTGGAAAAGACTTTCTGAAGCTACTGGTTTCAGAATAACATAAAACTAAGTTGGAGAAGATTTTAAATGTTAGTCCAAACTTTCCTTCTGATTTTTGAATTTCATCTTCAACAGTTAATGATACAAAATAGCCTACATACCAAGATTCCATTTCTGGACAGTTTTGACTTTTAGTCTTTTTTCAAATTTTAAAATTAAAACTCTTACTTTTTTAAATCCATTGTCCTTTTAAGATAACGTTTTAATAAAGAGTAAAAAAAAAGCAGATTTTGTAGGGAATTTTAAGTGCTAAAGAAGCCAATAACTCAGAAAACCAAAGGCAGGGGGAGGAAAAGCCACTTTCCCCAAAGGACAAAAACAAAAACAAAAAAAGGCAACCTAACAAAACAGAAAACTTTCTTTAATCAAACATCAGAAAGAAAACTATGGCCACACCCCATGTCTGCCAGCAAAGTCGAAGTAAGGAATACAGACTACTACCCTCACCTTGTTGTAAAAAGGCACACCTCCCACTGGGCAGGGGTTGGTCAGAGAAGTTGGAGTATAGAAGCAGGACTTTGATCCCTGCCTGACAGTAACTCCTATCCCACATAGTGTCAGTGGAAACCACAAGGGAACAGTAAGTAACCTCCTCTCCCCTTCCCTCCATGCAGCCTAATAGGGATCTTGAATTCTCACCCATATCCAGCAATAATGAAAACACTCCACCTCTGCTCTAGAGTTTCAATGAAGACGGAATAGAGGTCTGCGCTTCCACCCTCCTGAGACAGTAATTAGGCTGTAGCCATCTTTGCTCATGGGTCTCGTGTCAGAAGAGACCTACTACATCATAAGATTTAAACAAGATCCATAATCTCTCTACATAATACCCAAAATAAGTAGTATACAATAAAAAATGTCTCATACCAAGAATCAGAAAAAAAATCACAACTTCAATGAGAAAAGGCTATCAACAGACACCAACACTGCGATGACACAGACTGTGGAATTATATGACAAAAATTTTAAAGCAGTCATCACAAAAACGCTCTAATCAGCAATTACAAACACACTTAAAATTTTTTTTAAAATTATTTTAGAAGTGTGGGGTACAAGCCGGGCTTGGTGGCTCAGCCTGTAATCCCGCGCCTTTGGGAGGTTAGAGGTGAGTGGATTGCCTGAGCCCGTGGGTTCGAGACCCGCCTGGGTAGGTGAGACCTCATCTCTACAATAAATCAAAAAATTAGCAGGCGTGGTAGCGCGCGCCTGTAATTCCGGCTACCCGGAAGGCTGAGGCGGAAGGATCGCCGGAGCCCAGCAGGTCGAGGCTGTAGTGGCCGGGAGCAGCCACTGCACTCCAGTCTGGGCGACATAGTGAGACTCCAATTCAAAAAAGAAGAAGAAGAAGAAGTGTGGGGTACAAGTAGGTATTTACTACATAATTAGGTTGCATGCATGTGAAGTCTGGACATCTAGCTGGCCCTCTCTCCCCCTGATAATGGACCAGGTACCCAGTGTGTTGTCACATGTTTACCTCCCTTCACCCTCCCTACCTCCAGAGTCTGCCAATCCCACGCTTATACTATTATGTCCAGTATTCGGGGTCCACTTATGAGTGAGAACATACGGTATCTAGTTTTCGGGTTTTGTGGCAGTTCATGTAATATGATGGTCTCCGACTGCATCCTAGTCCCTGCCAAGGCCATGATTTTGTTCTTCTTTATGGTTGCATAATATTCCACTGTGTATATGTGCTACATTTTCTTTAGCCAGTCCACTTTCAATGGGCATCTGGGTTTGTTCCATGTTTTTGCTATTGTAAATAATGCTGCAATAAACATGCATGTCCAGATGTTTTTTGGTAGAGTGATTGATGTTCCTCTGTATATATTCCCAGGAAAGAGATTGCTGGATTATATGGAAGCTCAATTTTTAGTTCTTTGAGAAATTTTCATACTGCTTTCCATTGAGGTTGCACTAACTTATATTCCCAATAATAGTGTAGCAGTATCCTCTTTTCTCTGCAGCTGCATCAGCACCAGTTTTATTCTGACTTATTAATGATAGCCATCCTTACTGATGTTAGGTGGTATTTCATTGTAGTTTTGATTTGCATTTCTCTGATGATTAGTGAGGATGAGCATTTATTCATGTATTGTTGATTGCTTGTATGTCATCTTTTGAGAAGTGTCTATTCATGTCCTTTGCCCACTTTTTAATGGGGTTGACCAACATACTTACTAAATAAAAAATATAAAGTATTGGCAAAGAAATAGGAAGTATAGTAATAGGTTTTAACCAAATGAAATTTTATGAAAGGAAAACTCAGTGATGGCTTCAATACTAGAATGAAAAGAACAGAGGAAAAAAGTGGTGAACTTAAAGACAAAATAATAAAATTTAACAAATATAAGAAATGGAGAGAAAATAAATTGAAAAAAGTTAAACAAAGTTTTAAGGACCTGGAAAGTATAACAAAACATCAAATATTCATACTATTGAAGTCCCAGAAGAAGAGAAAAAAAAGGGTAGGCCTGAAAAAGCAATGAAAGAAACAATGACTAAAAACTTCTTAAATTTGGCTAAAGATATAAACCTACAGATTCAAAAAGCTAAACAAAACCACCAGCAAGATAAGCTCAAAGTAATTTATGCCAAAGACATATTATACCCAAGCTTCTAACAACTAAAAGACAAAAAAATTAAAAATAGCTAGAGATAATATCTTACCTATAGCAAGAAAAACAACTGGAATTACATCTACTATGTCAAAGTAAGGGAATTCTAAGTCTGAAACCAACAAAGAATAATATTGTGGTTAAATTGCATCATAAATTTTTAGATAAGGAGTAAATAACTAAAATTTAGTGACTGATAGTGTAGAGAAATTGTAGGATTATCATTTCTCAGCCTTTTGACTGAGATCAAGTGGAGAAATTGTAAGATTAAGAGGATGCTGAGGATGGCTAATGGCTGAACTAAGAAAGACTGAAAAAGATATACAGAATATACATCTGGTTCTGCAACTATTAGTTGTAACCTGAGCTTCAGTTTACTGAACTCAAAAAGAGTTGTGGTAGACAATTTCAAAGATTCCTTCAAATTCTAAGAGTCTAAATTCTGCTCCTACAGGTATGAAAGTGTACTATGGTAAAATGAGCTACTGATTTTGTACATACAGAAGTATGCATCGGAGTTGGGGAGGCAAGGTTTAATTTCACTTACAAATAAAAAGTTGATAAAATTACCATTGGGCAACAATAACCAGTACATCGGCCTGCCTTTCCCTCCACAAGCACTATCCCAGTGTCAGATCACTAATGATGATCTTGTCTCTAGCAGTTAATTGTGAGACGGATACAACCAGCTCAAACTGGCTCTCATGAGTCAATTGTTAAATATTCAGAAATTTTGCAAGCCAGTTGTTTAACCTGAAATCAGCCATGGTTGGGAGTATTTACACCACAGAAACGAACAAATACTACAAAACAGAGTATTTTATTTATAGAGCAATTTACCAACACAACACTGAACAGCAATTTTTCCAAAAGGTACAGATTTATTCATATTTTGTCTCCTCCCTACTTCTCTGACCCCATATCTCACCATCAGCATTCTTCCATTTGCCCGCATTAAACCCTTTGACAACATTTAACATGTGCAGGCCTACAAGCATGTTATGCTCCCTCAGGGCTCTATGCTTTTAGTACATACTATTCCCTCCACCACAACTATCACCACCACCACCACCACTACCACCACCATAACTAGCCCTCCAAATCCACCTTCAATGCTACTTTTGCCTAGATAATTCTTTCTTGTGCTTAGATACTACCATCACATCCAGAAACCTTTCTCTGCCCCAATTGACTGGGTTAGGTATCCTCTGTGTTCTCCCATAGTATCCTGTGTTATCTTTTTATAACACGCAGAACATTGTGTTGAAATTACACTTCTCTGTGTTTCTAACTAACCCTTGAAACCCCTTGAAAACAGAGAGAGTCTGCTTTAGCATTGCATCTTCATATAAGTGGAGAACACACAGTGATTGTCAAAAATTTGTTGTTGAATAAAATTGCTAACAAATTCCAGACCAGTATTTACTTCTCAGTTTCATTATCTTCCCTGAAAAACATCTCCCATCATATAAGTGAGAAGGGCTGGACAATAAAATTTGCTTTTGGAAAATCTGTTTAAATTCAACATCATTATCATGAATACATTTCACAAAGTGAAAAGTGCCTCTAACTGCATATGCTTGCGTACATACATATATACTTAGTGCACATTTATCTTCTTATAGATAAAGCTCCACTTATCTTCAAATAATTTTTAAACAATGCTTATCATCATTAACATTATAATTATTGGTGCTTTTGTTCATTTGCATTTCCATGGCACCAACCACCACAGTGCTGGGTGCAATACATCTCAGCACGTTCTAATTGCTTTCCATCTGTCTAACAAGATATTTGTCTAGTGTTCATCAAGGCTCTCTCTGGGCACATATATAATGTTTAAATGGGGGGAAAAAAGCAAAAAATAGCATTTTCCTGGAAGAATTAGAGGTATAATATAAAATTTTTCAATCTGATTCAGACTTAAGTATACCAATTTGTCATTATTCCAAGAAACAAAATAGAGAAAAATCCAACTTTTAAACTCTTCCTGATGCCCAGAAAACATCCTTAATGTTTTGTTTCCAGAAGACACATTCACAGAAGTACCAGAATAAAATTTGTTTTGCAAATTTTCTGTTGTTTTATTTCGTTTGTTACTGATTATCTATTTTTACCCTCATTTTTGTGGAGCTCTTAAAATACTCCTTTTTTTTCAGTCTCCCATGAAAGTATGTTTCATAGGCGATGTCTTGATTTTGAGACATGGCTAATTGGAAGGAGATGTCTTGATTTTGAGACATGGCTAATAATAACCTAAGAGTCACCGACAACGTGCTCAACCTTAGCAATCACAAAGTACCTCAAAAATGCACTTATCTCTTATTGTGATCAATAGCCCTCATTTTACTTCATGCTGGTATTGTTTGCAATGTAGACGTCAAAAGGTCATTCAAAACAGCACCTCTAGTTAATGAATCATGACCCATGAATGGAAATTAACAATAACCATCCAATAATCATGCATCAATAAAACTGCCATGGAATTTTGCTACCATAAAGAGTATACTTTCCCAAGTCAATTATAATGTATCAGGATTAGATGTTTCTTATGATAAGAATCTTGAATCTAAATTGAGCACTTTGATATGTTAAACTTAAAAGAAGCTTATTGTAACTGCACTAATCACTAACAACTTGAACTAGTTAGCATCCTACTGGGCACTATACATATGTTTCTTTTTTAATCCTTACAACAGAATGAGGTAAATATCACCATTTTACAGATTTTTGAACTACTCTTGACCAAAGTCACAAAATTAGCAAGTAGCAAAATCAACATTTTAAATAGGTTTTCCTAACTGCAAAGCCCATCCTTTTCCTATTATCCTGTAGTACCTAATTAAGGATAGCTGTTAACATTTAATGCATGATAGGATAACATTAAAAGATGTTGAATTTAAAAAAAAAAATCCCCAGACACTCAATAGAAAGATAAGTCTATTACTGAAAGTTTCATGAATTCTACCCATGAATGCTGCCCTATCTCCCAACTTACATCTTCTCTGTCTCTAGGAAAACCAGAAATAAAAGCATTCGGAATCTGCTCTTTTTCTTTCCCTCTATAAAGCACTAAACAAAGGAAATTGAAACTGGAAAAATATACACAATATTTTTGGATTCTAATCTCCCTATTTTCTCAAGTATAGAAAAGGCTGACATACCAGCCTGTCTCATGCCTACATTTACAGACTGTCATCCCCAGTAAAAAAAAATGTAAAATTTAAGAATACAAATAAATGTTCTGTTGATACAACAAGTGACAATAAGAGGTCAGAATTTTAATTTTTTCTCCTACTGGCACATTTATAAACTATTTTTCCTATAGAGTTCTTTGAGAAAAGTAAAAGGAAGCCAGAGTTAAATACTCTTAACATATGAACCAAAGCATGTTCACAAAATACAACAGCATTGCATTGGCAGTATCAAATTTTTATATAGGAGAATCTGATTGGATGGAGCCACTAGAGAACTTGCCTTAAAACTTCACTTGATGAGAAAGTACACTGAGCATTAAGCAGTGGGAGTTTGTTAAAGTCCCAGAAACTTGGTGAGTGTTACTGAAGATATTTCAAAGGAAAATCCCAAAGTTTTCCTCTCTTTCAAAATCCTAATGGTGGATTTTCAGGTTCTGCATGTAAGGTGATTGAAATTCTAACAAGTAAATAGCTGAATAGGCTGAAAAATTACAACTCTTTTTGCATACATAAGAGAGGTAAGGTCACAAGGTAAACAGCTGACCTCAGAACTGGAAAGAAAGACAAGCTAATACCGGGAGTCACAAGTTTACTGGAGCAGAGAATCACAAGTGGAAACTGTGAAGGTAGGAAAACCTGAACTGTAATTGACAACTGCAGGATACTCAGTGTAGACGAGTCCATTATGATGGTGATTGAGGAGTACAATATTGTGAGATTTACCTCTAAGAGCCCCCAGATTCCCACAATAAATATCTAAGAAAAACCCTTTCTTCCCACTGGCAGAGGGAGGGGGAAAAGGACCATTTTGAAATATGCCAGAGCACTCTTCTTCTTAACAAAGCCTGCCTTCAGGAGAAACTAGCCAGGCACCACCAGGGAATTATCAGAGTCTAATTGACCTGGAGAAAGGGAAATACCTAACTTCAGTCTTCTCTAGCCTTTCATGTGAAAAAAAAAACCTGACCATCCTGTCCATCCTAAGGGAGGAGAAAAAAACTGAGAAACATTTGTAAAGTTCACAGTCCAGATGCACAGACTTGCTAAAAGACTGAGTCCTAATCATAGGCTTATAAATGCTCCTTCTCCCCACACACCTTGTCACTACATTACTAAAGGTCTATTTACAGCACGAAAGAGGAGAAGGAGAAGGAAATACATACCAAAAGGTAAAACACTCAATTTGAAAAGACAGAGTAACATCAGAACCAGACATGGTAGGTATACTGGAATTATCAGACCATGAATTTTAAACAACAATGATTAATATGCTAAAAGTGCTAATGGATAAAGTAGACAGCTTACAAAAACAGATGGACAATTTAAACAGAGAAATGGAATCCCTAAGAAGGAACATTCAAAAAATGCTATAGATCAAAAACACTGTGACAGAATTAAAGAATGCCTTTGACAGGTTTATTAAAAGACTAGACACAAATGAGGAAAGAATTTCTAAGCTTGCGACTATATCAATAGAAACTTTGAAAAATGAAAAGCAAAGAGAAAAAAAGACAAAATAAAATATCCAAGGACTGCAGGACAACTATAAAAGATGTAACATACTAATAATGGGTATACAGAAGAAGAAGAAAATGAAAAAGAAATAGAAGAAATATCTGAAACGATCATGTCTGAGAATTTCTTCCAAGTGTATGTCAGACACCCAATCACAGATTTGGAAAGCTCAGAGAACAGCAAGCAATATAAATGCCAAGAAAGCAAACAAACCAAGAATAAACTACACCAAGGTATATCATTTTCAAGCTACAGAAAATCAAAGATAAAGATAAAAATCTGAAAGAAGCCACAAGAAGAAGAAGAAAAAAATACCTTACCTATAAGAGGAACAAAAATAAGAACCCTGTTCAACTTCTACTCAGAAACTGTGCAGGCAAGAAAAAGGGCAGTGAAATATTTAAAGCGTTGAGAGAAAAAAACACCAAGCTAGAATGTTGTACCTTGTAAAATTATTCCTCAAAAGTGAAGAGGAAATAAAGACTTTCTCAGAGAAACATAAAATAAATATGTTGCCGGTTGACCTGCCTTGCAAAAAACATTAAATGTCTCAGAGAAAAAGAAAATGACACAAGTCAGAAACTCAGAACTAAATAAAGAAAATAAGAGCATTTAAGAAAGAATAAGTAAAAGTACAACTTTGCAAATTTTCTTTTCTTTTAAAATTTTGCTTATTCTTAATCTAACACATAAATTTGTTCAAAACATCAGTAACAATGTGTTTCATTTGCATATGTTTATATGCTATATACATACTTACGCATGCTTATATATGTGAAATGAATGACTGCAATGAATCTAAGAATAGAATGGAAGAATTAGGATTATTTTGTTATTATTAGATACTCACACTACCTGTGTAATTTGAAAGTGGGCTTGGATTAATTGTATATTGAAAACTTTAGTACAACACTAAAAAAGTTTAAAAAGAAGATAGCTAGTATGCTAAAAAGTAGAGAAGTTGGAATCATAAGAAAGATACTCATTTAAAACTGCAAAAGGCAGAAAAAGAGTGGAAGACAAAAATAGAAACAAAGAACAAGGGCAACAAATAGAAAACAGTAACAAATATGATAGACATGAATCTAACTATATCAGCAATCACTTTAGCATCAATGGTCTAAATGCACCAATTAAAACACAGATGTTGTCAGAGTGAATCAAAAAGCAAGACCCAAATATACATTGTTTAAAAGAAAATTAATTTATTAAATTTAAAGACATATATAGATTAAAAGGAAGTGAATGAAGAAAAATATTTTATGCTAACACTAATCAAAAGAAAGCAGAAATAGAGATATTAATTTCAGACAGAGATGACTTCAAAGCAAGGAAATTTATCATGGATAAAGAGCAATCCATAATGAAAAAGCGGTCATTCTCCAAGAAAGCATAATAATCCTTAATAGTATGTACCTAACAACACAGCATCAAAGTACATGTGGCAAAAATTGATGACAGTGCAAGAAAAAATAAATGAATCTAGTAACAGAGTTGGAGACTTCAACACTCCTTTGTTAGAAATGGATGGATTCAACAGGCAGAAAATTAGTAAAGACATAGTTGAACTTAACAACACCATCAATCAATTGATATAATCAACATCTGCAGACTACTTCATTCAACAACAGCAGAATACACATTCTTCTCAAGCTCATATGTAACATTGACCAAGATAGAGCATTTCTTGGGCTATAAAATACATCTTAACAAGTTTAAAAGAATAGAAATCATAAAATGTCTGCTCTCAACTCAGTATAATTAAACTAGAAGTCGATAACAGAAAGATAACTGGACAATGCAGAAACATATGGAAATTAAATAACATAATTTTAAATAACAAATGGGTAAAAGAAGCAATCTCCAGAGAAAAGTTTAAAATACTTTGAGTTAAATAAAAACAAAAGAACAACTTATCAAAATGTGTGTGATGCAGTGGAAGCAGTGCTTAGAGGTACATTTATAACATTCAGTGTATATATTAGAAAACAAGAAATATCTAAGGACAAATTTAAGTTTCACCTTATGAAACTAGAAAAGGAAGAGCAAATTAAATCTATAGTACAAGAGAAGATACAGTGAGAATCAGAGCAGGAATCAATGAAATTGAAAATAGAAAATCAATCAAGAAACAACAAAACCAAAAGCTAGTTCTTTGAAAAAAGGTCAATAAAATCACTAAGACTCTAGCCAGGTTAACCAAGAAACAGAAAGAGAATATAAATTACTAATATCATAAATGAAAGAAAATATCACAACAAATCCTGTGGACATTATAAGGATAATAAAGAAAAGCTATCAATAATTGTATGTCCACAAATTTGTAGCATAGATGAAATGAACCAGGCCCTTACAAGACATAATTTGCCCAGACTCACACAAGAAAAAGAGAATGTGAATAAACCTATATCTAATAAAGAAATTAAATTAATAATTAATAGCCTTCCAAAGTGAAAACACCAGGTCCAGATGAGTTCACTGGTGGATTCTGAAACATTTAAGAAAGAAATTATACCAATTATTTGCAATCTCTTTCAGAGAATAGAAACAGAGAATGTTTATTATCTCATTCTATGAGAGCAACATGACCTTAATACTAAAACCAGACAAAGACAGTACAAGAGAAGAAAAAAATAAATAAATAACATTAACCAGGTGTCGTGGCATGTGCCTATAGTCCCAGCTGTTCAGGAAGCTGAGATGGAAGGATTACTTGAGCTCAGGAGTTCAGGCTGTGGTGAGCTATGATTGTGCCACTGCATCCAACCTAGGCAACAGAGTGGAACTCTGTTTCAAAAAAAAGGAATAAAATATTTAGGAATAAATTAAATTAAGGAGGTGAAAGACCTGTATACTGAAGACCACAGACACTGATGAAAGAAATTAAGAAAGGCACCAAAAAAAAAAAAAAAAATGGAAAGCTATCCTATGTTTATGGATTAGAATTAATATTGTTAAAATGGCCATATAACTCAAAGCAAAACAAATTCAACACAATCCCTGTAAGAATTGTAATAGCATTTTTCACAATAATAGAAAAAAAATACTAAAATTCATATGGAACCACAAAAGATCAGATTAACCAACACAGTATTGAAAAAAACTAAGTTGGAATCATCACACTTTCTGATTTCAAATTATATGACAAAGCTGTAAGTTATCAAAACTGTATAATAATAGCATAAAAACACATAGATCAATGAAAGAGTATAAAGAGCTGAAACCTAAACTCAAATATATGTGGTCAACAAATTTTCAACAAAGCTTCCACAAATACACAATGGGGAAAGAATAAGAATTTCTTCAATAAATGGTATTGGGTAAATTGGATATCCTCACACAAAAGAATTATATTAAATGATACTATTTAAATGGATTAGACTTAAGTGTAAAACCTGAAACTATAGAACTCCCTAAAGAAAACACATGAATAAAGCTTCAAGACATTTATCTTGGCACAGATATTTTGGATAGCACAGCAAAAAATAAGGCAACAAAAATAAATGAGGCCACATCAAACTAAAAACCTTCTGCACAGCAAAGAAAAAAACTAATAAAATGAAATGCCAACCTATAGGTTGGAAGAAAATATTTGCAAACTATATATCTAATAAGGGAATAATATCCAAAATATATAAGGAACTCATATAACTCAATAGCACAAAATCAAATGTCAATTTAAAAATGAGCAAAGAACCTGAATAGACATTTTTCTAAAGAAGAAATACAAACAAATCCAAGAAGGATATGAAAAGATGCTTGATGTCAGTAATCATCAGAAAAATGCAAATTAAAATCACACTGAGCTATTACTTCACATCAATTAAAATAGATATTATCAAAAAAGGCAAGAGATAACAAGTGTTAGCAAGGTGTGGCTATTTACCCAAAAGAAATTAAATCAGTACCACATAGAGATTTCTACATTCTCATGTTTACAGCAGCATTTTTCACAATAACCAAGATATGGAACCTAAGTATCTATTGATGGATAAAGAAAATGTTGAATATAATATACTAGAATGGATGGATAGATAGATAGATGATAAATATACAAACACACAAAATGGAATATTATTCAGGCTTTCAAAAAGCAGACACTGCCCTTTGCAATGGTATGAATGAACCTAAAGGGCATTATGTTAAGTGGTATAAACTGGACACAGAAAGAAAATAGCATATCCCACTTAAATGTGGAATATATAAAATGTAGAATATGTAAAAATGTTGAACACATAAAAACAGAGAGTAAAACAGTGGTTATGGGCAGGGGCAGATGGATGAGGATGAGTTATCTAAAGAGTCCCAAGTTACAGTTATGCTGGATAAGTCTAGAGACTAATGTACAGCATGATAACTATAATTAATAATATTGTATTGTAGAATGAAAAATTGCCAAGAGTAGATTTTGAGTCCTCTTTCCACACACATACACACAAAAACATAGCTATGTGAGGAGATAGGCACGTTAATATGTTTGACCATAGTAATCATTTTACTATGTACAGGCATACCAATTTTTGTGCTTTGTTTTGTTGCACTCCTCAGATAATGCATTGTTTACAAACTAAATGTCTATGGCAACCTGTGTCGACCAAGTCTATTGGCACCATCTTCCCAACAGCACACATTCACTTCATGTCTTTGTATCGCATTTTGATAATTCTTGCAATATTTCAAACTTTTTTATTATTATTATATCTGTTATGGTGACCTATAACCAGTAATCTTTGATGTTAATATTGTAATTGTTTTGAGGTGCCACGAAACACACCATATAAGATGGTAAATTTAATAAATAAATGTAATGTGTGTGTTCTGACTGCTCCACTGACCAATCAACCCTCCCCCTTCCTCTCCTTAGGTTTTCCTATTCCCCAAAACACAAGAATATTAAAACTAGGCCAATTAAAATAACACTACAATTACCTCTAAATGTTTAAGTGAAAGGAGGAGATGCACATCTCTTCTTTAAATTAAAAGCTAAAAATAATTATGCATGGTGAGGAAAGCATGTCAAAATCCAAGATGAGCCAAAAACTAGGCTTGTTGTTCCAAAAAGTTACTTAATGTGTGAATGCAAATTAAAAAAGCTTTAAAGAAAATTAAAAGTGATACTTCACTAAACTCATGAATGATAAGAAATCTAAACTGCCTTATTGCTTGATATGAAAACATTTGTAGAAGATTAAACCAGTCACAACTTTCCCTAAGACAAAGCCTAACCCAGAGCAAGGCTCTAACTCTCTTCAGTTCTGTGAAGGCTGAGAGAAGTGAGGAAGCTGCAGAAAAAAAAAAAATTGGAAGTCAGCATAAGTTATTAGTTGATGAGCTTTAATAAAATAAATTATCACCATAACATAAAAGTGCAAGGTGAAGCAGCAAGTGCTGATGTGGAAGCTGCAGCAAGTTATCCAGAAGATCTAGCTAAGATCATTGATGAAGGTGGCTACACTATATAACAGATTTTTGATGGACACAAAACAGGCCTCTATTGAGAGATGCCAGCTAGGACTTTCATAGCTAGAGATAAGTCAATGACTGACTTAAAAGCTTCAAAATACAGACTGATTCTCTTGCTAGGGGCTAATGAGCTGATGGCTTTAAGTCGAAGCCAGTGTTCTTTAACCATTTCAAAAATCTTAGAGCCCTTAAGAATTGTGCTATATCTACTTTATGTGTGCTCTATAAATGGAAAACAATCCTGGATGATATCATATCTGTTTATAGCATGGCTTACTGAATATTTTAAGCCCACTGTTGAAATCTCCTGCTCAGATTCTTTCCTAAATTTCTGCTCATTAACAAGGCACCAGGTCACCCAATAAATCTGATGGAGATATATAAGGATATTAATGTTGTTTTCATGTCTGCTAACACAATTCTGTAGTGCATGAATCAAGGAGTAAATTCCACTTTCAAGTCTTATTAATTAAGAAATATATTTTTAAAGCTATACCTGCCAAAGATAGTGATTCCTCTAATGGATCTGGAAAGAGTAAATTAAAAATTTCTTGAAAGAACTTACTATTCTAGATGCCATGAAGAATATTTGTCATTCATGGAAATAGGCCAAAATATCCACATTAACAGGAGTTTGGAAGAAGTTGATTCTAATCTTCATGGATAACTGAGAGACTCAAGATTTCAGTGGAGGAAATATTTTTCACTATTGTAAAAATAGCAAAAGAACTAGAATTATAAGTGAAGCCTGAAGATGTGACTGAATTGTTGCAATTTCATGATTAAACATTAACAGATGAAGTGTTGCTTCTTATGAGTGAGCAAAGTAGTTTTTTGAGATAGAATCTACTCCTGGTGAAAGTACTGTGACCATTGTTGAAATGACAACAAATAAGCTAGAAGACTACAACAATTTGGTTGACAAAGTAGTGACCGAGTTAGAGAGAATTGGTTCCAATTTTGAAGAAGGTCTACTGTAGGTAAGATGCTATTAAATACCATTGCAGGCTGGGCTGGGTGGCTCAGCCTGTAATTCCAGCGCTTTGGGAGGCTGAGGTAAGTGGGTTGCCTGAGCCCACTGGTTCGAGACCCGCCTGGGCAACTTGGCCAGACCTCATCTCTACAATAAATCAAAAATTAGCCAGGCGTGGCAGCATACGCCCATAGTTCCAGCTACTTGGAAGGCTGAGGCAGAAGGATCTACAGAGCCCAGCAGGCGAGCCTGTGGTGACCGAGAGCGGCCACTGCACTCCAGTCTGAGCGACAGAGTGAGACTCCAACTCAAAATAAATAAATAAATAAATAAATAGATAGATAGATACCATTGCATGTTACAGAGAAATCTTTCATAAAAGAAATGGTCAATCAATGTGGCAAATTTTAGCATTGTCTTATTTTAAGAAATTGCCACAACATTTAGCAACTGCCACCCCCATCACTCAGTAGCCATCAACAGTGAGGCAACACACACCATCAGCAAAAAGATTATAACTCCCTGAAGGCTCAAATGATCATTATCATTTTTTAGCAGTTAAATATTTTTAATTAAAAAAATATATATATATATTTACATGTACATCTTTAACCTTTTTTAGACCCAACACTATTGTACACTTAATAAACTCCAGCATAGTTTAAACATAATTTGTATATGTGCTAAAAAAAACTTTAAAAACTGTGTCTTGCTTTACTGCAGTATCTGACATGTTGCTGTAGTCTGGAACTGAATCCACAATATCTCTGAGATATGCCTGTATATGTACACCAAAACATCCAAGCATGCTATATACCTTAAATATATTAGGTAAATAAATTTTAAAAAACACAAAAATAATCTTAACAGAAAGATAGAAATTATTTTTTAAAGAAAAGAATGAAATAGAGATCTGGGGTTGAAAGTTACAATAACTGAAATGAAAAATTTACTCAAGAGGCTCCACAAGAAATTTGAGATGCCAGAGGGAAGAATTAATGACTTGATGATAGAACTGTAATTACAATTAAATCTGAAAAGCAATGAAAAAAAGATGGCTGAAAAATGAACAGAGATTCAAAGGCCTTTGGACCAACATCAAGCATACCAAATATGTGTAATGAGGGTCCCCAGATACAGAGCAAAATGAGAAAGAAGTAAATAAATTATTTTTAAATAATGACCAAAAATTCCAAAATGTAATGAAAAATATTAATCTACAGATCCAAAAATCTCAATGAATAATAATAAGTAGAATAAAGTTTCTGCATCTACATATGTGATAGTTACACTGACGAAAGATTAAGACAAAGAGAAAATCTTGTAGGTAGCAAGAGAAAAGTTATTCATCATATCAGTTAAAAAGAAAAAGCAGTGATACAATTAATTGCTGATATCTCCCCAAAAATAACAGAAGCCAGAAGTCAGTTGACTGACATAATGAAGAGGTTAAAAGAAAAAGTGGCCAGTCAGGAATTCTACATCCACAAAAACTATTCTTCAAAATTAACATGAAATTAACACATTCCCAGATGAACAAAGCCTGTCAGAATTCGTTGCTAGTAGACTTGTGTTAAAAAAATATTAAAGGAAGTTTTCAAACTGAAAGGAAATGACACTAGATAAAACTTTGAATCAATAGAAAAATACCAGGAGTGTTAGATGGTAATATGTCCATAAATATAAAAACTCTATAAATATATTTTCTTTTTTCTTAATTTCTTGTAAATAATAAAGTTGCATAATGCAATAATTTTGACACTTCTCTTGAGTTTATAAAATTCATAAATTATCTATAATATCCAGTACTCATTATGTATAATAACATATATCATTAAATAATATGAGATATAATTATATAAAACACACACATATGTGTAAAAGCGAGGAAGAAGAAAGGAATGATATTAAAGCAAAATTAAGTAGAAATATTCTGGAGTAAGTTGAGAGGTCAAAGTATATATTTAATACATACAACAACAACTAAGAAAGTGACTCAATAATAGTAAAAAAATCAACAATTATTAAAATAGTATTCTAAAAATATTTATATTGTCTTATTTCATAAAATAAAGCGGCAAAGGAGGAAGAGATAAAATGACATAGGACAGATAAATAGCAAAATGATAGATGTAAATATAACCATATTAATAATTACATGAAACACAAATGAACTAAATATTTATTCAAAAAGCAGAGATTGTGAAATAAAAAGAAAACTCCTAACATGCTCTTCAAAAGAGACATACCTTAAATTTAAAAACTACAAATAAGTTAAAAGTAAAAGAATAGAAAAACATATGCAATACAAACAGTAATCCTGAAGAAGTTGGAGTGGCTATATAAACATCAGGCAAATAGAATTAAAACAAAAAATATTACAAGGGACAAAGAGAAATATTTTATAATGATAAAAGTGTCAATTCATCAGGGATATATAACAATAATAAATGTATAAACAGTTAAGAACAGATTGTATACAGGAAGCAAAAACTGAAAAAATTAAAAGTAAAAGTAGATAATTGCAACTGTAAAAAAATAGATATTTGTTGTTGTATGTCAAGTTTGTGGTAATTTGTTATAGCTGCCATAGGAAACAAATAGAGTTACGTTCCACCTCTCTGAGGGTGGAGTAGCTACACAAATTATTTGGAATTCTTCTGCATGGGAGACTTGTCTCTTTACCAGAATTTATTTACTCAAATAAATTATTAAATATTTATTTACCTAAAAAAAGATAATTGAACAATAATAATTGAATATTTTAATTACTCACTCTCAATAGTTAAGAGACCATCTCGACAAAAATTCAGCAAGTATATTGAAGATGCAAACAAAAGTATCTACCTACTTGACCAAGCTCACAATTTATAAAGCATGCTAGTAACCCAAAGCTTGCAGAACACGTATATTTTTTAAATGCACATGAAGCATCATTCAAGACTAACTATATGATGGGCCATTAAATAAGTCTCAATAAATGTAAAAAGTCTGAAATCATACTATATATATATATATATATATATAATGTCCTCAGCAGAATTAAATTAGATATTTAAAAAATCAGGTCAAACTGACTGTTTTAAATTAAATTAAGTAATACATTTCTGAGTAATGTGTGGGATTAAAAAATCTATGAGATGCAGCTTAGAGCGATGTTTAGAAGGATATTTATAACTTCAAACACCTATATCAGAAAAAAGGAAAAGTCTCAAATAAAAAGCCTAAACATCCACCAAAATAAGCAAAGAATGTCAAACTAAGCTCAAAACAAGCAGAGGGAAAATAACTCAAATTTAGTTAGAAATAAATAAAACAAATTGGAAAACCAATAGAGAACAGTTAATAAATCGCAAGCTTGGCGTTTTTGAAAATATTGACAGAATCAACAAGCCCTTAGCTGGACTAACCTAGAAAATAATAGAGAAGCTCCAAATTACCAAAATAAAAAATTAAAAGGTGACATTACTAACATCTCTACCTAAATTAAAGCATTTTAATAGACTATTATGAAAAATCTTATGGTAGCAAATTGGATAACTTAGATGAAATGAACGAATTCCTAGAAAGACATAAATTCCACAAAAAATGTATTCAAAAAGAAGTTAAAAATCTGAATAAACCTATAAGTAATGAAATTGAACAAGTTATTTAATAACTTCCCAAAAAGGAATGCTCAGTCCTGGATAGCTTTACTGGTGAGCTCTATGAAATGTTTAAATAAAGAATAATACCAATTCTTTACATACTCGTATAGGAAACAGAGGAGAAAACATTCTCTAATTAATCTTTTTAAGGCTACTCTTACCCTGAAATCTATGCCCACGACACCATAAAAAAAAAAAAAATGAAAACCACAGACAAATACCCCTTATAAATATAAGTGTAAAAAAATTAACAAAAAATTTTTAATTTAATAAACTGAATTAACACAACATATTAAAGATTAAACCATATGACCAAATGAGTTTGATCTTAGGAATGCAAGATTGGTTCAACAGTCAAAAATCGATTAATAATATACACTCTATTAACAGAATAAAGGACAACAAATCATGTGTGTGATCTATGTATGTCATTTCTATGTCATCTCAAGTGACACACAAAAAAGTATTTGACAAAATCCAACACCAATTCATTATTTAAAAAATCAAATTGGAAACAGATGCCTACCCATACTGATAATAGACATCTATGAAAAAAATCTGCAGCTAATAAAATTAATGGATGAATTACAAATGCTCTCTCCCAAAGAACAAGAACAAGGTAAAGAGCTTCTCTCCCACCATGTCTATTGAAATTGTTCTAGAAGGTTCTAAGGAAAATAAGGGTGGACATGATGGAAAAGGGGAAGAGGAAGAAGGAGAGGGAGAGAGAGAAGGAGGTAAAGGAGAAGAGGCAACAAAAGGTGGAAGGAGGAGGAGGAGAAGGTAGAAGAAAAGATATAAAGTAATTCTGATTTAAAATGAAGTAATACAGGGCGGGCTCGTTGGCTCAAGCCTGTAATCACAGCACTTCAGGAGGCCGAGGTGAAGAGGTTGCCTGAGCCCAAGGGTTCGAGACCCACCTGGGCAACTTTGCGAGACCGCATCTCTACAATAAATAAAAATTTAGCCGGGCATGGTAGCACATGCCTGTAGTTCCGGCTACTTGGAAGGCTGAGGTGGAAGGATCGCCTGAGCCCAGCAGGTCGCTGATGGGGTGGTCATGAGTGTGCCACTGCACTCCAGTTTGGATGACAGAGTGAGACTCCAACTCCAAAAAAAAGAAGAAGCAAATATACCTTTATTCCAGGTGAGATGATTCAAGATGTAGAAAATCCTAAGGAAGTCACACACAAAAAATAACTTACGAGAACCTAGAATTAATTTTGCAAGGTCGCAGAGTAAAAATGTCAACATACAAAAATCAACTATTTCTACATACTACCAATAAGTAATCTGAAAGTGAAATTTAAAAATTTATTTAAAATAACAACAAAATGAATAGAATATTTAGAAACAAATTTAACAAAGGAATGAAAGATTTATAAACTAAAAACTACAAGACAGGCCTGCAAGAAATTAAAGTATATATAAATAAATGAAGAAATATTCTATGATCACATATAGAAGATTAAATATAGTTAAGATGGCAATTCTCTCCCAAATTGATCTATAGATTCAACACAATCCTTGTTATATTATAGCAGGCTTTTATGTAGACATTGTCAAGCTGACCCCAAATTTTTTGGAAATGCAGAGAACTATAAATGCCAAAGGAATTTTTTAAAATAAGAAAAATATTGAAAAAATGTACAATGCCTTATATCAAAACTTACAATAAATTGAAAAGTAATCAGTATAGTATAGTATTAGTGTAAGAATGGGCATTAGCATCAGTAGAACAGAAATTAGTACCCAGAAATAAATCCTTGTATTTATAATTAGTTGATTTCAAACAAAAGTGTCAAGGCAAATAAATAGGAAGAGAACAGTCTTTTTGTCTTTACAACAAATGATGCTAGGGAATTTTGACATCCATATGAAAATGAGGACTTGAATGATCCTAGACCCTTGCCTCACACCATACACAAAAATTAACTCAAAATGGATTATATGCCTAAATGTAAGAACTAGAATACAAGATCTAAGAGATAACTTAGGAGAAAATTTTTATGGCATGAGTCAAGCAAAAATCTCCTAAGTTTAGCACTAAAACACAAGTCATAAAAAAAAGACAAATTTTATTAAAACTTAAAACTTCTGCACTTCAAAAGATACCACCATTAATTTTTTTTTTAAATGCCACAGACTGGAATGAAATACTTGCACATCGTATATCTGGTAAAAGAGTTGACTTGGAGACAGTATAAAGAAAGAACTCTTAATACACAACAGAAAGCAAACAACCTAATTTACAAAAGAACAAAAGCATGCATAAACATTTCACCTAAATAAGCATATGCTTGACTAAGAACCCAAAATGTACTCAAAATCATTAATTATAAGATAAATGCAATTTACAGTCCCAATGAGATGCCACTACACATTAATTACAATGGCTATAATAAAAAAGACAGACAATAACAACTGCTGGTGAGAATGTGGAGAAGCTAAAACTTTCGTGCATTGCTAATGGGAGTGTAAATGATAAAGCCACTTTGAAAAAAAGAGTTCAGAAATTTATTAATCTAAATGTATTGTGTGGTTTAAAAATTCTACTCCTCTAGCACAGTCTCCACTCCTGTCTTGATACGGGATGATCCCATCAACCCAGGAAATCCCCTCAGGCATCTCCCCGTGCGTACAAAGGGCAAGCCCGCTGCTGCCTCCAGGACCTGTCTCTGCCTGTGTTTGAACTGTGTATGCAGGAATCACACCATGTGCACCCTTAGGTATCTGCTGGTCCTCCAGAAAGAAGACACTGAGGCATGCAGAACTGTAAAAGTTTATTAGGAGAAACAATAGTAAAGAGGGAAATGGGAAAGAGGCAGCATTGGGCAGGAAACACACTGAGATCATAAAGGACATCTGGCAACCTTTCAAATTATATAAGAACCACAGCATGTTTACCATGGATCAGGGTTATTTTAAATTCTAAAACTGTTGTGCTGTAAGGCAAAAAAAAGGGGGGGGAGGGTTTTATTTTCATGTGATCTTACTTTTTCCTATCACTATTTTATCTTCTATAATATATCTCTTGCATACATTCATGATGAATACTTCTGTGTGTGACTGCATCTGTGCGTCTATATGTTGTGAGAAATAATTGTCCTCAGAGCTCAGAAAAATAAATAAAAAATGAGTAAGTAAATAAAAATTCTGATCTGAATAATCTATCCAAGAGAAATTAGAATATATGCTCACAGGCTTGTATGTGAACATCCATAGCTTCATTATTTATAATAACTAATAACTGAAAACAATCCAAATATCAATAATTGGTAAATAAATAAACAAAATGTGCTTTATCTATACAATAGAATACTATCCATAAATTAAAAAGAAGGAAATGGTGATACATGTTACAATATGAATAAACCTTAACAACATCAAAAACTAGATGAAAAGACCACACATTGTATAATATTATTCAATTTATATAAAATATCCAAAAAGTGAAATTTATAGGGACAAAAGAAAATTAGTGTATTCCTGGAACTGGAAGAGTGTTAAGTAGAGATTTAGAACAAGCAGGCTTAAGGTAAACTTGGAAGGTTAGGGAAAAGTTCTAAAATTGTATTTTAGTGGTGATTTTACACTCTATAAACTTATTTTTATTTTTTTGAAAGTAGGATTTATTGAGAGAACAGAAATGCTCCCAGAGCAGGAAGGGACCCGAGGAGGCTGCCTAATTTATTTTCAAAGATCAATGAATTATATACTTAAAATTAGTGAACTATATGATACACTACAATAAAACAACTTAAAAATTACTAAATATTTAAGCAACATTCCTCAACCTTGTTTGCACATTTGAATCACTTGAGTAATTTTAAAATATGTTTATGTCTAGGTCCCCACTCTGAGACTCTGATTTAATATTCTCAGGATATGAAAATCAAGAAGTTTTTAAAGTTTTCTGGGTGATTCTGTTGTGCAGCCATGATTAATAACCAGTGCAATAAAGGCCTGTTCTTCCTTTAAGTTCTTATTATATGGCATGCTAATCTTACCATTCCAACTGTCTATTCATTTTTTTCAACAACTCATTAAACATTCATTATGTCCCAGGCACAGTGTTTGACAGTAAAAGGGCAAAAAACTGGGAAGACTTCATCTCTGTCTCTATAGACTAACGGACAAGGGAGTACAATCCAATAATTACAACAATGTAATAAATTTTATAATAAAAATAGGTACAAGTTTAGTGGAAGTACAAATAAAGGAATGATCAATTTTGAGCAACAAACGGAAAGGTCAAGAAAAGCTTAAGAGATAGTGATTCTTAATCCTGAAAGATTAAGGGAAGAGGAAATGGCAGACAAAAATATTCAAAGCACTGCATATCTTAAGAAAAGCAAGTAATTTCGTACAGCTGAAAAATCGGGGTGTGAGGGAAGAACTTTGAAAGAACTGATGACAGAGGACAAAGTGAAATTACAGGGGATTTCATGTGCCATACATTAGGATGCCACTGGATGGAAAGGACATATTCATGTTTGTCTTTTAGAAAAAACACATTGGCAGCTTTGCAAATAATGAATTAAAGAGTGCCTCCTACTCATCAAAGATGGAGCAGCAAGAGCCAAATTAAACACATACACACACACACACACACACACACACACACACACACACATCTGACTGTCAAAAAATACATAAAAATTGTACAAAATATATGTAGTACAACAGTAGTTTCCAATGTACCAGATATCAATGTACCAGCCTGGACAGCAAAGTGAAAGTCCAACTCAAAAACACAACAAAGTTAAACAAAAAACAGGTATAACTGCATTCCATATGTTCAAAAATTTAAGTAGAAGCAATGAGGATTTTTTTTTTAACTCAATTAGAGCTACTAGAGATGAAAACTACAATATTTGAGACTAAAAGTATACTGGATGAAGTAAACATCAGATTAGAGAGTACAGAAGACAAGTTAACTTGCAGATGCATAAATAGAAACTGCAAGATGAAACACACAGATTTTAAAAACTTGTATTTTTTATTATAAAATATATATTTTTTACTTTCTTAGAGTAGTGAGGTACATGTGAGGATTTACTACTTAAGTAAATTATATTCAGGTGGGATTTGGGCTTTTAGAGGACTCTCTCTCTCCCTGATAGTGGACCTGGTACCCAGTGTATGGTTGTATGCCCCTTATCCCTACTCCCTCCTTTCCTCCTTCTCTTCTTTAGCAATGTCCATATCTTTGCTCCCATCTTTGTGCTCAAGTGACTAGGGATCAGGTATGCTTATGAATGAGAAAATGCAGCGTCTATTTTTTTGTTTCTGTGATAGTTCACTTAGTATGAGGGTCTCCAGCTGCATCCATGTTGCTGCAAAGGCCATGGTTTGTTCTTCTTTATGACTGCATAATTTTCCATCATGAATATGAGCCACATTTTCTTTATCCAATCCACTTTCAATGGACATCTGGGTTGGTTCCATGTTTTTGTCATTGTGAATGATGTTGAAATAAACATGCATGTGCAGGTCTTTTTGGTAGAGTGATTTATGTATCTCTAGGTATATTCCCAGGAGAGGTACTGCTGGACCAAATGAATGTTGGATTTTTAATTCTTTGAGAAAATGCCACATTGCTTTCCACAAAGTTGACTAGATTACATTACTATCAACAGTGTAGAAACTTTCTTTTTTAACTGCTGCCACAACATCTGTTTAGGGTTTTTTTTTGTTGTTGTTGTTTTTACTTTGTAATGATAGCCATCCTTACCAGTGTTAAATTGTATCTCATTGTAGTTTTGATTTGCATTTCTCTGATGATTAATGAGGCTTAGCTTTTTTTTTTTATATGTCTGTTGGCTACTTGAAGGTCTTCCTTTGAGAATTGTCTGTTAATGTTCTTTGCCCACTATTTAATGGGGTTGTTTGCTTGTTTTCTTTTCAATTAGTTTGAGTTCCTTATATATTCTGAACATTAGGCTTTTGTCAGACAAGTACCATGCAAATATATTTTTCCATTTCTGTAGGCTGTCTCTTTACTCTATTGATAGTTTCTTTGTGCAAAAACTTTTTAGTTTGATAAGGTCCCACCTTATCAATTTTGCTACATTTCCTTTTGAGGATTTGGCCATGAATTCATTGCCTAGGCTAATGTCCAGGAGAGTGTTCCCTAAGTTTTCTTCTATGATTCTTATTAAGGCTTTACATTTAAGTCTTTGATCCATTTTTAGTTAATTTTTGCATATAGTGGCTATTGGAGATTCAGTTTTATTTATTTTCATGTGGTTAGCCAGGTTTCCCAGCACTATTTGCTAAATATTGTTTTCTTTTCTCAATGTTTGTTTCTGTCAGCTTTGTCAAAGATGAGTTGGTTGAAGGTCTGTGGCTTTATTTCTTGATTTTCTGTCCATTCCACTGGTCTGTGTCTATTCCTGTACAAGTACCATACTGTCTTGGTTACTTGAAGCCTGGTAGTAGAGTTTAAAGTCTGGAAGGGTGATGCCTCCAGCTTTGTTCCTTTTGCTGAGGATTGCTTTAACTATTAGGGCTCTTAAAAAAAAAA
The DNA here is from genome assembly GCA_027257055.1 of Cephalopachus bancanus. Taxonomy (NCBI): domain Eukaryota; kingdom Metazoa; phylum Chordata; class Mammalia; order Primates; family Tarsiidae; genus Cephalopachus; species Cephalopachus bancanus. The sequence goes on from JAPVLO010000045.1 coordinate 4,531,763, forward strand.
AAAGAATTAAAAAAAATGCAAAGTGTGCCAGTGACCTGTGTGGACAATGTCTGGCAACTTATTATGCATGTTATCAAAGTTTCCAGCAAGGTAAATGAGGGAGGAAAGGAATTGAAGAAATAATGATTGAAAAAATTCAAACTGTTATGAAAAGTCAAGCTTAAAAATTCAAGAAAGAAAATGAAAACTAACTACAAGACACATAAAACATACTATACTAAAGCACATAAAAACCAGTGATGATAAAAACTCCTAAAATCAACCTGAAAAAAAACTTTTCATACAGAAAAATAAAAATAAAGTATATTTCTCATCAAAAACAAAGCAATTGAGAACATATTAAAGCAACATTTTTTAAAGTACGGAAAGAGAGTAAACTGCTAAAAAACTGTGGAGAGAGACTAATCTTTCCAACATTCCTATATCCATATGCAAAAAAAAGAGCTTTGTTACATACCTCATGCCACATACAAAAATTAACTCAAAATGGATACCATAAATCTAAATGTAAAACCTAAAACTATAAAACTTCCAGAAGAAACACATGAGAAAATATGCCTTGGTGAGGGAAAGATTTCTTAGATACACCAAAAACATGATTCATAAAAGAAAAAACTGATAAAGTGGACTTTAACAAAATTTTAAAGTTCTTTTCTTCAAAAGACAGTGCTCAGAGACTAAAAAGACAAGCCACCAACTGAGGAAAAATATTAGCAAATTATATTTCTAATAACGGGCTTACATCCAGAATACATGTTTTAAAAAATTCTTCAAACTCAATGAAAAAAAAAAGATTAATATCATGTCATTAGAGAAAGGCAAATTAAAACCATAATAAGATGCCACTACACATATAATATAATTTCTAAAATAAAAAGACTGACTCTACCAAGTGCTGGAAACAATATGAAGCAAAAGGAACTCTTACATAGTGTTGGTGGGAATGCAAAATGGCTCAACCACTTTGGAAAACAGTTTGGCAATTTCTTACAAATTTAAGCATATACCTCCCATTCTACACCTAGGTGTTCTCCTAAGATAAACAAAAACATATGTCTATGCAAAGACTTGTTCACGGATGTTCATAGCAGCTTTATTTATAATAGCCAAAACTTGAAAACAAATTTAATGAATATCATCAGGTGAATGGATAACCAAATGTGGTATATCCAAACAATGAAATACTACGAAGCGATTTTTAAAAATGGATTATTCCTACACATAACAAGATGAATGAATCTCAAAATAACTATGTTGAATGAAACAAACTTAATAAAAATTATGCATATTGTATGATCCCATTTACATAAAACTCTAGAAATGGCAAGCTGATCTACAGTGTCAGTAAGCAGCAGATCACTTGTTGCCTGGAGTTGGGGAAGAGGTGGCCAGGAAAAGTGGGAGTTAAGGAAGGTTCATAAAAGGGCATAAAGAAATTTTGAGAGTTGTGAATATTTTCACTGTCTGGGCTGTGGTTTCACAGAAATGACCCATTTGTCTAAACTTGTCAAATTGTATACTTTAAATATGGGCAATTTGTTGTATGGTAATTATACCTATATAAAGCTTTGTTTTTATTTTTTTATATTTTTTTTTAAAAGAATGAATTAGAGAAGGCTTCCAGAATGGAAGCAGGGAACCAGCTAAAAGGTGACTACATTAGTCCAGGAATTGCCTGGGTTGAAGGGGCCAAACTAAAAAGTGGCTGTGAGGGTCAAGAAGAGGATTTCATAACCATTTTAGAATAAACTAGTTGGATATGGTAGGCAGGAAGTCCAGAAAGTCTCCCTGAACTGTGGACTGGGAATTTAATGTGAATTCTCTGGATTTGATACGCCCAAGTTATTTTCAGTCATACCTTCTTATAGCTATTTGCTTTAATTTGTTTTTATATTTTCTCTGAATGAACTGTTATATATTTTTCAAAAACAAGGCAATTGAGAACATATTAAGGCAACATTTTTTTATGATCCTCTCTTCCACTACCCTTAAACTATCTTCCTTATCTCAGAAAAGCCAAATATCAGAAATATATAATACACTCAAGGTTCAGACCCTCAATAAAAATTTCTTAAATATAGCTACATCTGGACTTTCATTTAACAACTCATTTTTAAAACATTTATTGATCATTTATTATGTACCAAGCACTTATGAAACTATGAATGAAAAGATAGACTTGGTCCCTGTTCTCACAGAAGTTAGAATTCGATGAGAAAAAAGACCATAAAAAGTAGACCAATGGATATTATGTCAGAGGAATTACACATGGTACTATCTGGGTGTATAGCAAAGTAAATAACATGAAAATTCAAAAGAAAGACAGAAATAAGCAGAAAATTCAAAGAAAGATTTGAAAAAGTGATATAATTAGCTAGGTGTGGTGGCACACACCTGTAGTTTCAGCTACTCAGGAGTAAGTTTCACATGGAAGAAAGGATCACCTGAGCCCAGGAGGCCAAGGCTAAGGTGAACCATGATTGTGCTATGGCAACACTCCAGCTTCGACAACAGAGTGAGACTCTGACTCAAAAAAAAAAAAAAAAAGAAAGAAAAGAAATAGAAAAAGAAAAAAAAAAGTGGTGTTTAACTGTAGTCCCAAATGGTGATGAGGAGTTAGCCTAGCTAAGAACGTGCATGAAGATATTTCAAAAAGAGGAAACTGCATGTGTAAATGCCCTGAAGATAAGTGAGAGTCTTGAAGAACTGAAAAAGATTCAGTACAGATAGGGCACAGAATACAAGAGGGCAAGTGTGCCAGAAAGACATAAGTCTAGAAAGTAAGACATTAAACTTTATTAAAGACTTGGAAATTCTTGAACAGAGAATATTTATTTCACTGATTTACTAGTTACCCATTTTCAGTTCCTATTTCATTTTTTAAAAGGTGAATTTTAAAATTTACTGCATGTATTGATGAGGGCTTTTCACCACACATGTCTCATACGTTTAAATATTACAAAAGGACATTGAGAAAAAAGTACAATGATATATTCAAAGGTATTCACATGTAATGGCTTTCTTCTTGTCAAGTATTAATACAGATTAAAATCAAGATGTGACAAATTTCCTGCCTGTTGTTAGTTGAATATAGTTCCTGAATATAGTCTCTTTTAGCTGGACCCTTAAAACTACTTTATAAATAACTGCACAGTTCAGTTAAGAGGCCACTCAGAAAAGACAGAGAATAGTAAACTACTCAAAGTTACTCTACAGACAGAAGTCTTATCTCTTGGTTAGATGCCAAAATACAACCACCAGGCATGATCTATATCTAGATAGTACTCCAAAAGGAATATGCTGAAGAAGGAAGAAAAGCAAATTTCTCCAAAAAAGATAATATGAGCAAAGACATACTTAAAATATATAGGTGTTTTATGGCTGGAGAATTGCATATTATGGGTATAGTGTCCCCTCCACAACCCTCTGCACAGCTGGCCTCCAATTCTACATTCTGCCCTAATAAACTATAAGCCCATGAGGGCAGAGACTCTGTCTTGTTCACCACTGTAGCATATTGAATAATATACTGTAGTCAATGCATATTTTTGTGGAAGAATTGTACCACTCATGCAGTAGTGCCCATCTTTGCAAAAGAGCTCAAATCTGAGTCTGTTTAAAGGGCAGTAAATCTACCTCTGGAGCCTCAGAGAAAGTCTGCGCCCTCTTCTTATGTAATCCTCGCAAGTATTTGCAGGCAGCTTCTCCAAGTCTTTCAAGTCAAACTTTTCTATTTCCATTCACAGTTTGCCACATGTCATTTTTTCCAAGACTTTCTACTATCCCTCATACGAGATATACTGGTCAGTTTTTTAAAAAAAACATTTGTGGCACTCAGAATGAAAAATATATGCTTCCCATCTTACTTAGCCGGCCCAGAAAACAGAGTTCTCTTACTAAATCTGTGCAAATCCTTCAGTCCTTGGGAAAATCACATCAAATGGCAAGATCATGCTGATGAGGGATCTTTCAGAGAACACTAGTTGGTTAAAACATGAACTTCTCCCATAAAGCTTAATTCATCTTTTAAAGACACCTCAGTGAGGTACTAAGTTGCCAGAGAGAGTGGTACACTATATTCCCTATGCAATTAAACCCATAGTAAAATATGTGGGGAAAATTTTATTTTCTGAATGGAGGCTAAGTAAGCACTCATTAAACCTGAGATTCTCTAAGTCTTTCAATTTGCATAGTGAATTAGAACTGTGGTAACCTGAATATGAATGGAGGTGTGGCAATTCAGTAACATGAAATGGGAAATGTGGTTTAATTACCCCAGAGGTTTGTTTTTTGTTTGTTTGTTTGTTTGTTTGTTTGCATAAATTGCTTCTACTTTTATGGTAATATTAGATTATGAACTCATTCACCTTAATGTTGGGTAATGAGGCCTACAAAGCAAGTCATAAAAATGCTTTGTTCGCAATGCTGTTTTTAGAAACTTTAATCTTATGGAAAAATCTCATTATTGAAAGTATCTGTAGTTCTCCCAGAATCCTAGAAATTAAAGATACCCAAAAACTTAAGAAGTGTTAATAAACTAAAGAACTTGGGGGCAGGAGGGAGAACTATTTCTCAAATGACTTCAAATCCATAGAACTGGGGCACACAGTTCTTTACTAGCACCATAGAGTAGAATTTAATCTAGAAATGGCCAAAATATGTCTGAGAATAGATATTGATTTGAGGTGATAATCTGAAACCAGTAACAGTTTCAAAGAAAAATAGTTTTTATGTGTATTTTTGCTATTAAAAAAAACCTAAGGAATAAGAATTTCATGTTAAGATAAGATACTAGAAATAACCTGGATGTCTATAATTTTGGCTAATCAATAAAATAAAATATGATTCAACTATTAAAAAGTATGAATGAGATGATGTTAATACTAGATGGATGCTCTTGAATTAATAATAAAAAGTTGGAGGGTAATATACAGAACATTAGCACTTTTCTGTAAAACCAAATAACAACAAAAAAGCTATACATGTGGATTTGTTATGTTTGCATAAGCAGAGTTTTTAATATCGATTATCTCACAGTGGTGGCAGCCCTAAGAGGTGATTTTTAAAAGTGTTTTAGATCTCCATAATCTACATTAGTTCCTTTAAAAGCCACTTCATATAACCATAAAAAAAAAACAAAAAGAATGTGCTATTTGCCCACACCTCCTAGAAAGTCTCCTGTTCCTTTCTCAACCCCCTTCAAGTCACAATACCTAAACATTCCTACAGGAACCTCTGAAGTGGGCATAGCGTCAGAAAAGTAAAATGAGAAAGGGGTTGCTTTTTCTTTTTTTCTTCCCGCCCCCCCCCCGAGTTGGAGTCTCACTCTTTCGCCCAGACTGGAGTGCAGTGGCCGCTCCCGGCCACCGCAGCCTCGGCCTGCTGGGCTCCGGCGATCCTTCCGCCTCAGCCTTCCGAGTAGCCGGAATTACAGGCATGCGCCACCACGCCCGGCTGATTTTTTTATTTACTGTAGAGATGAGGTCTCGCTGCCCAGGCGGGTCTCCAACCCGCGGGCTCAAGCAATTCACTCACCTCAGCCTCCCAAAGGCGCGGGATTACAGGCTAAGCCACCGAGCCCGGCTAGGGGGTTGCTTTTTCATATAAATATTTTAACTTTTAAAAATTGTGACATTTTTGAAATTTAAAACAAAATTCTTTTAAAAAGAGTTGTGGTGGAAGTATTTTGGAATTTATACCACCATACTGTGGTTTTTCTTCAGGATGGAAATTAGCCATAATTATTTTTAATTAACATAATAATGTTAATTATCTTTCCATCATCATTTTCGATCCATGTTCCTTCATATTTTTTTCTGGCATTTTTCTTTGTCTCAGAACTATATCCAAAGACGAGACGTTGTTAGCTCTGTCAGGACTAACAAGGGTCAGAGTGTTTCTTCAAATCATTCCTTAATCACTGCTTTCTCACCGTCTCTTCAAAGTTTATCCTCTAGCATTAGCCTCCAAGTTCACACACCATATTTTTCACACAAAGATCCTAGCCACTAATGTGATGACTAACCGGACCTTTTTTAGAATTAGTTTTCCAGAAGTTAGGATGAATTTGCTCAAGCTATTGGTCTTTCATTTCCAACACCATTTGTCCTTATAATCAAAAGTGCCTATCATGAAATAAAGTTTTCTTTGTGAGAAGGAAACTTAGATAACTTAAGCTTCAGCTCCTACACATGCTAAAAAATTAGGTTCATGAGCACAAAATAGCTTGTTCATACTTCCATTATCAATATGTACTGTTGTGGGTTTTTTTTTTTTTTTTTTTTTTTTTTATGTGACTGTAGCCCTGTAAGTCTAAGCTTCAAGAAGGCAGGAACCACGTCTTTTATTTTATTCTGTCCAGTGTGTAACAGAGTGCTTAATATAATAGGTGCTAAATGTTCCATGAAAGTACAAATAACTGGACATTTAAGTAATTCCTAATCAGTCAAAGAATATAGTTAACGTCTCAAATTCTAGTTTATCTCTTATATAAAATAAGAATGATAGTATTGCTCTGCATATCAACTTCTGAGACTAAATGTGAGAGTCAGATAAGGTAAATGAAGTAAACATGATGTATGAACTGTAAAGTACAATGAAATGCGAAGACTATTGAGAAGATTATTGAAACAGCCCAGCTTCGAATTGTTGAGTCTTTGAAAAAAAATACTCATAAAAAGTTCCACAAATCTACTACTAGATAGAGCCATAGTCTCCAAAACATAAATTTGAGTGTTCTTATACTCAATGTCACAAAGGTAAAAACATAGAGCTTGATGAATTCACTTTAATTCACTCTAAGTTTTATTGACTGTGTTTAGAATTTTTCTTGTTCCTTCATTTTGTTTTTGTGCCATTGTAATCAGTCACTTGGGATACATTTTTAGTGAATCTCAAAGTCCAAAAGACTCAAAACCAATACTTTTTAAGTATTTATGTGAATAATAAATAATCTAAATATGTCATTTATTGTATTAAATAAAATGCGCACACAGCACATGTTTAGTTAGGTGTTTTTTCCCCCAATTCTGACAGTGACTTTCATTTTCTGAAAATTCTCTAGCAGGGATTGCTTGACGAAGAAAGAAAGAGAGTTATGTGTCAGTTTTTTTGTTTTGTTTTGAGTTGTAGTCTCATTCCAACTGTAGTCTCCCAGACGGGAGTGCAGTAGCACGCTTATGGCAACCCCAGCGTCGACCTGCTGGGCTCAGGCGATCCTCCGCCTCAGCCTTCCCAGTAGCCAGAACCATAGGCGCGCCCTACCGCGCCCGGCTCATTTTTGATTTATTGCAGAAATGAGAGCTGGTCAATTTGCCCAGGCTGTTCTCAAACTCGTGAGCTCAGGCAATCTCTTCACCCCGGCCTCCCAGAGTGCTGTGATTACAGGCTTGAGCCCCCGCGCCCGGCAGAGTTATGTGTCTAAAGGTCACTAAATGGGATTGTGACCGGGTCATTAACTTATGTACGTATGAACTTGGACCAGATCCTTTCTCTTTGTTTTAGTTTACTCACTGTAAATTCAAAGGTAGTAAGCTATAGTTTCTCTAAGATCACTTATTTCTCTGACATTTTAAGATTTGATATTACTTCTATCACGTACCAATGAAAATTTTACTTCAAGCTGACACAAAAAATAATCATGCTGGCAAGGTTAGTTCCTATAAACCATTTTAGGAAACATTCATATGATGGTCTTCACAAGCACAAAAGAGGGTGATTGTTGATATCAATCAATTCATTGTATACATTAAACAAATAAAAAATCAGATTTTGTTCAAATACTGAAAAGTCTTAAAAAAATCACACACATATATATTATTATATTATATATTATATATTATTAATTATATATATTATAACAGCAGCTTTACTATAACATTAGGAATAAGACTCTTCCTGGACTAGGAGAATGTGGGCGCAGAAGGATCTCCCACCACCTGCTGCTTCCTACACATCAAAACTCCTGCTCCAGCTAGCTTTCCTACGAAGAGAGGAGAAAACTGGAAGGGAGGGGAAGGTGGTTGGTGAGAGCAAGAGGCGGGGAGTGAGGGATGGGAGGCTGGAGGAGGCGTGGCCCGGCTTGGGGCCGTCAGGATAAATACTGAGAACTGGGTGCGGGGTGTAGGGAGAGAACTCCGGAGGAGCGCGCGAGCAGATCAGCACCGAGGACAGCGTTTGCAGCGCCCGCGCCCGGGTCTCGCTCCGCAGCCCAGACCCGCGCGCACGCTGGGGTTCTCGCTCACCCCGCTCTCGTACCGACACATCTACACGCCCAGACACACACCCCGCTGTACAATGGCAGAATCCCACCTGCAATCATCCCTGATCACAGCCTCACAGTTTTTCGAGATCTGGCTGCATTTCGACGCTGATGGTGATTATCTTCTCTCTCTTTTAACTGTTTCAAGACCCCTTTCCATGCCCTTTCTCGTTCTTTGCCCTCCCCTGAGCCTTCTGACCCCATTATTTCTCCTTTCTAACCTTTACTTCTTTCCCTTTCTGACTCATATCTCCCCTACTGGGTGCCGAACCGTCACCCTGAAAGTTTATATTGCTTCCATGTCATCCCCAAACCTTAAACTTTTGTCTTTCCAGGAACGGTAGTGATAGAAGGAAAGGGAGCGCAGGGCTTGGGGGACCTTGCTCCCCAAAGTTTCTATGGCTGCGCTCAGCACTCCAGCCATCCTCCTTTGTCCTCAGTGGATCTAAAGTTTGGCACCCCTGGAGAGGAGCGCCGCCGCCTCCGTGCCCTTTGTTGGTTAATCAAACATCCAGGCAAGAGAGACTCTCGGGTCGCTAGAAAGATAACTGTCTTGGAAAGTGAACCGGGAAGACGCTCGAAAAGAGATATCTGACACCTGGGTGCCTCTTTGTCTTTGCAGGAAGTGGTTACCTGGAAGGAAAGGAGCTGCAGAACTTGATCCAGGAGCTCCAGCAGGCGCGAAAGAAGGCTGGATTGGTAGGTTCAAGTTTGTGAGGGAGAAAAAAGATCTTCAACCCCCAAATAAAAATATTATTATGTTTTCATTGAAAATTAGCAAGGTCTAATTGGAGGAAGGTAAATGTTCTTGATTGAGAAAGGCCAGAGGGGGAACACCTTTCCATATTGCGCAGGGAGAAAGGAAAAGGTGGAAAGAGAGAGCAAAAGAGCGAGAGGGGGGGAGAGAGAGAGAGAGAGAGAGAGAGAGAAGGTGGGGGGAGGAAGATGAGAGGAAGAAGGAGAGGGAAGGAGGGGGAAGGGAGATGAGAGGGAGAGGGAAGGAAGGGGAAGGGAGATTAGAGGAAGAGGGAGAGGAAAGGAGGGGGAAGGGAGATGAGAGGGAGAGGGAAGGAGGAGGAAGGGAGATGAGAGGAAGAGGGAGAGAAAAGGAGGGGGAAGGGAGATGAGACGGAGAGGGAAGGCGGGGGAAGGGAGGTGAGAGGAAGAGGGAGAGGGAAAAAGGGGGAAGAGAGAATGAGAGGGAGAGGGAGAAGGAGAGGAAGAGGGAGAAGGAGACAGAGATTTCCTAAAGGGAAAAACGTTATAATCTGAAATCGGAGCTTTACAACACAAACATTCTATACTAGAACTTGCTTTAATAGCTCTTAAAAAGAAAGTGTGGGTGTGTGAAATCCTTTAACAGTTCACCACCTCTACCATTGAGTTCCATAAGGTAAATTTTAACTTCTGTTTTACTGTGTGAGAAGTAAAGGGGTAGAAATACATTTCTGCCCCTTGGTGGTCAAGAAACAGATCTGCAGATTATGGATCTCTTATTCTATCGCCAATTATTGTTGTGATGATGTCGCTGGGATGAGAAAACATCCTGTCTTGACCCTCCTCACTGAGGGATAGTTGCCCAACTCACAACATAATAGTGAGCAAGAATTTAGCAAGAAAAGGTCTTCATTTTTCCTGAAGGGGCAAAACCAAAAAGTTAAAAAATCAAAAAGTTAAAAAATGTTAAGAATTTTATGTATTGTAAAAAAAAAAAAGCAAAGTGATACTCATGGAAAGCAATGAATGGTGTTTTGAAAATAAGCCATGTTTGTGATTTAAGCTATTAGTTAATTAAACAAATGACAATTCTTATTAATTATAAATAATTTTCATTGGGCATAAATTAGCCTGTTAATAAAAGATGTTATCAGCATAAGAATAAAATATAACCAGCTTTTAAAAATGGATGAGATGGTTGTATAGAGAAAAATAGGTTAAGAATTTTACTACTCTATTGAGGTTTATGTAAGACTGCCTTCCAGAAGGCAGTGCTGGATTTGGACTAGTACAATGTTAATGGTCTTTGGCCTTTTTGACTTTTAGAAAGAAATTTTACATTACCCATGATGTACATATACCTGTATATATCATATAGCAGATCACACCACTAATATTGAGTGATATGTATAAAATTTAATAAAAGTTTATAATTTTTTAATCTAAATGGAAAATTGTGTATATACACATTTCTATACAACATATTCAAAAGAATATCAGAGTACTTTTAATGTATTATAATGCATTACAGAACTATCAGTTGCTAAAATCATTGACCAAATTGGTTTTAAGCCATCTTGTGCTTTAGGAATTGCTTTACCCAGATTTGATATTATATAAATCTAAAAATATAGCAGAATGGAATCTATGTTTTATATACTCAACACTCTATCCCATCTTTGTACTGTCATGTAAATACATTTATGGAATATTATCATTATAACTTTGTATCTATTATCTTTGACGAATAAAACAAAAACAAAAAACAATTTCCTTCCTCATTTAAAACCATATATTAAAAATATCTGGTTGGAAAATTCTTACTTTCTATGAAATTTAGAATTAAAACCTTGGAAGATGCTTCCAGCAGCAAATCAGTTTATTTTAATTTGTTCCAGAGATAAATTTTAATATTGAGGTTTATTTTCATATTGAAAATTTAGATATTCATGAACTCTATTTTTTTTTTAGTATTTTTCTTTTCCCCCTCTCATTTTAATATTTTATCTTTTTGTAATCAATGACTTCATTCTGGAATTTTAGAGTTTAATTTTTTTTTTCTACTGCTTAGGCTTCAGTTTTGGAATATCTGAAGCTCCAATTATTAGACTATAATCCAATAATACTAAATTTGAATGAAGGTGTATGATTATATCAAGTTGCTTAATACCTTAACTCTTGAGTATTTTTCTGGATTGTTTGCATAGACTTTAGAACTTAAAATCTAAATCAAGAACTAGATTGAGAGGTGCATATACTGGACACGTTTCACTATACTGTCTACCTTATGGCAGTAAGCCTACTTTTATATCTTTCTTCTCTTTTTTAGAGCACAAAGATTGACTTTATAAGCCAGATTTCTTTGCATTTCCAGCCACAGGATAACAGATTTTATTGCATTAATGAAAACATTGTTTGGTTTTTCATAATAATAACATTAAATTTCAAAAAGTTTATCAAGTAAATATAACATAAATGAAATATAACAATGCAATATATTCCCAGAATCTACCCTTTTACATTAAACATCGTGCTTAAACTTTGCATTCTTTTTATAAAATTTTAATTGATGATAATAATTATATATTTTGCACTGTTTAAAAAATAGATTTGGACGCAACTGTCAGAAAGTTCACAAACTGTCAAGTCTGCTAGTTAAGCAAGTGGTATTACACTGTTTTAAGATTTAAATGCAAATGCTTTGTCTTTTGTTTACTTAAGGTATATATAAAAAATATAGGGACCAATATTCCCAGTATTGCCATGGGGTAGACACTTTCATTTTTTTTACAATGTTACAAAATTTTATAAATACAAATTGCAATTTATGCATAGTGGAAAAGTTGTTTTAAAAAACTAAATTACGATTAAATTGTTTTGTTACTATGTTTTGCCTTAGTTCTATTAAAGATATTTACATTGGTTCCAAAAGATTTTGTAAATATTAGTAGTAGTAATATTTAGCCTCAAAATAGCCCTTAAATTATATTAACCTACCTATTCCTGAAGCAAACTAGTATGGTAGAAAATACCACCATCTTGTTAGTTATGATAAAAAATTGAGACCTTAATTTGCTTTCCCAAGGACATAGGCTAGGGCATTAGTAAGGGCTGACCTATTTTAAACAGGCTTCAGTTAATGCAACAGGGCTATTTTAAATGGACTATGTTGGAGACCCAAGGGTAAAATTTAAACTTCCTGAATACCAGTTGTATGTTCAAATCACTAGTTTATAGTTCACAGATCTCTAATCTATTTAATTTTTCATTTATTTAATTAATTAATGCCTTTTTCATATGGGAAACAATCTTTGCTTACAAAGTGAGTGACTGTTAAACATTTACATCTTTTGCTTGTCCAAACTTAAAACACATATTACTACCTTCTATGGATAAAATGTTACGTTAGAAATAGAAAAATGTTATAGCACAAGATAATGCAGCAATATAAAATAATATTTACCAAAACAAGCAATGTTTAAAGTATACATATACTTTATATATATAATTATATATTTTTTATAGCACATATAAATATATATATTTGTGGGGCACAAATATATACATTTGAACATTGTGCCCCACAGGTAGTCTCTGTACTCTAATCCCATTTAAAGTATATTAACAGTGATTATTATATTTAAATTCACTAAAAGTTGTGAATGAAATGATTCTGATTACACTTTCAAAAGCTAACATAATCTCAAAACTAATAATAGAAGATAAATCATAGTGATTGATTCAAAAATGATAATCATAATTATATCTCTTTTGTTTGGAACTAATAGATACTGTGCATCAGTAATGCCTTTAATTTTTATAAAAGTATTTAATCAGTATGCAAATTCTAAATGTTTTCAATTTGGGTTTTTCTTTAAAGTAAACCAGCACAAACATAATTGGGTTTTGGTTTTTTTGGTTTTGTTTTGTTTTACAAACTTCTTATCTGCTTTATATAATTTTAGGAGTTATCACCTGAAATGAAAACTTTTGTGGATCAGTATGGGCAGAGAGATGATGGAAAAATAGGAATTGTGGAGGTAAGAAACGTATGCATTTTTCTGATTTAATTTTAGTAAATAAGCTTCACTTCTGAAGTTTTATCCAAGTCAATCATGATATGTTAAGACCCATTCAGAAAGGCTTATCTTATCTCCCTAATACGTTATCTTCCGTAAAGAAATATAAAATCAAAAAATGTTTAGAAATGAAAAAGACCTAGGAGTTTGCCTAACGCAGAGCCTACATTTAATGCACTAGAAAATTGAGACCCCAGAGAAATGAAATGGTTTGCCTATGTTTATGCAGCTGTTTGCTGGCACAGGTGCAGTTAGAGGAATAACGGACTTCTGGATGAGTATCCCTACCTTACATTACCCAGCCTCACTTCAATAAAATGTTCAAGTACATGGTTCATTGGTGTTTCTTGTCATTTAACGATGCAGACTTCTCTTTTAAAATATTTGCAGTCCCTATGAAATATTTGTAGCCCTTATTTTTTCATGGCAAAAAAAGCTTCATCCTGGTTTCTGAAATTCTATTTTAGGTTGACACTTGGCCTTAGTAAAAACACAAGAATTTCACTAAAGTGAGTGAATATTTTATGATCTGTTATAGGAAAAGATTTCTTAGGAGTCTCTGAGAGTTAAAACAGTGGGTGTCAAGTCTTATCTTTTGACAATGACTTTCTTATTAAGGATAACTTATTTCTATCTGTAAATCAAGGAAGCAAAACTTTGATTATGCATCAATTCTTCTGCCTTCTCAGATTTATGAAAGAGCTATAGCTTCCTTTAACATCAATGTTTCCAGACTCTTGTATCTCGTCTTCTTTCTTTATCTCTACAGCCTATTAGAAAAATTGGATGGAAGACTTTTTTTCGGAAAAATTAATAGCTATATTTTTAAATATGCGAAATCACAAGCATAATGATGTTCTTCATATAATGTTCTCAGTGTATTAAATTGTAAAGTATTCTAAAGTATTATGGCTCTTAACAGCATTTAGTCATAATTTGCCTTTGACTCAGAGAACTAACCTGGTTTTCAAATAATTGATCTTACAGGACACTTATGATGCCAATGTGAAATACACTTAGATTAAATAGCTACTACAAATAGAGTTAAGGGAGGACATACTATTATTATCTTTGTAATTAAGTTTTTTCCCTGGAGTATACACTTTCCCCTTTACCTATGTGTAACTCATTATTATATAAATAGATAATAGTAATGGGACATACAGATTGACTTAGAGGCCAACTAATCAAGATATGAAATCACCAAGGATAAGAAAATAACTTTTAAATTAACAGAAATTAGATGAGGTAAATCTAATTATTCAAAACTAGTTTGAAAATATGACATCAGCGAAATTATAGATTGGCCATTTCTGCATTTGGCATTCTTTATAATTCTAGTAAAAGAAAGTCTATCATCTTATATTTAATGTATTTCAACTTGAAGGACTCCAATGGGTTCAACTATTTATTCTATTTCATTTATTCAGTGATACTAGGTTGTACAGTAAAATGCAGAGATCTGATTCACATGGATTTTTTACTTTTAAAAGGACAAAATGAATGGACATGTTTTCATTCTCCAGCTTTTATTATATATGGTAGAGTTTAATTATTTATGATTACTATTTGAGATCTAATTTGAATAAGAGGTTAAACGTCACTTAGCAGATGTATTTTCTTGGAGATTCGATGAAAGAAATTTTCCCAGAAGTTTTAGATAGAAACTGTTACAGGAAAGAAAAAGTTTTCTGTGTAGCAGCAGAGGATGAAAAAGGTAATGAAGGCTGAAACAAAGAGCTGGGGAACTTTATAGTAATAAGAAGAAGAAAAAGAATTTACATTCATATAGCATTATACAATTTATAAAGTGCTTTCAAATATGTTATCTCATTTGATCCTTATAAAAATAAAATTAAGTAAGTCTAAATATAAAATTATGACCCAGACTTCAATACAATAGAATTTGCCTTTGGTCAAAGAAAAAACAAGAAATAAATGATGGAACATTCAGAATCCAGTCATGTTCCCCTTAACTACCTATTTTTTTAATAATAAATAATCTGTGCATTTTTTGCATTAAAAGGAAAGATTTTCAAGCTTCAGTTGGTTGATTACTTATGGCAAGTTCAAAGTTTAACCAGGTTGAGGAGAGATGCACAAATTATTGTTTAGAGTAGTTATTTGGCCAAAGCACTTGAAACATAACTTGAGAACTTTTCAGGTTAGCTCTAGCAGAAAGAGTTTAAGGAAGAGAAGCAAGACACATAAAAACTGGTTAGATTTTAGTGTTCTGGGACATGGAACTTTTTTGTTAGATGAGACCTTTGGAAAGAACTAACCACAATTCTTCATTTTATAAGTAGGAAAAAAACCGAAGCCCAGAAATGTTGAATGATATGTCCAAAGTCCTATTGGCAGGGAGTGACAAAAATCTATGTACAGACCTAGAGCTGACTCTAATTCCAGAACTCTTTTTATTAATCTAAGTTATCAGTTTTCAGCCAAGAAATCGAGTGGGGGAGGGGAAGAGAATTAGAGAATGGGAGAACAGGAAGGAGATTGCTTCAGTAGTTCATATGCGTGTTGATTCAGTCTATGATGGTTAAGTAGGAGTGAAGAAAAGAGAACTTCTGATAATAATTGTTAAATAGAAATGAAAAGTTACAGATTACATGCAGAAAATGGGGAAAAGGACAGTGGGAAAGCCTGAACTTAAATGTGCTCAACTAGAAAATCATATTAAATGAAGTTAATCTTTTCTGTTCACAATTTGACATATGACATCACTTGCTTAGAAATCCTAAGAATAGTATGACAAAAGTACACAAATCCCAGCCAGCTATAAAGGAAGGCAAAATCCCATATTTTCTAACATTTATAACAATCTACCTACTAACATCAAGCATTCCTTAACTTTGATGTTCAAAAGAAAAAACTTGTATTTACCTGTATTTTATGCCCACTTAATAGTCATACTCGTTAAAAATCTAATCAAAGTAAACCAAATGGTACCCATGTTTGCCTGATAGAACAGGCCAAACTGGTTTGTCTCTGAAGCATATCATTGAAAAGGCTGGAAAATAGTGATTAATTTTCAAAGTTCTGACCTGATAAAGTTGACTGATACTTCCCAACAGCATTCTCTTCCTATCTAGAAACATGTAAAGGAGAGTAACACACAGATATGCTTCCTTCTGAGCCTTCTAATTTCGTGTATCTAAATTAATTTTTTAAATCACACAAATATAGTTTAGTAATGATGAGATTGTTAATCCAAACTCAAAACAGGAGCATTGAAATTCTGAGGTAATTTAACAAATATCATGAAGGTCAAAAATGTTCTAAATCTATTCAGACTAACAGCTCTATTGCAAAAACAGGCCAATTAAAATAATTTAAAAGAAAGAGTGAATGATTTAGCAGATAATGAAATTTTCTTCCCTGGTGCTCACAATGAAGTATAAATAAGTTTCCTAGCTGGATGTCAAATCTATAGGCTTTTTACCTGACCCCTTGGGCAATGTATGAGAACCTACCATCCTCTCCAGTCTTATTGTTTCTATCTGTCTAGGTCAGTGCATTCACTGAAAAATAGATCTAAAAGCTATTTTAATCCTAAAACTGTAACAACCCTCCCAGGGAAGCAAGTGCTTTCTCAAGTCTTTCACTCTTTTTAGTGGGATTTGAGCCTGTGAATTGAGCCATTGTGAATATAATTTTTCATGGCAGAATACTTTTCCAACTCAGAATTTGGGGAAATGACTGACAATGAAATTTGATTATAAAATTCACTCTGGGCAGATTTTTAAAAATGATTTATTAAGAAAACTTTTTGATTGAAATTTTAAATGGAGAATAATGAAAACCAATAAATTCAGACTGCCTGCTTTCAAATCTGTCTCAAACTACAATCTATGTGAAAGCAGGCTATTTGACTTCTCTGAGCCTGTTTCCTCGACTGTAAACAGGGATGACAATGTTTTAACTTCATAAGCTTATTATGAGTATCAATATCAAATGAGATAATACATGCCAAATAAATGGATAAGCCTTGATACCCTGTAAAAACTCAACAAATGCATTTACTATTATTATCAAATATAGAAATAACTTCTTGGGAAATCTACACCATCCTTCTAAATGTCAAGCCTTTTTGTTTACTTCTTATATAATTTGTCAAATTCAAATTATTAAGCTCAAACAGCCTTAAACTTTTGACATTATTTGACTTCCAAATTTCCTGAACTTACTTCTCATTGGCTAGAGAAAATGTTTCTCTGGCTCTCAAATGAAAAAAGTGAATGTTTGACTAATATGCATTCAAGAATGTTAACATCTGCCATGATTGTCTTTAAAAGTTAGGAATTCTGCCTCATGTGGGCTTTATCTATCTCATCATTTATATCTCTAATGAAGTTGCCCTTCATTTATACTCTCCTCACACTTACTACTTAGCTTTATCGTTGCATTTATCTACGGCTTTAAAATTGTCAGGAAAAAAAATTGTTTGAAATTATCTGCCTTCCTTTAAGCTTCACATTAGCAGTTACTGTGAGTCCCCAGTAACCAGCACAGTGCCTAGTATTTAGTAGGAAAATGAGCTATAGCAAGAGATTTCAGCCTACTCCAAACATAAGGCAAAGGCTCCATTTTGCGCTAGAAAGAAAAGAGTTGTAAAAACTTCCACAGGCCAGGCGCGGTAGCTCATGCCTATAATTCCAGCACTTTGGGAGACTGAGGTGGAAGGATCATTTGAGGCCGGAGTTCGAGACCACCCTGGGCAACACGATGAGACCACCCTCCTCCCATCTCTACCAAAAAAAATTTTTTAATAGCCAAGTGTGATAGCGTGTATCTGTAGTCTCAGTTACCTGCTTGATCCCAGGAGATCGAGGCTACTGTAAACTATGGTTGCACCACAACCCTACAGCCTGGGTAACAGAGCAAGACCCTGTCTCTAAATAGATAGATAGATAGATAGATAGATAGATAGATAGATAGATAGATAGATAGATAAACCCATTATGTCTAGAGTTCCCTGGAAAGCAGATCTGAGTGAAAGAGCAGCAATGACGGCAACAAGGAGGTCTGCTAGAAAGTGCTCTTGGGATCAATACCTGTGGAATGGAAGTGAAGAGACCAGGGCTTCAGAGATTTCCCGAGTTTCCAGTGAGAGGGCTAGGCCTTTATATTCCCATGTGGATCCGTCACAGGATGCAGCCTCCTTGGGAACAGAATTTTCTTTATCCCAGGTAATCCTGACAACTGAGGCCACAACGACACTTCCAGCACCTGAAGGCAGTATCTACCCCAACTTCTATACACAACTCAGTAATTAGGTATTTAGATTACCTCCGGAGGAATTTTGTTTCCACTTGTTCACTGCCTATGCTGACTTAAATAGTAATCGCTTTCATTCATTGCTTCAATAAAGTATTTACTAAAAGTTGTGCATTTGCTGGCCAAAGAAACAGCAAATAAGACACAGACTCTATCTTCAAGGAGCAAATAGACCAGTAGGGAAGACAGACAAGTAGAAAGTTTTTTACCCTCTGCTCTCAGTGAGAAGCAACCAGTTCTCATAAGCGAAGCTTTGCGGGATTTTGCTGTGGCCACAACTATCGGCCTTTCACTCATCCCCTTGATATTCTTTACTCTCTTCTCTAATCATACGAAGATTTTGAGAATTCACAAAAGAGCGGGCAGACAGTCCAAAGAATAAGGAATCACCAATAATATTGGAACATGAAGTATTGGTTACTTCTATGGACAGCAGGATCTCAGGAAATCTGAGAATAAAGAAATTCTACTTAAGTCCTTCTATAAAAGACCCTTGACACATTGTATACATGGTAGTAGAGGCTACAGCTGGAGAATTACTGTGCCCAGCTCTGAAATGTAAATATTGATTCACATGCACTGACGAAAGGACCCACAGACAACACAGGACCACCACATTGTGAAATATACCTTAAGAAAGATTTCCTTACGTTCACTGTAACTATATCCTATCCAACACAAATGAATGCTTTTTTTAAATGATTCATTTACCTTACAATAAACTTTTACATGTTCAAGACTAATTTCTAACATTTATAAAATAGAATGATACCATGTTAGTGTGACAGTTCAATGAAATTAAAACAGATTGACTATGTCACACATAGATGTAAAATGTACTTTTAAAATAACTGAAGTACATATAAGACCAAAGCAGTATGTACAAAGAAATATATATTTACAATAGACATGAAGAATAGTTTTATCATCTCTACATTTGACACTCTAAAGATCTCTGACCTTTGAATTATATGAACTTTAATTTATAGAACAAAGATGACTAAATTTCCTTAATTTTACATTTAAAATGTAAAATTGCTTACTAGTTTATTTTTTCATTTTTATGTATTCAGTACACTTAGATAAATACAGTTTTTTAAAGAAAAATTATTTTTTCTTCAAAGCAACACACATTAATTGTAAAAATTCAAACAAAATGAAAAATTACAATGAAGATATTTTTAAAATTGAAATTATGTTAAGTAGGTATTTTTAATGAAGTAAAGTTATTAACCAACCCCCAAGCATTTATTTCATGCACATAGCATGCTGGCATCATGCTGGACATGGAGAGGATATGAACAAGAAATAGTTTCTGCCTTCTTGCAATGAATGTTCTAGGGGAAGGGTCACCAAAAACTTAAGAAGTAGTATCTGACAAGTTATATACCAATAAAAAAAGAAAGTGTTGGTATTGGCTATTTTCCATTTCCTAAATGAATGTCTATGTTAATGTAAAACCATGATATACCAAAGGCAGACATTTGGTATCACACGGAACATTCCAAAATGTATACTTAACATCCAGTTTCACTGCTCAATGCATTCCTTAAAAAGTCTGCCTCTACCATATTTTCTTCCTCTTTAATGTGTTTTTTTTTTTTTTTTGGTCTTCCATTTTTGTTCCTTCCCTCTCCTCATGTATTCCTTCTCCCTGCCTCATCTCTTTTAAAGTCCTCAAAGAAATATTCTCCAGAACTCCCTCAGGAATGAATTATTACAGGCTAGTTGAGGCTCAACAAAAGACTTGCGGGGCATGGTTGCTTCTCACTCCTCCAGAGACCCTCTCCCAGCCTAGGTGACCCACTGCCATTCTCTCTACCTCTTCCCCACTTAGCTTTGTGTGAATACCCACTTTCTTGGCCTGATTTACCTAGTAACTGACTACTTTAGTAATAAAAGTCATTTATAGCTACTGTCCACTAGCAGCCCATTCACAAATGATGAAGAAAGGAATCTCTATAGAGAAGATGATGTTATAATTTTCAGTGAGTGGAAACAGACAATCATGTTCAGGCTATCTGGATGTCACATGTAAAAATCACTAACAAATGCATTATTTCCAGTCCAAGAGGAAATAAAGCAACCAAATAATTCTACTACTGTCTTGAGTAAACATGTTGCTAATTTAATTTATTAATAATCATCAAATTAAAGTAATTTTCAAAGTCTGCCAGTCATTGGATCAAGTCATTCAAACTTTTTGGTTTCTAACACCCTCAACTGAAAAATTTGGGCTTTAAATTAAGTTAAATGACTTTATTTGTAAGGTAAAAAATTATATGACTCAAGAATTCAAAGAATACAAAGGTCACAGAAGTGCATCCTGAGTTTAATAAGAGACCTGGATAATACCAACACACACACATACAATCTCTCTGTCTCTCTCTTTCTTTCTCTCTCTCTCTCTCTCTCTCTCTCTCTCACTCACACACACACACTGCAATGATGCAAATGTGTTTAAGTACCCAAAGCTGATTTCATTTTAATTACTGCCAAATTCTAAACTGCTACTTTCACACTTTAGTTATATTATTATCTACCTACACTAGTGACCTTTGTTCCAAAATAAATTTAAAAAATTTTTTTATTGGGTCATGTTAAACATCCTGATAAGATGTTTGGCTCTTTCCTTTAATCTCACTCCCACATGTAGTGCCTGTCAACTGAACACTTTTAACTTGTTATATTATTTCAAAGATCTAAAAACAAGATAATCTAAAGAACATATTATACAGGCATAAGGAAGATGAGATTGCTTGCATATAAGGTAGAATGATACATTTTATATTAAATTTTAATGAACCTAAAAGGATGACTTTTTTAAAATAAAAAAGGTATGATAACTTGGTAGAACTTTTAGAACTTATACTGACCTTAATGTTGGTCTAGACTATAGACTTTTGGACTAAAATCCAAGGATGAGGGTCAATGCCTATCCTTCAGGGAATTAATCAACTCCTGGAAATCAAATGAAATATTGTATTTGTAGGTTCATTCTTTAATGATGAAGATGCACTGATTCCAACAGAAGGTGTTTTGAACCCAATGCATTAAAGGGACATTGGTTTCTGTTTCAAGTTATTGTTTTGGTGAAGAGGATCCTGTGGTCCAAAAATGGCGTGGAGTTTTTGGGGACCACAGCTGATTAGCAGCTAAGCCAGAAATACATCTCACGTCTGCTGTAGGGCCATCAATCCAACTCCCTCCTCCTCTGCATGCAAGAGATAGATTATGTTAGCTATAAAATGGGATCTGGAACCCTTTTTATTCCCAAAAAAAGAGAGTATTGAAGTTATGAAATGAGATCTAAGGGGAAATGTCATAGAAGCATGCAGCAGAGGTCAAAAAATAAACCTAAATGCTGAATTCAAGCAATGGATGCCCAGTAGAAACTAACAATTTGAAAACTGACTTTTCCTATTGCTATTTACTTTCCCAATGTTCATGGAAAATTTATTTTCCACTGCCTTAAAATTGTCTTCTGTTTATCTTCCCTTGTATCTCATAGTAGGCTTTCTCCTCAGGTTTGGAAAGGCATTTTTCTTCCTTCCTTTTTCACCCTACATTTATGTTTCTCACAGTTTCTTTCATTTCATGAAATGTATGATCCCCATGTGTGCCTTTAGCAGACCCTGAGAGGTGCTAGGCCTCGTATGTGGCACAGAACTCATGAAAGGTTCAAACCACCGGGATGAAACTACTTGCGTATCCAGCAAACAAGGAGTGGCCATACTGGTCCCATCCGAGCACAAGCCTGCTGTGGCCACTAACCAGAGAATCAAGCAGGCAAGGGCACACAAGCTTTGGAAAAACCATGGCACTTTGTAGGAGCAAAGTACCAGAAAGGGAAAGTCAACGCTAATATTTTTCCTCTTCTACTTTCTCTAGACTCTAAAACTGCTCTGAGGGAATATGTTGAAGAAAATCGAAGCAGCAGGTAATGGCAGAGACTTGTTTTCAAGCTCCTTTCAAGAATATTTCTCTCTGTTTAAATCTTTTCCAGTTGGCTCATGTATTACCCACGGAAGAGAATTTCCTGCTGCTCTTCCGATGCCAGCAGCTGAAATCCTGTGAGGAATTCATGAAGGTATAAGAAAGCTGTCACTTTAAGAAAGCTGCTAAAAGTATGAAAATTATTGCCTTTTTAAATTCAAAATGTGTTTTCCTTATCCAAAATTACTTACAGACATGGAGAAAATATGATACTGACCACAGTGGCTTCATAGAAACTGAAGAGCTTAAGGTAAGCAAATAAAAATGTGTACTGTGTTTTTCTTTCAAATACAATTATGGATTATTAAAGACTTTATAGCAGTTTTAAAAACCTCTCCACGAAAGAAACCAATGTTGAGCAATGGCATATTTTTCATCCACTCTTCCACATCATTAATGAAGTGCCAGATCAAAAAAAGAGACTTCAACTGCTTCTTGAAATTCTGTTCAACAATACAAGAAATTAGCATTTGCTGTGGTGTATACAAATTGTTGTATAAGACAGACACACAGAAAAACAGAATTATACACAAGCCAAAATAAGCCATCTATTTTATTTTTTAAAAATGAAATGATATTTTAACAAAATAAGCACCTACATAAATAGATTTCCTTACTAAAGAAATAAGAAAAAAATATTGGATAACTACTGTATGTCAACCACTTTACACACATTATCTTATTTAATCTTTGCATGAGTGCTATAAGATTAGTACTGCCCCAGTAAGGAAAAGAACTGAGAGAAGTTAAGTGATATACTGAAAACTACACAGAAATAAGACACAGAGCTGCAATGTTTAAATCCAAACTAATTTGCCTCTAAGGCACCTAGAATTTCTGTAGAACTTAACTTCTTTTCAACAACAACAGTAACAAAAATTTTTATATAGTTAAGCTTTTGAAAAACTGCAACCTTGAAAATTAATTTCTCAATTCATGTCTCACAGAGGAGAATATAAAGGAAAGGGCAGAGATCTGAAATCAAGTTTTACCTCATGCCAACCACTATATTGCTCTTATTTTTTTCATCTTTCAAATGAGGGTAATAAAATGTTCCTCTCAGATTTATTGTGAAACTCAAGTAAGATGTAGCATGTGAAAGATTTTGTTACATGCAAGACATAATAAATTATATTATTCATGAATCCAATTTACTAGTCTTTCAGAAACAAGGAAGTATCCTTTATCTCATTCCCTCAAGCTGACCCCAAGACATCTCAGTCTGAAAGATTCTATTTTCTTTATCTTCAGAATATAGAGTGATTAAAAGAGAAGTGATCTAATATTTACTTAGTAACTATTATATGGCAGGTGGAGTACCAGGTGCTTGAAATATATTTCAACATTTAAATCCTCACAGAAAATGTGCAAGGCAGCTATTATTACTCCCAGTATACAAACAGAGAAGACTGAAATACATGAAGATTAGATGATTTTTCAAGATTATACAATTGCCTAGGAAGATAACCTAGATTTGGACCTAGAATATCTAATAATGCTAAGACTGTCTCCTCTTCCCCTCCCCCAATACCACATGCTTTCAGGCTTCATTTAATAGCTACCTCTTCTGCTACTGTGTGGAGGAATATTAATATCAAAGTTTCCTAGTCATAGTTGAACATTGCTTGAGTAGCATACAACTTTAGAGATGGAGCAGGGAAATATGCACCACTGCAAAATTGCTAAAACATATTCAACTTTAGTCTTGAAAATGTAAACATTTTTAATGTGAAGTCACCAAAAACAATGTCTTTTACAAACTTGCAGCTCAGCAACCCACAAGGTGACAGTTAAACTGTTACGTTTTTATTCCATTGAACCAAAAATAATACTTTAGACACCATTTCAAGTTCATAATGAAAATCTTAGCTCATTTCCAAAACTGACCTCAAAATATTCTCAAAGTCTCCTTCTTTGTTCTAAATTTTATTCTCAGAAAGAGATTCTAAATAGAAGTCTTCTTCCCTGGGGAATCTTGAAGATAAGTTGGCATTCTTTTTTTAATGGATCTTTCAAGAAAGCTAATTTTAAGATCGTAATAGAGTAAAACATCACTTGCTCTCAGACACGACTTTGAATCTCAGCGTCCCAAAGTTTCTCCCAGGCTATTTTTGTGACCACCATTTTAGTCTCTGATGAGGCTTTTTAACCCAATTAATCTCTGACAAAAGCCTCATAAGGCTCAAAAATAAAATTCATCCCCAACAGATAACTCCAGATAGCTCTGAATTTTCCATGCTTTACTTTGAATTTGAAGTGGAATGTTTGGAGAAAAAGGTCTCCTTCCTTGAAAAAATTGATGTCAAATCAGCCCAGAAGAACTAGTACATTTGGGAGGGCAATAAACCACTGCCAAACCAAAGAAATCTAATCCTTCAATAATATCTGGGTACAGTGTCTGCTCAAGTTTTCATAATTGCATTAATTCATTTGCTGAGAAAATAAAGGAGTTGCAAATGAACAGAACTAGAGAAAATAAAAGACTATTATATACTTAAGTGCTTACACTGTCATTTATATGGCAAACCATTGTAAAGCTTTTATTTGATTTATGTCTGTTAAAAAAATTTAACTCACTTCTAAGCTCCAACTGTCAATAATCATCTTTTTTCATCCTTCCCACATTAATCTCTATTTTAATATGATTCATATATTTTCAAGGATTCAGTAACATCATCTGTGGCCAACTGTCTTAATTTGAGCAGTCAGCTGAAACATTTTAACCGAAGTGCTTTGGACTGGGCCAAGTCAACAACTAACCAACTGGCCCTCTGGAGAAATGAGCTTCAGACTGGTTATAAACTGATATTGTAAATACAGACTGTGAGGGCAGGAAACACACCTGAAATTAGATGTAGATCTCCATCTAGTTTACTGATAATTTTTCAAACATGTTTCAAAGGTATAGAGAAAGGCCCTTACATTTCTTGCAGAAGAGTCTCATGAATATTTGTGAAGACATCAGTAAGTAGAAATACAGTCATTGGGCTAGCTGGTTTTAAAAGTTTTTATTTAGATTCTCACACAGTGCACAATCCAGATACTCATTTAATTGAAATAATATATTTATGGTATAGGACAGACTACAACAGATCAGGTCTCAGCAAAAAGCAGATATTGTAACCTGTTAAAGGTGGTTTCATCGCTGGAGGGCCAAGAGGACCACCTGGTTTAGTCTTTCTTCTATTTTCTCTCCTCACCTACTTCTATCCTCAAAAAAAGACTTTCTTTGCCTTCCTAGTATGTTCTGTTTCAAGACATGCTGAAATAGAAATAAATTATAATTATTGATGAAATTTATCTGAGTGTTCTTTGTTTTAACAGAACTTTCTAAAGGACCTGTTAGAAAAAGCAAACAAGGTTGTTGATGACACAAAATTAGCCGAGTATACAGACCTAATGGTAAGATTGACCTTGAAAAGATTAAAACCAAAAGATCATTAAACAGTACTGTGTTTTTGCTAATTCCTAAGACTACACAGAATGAAATAAACTGTGATGTAGGCATCACATACACATAAGTATCATTTCATTTGAAAAATGAAATACGGATGCTTATAGCTTGTGATGCTGACTGCTGTAGACATTGGCTTTAAGGCTTAACATATGAGCATTTCTTTTCTTCTACAGCTATATAGTTTTTACCTATCAAAAGATGACTGTTCTCACAAAGCCAGTGTAATTATATCACTAAATTATATAACTTATACCTATATAAGTTATATTATATATATATAAATTATATAATCAAAAACACCTATAGAGGTTCTGAATCCATTTTTATCACAGCTTGGTCATAGACTTTGTTAGAATTTAAAGAGACCTTTTAGTTATTTTATTAAGTGATCTAAAATGGGTCGCCTTTCTTTTGATTTTTGTTATATGGAGGTATTTTATTGGTGCTATGGATGAGGAAACGTTAACATACCCAGACTCTGATGTTATGGTAAATATTATAACCAATATCTATTATAGAATATTGACAGTGGAGTCAAGGAAACTGCTTCACACATTGGCTTAATGTATCAGGGGAAAATAAGCACATAAATTAACGAGATTCCAAATAAAATAAATTCATGTCCATGAAGTTAGTTTGTTTCATGTGGGTGATGTTTGCTTATTTTGACTCATTACATTATTAGCACTACCAGGAGATACATACTTTTAGTACTGTGAAAGTACTGTGAATTCTCACCCTATGGACTTAAGTAAACAAACCATAAAACAGTTGTATGTTATAAAAGCTGTTATGTTACTTAAGATTGATGAAGTTGGACTTTTTATATACCCTGCAAAACAATTTTTAAAAGATTTAGATTATATTTTATGTAACTGATGTTTACTTTCAGTCTCTCGGCTTTATGGTTTGAAATGCTCTAGGAATCTTGTAGGAGGTAGATTTTTCAGAGTCCTCTACTGACACAGCATTTGATAATCCATTACTTATATCTGGAAAAAAAAACTAAAATTTCACTATTGCCTTAATCACAAAACAGTGTTATTTATTATAAAGTGGAACTAATCTTTCATATCAAAACAACAAAAAGGTTGTCATGATGATCTTTAATTCATTACATTTCCATTTATAATAACAGATAAATGAGGAGACTTTCTTGCTGTATGTCACAGTGGGCAGATCTAAGCTCTGAATAACTTTTGGGAAATGGACAATAGCCTACATTTATTAATTTTCTATTTTGTTCCAATCTTAAGGGATGCCTATTTTAAGAAAAGACTCCTTTTCCAGGTGGAAGTTTGAAGCAGCCTTTCAAAAACCACTCAGATGGGAGTTTCCCCCTGTTGGATTGGCCTGACATATCTGATTAAATGTCATAAACCAGTTCAAATCCAGGAAGCAAATTAATCAAGAACTAATTAAAATTTAAATATATATGTAGGGAAATATCTCCCCATGGGCACTAAACTGTGTGATCTAACTGTCCAACATCTTGGTAGACAGTGTGACGATTTTTGAATTTATGGTCAATGGATTATCAAATGCTGTGTCAGTAGAGGACTCTGAAAAATCTAACTCCTACAAGATTCCTAGAGCATTTCAAACCATAAAATGCCTTTCCTTTCCTTCTAAAAAAGACCTCACCAAAACTGTTGTATTCATTATCACCCTGGCTGCATTCCTTTCTTCAAAAGCAAAAACTATGCTTTTTAAAAAACATATTTAGTATTTGTTTAGTATATATATTTAATATATTTATAGATCATATGTACTTTTATAACATATTATAGCAATAGTTGCTACTTTCCAGAAACACAAATCCTTCTCAAGCATGAGTATGAGTGTGTTTATGTGTGGAAGTGTCTTGGTATATAATATACATGTAAGTGCAATGGGGAGTTGGGAAGCTTTATTGAGTATTTAATACCCAATAGAAAATACAACAATTCACAATAGTCAAATTTTATATTTTCTAAGAATTTGTTATCTGTCTACTGCTTCTGTATGTACTATTTTATACACTAAATTAATGAAACATATTAAATATTATTTTCATATCATTGTTTGGAAAGACTTTAGAAGTGCCATACATTGCCAGATACTATCCTTCCCACATCTCAATATACATACAAACATATTTGCAATTAAAAATAAATAATATTCCAGAAGTCTAGCTAAGACCATTATTGCTGTTTGACTATTTTATACTGATCTGATAAACTCTGGCAGCTTACACAATTATAAAATTGAAAATCTGCATTAAACGTTTTTTTCAAAAAATACTAGTTTCTAAATTTTTACTGTGTATATAAGTAATTGATAACTCAGGCAGCTTTATTTTAAACATCTCCGTGCAATAAATCATTCAAGTGACTGGAATAATGACATTCTGTCTTTCAGCTGAAACTATTTGATTCAAATAATGATGGGAAGCTGGAATTAACTGAGATGGCCAGGTGAGTTTAGAAACCATAAGAATGTTCTTATATTAAGCTGGTCCTTTTCAAAAAAATGTAATGTAATGAAATAATGTTTTTCTCTCAAAAGGTTACTACCAGTACAGGAGAATTTTCTTCTTAAATTTCAGGTATTTAACATTTTTTCTGTCTTAAGTGATATTTTCCTAAAAAGTTAGAATGAGGGAGATTTATCAAGGGAAGTATACTGAAATATAGTAATAGCATTTTAACGTTTGTGCTCTTCTCTGTCTTCAGGGAATCAAAATGTGTGGAAAAGAGTTCAACAAGGCTTTTGAGCTATATGATCAGGTAAAAAGCTCATTCTATTTTTTCTTTCTTTCCTTTTTATTGTGGTAAGAACACTTAACATGAAATCTACCCTTTTAGCAATTTTTAAGTGTAAAATATAGCATTGTTGACTATAGAGACAATGTGGTACAGCAGGTCTTTAGAATGTATTCATCTTGTATCATTGAGACTCTATGCCCTTGGATTAGTGACTCCCCATTTCCCCACCTCTAGCTCTCGCAACAACCATTCAACTCTCTGTTTTCATGAGTTAAACTATTTTAGATACTTCATATAAGTGGAATCATACATGTTTGTCCTTCTGTGCTGGCTTATTTCACTTGATATAATGTCCTCACGGTTCATCAATGTTGTTACATTTGGTAGGATTTCCTTCTTATTTAAAGCTGATAATATTTCATATGAACATTTAGGTTGTTTTCACATCTTAGCTTTTGTGAATAATGGTGCAGTGAACATTGGAGTACTAATATCAAAAGATCATGATTTCAAATATTTTGGGTGAATAACCAGAAGTGGAATTGCTGGATCATATATGGTTCTATTTTTAATTTCTTGAGGACTCTTCATACTGTTTTTCATGGTGTCCGTACCATTTTATATTTCCACCAACAGTGAAAAAGGATTCCAATTCCTCTACATTTCTCACCAATATTTATATTTCATCTTTTTGATAATAGCATTCTGACTATTGTGAGTTGATATTTCATTATGGTTTAAATTTGCATTTCTCTGATGATTAGTGATATTGAGCATTTTTTCATATACCCTTCGACTGTATGTCTTCTTTGGAGAAATGTCTATTCAAATAGTTAACCCAAATTTTAATAAGATTTTTTTTTTTTTGCTATTCAGCTATAGGAATTCTTTATATATTTTGGGAATTCACTCCTTTGTAATATGTGCTTTGCAAATATATTATTCTATTCTATAGGCTGCTTTTTTACTCTGTTGATTGTTTTCCTTTGCTGTGCAGAAGCATTTTAGTTTAATGTTGTTCCACTTACCTACTTTTGCTTCTGGTGCCATTGCTTGTGACTTTATATCCATGAAATTACTGCTAAGACCAATGTCATTTAATGTTTCCCTATGGTTGCTTCTAGAAGTTTTATATTTTCCAACCTTACATTTAAGTCTTTAATACATATTGAGTTGATTTTTTTGTATGGCATAAGACAGGTTCTCATTTCATTCTTTTACATGTGGCTATATAGTTTACCAAACACCATTTGTTGAAGAAATTATCCTTGTCCCATTTTTTTTTAATCAGTATTTTTTATTATCGTTTTGTGGGGTACAGTTAAGGGTTAGGTGTACAATTACGTTTCATTCAGGCACCCTATTGATAAGAGGTGTTTTCCCAGTCCCAGATAGATATTAGCTACTGTTAATCCCATCCCCCTCCCCCCCCATAATTTCCCAGTACTATCAGTCATTTTCTTATAGTATTACATTGGATGTTCAAGGTCCAGTATATGAGTGAGAATATGTGATATTCTGATCTTTGTTTCTGTGAGAGGTCACTCAGTATTATAGACTCTAGTTCCATCCAGGTTGCTGCGAAATTCATGATTTTGTTCTTTTTTCATGGCTGCGTAGTATTCCATCGTGTATATGTACCACATTTTTTAATCCAGTCCTCTTTTGTTGGGCAGCATGGTTGTTTCCAGGTTCTTGCTATTGTGAACAACGCTGCGATAAACATACATGTGCAGGTATCTTTTTTATAGAGTGATTTGTGTTCTTCAGGGTATATTCCCAGTAGGGGGATTGCAGGGTCATATGGAAGGTCAATTTTTAGAGCTTTCAGGAATCGCCACACTGCTTTCCACAGAGGTTGCACTAGTTTACACTCCCACCAACAGTGTAGAAGTGTTCCCTTTTCACCACAGCCTCTCCAGCAGCTGTTATTTTTTGAGTTGTTGATAATTGCCATTCTGACTGGAGTTAGGTGGTATCTCAGTGTGGTTTTGATTTGCATCTCCCTGATGATTAGTGAGGTTGAGCATTTCTTCATGTGTTTGTTGGCTGCTCGAATGTCTTCTTTTGTGAAGTGTCTGGTCCCATTTTGCGTCCTTGGCATCCCCTTCCTTCCTCCCTCCCTCCCTCCCTCCCTTCCTTCCTTCCTTGTGCAGTGGCCGCTCCCAGCCACCGCAGCCTCGACCTGCTGGGCTCCAGTGATCCTTCTGCCTCAGCCTTCCACTTGGTACCCTTTTCAACGATCAGTTGACTATATACATGTGGACTGATTACTGGATTCTCCATTCTGTTCCATTAGTCTATGTGTCTGTCTTTATGTCAATACTATACTGTTTTAATCACTGTAGCTTTATAATATATGTTGAAATCAAAAAGTGTAATGTCTCCAGATTTGTTGTTCTGGTTTTGGCTATGTGAGGTCTTTTGTGGTTCCATATAAATTTCAGAATGTTTTCTTAAAATGCCATTGGAATTTTGAAAGGTATTGCATTGAATTTGTAGATTTCTTTGAGTAGTATGGACATTTTAACTATATTAACCTTTCTAATACACAAACACAGGATACCTTTTAATTTGCTTGTGTCTTTGTTACTTCTTTCATCAGTGTTTCATAGTTTTTGGTGTTCCAGTCTTTTACCTCAGTTAAGTTTATTTCCAAGTCTTTTCTTTTTGATGCCAGTGTAAAGGGATTTTAAAATTTCCTTTTTAGATAACTTGTAATAATAATTGGTTATTGTATGTTAATTTTGTATTCTTAAACTTTATAGAATTTTTAAATTAATTCTAACTTTTTTGTGGAGTCTTTAGAGTTTTCTATATATGAAAATCATAATATCTGCAAACAGGGACAATTTAACTTCTTCCTTTCCTATTTGGATGCCTTAAATTTTCATTCTTATCTATAATTTGATTCTTGAGAAGAATTTGGGGAAAAAAAGAACTACTAAAATTACACTACCAACTTACTATTTTCATAGAAAAAGTAATATGGTATGTCCCAAATTACACAAACCTTGTTGTGAAGTTTTGAACAAATACCAAACTCCTCTGAGTCTCAATTTTTTCATTTGTAAACAAGAGATAATAATAACACCCACATTGCTAGATTTAATGAGGATGAGGCTGGGCGAAAATATTCAACAAAGTTCTCCCACCTAGTAGATGGTAACATCAGTGTGTGTGTGTGAGGAAAGTTTGTTGTGATCTAATTTTTATTCCTGAATCTCTGGGCTCATGTAGAACTCTGTCACCACATGGTGTGACATGATGCCACATATCTTCCCCCAGCCTCGGAGTTTTCATTTGTCCTATGTACATACTTTTAACTACTAACATCAACAGGACATGATGTTGAAAACAAAAAGTGAAATACTAAATGTGAAAGTACTTTGAAAAGTTCTAAGTATTTTACAAACGCAATGTGTTGAATGAGAGGCAACTCAGACCTTTAATATTTTGCAACTTTAGAACAGCTAAAAATGTTGAAGGCCTGACATAATAGATTAGAATATCTGCCAAGTATGCAATTGGGAGATTTTCTGAGGACTCCAATTATTTCCATTTTAATTCATTCTCTGTTACTGTGGATGAAGTTAGTTGTGTACTGTTTTATTTCTCCACTAGGATGGCAATGGATACATAGATGAAAATGAACTAGATGCTCTACTGAAGGATCTGTGTGAGAAAAATAAGCAGGTAATTTAGTTACAATGCCACTTACTTCTCAAGCAGACTTTATGGATCCAACTAGAAGCAACCGCATATCCATTTTGGAAACCTACTTTAAAAATTTATACAGGAGCAGAAATAGATTTCAATTCTTAACTCGATTTAGTTATGGCCTAAATCGGTGTAACTGTGATAAATAGATTTTTAAAACAACCTTATGATTATTCACATTTGTGTAAGAATTTAATCTAGCTCTTTTGTTAATGGATTGATGTAACAAGCAGTTTTTGTCTCACATTTTATCACTTGACAGTGCTTAATTAACTTCCATATTTAACTAGATTACAATGCCATTTGTGTTCTATGCAGGAACTGGATATTAATAACATTCCAACATACAAGAAGAGCATAATGGCTTTGTCGGATGGAGGGAAGCTGTACCGAACAGATCTTGCTCTTATTCTCTGTGCTGGGGACAACTAGAGTTGGTGTCTACAACCACTTGCTAGTGATACATTGTATCTAAAATGTAACTGTGCACTATAAGGGAGTAGGCTGTATTTTCTTTTATATCTGTAAATTTAACTGCATATAGATACTTATCCAGGATGTGTGGTTCATTCTTCTCATCTTGTTTCTACACTGTTTGTAATGTACAGTTTTTGTAACTACATGATTGAAAAGGAGAAAGTTTATGCTTAGACCAATAAGTCCATCCAACTTAAAAAAACAGCATAGTCTTGCTTCTTCTATAAATATAGTTGGACAAGATTTCCCTAAAAATTCCATCAGGATTAATCTCTGAAATTCTAGTCTCTGATTTATAAATGCACATTTGTCACTGATTAAGAGAATTATACATGACAAGCCAAGCATTCTTATTTTAGACAATCACAGGACTGTCCCATAGTCTTTCCGAGCTATATTTCCAACTATTAGGAGGAACATGCTTTTGCCTCTAAAATACTCACCAAAATAACAATAAATATTTAACTGTGGCTTTATGAAGTTAACAGTCTCACTAGAGAAAATTTAGTTTATTAATCAACAACATGTCTACTGCTTGAATCCATATAAAACTATTGGTTCAAGGTGACTTGTTGACAAGGGAGGAGAGCACCAGATGACACACAAATCTGTCTGATTCTATGCCTGTATTTCCAACAAGCCTACTGTCAGAGAATATGACCTAGATCCATTTTCTAAACTGTTTTCACATGTTGCAGATTATAACTATTCTAGTAAGCTGCTGTTTTATGTCATATTCTGTGTAATCGCTGATTAAATTTAATATACTGCATATCCTGGTGTCTAGTTTGCATACTTCCTGGATTTTCTTTCTATGTAGAACTGTTCATTTCCACCGAGATTATGTGCTGCCTCTGAAAATATTTTTTTCTAGCTATAACTCTATTTTTTACTACATAATTAAATTTTAATGTAAAATTCATAGCATCCTGATGATTGAATGTTGCATCATCAATACTTTTGTGTATTCTGTGGATTCTATATTTCATATTGAGATCAGCAATCAAAATAGTTCTATTTCTATCTGCAAATAGTTTCAATTGAGTTAAAAATAACATCTGAAGAGAAATGCTAATCATTTATCTTATCTAGAAAGATTCTAAAACATTCTTTAACACACATCTAAGTCACAATTTCATATATTTGTAGCTAGAATATCCTATACTGGTTAGGGTTGACTTGTCATGGTTGGTGATTTTGGATTCTTTGATTGTGAATCAGGGAGCTATGAGAGATGTGTCTGTGTGAAATTCACAGTTGCTGCCTAAGAGTTAATGATGGTTCTGAGCCAGCTTGAATGTCCCCATTCTATAAATTCAACACTTATTTTCTGAAGTCATAAAAATAACAAAAATGTGAGCTATTTCTTTCCCTCAAGAATACACAGAAGAGAGTTCTGCCAAAAACTAAAATTTGTCGAATGATGTAAGTGAGTGTTAGATTGGCTTTGCCTTTAGGGTGTAAATGGAAACACCGACATTAGACTGAATTTAAATACTAAGAATAAATAAAGAAGAAAATAACCTTAACTTTTTGTATTTGTTCCTTCTTCAAAATGTCAGCTGACAATCTCTCAGGCTGAAGGGGAGCTTGGGTGCTGTAAACCCTGTATCTAGGCCTCTCCCTCAGATGGCCCCAATACATCCCACCCAGACTCCTGGGGACCCTCAGAAATCCATCTGAAAATCAATGATGTTGTCCAAACATCCCCCCCAACACACAAAGAAATACTACTGAGAAGATATTCAGCTAACAAGAGACTCTCTAAAGTTTATGCTATGCACTAAATGCTTGTGTTCCTTTTCAGTTTTTGTGTTGGAGTTATGATCCCCAATGTGATGCTGTTTAATGGTGGTACCTTTCGGAGGTAATTAGGGTGAGATAAAGTCACAAGAGTAGGGTTCTCATGATGGAAATAATCCCTTATAAAAAGAGGAATAGGGCTGGGTTCGATGTGATCCCAGGATTTGGGGAGGCCAAGCAAGTGAATTGCCTGAGCCCATGGGTTCAAGACCAGCCCTGGCAACTTGGTGAGACCTCGTCTCTACAATAAAAATAAAAAATTAGCCAGGTGTGGTAGCATATGCTAGTAATTCTGGCTACTTGGAAGACTGAGGGAGAAGGATCACCAGAGCCCAGCAGGTTGACGCTGGGGAGGCCGTGAGTGTGCCACTACACTTCAGCCTGGGTGACAGAGTGAGACTCCAACTCAAAAAACAAAAAGAAAGAGGCCCCATGTGATGGCTCATGCCTGTAATCTCAGCACTTTGTGAGGCTGTAACAGGAAGATTGCTTGAGTTCAGGAGTTCGAGATCTCCCTGGACAACAAAGGGAGACCTTGTCTGTACAAAAAATTAAAAAATTAGCCAGGCATGGTAGCACTTGTCAGTAGTCCCAACTACTGGGGAGATTGAGGTGAGAGGATCGCCTGAGCCCAGGAGGTTGAGGCTGCAGTGAACTACGATTGTTCTACTGCTCTCCAGCCTGGGTAACAGGTGACAGAGTAAGAACCTGACTTAATAAATAAATTAAAATAAAACAAAAAGGAAGAGATGTAAGAGCTTTTCTATCATGTAAGCATAGCAATAAGGTGGCCATCTGCAAACCAGGAAGAGAATCCTCATCAGACACCAAACCTGCCAACGCCTTTATCTTGGACTTGTCAACCTCCAGAACTGTGAGAAATAAATTTCTATTGTTTTAAAGACAAAAACAAAATGTCAGTTAATACGCAATTCGAGATCAACCCAGGTAGAAATGTAGCATGTTCAAATTATTAGGGTCAAAGGAATCTAAATAAATGTAAGCTTGACTCAGTGAATTATTAGATGCTTCATTGAATTAAGGGTTGACTTTAACATTAGAACGTGCAAACAAAGAAACCTCAAAATACCCATTTTATACAACTGACATAGTTAAACATTTCTTCATGAAAAATATCCGAATGAATTGTAGGAATATATTTCATCTGCAGAAAAGTAGCTGTTCACTTCCAGGTATACACCAAAACCCTACCAGGTTTGACATTCTTACAATAACAGCATGAAAAACAAAACAAACGAACAAAAAAAAACAAAGTATGATCAGAATATTTCTGAAAACTTTTCCTAGAGGGCTTCCAGTAATAATAGTCATGAATCTAGCATAAAGACTATTATAGTGGACTTTAACACCTGAGCACTATCTGGCAAATAAATTCTTAACACCTCAGCTAAATCAGTCAC
The DNA here is from genome assembly GCA_027257055.1 of Cephalopachus bancanus. Classification (NCBI taxonomy): domain Eukaryota; kingdom Metazoa; phylum Chordata; class Mammalia; order Primates; family Tarsiidae; genus Cephalopachus; species Cephalopachus bancanus. Next base: position 4,567,723 of record JAPVLO010000045.1, read on the forward strand.
ACATATAAGTCACTAGTCTGCTTCCTGGAGCAGAGAACAGGGGGAAGAAAAGAAAAAATAAATCTGGAAGGGCAAACATAAGATTCCTGTCACAATGCCCACCTAACACCACAAACAAAATTCATTCCAAGTTTATTATCAATATAAGTTTGAAAAGTATGCATACATTAACATAAGAGAATATCTTCAATACCTTATGCATGAACATATTTTAACAACCAATTAAAAAGAAATAGATTGAAAATTGGACTCTATTAAAATTAAGAATTTCTGTTCACAAAAACACACTATAAATTTTTAAGAGACACTGGATTTTTTTTTCTTTAAAAATTTTTTTTTAATTTTAAAGATGTGGGGTACAACTCAGGGTTAGGTATATAAATGTTCATTAAGCAGGTACCCTTGTTGATGAGGTGTGCCCCCCCTTCCCCAGGCAGAATCCCACTACTGCCAATTCCGCTTCCCCATTCCCCTCCTGGCAGTGTCCAGCTACTGCCAATCCTTTTCTTATAGTATTACAATAATTGTTCAAGGTCCATTTATGAGTGAGAACATGTGGTACTCAGTTCTTTGTTTCGTGAAAGATAACTCAGTATTATAGACTTTAAGTCTATCCAGGTTGCTGTGAAGTTCATGACTTTGTTCTTCTTTATGGCTGCATAATATCCATCAAGTATATGTACCACATTTTTTTAATCCAGTCCTCTCTTGATGGGCAGCACGGCTGGTTCGATGTTCTTGCTACTGTGAACAATGCTGTGATAAATATACAACTATAAGAACCTTAGAAAATGAAGGAGACACCCTTATGGAAATTGAAACTGGCAACAAATTCCTGATCAAAACCCCAAGTGCCCATGCCATAAGAAATAAGATAGACAAGTGGGACCTCATCAAACTGACAAACTTCTGCAAAGCCAAAGAAATCATCAAGAGAATGGGGAGACAGTCCACAAACTAAGAAAAAATATTTTCCAACTATATGTCTGACAAAGGCCTAGAATCTAGGATCTACAAGGAACCAAAATGTGCTGAAAAGAAAACAGCAAACAGCCTATTACAAAGTGGGCAAAAGATATGAAGAGTTCTCAAAAGAAGACATACAAGCAGCCAACAGATACATGAAAAAATGCTCAGCCTCACTAGTCACCAAAGAAATGTAAATTAAAAATACTGAGATACCACCTAACTCCAGTCAGGATGGCCATCATCAATAACTCAAAAAACAATGGACACTGGAGAGGATATGGCAAAAAGGGAGCACTTCTACACTGTTGGTGGGAGTGTAAACTAGTATAGCCTCTGTGGAAATCAGTGTGGCAATTCTTAAAATATCTAAAAATCGACCTTCCATATGACCCCGCAATCCCCTTACTGGGAATAAACCTGAGAGACACTGTTAAGAGAGTGAAAAAATCAAATTTCAGAGTAGGAGAAGATAGTTGCAACACATTTAGTTGACAAAGGCACATATCCAAAATATATAAACATCACTCCTAAAAATCAATTTAAAAAAATATAACCCAATAGAGAAATGTGTAAGAAAGTTGAACAAGCATTTTATAAAAGGATATCAAAAAGATAATCAGTGAAACATACAAAGTAATAAACTTTTTTTGAGTAATCAGAATAAATACAAATTAAAACAAATAGATACCACCATATGCTTATCAGAAAGCCTAAATGTAAAGAGAGTTAAAATGCTAAATACTGGTGAGGATATGGCACAGTGGAAATTCTCACACAGTGCTTAGGGGTTAAATTGTGGACACTCTAGGAAGCTATTTGTCAGCATCTACTAATTGTAGGCATAAGCACACCTTATAACCCACCAGTTTCACTTGTTATAAATCTCACAGAGAAAGCTGTACATATTTTCACGAAAAGAACAAGAATGTTCACAGCAACTCTGTATTTGGCATCACCTCAACCTAGAAACAACCTAAACGCACACCAATAGCAGAACTAACAAATAAGTTGTGGTATATTTATATACACCATATATTCTGTGGAATAGTATATAATAAATGAGAATGCATAAGTAAGTGCTACACAGAAAAAAGCCAGTACAGAATAATATATATTGTGTGATTCTATTTACATAAACTGCAAAAGCAGTTTAACCGTGGTGTTAAAAGTAAAGACAGTGGTTAGTTTTAGGAAGGAAGAAGGGAGTTGTGACGGGAAACAGAAGGGAGGCTTCTGGATTCCTGGTTATGTTGTTTCTGGACCAGATAGTGGTTACATGAATGTATTCATTTTTGTGATAATTCAAGATTTGAGCACTATTAGAAGTCATATTTCAATGAACACACTTAATAAATTAATGGGGTTTTCCTTCTTAAAGACCTTTGTAATATGACAGTATCTCACAAAGACCCTATTACTATCTCTTAATGCAAGTTATAATCTCAAGAAACATCCAACTGGGCAAGAGACATGAGCTTGAATAATTGTGTAGCCTAGGGCAAGTCACATAACTTCCCTGAAGTTTTCTCAACTGGAAGATAAAAACACTGAGAGTTTGTATTTTTCAAGGCTTTTCCAGCTCTAAAATTCTATTATTCATAGTCACATAAATTATCGCTTGCAAATTGACCTTCCATCTGACCCAGCAATCCCTCTTCTAGGAATATACCCAGAGGAACTCAAATCATTCTACAAAAAAGATACCTGCATACATATGTTTATTATAGCTCTATTCACAATAGCAAAAACACAGACTCAACTGCGCTGCCTATCGAAAGCAGTCTGGATTTTTAAAATGTGGTACATATACACAATGGAATAATAAGCAGCCATAAAGGATACAATTTTGAACTTCACAGCAATTTTGATGGATTTAGGGTTTATAATACTCAGTGATCTATCACAGAAACAAAGAACTGCGTACCACATGTTCTCACTCATAAACAGATCCTACACAATAATCAGTAAATACTATAAGAAAGGGATTGGCAGTAAAGGGACACTGCCGGGGATGGAGGGGGCATACTTCATCAATAAGAGTACCTGATCTCAAACCAGGCGAAGTGGGGACAAAAGTCAGGCCCAAACTTGACCTGTACAATGACCATTTGTATACCTAATCCTGAATTGTACCCCACATCTTTTAAGTGAATGAATGGATGAATGAATGAATAGATAAATAAATAAATAAATTCTCGCTTGTTGCTTTCATTTCCATAAGAACAGTAAGGAAGCCATGACTGTCACTCTACACATGAAGCATTTCCTGGAGGTGTTTTTACATATTAATTGTAAGATGAGTGACATTGTTACCAATAGTCTTCACTTTAACTTACTGAGTATTAACTCTTCAACTAATGCAATAGGAGGAGGATTCTTATAGGAGATACTAAGTAGAATGACAAAATATTCATTCTTAAGGTGAAACATTGATGTGGTTACAGTTCACAGGTGATCTTTCACAGAGTACAGTGATTACCATCAATAATGTGTTTCTCTTTCAGAAACAGAAAAAAAATGCCTATTAGTCGATATCTCCATGATCTGTTCTTACTGATCCACTCTGCCATGCTTGCAAGATTTGTTCTCTCTTCTACCATTTGTAATAACATATAATAATTGTACCAACCCTAAGAAATAACTAAGAAACTATTTTTAAAACTTTTTCTTTAATAGAAGAAAAAATTATATACAAAATTATACAAATCAAAGTTTTTAGACCACAGCATTTTGGGAGGCTGAGGCAGAAGGATCACTTAAGGCCAGGAATTCGAGACCAGCCTGGGCAACATAATGGGACCCTGTCTCTAGAAAATAATAAAAATAAATAAATTAGGTGACACATACCTGTAGTCTCTGCTACTTGGTAGGCTGAGGTGGGAGAATTGCAAGAATCCAGGCGTTCAAGGCTGCAGTGAGCTATGCAGTGAGAATTTTTTTTTTTTTACAGTACCCCACTAAGACACTAACAGGTAAAAAGACAAACAAGAAATTCACAAGTGGAATATACCTGGAGAAACTCAAATCATTCTACAAAAAAGATACCTGCACATGCATGTTTATTGCAGCACTATTCACAATAGTAAAAATATGGAACCAATTGTGCTGCCCATTGAAAGTGGATTTAAAAAATGTGGTACATATACATGATAGAATATTACCCAGTCAAAAAGGACAAAATTATGGATTTCACAGCAAGTTGGATGGATTTAAGAGTCTATCATACTCAGTGATCTATCACAGAAACAAACACACTATGTCCTCATTCCAAATGGACCCTGAACATTTATCATACTACATTGAAAGGGATTGGCAGTAGCGGGAAACTGCCAGGGGAGGGAGGGAAAAGGGGAGCACATAACATCAATAAGGATACCTGATCCCAAACCAGACAAGGTGAGGACCAATGGGAGACCCAAACTTCACCTGTACCCTGACCACTTATATACCTAATCCTGAATTGTTCCCCATGTCTTCAAAATAAAAAAGTATTCAATCTCACTAATAATTAAAAACATTTTAAAGGAGCTATCATTTGTTCCACATAAAATTAGTAAATAGTTTTAATCGTTGGCAGGTATATATTGAAATTGCCACTGTCACACATTGCTCAGCAGAGTTTAAAACCACATAAATCTTTAGAATAATGATTTGGAAATGTGTATCAAAGAACTTTAAAAGCTTCATAACCTTTAATTAATAATACTATTTCCACCTGGGCAACTTGGCGAGACCTCATCTCCACAATAAATCAAAAATGAGCCGGGTGTGGTAGCGCGCGCCTGTAGTTCCAGCTACTCAGAAGGCTAAGGCGGAAGGATCGCCAGAGCCCAGCAGGTGGAGGCTATGGTGGCCGGGAGCGGCCACTGCACTCCAGTCTGGGTGACAGAGTGAGACTCCAACTCAAAAAAAAAAAAAAAAACTACTTCCAAAAATCTGAGAAAAAATTCAAAATAAAAATGTGTCATGCATAAAAACGTTTCATTTATACTATCGAAAAACAAACAAAAAAATCAATCTCACTTATGCATAGAATCAAATACAGTTGAACTCTTAGAAGCAGAAAGTAGAATGATGGTTACCAGTGGCTGGGAACAGTAGGCAGGGTTAAGATGGGGATTATTGATCAAAGAGTACAATGTTTTAGATAGATAGGAGGAATAGGTCTTGAGATCTATTGTACAGTAGGGAGATTAAAGTTAATAATAATGTATTGCATATTTTAAATTAACTAAAAGTAAATTTCAGATGCCTCACCATAAAAGCCAATAAGTAAGAGAGGTGATGGATATGTTAATTAGTTTGATTTAATCATTCCATATTACATACAAACATCAAAATATCACATCATACTCTACAAATGTATACAGCTATGATTTGTAAGTCAGAAGTAATATTAATAATACTTTTATCAGCTGGCGTGGTGGCTAATGTCTATAATCCCAGCACTTTGAGAGGCTGAGACAGGAGAAAATTTGAGCTCAGAAGTTCGAGACCAGCCTGGGCAAATAGTGAGACCTCATCTTTACAAAAATATATAAAAATTAGTTGGGTGTGGTGGCATGTACCGGTAGTCTTAGCTACTCAAAAGGCTGAGGTGGAAGGATCACTTGAGCCCAGGAGTTTGAGACTGTGGTAAGCCAGGATCGTACCACTGCCTTCCAGCTTTGGAGACAGAGTGAGACCCTGCCTCAAAAAAGAAATAAATAAATAATAAAATGTATTGGCAAGGAAGGCAGCAGTATACTTAAGAAAAGTTAAAAATTAAAAACTGTGAAAACATATAAATACAAATAACTGAATTCCAACAAAGCATTAAAGAAATTATCATACATATATTTATTTTTAAATCAATATTTATTTTAATTTAAAAGAATATGATCTATCTTACAATCTGAACAGTTTAAAAGATAGAAGAGAGGTTGAGAAAACATTGGGAAAAATAACATTTATAAAGTTGTGAAAATATACACATTTAGTATCAGTTGAACCAAAAATAGGGATATGGCATATTGGTAGAATTAGTGAAGGGGAAGAGTGTGTCTTTGTGTGTTTAGTATGTGGGAAGTGGAAAGTGAGTTTGGACATGGAATAAAACTGATAAACCATCATTCATGAAATCAACAAAGTTTCTAAAATTGAAAAAAAAATCAAGAAATAGCAAAATAATTATGCTGCTTTTACAAATTTACTTATATTCTAGAAGAAAAAGAAACAGTTAAAAGAGCTGAAGACAGTTGCTAGAGAAGTGAGCTGTGGAACAGGGACTGCAGTAGATTCTGACTGCACAAATTGTAAATGCAAATTATCTCATACCTCTAAACTGGAGATGAATGATTTCCTCCTCCACTTTAATATTGTTGGAATATTTGTCACAATGTATCATAAATAATCCTACTAGATAATGAGCCTCAAGAGGGCAAAGGTTGTAGATTATTCATACCAAATAAAATGCCTGACTTCAAAATAGATCCTAGAAAACATTTAAGGTTTTAGTTAATATTGAGTTATCTAAAGAAGATAATTCACAAATCCAATGGAAAGGCAGAGTCTATCAAATTTAGTGTAACTCCTCTAACTTCTTTCTTTTAGGCTCCATCACTAAAGGCATAGAATAATTCAAATGCTGCTTCCACCATTAAGTTTCTTCTCATTTTCCAGGTCACACATACCTCTTCCCTTCTCTGCTCTTCTAAGCACTTTTTACCTCTATCAAAGCCTTCATCCATTCTCTCTCTCTCTCTCTCTCTCTCTCTCTCTCTCTCCTTTTGTTAAAAAAAAAAAAAAGGTTTGAAAGGACGCTATCCCATCATATTCATCTTTGAATATAAAATGGCTACTGCTGCCCTGGCACACAATACATACTCAATGAATGTCTGTTAATTAACAATTTATTAGACTTGAAATTCTCAAATGATGATTGTTTGTATCATTTCTATTCCCTGACATATTTGTCACCAAGATAAAAGTCAGAGTGGTCTTAAGAGCCTTTTGTCTTTCTGATGAGTCCTTCTATGGTATCCCACTGCTCCTTGGTGACCTATCACAAAGAAAGATTTCAATTTAATGTGTTTCTTGCATGTTTTTAAAGCTTAATATTCTAGCTACTATTATTACGTTTTACACACAAAATGGCATTACCTTCCTTAGACTGTTGAATTCCCCCGAAATAAATGCTTCCTCTCCACCATCAAATCGAATGACCTGAAAAAAATATTAAAAGCTCTGAAACTAGCTCTATTTAAACTGTCTCTGAACCATAAGCCATTTTCCCATCCTAATTTGATGGAATATCTCCTTGGCATGTTTGAAGCCCCAATTTTAAAGACAACATTCATGATTAAACCTAATTTGATCTACTCAGTTTAGAATCCTATTTCTAACAATCTCACAATTTCAAATTCTATCCAATCTTGAAGATCATCTTAAGAGCATTTCTACCACGGTAACTTGCATCTAATAAAATTAATTAGTCAATTAATAAATCCTATAGACTCAATAATATATAGATAAACATATTATTTACAACTAAATAAATATTTTAAATCGTATTTACATTCAGCATTGTCAGGATTGGTTCCATAATATACCTCTCCACCTCAGACACACACTTGGAAAAAAGTCAAGAGAAATAAACAATGCTTACTGCTCCATTAATCCAAGAAGCATAATCACTACAAAGGAAAATAGCAAGATTTGCAAGTTCTTCCACAGTCCCCAGCCGACCACAGGGAATTCTGTCAATCATGTCTTTCTCAAAGTCTCCAGTTGGGTCAAGACGGCTAAAGGCACCCTTAGAAAATAAGAAAATAATTAAATTGTGGATTTTCTTAACACAACCTCTTTCTTGCCTAAGGAAAAAAATTGTATAAAATAGAATACTATCATGGAAGCCCTTTCATAACTTTCATAAGTAATAAAGATTTCTGCTTTAGCCCCAAACAGGTCATTTCACTTCAGCCCCACACAGGTCATTTTGCCTAACTTTAACCAAAAAAACCAGATCACTAGGTAATGTAACTTTTTTACTTTAGTTTCTTCTCTGTAAAATGAGGATATCTCTCTTAGCTACCTCACAAAATTGTAAGCATCAAATGAAAAAGTGTATATAAGTATGCTGAAATATGTGAAGGTAATAGTATTATTCTCTTTTTCATTTAATAAACACAGAAAAGTGACTTGTAGGACATATTTAAGAGGAAATTCCTTTTCCCTTCCTTTCTTCCCAAAATAATAGGAAAGGGAGAAAACAAGTATATAGAAATTCAAGTAGATCTCAGAGAGAGAAAAACTATAACTAAATTGCTCAATGTCTGCTTTATGTTAATGATGCAAAAGAACAGACCAAGATGAAGCATGGATGCTCACTGATTAATAAAAACATCTGGAATGTCCTGTGTTGATGCGTTGAAGTCTAGGTAACAGCTTTCCTCAATAATGCAGGTAATATGGGATTAAGCAAGCACTCAGGAGGCTCCTTTTAACCCTCCAGTTCTCCCTGGGCAAGTATAAAGCGGAAGAAACAATGAGTAGCAACTGGTCCCAATCTCAGTTCTATAAGTGCTTGCTAGGGCGCTTCTACACTTCAGTTTTATTTTAATCTCTTTAAAACTAAATACAGACTATTTGGGTACAACTCATATCTCAATGGCAAGGCTATAAACTTATTCACAAAGGGGTTTCTATATCTTTTTTGGTACTCTTGTACACAGTGAGCAGTTGATAAATACATACAAAATAAATAAATAAAATGTGGTTATTTTCCCTAGATACTAGGGTTCTAGAAAGAAGCTCCTGTGGCTACAGGACTCTTTTCAGATAGTGCTTAGAACAGGGTCACTCTGAAACATGTGATTTAATGTATATTTTTGAGTTATTTTTCCACTAATTTTGTTAGACTTTTCTTATTAAAGCATCAGATAAATAAAATATTCATTCAAGTTCCACTCACTCTGGAAATTTCTTTACAATTTCTACCTCTAAATGGATATGGCCAATTTCATGTTAGTTAATGCTCCAGAACTACATACAACCTATATTTTCCTTAGTTAATATTTTCTAATGTGTTTATACAACTGAAGCACATTATCAAACTTCAGCTGGACTTTCAAAACATCCTGGTTACATCCTGGTTGCTTTACATGAAAATAAAAAGAAGGGTAACAATGAAGTTACCTGCAGGTAATGTGAGAGAACAGAGAAACTGTGGATACTCCAAGCAACATATGTAATAGTATTAGTGATAATTACAAGTTGCAATGAGTATCTGCAAAGATTATTACTTATAGGTGAAATCTAGGCCATCAGAAGTATTTTTAGTCAGAGAAATGTGGGACTAAGATGACACGCATAATTAACTGAGAGTGAAAAGGCAGAGGCATGAGTCCAAGTAAATGCTACCTATAGCAAGACCAAGCCTGTATGATACATCTCTAGAGCACAAATTAAACTAAAAAATATAGTTATATTTTCATGATTTAGAAAAAGTACGTTAAAGAGTATTTGAAAGATAGTGAAAACTAAGACATACAGGGCAATAACAGATCATTAAAGCAAGTCAGAAAAAATGCCAAAACTGATGGCATAAAAGATCCTAGAAGATTAAGGCACTGAAACAGATCTTATCAAGAAGTTGCATAACTATTGTATTCTGCTCACCTCCTTATATCTTATATTGGCTAATGGCAAAAGCCTCTTGCCTACAACCAGGGCTCTAAAATCAGGCATCCCAAGAAAGTCCTTCATACAACAATCAGAATACAACTACCCTTGTTTCATTCTTTAGCCATTCACAATGTGATAATAAGTAAGCTGCAACTTACTTTGGTTTTTATAGGCCCTGGTTGAATCACATTGAATCGCATCCCATATTTACCCCATTCAGCTGCAAGAGACCTAAAAGTGAAAATTAACAATACATTCTAAGACATAATTCCATATGTTAAAAACATGAATAACCAGACTCACTGCATGTTTATTACATGCCAGAGATTACAACTCTAACAGGTATTATTATTAGTTCCTGGGTATATATAAGGTAACTAAGACTCAGAGAAGTTAAGTCATTTTCTCTTTGTCATATGGCTAATCTATCAACCTCAAGTGATCTAGCTCCAGGATTTGTGCCCTTCATCACTATGTTACATGATCTACCATTTTGAAATATGAAGTACAATATCAATATGCATTTTTAGAGTAGGTACTCATTACTCACATAAAAATGTGAGGGCTTCATGTCTTTCCCTCACATTTTCTGGAGTTCAACCCTGCAGTTACAAAGTTCATTATAACTTTACTTATAGCCCTGAACATTAAGTTACAATGCCTATAACATGACAAGTGTTATAATTGAGAAAGAGATGGATTACATAGATTTAAAATATTAACCACATCCATGTTTAACTATGCTTTAATATAATTGTTTAACTAAACTTAAAAGGAAATAGGAATCTAACAAAATCTTGCTTAATGTTCTGAAGCAAAATATAATACTAACAGCAAACAAAGAAACTTGAAGCAATCTATTTTAAAAGCTGATTTGATAGGTCTAGCTTTTTAAATCTAAGTTTATTTTAGGAATTTACATTCATATATATGTATATATATTTATTTATTTAATCTAGTTTCAAAAAATGACTTAAGGTGTCTTCAAAGAATACAAACAATGCAAATTAGGAAGATTTGATAATTTGAAAGAAAGATAAAAGAAAGAAAAAGAAGCAAGCATAAGGAAATATAAATGTAGCAAGAATGAAGCTAACTTCTAAATGTATTGTGAAGTTACATATAATTGCAATAGTCACATAACAAATTTGTATCTCCTCTTTCCATGACACATACAAATAAGCTTAACCAGTTACACAATTCACAGTGCTCATAAAGGAAAAGCAAGCTAATTGCTCAGGAAAAGCACAATTGCTTCTAATACAAAAATCAGAAAAACATTTCTTCCTAGAAGACTTATAAAAGGAAAACTGTGTAATATAGTAATGACCTTAAGTCACTGTATCCCTGCAATAGATAAAATGGGATAAGTTTTACGAAACTAGAAGGTATCAATTAATATAATCTTAGAGCACCACTTCAAAGGCCAATTTAGTAAAACCAATTCTATTACATAAGGAACAGGTAATCCAAGTACAGGCTCTTAGTCTGACTTAATTCGTGAATGCATTTTAAAAAAATGGGTGGGCCGCATCTCCTTCAGGCAAATCACACATAAATATTGCTTCTGAGTGATGCTTTTGACAAAGTTCACGACCAAACCTATAATGGGCATGTATTTGTAGTGTACCTACTCTAAATTGCTACAGAAGTAGTAACTTCATGTCTTGACAGAATCACTGAACCAAGCAGAGTCTGTATCATACTGTGAAAAACTGAGCAACCTACTGAGAAAATCTAGCTAGAGGAAAAGCCATCCTATCTCTGTTCTCAAGCATGCCAGATAAATTTGTTCAATTGCTAGCACAATCTTTCAATGCTCATTACACTAACTGATATGCTGAAAAACTACTGCAATATAAGAAATCCACCTCATACAGTTAGCTCTTCATGTTAAGATGTCAAGTACAATATAATCAATATATGTTAGCCACTACTGTGTTCATTCAACAAATGTTTATTGTGTACTTACCATGTGTCAACACTCTATAAGTATTGTTTAGCCTCAAATAAAGAAAGTCCCTGCTCTCAAAAGAGCAGTCCTTCTCTCTACAGAGAGGTCAGTTTGGTCAAATAATGAAGTAATTACTAGATTGTGAATTATGTAATATTACTACTAGAAGGCCTGTAGTCCCAGCTACTCTGGAGGCTGAGTTGGAAGAATCACCTGAACCCTGGAGGTTAAGCAGCAGTCTCACCATGATCATATCACTGCACTCTAGCCTGGGCGACAGACTGGAGTACTTCTTTCTTCAAGCAGCATAACAGGGAAGGCTTCCCTGAGGAAGTACTGTTTGAGCTGATGCTTGAAGAAGGATCAGGAGTTTGCTGCAAGAGGTAAGGGGAAGGAAAAGGGGATGGGAGATGACGGAGGAGGGCAGGATGAAGAAAGGAAGGCAGTCCAGGCATATGGGTCAGTAAAGACCAAAGTAAAGAACAAAGTAAAGTAACAAAGGCACAAACAACATGAGGCATTTGGGAACCTACAAAGCCTTATCTTGTATGACTGTGTACTATAAAGTATGAAAGGAGGGTTGATGGGAACTCAAACAATAAAGGAAGACACCTATTTTTTGAGCAACTATTACATGCAAAACACTATGCAGGAACACAAAGAAAAGCAGCCCGGGATCATAGTTCTTAAAGGACATGAAACCAAAACCTCTAATGAGATTCAACAGTCCTAAAAAAACACATGTTGTTGAACTAGTCAAGTTCCAATCCTCCATTTCAAATATCATCTCATCTTTAAAAATGGTATTACCTCTATTCAGACTAAGATTCAACTTCTGAATAAAGTAATATTTCTATCTCAAAAAATGTGTATTACTAATTTAAATATTAAAAAGTACTTTGGGGACTGGGCGTTGTGGCTCACTCCTATAATTTCAGTACTTTGGGAGGCCAAGGCAGGAGGACTGCTTGAATCAAGAAGTTTGAGACCTGCCTAGGCAATACAGCAAGACCTCATCCGATAAAAAAATTTTAAAAATTAGCCAGGCACGGTGGTGAAGACCTGTAGTCCCAGCTACTCAGGAGGTAGAAAGATCACCTAAACACAGGAGATTAAGGCAGAAATCTCACTGTGATCATGCCACTGCACTCCAGCCTGGGCGACAGGCTGAGCACTGATGCAAATATTAATAAATAAATAAATACATACATACATATGGAAATTAAAGCACAAGAATAATGGATGGAATAGTATAAACATTAAAGATCAGTTGAGGATGAGGACAGTTCTATTTCCATCACTGTCATACCTCTGGTACATAGCACACAAAGGGCACACAATAAATAATTGGGTATATTAATTAGTAAGCAAAGGCCAGGGACAAATCAGCTTAGCATGCTATACTGAGGTTTTGGGTTTTATTCCAAAGAGTGATGAGAAGTGATCTAAGGTTTTTAGCTAGGGAGCATCATGAGCAGATATGTATATTTTAGAAAGATAATTCTGGTGGGAATGTGAATAAAAATAAAGTGGGAAGAGAATTGGTAGCAGATAAATATAAGATTATTACAGTAAGTCACTATGACAAGCAATGATGAGAACCTCCATTATAACACAGACACTGTAAAAGGCCCATGAAGAACAAAGTCAAAAGTAATTACACTCCGCTGAGAAAAGGCCACTAGACTTAGTCAGTGTTCATGGCCTGTGCTAGTTTCATTAATCTTAAAACAGTAAAAAGAAGAATAAAGATGTGGTGTTAATAAGTAACCACTGGCTACATATGGCTGTTTAATTTAAATTTTAAATTTTATTTTCTCAATCACAGTAGATACATTTCAAGGGTTCAATGACAACATGTGGCTATTGGATAGTGTGAATTTATTGAACATTTCCATCACTATAGAAAGTTCTTTAGGACAGTGCTGCTATAGACCAATAGGACTCATCTAGGAGGTAAAATATCTGTTTCATGGTGAATCCAAATTAGTCTTTGCTTTATCTTTTTCTGGATGGAGACCAGAAAGCAGAAATTTAGTTCCTGAGCTTGTTTCTTGAATTGAGTTCCCTGAGTTGTTATCTTCGGCAATAGGGCTAAAACAGAAGTACTCACTTGTTCATGGCTTCCACGCCAGCTTTGGCAGAAGCACTTGGTACTACAAAACCTGATCCAGTCTCAGCATAGATGGTTGTAATAGCAAGAAATGCTGCTCCTGAAATGTTAAAAGCATACAGTTGATTAACAATACAGCTATATCAATTTACATCATGATTTATAATAATGGGATCTGATTCAAGAGGGTATAACAAAAACTGAAGCATTTTTTACAACTTCACTAACCTTAAATTAATGAGAGAATAATCTAGAAAATTGCTATGTCTTTCTATTAATCTTGTTATCATTTAGGACGGCCCAGGCTGCACTTACTCAAATAGCAGAAACTCAGTGACCTGTGAAACAGTTTCTAGCATTCTAACGTATGTCTCAGAGGATAAATAAAGACTAAAAATTTTCCAATTTTGATAAAAACTATAACTTACGGATACAGAGAGTTAACCAAATCCCAAGCGGGATAAATAGGGGGAAAAATAAAAACATATCATAATCAATAAGTTAAAACAAGTGATAAATAAAAAATCTTAATACCACCTAAGGAAAAAGCAAAAAATATAAATAAAGGAACACAGATAAACATTTTCTTGACTTCTCATTAGAAATAATGTAAACTAGGAAACAAAGGAATAACATATTTACAGTACTGAATGATAAAAACTTATCAACCCAGAATTTCATATACAGCAAAAATATTCTTCAAAAGTGAAGATGGTATTTTCTGATAAACAAAAATTCAGAGAATTCACTACCACTAGACCTGTACTACAATAAATATTAAAGTTCTTTAGGCTAAATGAAAACGACACTAAATAGAATCTCAGATCATCAAAAAAAAAAAAAGATCAGCACCAGAAATGGCAAATATGTAGGTAAATATGAAACATTTTTTCTTGTTTTCTATATTTCTTTTTAAGATAACCGAATTTATAAAACTATATTAAAAAGTGACACTTGTGCATACAGTAATCAACAGTGCTGGGACCTAGGTCCCAGTTTCTCAATAAATTTAATGAATGAAAGCTTAAAAGTATAATATTTAGCTTCAGAGAAATCAGTGATTTTCTATTTTCCATTTCTTATTTAGTCACAACACTAAATAACACAATATTCTAAGTTTAATATTCACAAAAGGATAAAATATTTTTACAAAATAGTATATATTTAAGAAGTTTAAACTTGAAGAACTACCAGGAAAGTATTTTGAAGAATATTCAGATAAGTTTTTTCTCTCCTCCACATATTTAGTTTTTCTTTCTCTCAGCATTTTCCAAGTAGAAACAAAACACAGCACATTCTATTTTCCAAGTAGAAACAAAACACAGCACATTCTGCACAGGGGTGGAGGAGGGGGCAGGAGTACCATTTTAAGGATATGAGAAATAAGAATGGTTATGCTAGTCATTCTGGTAACTCCTTTTATATATCCAACGCAGACTTTCAGATCTCTGAAAATTACTTTGTTTCCAAAGTAATTTCTTACTCTGTGAAAGAGGGTAGACTATTAGCAGGCTTCATTACAATACCATGACAACAGATGCTAACTGCATCATTCTCACAGCAAAATCATATAAAAAGAAAAACTACTTTAAAAGTGACAATTACTTATACAAAGCAAAAGCTCCAATAAAAAGTGCACTATCTCCCAATTAAGATTTAACAGATATGTTTCTTCAAGTGTGGGAGAGGAGTCAAACCATTATAATTTAATTCTAATGCAGAAAATTAGAATTATTGTGCTCTTCTCCTTATCTTTTTAGCTTTATTTTATCAGCCTAGAAAAATCTGGGTAGCCCACTGTTTAGAATGAGATATTGCTGTTTATGATTCTCTCTGAGTGTAAATGGGAGGTAAAAATATGAAATTGCACTGATCCAATAGGATGAATGCAGCCTAGAGTAACAATTAGCAGCTGGACTTCAAAACTTAACAATGGTGCTAAACGCTCAAAGTAAAGAATTCCCATATTCCCAGGGTTAGTTAGAGATATATTTTTCTTCTTGTAAGAAGGCCAATTATTTCAACTAGAATAACTGCCCGTGGAAAAACTTTGTAAGGCAAGTTTCTAACAGTTCAGTGCAGACAACAGAAATGAATCTATGTTATTCAGTGAGGTTAAGAAAATAGACAAGAAAATCCATAAATGAAATAAATAGCCCATCCTTCATTATTTTAAAAGGAAAAAAATAGTAAAAAAGGAACATTAAAAATCACTTGCTATCTATCAAAAATACTAAAATGTGTGTTCGATTATGATCCCATTTTAAAAGAAGATTCAAAGGCTCTAAAATCTAGTTTCAATACAAATTATGAAAATTAAAAGAATTAATGAACAATTTTAGTTCCAGTGATCAAGAGAAGTAGAGGAGTATAGTATAGTACAAAGACACCTGGGCTTAGGTACCAATTCCACTATTTACTAGCTATGTATGTGTCACCTTGGGCAAGATGCATCCCTGCTCTGGGCCCTAGATTTACCATCTGTAAAATATTCCCAGTTTACAGGAAGGTCCAGCAAATGCCATTAGACTGTAAGGATTAATTGTGAATTCATTATTACTGTTGATTCCACCTATTACTCTTCTGCCATGCAAAAAGTTTGGAATTAATAGTATCTGGCTTTTCAATCACCATCTGTAACTTCAATTGATATTATCTTTGTCTCTACAGCTAAACTGTCACTTTCATTGAAATCTGACTCCTGGTCTCAAACCCACAAATATATCTGCATGTATATCTCAAACCCAATTTCTATCATCATCCTGGTAGACTTCAACATCCAAATGGATAATATCTTAAATTTTACAGCTCCATGATCTTCCTGTCCCCACTGACATTCACTGCTACCCTGATTTAGCCACGACATGATCTTTATTATCATTCTAAAATGTTGACTACGGTACCTACAGGTCTCCAAAATCTCATACTAAACATGCTCTTTTAATCTTCGTTATAAATTCTAGGTGTTTTACTTCCCATTTCCTTTAGTCTTATAATTCCCCCCAGTCTAATTTGCCTATTTACCATCTAGACTATTACATGAATTAATCACTCAATTCCTAGCCACCACATTCTCTCAAGACATCTACTCTGCAACTCCTCATACCACTGTTGCCTTCGCCACTCTTACACAGAGGAAGTTTCAGACTGTTACAAACTGTGGGTGAATGCCATTGGAAAGATGTGACTACATATCTCACCTGGGCTCTCAACATAACCTGTCAAAATCTTTCATTATCCAGAGCAGGTCCCTGCACCTGTATTTCTGATTCACAGCTCCTGAGGTTAGAACATTCCTTCACTGGTCCTCTCTTCTCTTTCATCTTCAGCACCTCTCTTCATTCAGCGCTTCACTCAGTCATTAATTATGCTCCAATCTCCAATCAATATATTTCAAGAACTTTCTGTTTAACTTTACACATCTTCAGAGGATAAAGTCCACAACCGTTAGGCTCACCTCCTGTCTGTCTCTCCAGATATTACACGTCACACTTAAGCAACACTGAACTCCTTATACTTCCTATATACACAACTGACCTACTATTTGCAGCTTTAACTCTTCTACTATTATTGCTGGCAATTAATCTTGCTGACAATCATGGTAAGAAGAGAAACCTCTCTGTCTTTTTGATGAAGGCACTAAGAAAACTTGTCTCAGTCATTTTTCAATGAGAGCCCATATTAAAATCTAAAAAACATCAGTGCTCTAAAATTTATTCAAAGGAAGATTATCTAAAAAAAAAAAAAGAAAGAAAAGAAAAAAGCTAGAATAACTCTGTATAGAAGGTATATGTGAAGGAAATTTTTTTCTCATTGAACATTTAACATAAATACATTCCTTGCATAGTGTAGGCTGCAACTTGCAAATTGAATTGCAATAAGTAGTCTCAGGGCTCTGGTTTTTCTAATTCATTTTTATTATGGGTCATAACCTAAATTTCATACACCTGATGATTCCCTTGTAAAAGAGGGGGCAAAAATGCACTTATCTTGGAGGACATGAACATTTTCCTTAATAACTCAAATATACTGACTACTAATCTGAACCAGGTACTATTCTTAACACTTTACAGGCTCATTTAATCATTACAGCAATCCAAGGAGGAAGGCTTTAGTATTAACATCGCTACACAGAAGAGACTGAGGCATAACACATTATGTGTTACTGTCCAAGTTCACAGGACTAAGAAGTGGTGTAATCAGCATTGGAACTATGCAGCTGGACTATAGAGCCCACACTCTTAATCACTATGTAAAACTGCCTTGCCAAGAAATTTCCAAGTATGCTTAAAAATAAAAGATTCCTTCTCAAAATTCCCATATCACCTTACCTTCATATTATCTTCACAAACCACCAAAATAAGGTGTACACAGTTGCTCCCAGAAATTTTAACAGATAAAGTTGAATTCTTCCATTAAACTAGTCAGATAACTTCAACAAAATATGATTTTAAAATGATTCTAATGCTGCCATAATGAATTTCAACTGATTGCTAAAAATGTGTTTTAAAATATTCTTTAAATGTACCCACTGTTCTAAAAGCTCCCCGGATGCAGTACAAAGAAATGTACCCATATAGTTCTTATACATTTTAAAATCTAAACAGCATATACCTTGCACTCACTACTGACAAATAAGAAAAGCTTTCTGCTGCTGCTATACTCTTCCTGCTTCTTAAACAAGGTGTATTTGCCTCCATTCCAGTTGATCATGTCAAATGACTGTCATCTTCTTTTCCCTTAAAAGTAAAGCTGAAGGACATAATGAAAACAAGTGTTAAATGTGTCCTCAACTCACCTTTCTCTTGCAGGTCTCCAGAATGTTTAATTCCAGAAACAAAGCACCAGTTATGTGTTTGGTGTTGACTTAGGAAATGGTGGGGAGAGAAGTGGGGAAAGAATGGAAAGGGTTTGCAGAAGTAATAGGTCCTGAAGGATAAAGGCATTTGTAATCTTGATGGGTCTCCTTCGGAAAGGAGACTTATAACATAAAACAATAACTATAAGTAGCATGTTTTTAAATAAATGCTAAACTGTGCATTGTAGCGTCTGAACAGGAAATCCTGAAGAGTGGGACTAGAGTTGCGCATGAAGATTCTCTACGGCTTAGGGAAAGAATGATTCTAGTCAGAGCACATGTAATGTGGTCGTCAAACAGGGATTGCTATGGAGGGGCATGAGACTGGACAGGCTGAGGGTGCAAGATTATGGAGGATGCAGAAGAATAACTGGCCAAGTGTAATATCTATGGATTGGAAATAATGATGTTTAGAAATTTATTTTGTGACACATCATAAACTCCAGGAGAACAGTAAGGTGGTTAAAAACCTTGTGCTTTCTGATAATTTAACTGAACCACAAGAATACAGTATTTTCTGTAGTTCAATGTTTCCAAGGCTTCTGGCCTTAAAAACTGTTTCTTCATATCTATTGACCAAAGCATCTTTTCTTATTTTTTCTCCAATTGATGATTTACATTTACTCTTCTCACCTCTATCACAAGGCCACTAGTAAGATGACTTCAGGCATAATTCCAGTAATACCCATCCTATCCATAATTCCTTTTACAGATATTTCTTAATTACCTCCTTTTTCTCCTTCATTTAACATGATTCATCTGCTAGATAGTGACTTTTCACTTTTTCACTTTACCCAACACAAGCTCCACATGGCTCAAGTTTCCTTGGTTTGCTTCTGACTATCCCTTAGTCCTAGATTCCTTGAAACTCTTAAAATCATTTCCACCAAATTCTTTAAATTAGCTACGCTACCATATGTTCATTCACATGTATGAAGAAGCACATGTATATCTTCTAAATAACTGCTATTTTCCATGAGACTTTTACATCTAACACCATGTTTTGTTACTAAATACCGGAGTAATAATTTATCATCAAAACTATTTTACAGATGAGAAACCTGAGGAGGAGTAAAAATATCACAGCTCATTAACTGTCCAAGTATCAAGTGTAAACTAGGTGGCTGACCATGACTAAAACAAAGTCATAGTTCCTTCTTTTTCCTATTATACCACTTACAACTACTAAAAAAATTGTTTTAATTATATCAATTGTCAATAAAAATAATAATAATAGTTAATACTTATTAGGTATTTGATAAACCAAAGTTTCTCATCTGTAAATGCAAGTATTACAAATATTTACATCGCATAAAAGAGACTGTGTCTTAGCCTCTACCCATATCTATAAACGGGAACAAAATAGTACTTACCTTACAGGGTTATTACAAGCATTAAATGAGTTAATAAGTGTTTAGCACTTAGAACAAAACCTGATATAGAACAAGCATTCAATAAATGATAGCTGTTAAAAAAAAGAAAAGGCCGAGCTTGGTGGCCTTTAATCCCAGCACTTTGGGATCCCAAGGCAAGTGAACTGCCTGAGCCCGTGGGTTCGCGACCCACCTGGGCAACTTGGTGAGACCTTGTCGCCACAATAAATAAAAAATTAGCCGGGCATGATAGTGAGCGTCTGTACTTATGGCTACTTGGAAGGCAGAGGTGGAAGGATCACCGGAGCCCAGCAGGTCGAGGTTGCGGTGGCCGGGAGTGTGCCACTGCACTCCAGTCTGGGTGACAGAGTGAGACTCCAACTCATAAAAAAAAAAAAAAAAAGAAAGAAAGAAAAAAGGAAGGAAAGAAGGAAGGGAGGAAAGCAAGGAGGAAGGGAAGAAAGAGGAAAAAGGGATGTAAGGAGAGAGGGAGGATAATAGGGAAAAAGAAAGAAGAAAGAAAAAAAGAAAATTAAAATTAGGGCATGTCCTTATAAATAATGCTTCACTTTTTGTTTGTTCTGTATTCTAACACTTGTTATGTTATATGCCTTTATTTAATAATTACAGAACTTGTAGTAATCACTACAGAATTCTCATATGGTTTTAGACAGAAGAACTTTTAGCTTTCTGGTATAAAGTGATTCATGTGAATCAATGACCAAAGCTAGTCTAAAATCAAGTATAACATCTGGATAGGGTGTCACTTTTTAAAAATTGATACATGCAAAAGAAACAAACAGAAAATTTAAGAAAAAAAATGTGTTTTCTGTAGATAGAATCCAAATGTATTTTTAAAAGATAGCAATGGAAATGAGGCCAACATTTAGAATGTAATGTAATTTAAGATCCTGAAAAATATCCAAATATTAGGAGTACCATGCTGTGCTGAACATTTATCTACATGTCTTTAATGGGGACACAGAGGCATTTGTTGGATTTAGATTAGACATAATATCAATTTCAAAAGGCAGGGCTGTGGCCAGCACACAACCTGTTTCCACAGGACAGATCTGAGGACCGCCAGGGCAGTTGGAAGGGTAGAATCAACAACTGTAGATAAACTCCCCTTAAATCCTCATCCTTGAACTAAGCAAGCACTGACGTGGCTCTGAGTTCAATGCAAAGTATAGCTGAAAATTTTTTTTAAAGTTAACCTTAAGAAAATTTTAGCAAAAGAAACTCAGCAATAGGCACATAGGATAATACATCATAATCAAGCAAGATTTAGCCTATGAATGTAAGGTTGGTTTAATATTCAAAAATCAATCAATGTTATTCACTGTATTAATAGGCTGAAAAAAATGTGGCCATCTCAACAAACATAGAAAAAGGACTTGACTTAATAATTCAATATCTATTCATGATTTAAGAAAAAAAAAGCTATCAGCAAACTAGATAGGTAGGAACATCCTCAAACTAATAAAGGGTATTTTAAAAATACATACAGATAAGTTATAATTAATGGTAAAAGTCTTAAGTGCTTTCTCCTCTCAGTAGCAAGAGTAAATGTATTTTATCTATTTGTTTGTTTGTTTGTTTATTTGTTTGTTTGTTTGTTTTTTGAGTTGGAGTCTCTGTCGCCCAGACTGGAGTGCAGTGGCCGCTCCCGGACACCGCAGCCTCGGCCTGCTGGGCTCCGGCGATCCTTCCGCCTCAGCCTTCCCAGCAGCCGGAACTACAGGCGCACGCTACCATGCCGGTTGATTTTTTGATTTATTGTAGAGATGAGGTCTCACTGCCCAGGTGGGTCTCGAACCCACGAGCTCAGGCAATCCACTCACCTCAGTCTCCCAAAGGCGTGGGATTACAGGCTGAACCACCGAGCCCGGCTTTAGGAAATGTATTTTATTTGTTCTCAATACCAGAAAAAAACAGGATGTCTGTTTTCACCACTGCTAGTCAATATTTTACTGAAGGTCTTATTCAATCAAATAAGCCAAGAAAGGCTGGGCTCAGTGACTCAGCCTGTAATCCCAGCACTCTGGGAGGCCGAGGCGAGTGGATTGCCTGAGCCCGCAGGTTCAAGATCCACCCAGGCAACTTGACGAGACCTCATCTCTACAATAAAAAAAAATTAGCCGGGCGTGGTAGCACATGCCTGTAGTTCTGGCTACTTGGAAGGCTGAGGTGGAAGGATCGCTGGAGCCCAGCAGGTTGAGGCTGCGGTGGCCGGGAGAGTGCCACTGCACTCCAGTCTGGGCGACAGAGTGAGACTACAACTCAAAAAAATAAAATAAAATAAAATAAAATAAGGCAAGAAAAAACATAAAAGACATACAGATAGGAAAATTGTTTCTTTTCATAAACAGTATTATCATCAATGTAGTAACTCCAAAGGAATCTAACAAAAAAGTTGTGAGAACCATTAAGTTTTGAAGCTCCCAGGAAAAAGATCAATATACAAAACCATTCCATTGTATTTCTAAACTCTACAAGAAAACAACTGGAAAATAAAACTTAGAAAATAATAACATTTGCAATAGCACCCAAGAATAAAATACTTGGGGGAAAGTTAACAAATAATGTACAAGACCTATACCCTGAAAACAGCAAAATGTTATTGACTAAATTAAATAAGAACTAGATAGATGAAGAGAGATACCATGTTGATGGGCTGGAAGTATAGATATTGTTAAAATGGCATCTCTCTCCAATAGAAGCAACAAATATAAGCCTTTTCAAAATCCTAATGGACCTTTTTGTAAAAATTATAAAATTTATTCTAAAATTTCTATGAATATGCAAAGGATACAGAAAAGCCAAGACACTTTTTTAAAAAGAATAAAGTTGAAGGAATACACTACTTCATTTCAAGTTAATATCAAGTTTAAGTAATAAATATATATCATATATAAAACAGGCCAGGCCTGGTGGCTCATACCTGTAATCTTAGCACTTTGGGAGGCAGGAGGATTGCTTGAGGCCAGGAGTTTCAGACCAGTCCGGGCAACATAGAGAGACTTTGTCTCTACAAAAAAATTAGCTGAGCATGGTGGTGCATGCCTATAGTCCTAGCTACTCAGGAGGCTTAAGCAGAAGCCCAGCAGTTCAAGGTTGCAGTAAATTATGATCATGCTACTGCACTTCAGCCTGGGCAACAGAGGCAACAGAGCAAGATCCCATCTCTTAAAAATAAAAATATACACATATACAGATGTAAAACATATATGTATATATTATAAAGATAATGATAGACATACAAATCAAGGACTAGACCAGAAAGTTCAAAAACTGACTAACGTCTGTGACCCTACATCACTTAATGACAGGGATATGTTCTTTGTTGTTGTGCATACATCACAGAGTGAATGTACACAAATCTCGATGGTCTAGCCTACTACACAACCAATCAAACTATACGGTATAGTCTATTGCTCCTGGCTATATAGCATGTTACTGTACTGAATACTGCAGGCAACTATAGCACAATAGTATTTGTGTATCTAAACATATCTAAGCACAGAAAAGGTACAGTAAAAATACAGTATAAAAGACAAAAAATGAAATGGTACACTTGTATAGAGCTCTATAGATGAGTAGTGAGCAGTAAATGAATATGAAGTCCTAGGGCATTACTGTCCAGGCCACACTACTATAGACTTTATAAACACTGTACACTTAGACAACACTAAATTTATTAAAAATAATGTTCTTTCTTCAACAATAATTTAGCCTTAGCTTACTGTAACATTTTACTTTATAAACTTTCCTTTTTTTAACTTGACTCCCTTGTAACAATGCTTAGCTTTAAAAAATCATGTTACACTCCTACTCAAAAATATTTTATTTCTTTATATCCTTATTCTACAAACCTTTTTCTATTACAGTTTGTTTGTTTTTTACTTTTTAAACATTTTGTAAAAAACAAAGATACAAACACATATATTAGCCTAGCTCTACACAGGTTCATGATCATTAATATCACTGTTTTCTGCCTCCATGTCCTGTCCAATTGGAAGGTCTTCAGGGGCAATAATATACACAGAATTGTCATCTCCTATGACAACAATGCCATCTTCTGGAATACTTCCTAAAGGACCTGCCTGAGGTTGTTTTACTGTTAACTGTTTTTTATATATAAGAAGAGTAAGGTCCAAAATAACGATAAAAAATATGGCAAATACATAAACTCGTAACAGAGTTGCTTATGATCAATATCAGGTATTATGTACTATATGTAATTGTATGTGCTATACTTTTACATGCCTGGCAGTACAGTAGGTTTATAGCATAACCACAAAATGTGAGTAATGACTGTGATGCTATATCACCAACCAGGCAATAGGAATTTTTCAGTTCCATTATAATATTAGGGGATCACTGTCATATATTCAGGCATATGTTTACCAGAATATCATTATGTATGTCATAGCTGTTAAATAATTAAATGTTAAATAATTTTGGATAAAAGTACCAAGGTAATTCAATGAAGAAAGGATGAATAGTGTATGCAAAAAAATTAACTTCAACCTGTACTTCATACTATATATGTATGTTAACTCAAAATGAAACACTGATCTGAATAAATAGTAAGTAAAAACCATGAAACTTTCAAAAAGAAAACAGCAGAGAAATTACTTGTGACCCTGAGTTGGGCAAGTATCTCTTAGATAGAAAAAGCATGAGCCATGCAACAGTCCAATTTTTAAAATGAACAAAACATTTACATATATATTACTTCATGAAATATCTGCTTTTATCATTGGTCATCAGGAAAAGGTAAGTTAACACTACAAATCCACAGACACCACTACACAAAGCTAGAATGGCTAAAATTTAAGAAGACTAACAATAGCAAGCATTGGCAAGGATGTGGAACAACTGCAACTTATCAAATGCTATTGGGAATACAATATGGTACAGGAAATTTAGAAAATAGTTTGGCAGATTTATCCAAATTTAAAATTTATTCTGCTCATCAAATGACACTGTCAAGGAAATGAAATGGCAAACCATAGACTGGAGGAAATATTCTAAATAATACTGTACCTAACAAAGTAATCAGACAGAAAATATAAAGAATTTCCACAATACAATAATAAAAAGACAAATAATCCAATAAGAAATGTGCTAAGGATTTAAACAAATAGTGAAGACTGACTAAAAAGTGGCATAGGAGAATCTTTTAGTGATAGAAATGTTCTGTGCTGGCTAAAGTGCTTTAGTGTATAAACTTGTAAGAACATAAATTTGTATACACATATCTATGTATTTCATTATATATAAATTTTACCTCAATTTTAGAAAACTAAAAAATAATATTTTAAAGCTATATATTATGGCATTGGTTTACCTTTTTTAAAAAAATCCACCTACATTTAGGCCTACAATACTCAAGTTTCATACTGACCCCATCCTGGCATATGAAACTTCTTTGTAAGTTATAAAGGACTGCTATAGACTGAATGTTTGCATACCCCCAAAATTCATATGTTGAAACCCTAATTCCCAAAGTGATAGTATCTGGAGGTGGGACTTTAAAAAGGTGATCAGGATTGGATTAGTGCATGAGTGTGGAGCTCCCATGATGGATTAATACCTTTATAGAAAGAGGAAAAGACATGAGATCTAAGGACACAATTCAGAATAGGGCCCTCACCAAAAACCTGACCATGGAAGAAACCCGATCTCAGACTTCCTGCCTCTAGACCTATGAGAAATAAACATTTGTTGTTTAAACCACCCAGTCTGTGGTACTTTGCTGTAGCAGCCCAAACTGACTAAGATAATTACTAAAACCACTTCAACAAAATAATTCTTTTTAAAAATAATTCTTATTTTATATCCTAAAATCACTTCTTGTGGGTTTCAAGAAGTACATCTTTCTTCTAGTGATCTAGGATTTAATGGAAAATTCAGTATTTATCCTATCCATATTTGTTACTAGACTCTTAAAATCCCATATTAGTCTCTCTTAGTGTTTTCTGATGGCAAGTTTTCTCAATTCTTTAATAAAATGAGGTATTCTTTTTCATACTACTTACTTTTTCATTTTTATATATGATATTCTAGTGATTAATGGCCCTTAGAGTATTTTTAATACCTTTCCATAAGGATCAGCCATTTAATTACTGACCTTTGTAGCTATAAGAATTCATTTGGCTAATGCCTTTAAGTGTCCTAAATCTTTCATTTGTTTATAAATGTCAACTTTACATCAATGGAAAATGACACTCCAATCCCAGCCTGTCTACCCTTGCTAAGGCCAACGTGCTGTTGATCCTCAGTTATCTGCTGTCCCCTCTCAGTACACATCATCATCAATTCCTGACCATAGAAAGTGAGTTTCTACCTTCCAGTTGCTGGTATACTTGCCTTCTCTAGTCTCACTTCCCAGATATCATACCTTGACTGATTTCCAAATGCCAGATTCCATAGATTACCAGAGATTGCTGCCCCCGAACTGACTTCCAGGTTTACACACATTGACACACTTACATTCCTTGACTATTGATCTAATACCAGAATAGATCTTTTGCACTGTACTTTCCTCAGCCTAGTGGTCCAAGTTCTCCAAAGTCTGTCAGTTACAGCATCAATAACTGACAGGAGTCTTGAAAGAATAAAAACTGGCTTCTATCTTTTAAAATGTCTTATCTAATATATCTTTAATGAAGCCCATAGAATTTTAATCCAATGTGATGAGTAAAAATAGATCAAAGTCTATGTTAAAATGAAAGACAATAATGAGGAAAGAAGGAAGAGTCAGACAGAAATCAAGAGCCACAGAGATGGGTGAGGGGAGAAATAAAAGAGTCAATGAGGCAAAGAAAGTAATGTAAAAGATAGAAACAAAGAGAGAAATAGAGAATAAAAAATGAAGAGCTAACAGTGGTAGACAGATCTTTAAAAATCAAGACATGAACAAGATGGAGAGAGACAGAAAATCAGACAGAGGAAGAAAGATGAGGAGAGCCACAGAGATCAGCGGTCCTCACACAGAGAAGGGAAGAAAGAGAAGTCAGTCTTCCTTGTCTCCCCTCCCACTCTTCTCCATCCCACCTGAAAAAAAATGAAATAAAATAAAAAACATATCACCCAAACTCCAAATATGAGTCATATTCACTTTGCTGTAGTGGAAATGAGTGACCAGGGATTTCAGTTTCAATGAGTGCACAGAGATGGAAACAATGAACACACACACACACACACACACACACACACACACACATACACACACAACTAATGCCTATATTGCCTCTCTCTGCCTGCTCTTACACCTTATCTTAAGCTGGTTCTAGAATTATCTACACTGTACAGAAGAAACTGAACCTCTTAAGAAAGGGTTCTGAACCAGAGAGAGGAACCTGGTCAGCTGCATGCCTTCGTCCCTCCTTTCAAGTCTCAAAGGACATTCTCTGAGGTGTACTAGGACACCTCCCCCTGTCCTTATTCAGAATACTTTCTACTCTTTCTTAGAAAATGCCCCATCCTTCAAATTCTCACCCCAACTTATTCAGGGACAGAGTCTTGTCCACCTCTGCACTTTGGGCAGACAGGATAGGGCCTGGTACACAAAAGTTATCAATAAGCAAATCAGTGCATCCTGGTCCTAGACATAAACACATGTACATACACTACACACATGTTTACCATTCAGAGACACATGAACTTTTATAAAGAAATTTGTTCTTAGTACTAACAAAAATGTTCTCCTCATAAATTTCCTTTGAATCTATTCTCGCTCCAGTGTTCTCAGCCTTATCATCCAAACTATTCACACCAGCTGAAAACACTTTCACCTAATGGTAAGTTCTGTTGATCTTATCTTCTAAATGTATCCTATTTCATCTCCATGCCAAAAGAAAAATCAAACCTTCTTGAATGGGTCTCCCCAAACTTTTCCATCTGCCATATTGTTGCCAGGAACATTTCCAATCGAGTCACATTTTTCATGAGACATCTTCAGTGGAAATCTATAAAGAAATAGCTTCCCGTTTCTTTCATAATTGACATTGAACTCCCTATTTTAGTATTGAGAATTTTCCCAGTTATACCCTAACTCACCTTCTTAAAATCATTTCCTATCCCCCTCTCTCTCCATCTCTAACTACATCAAATTTCTCATCAATCCCTAAACACTTCTGCTTTCCCCTCTACTGGGCCTCTATCCATGAACACTCACATTTCCTTTCCCTCCCTTTCTTCACATCTAGATCTTTGAAAATTCAGCTCAAACTGCATCTCATTCCTCAATATGATCACTGACCCCAGGGAGGGTTTGTCATTTCTATCTCTCGATTTCCAATGCACTTGAAATATATATGTGTTACTGCTCAAATCATAACATGATAATTATTTAAGTATCTTTCTTCCCCAATATAATGTGAGTTGTACAAATATAGACTGTCTCATTGACTTTTTAAGGTATTCAAGGGCTTAACACAGAACCTTGCCCAATAAATATGTGAAGAATAAATAAACATACCTTTCTGTGCTTTAATTAGTTGCTTTCCAATTTCTAGTGTCACAAAGGCTGTGCCATTTAGAACTATGTCAGTTATGGTCTTCCAAGCATTAGCAGAGAGTCTTTCAGTGGGAGAAATAAAATTCCCTGCTGCATTATTTATCACGATCTAATAAATGAATAAACCAAGTTATAGAAACTTTTAGATGAGAAAAGATATTTTCCCTCTAGAACTTTTATTTCCAAAATTTATAAATAAAAAAATACAATAAAAGTATAATAGTCAGTCTCAAAACAATACCATGAGATTTGGCTCATTTTACGTACTTTGAGTCTGAGGAAAATCTCCTATGTTATTTACCAAATTTCAGAATCGTAACCCCTTTCTTTAAATTAGGGTAGACTCCATTATTAAGAAAATTAATATGGATTATGCATATTTACCATGTGTCTACACTTTATTTCAAGGAATAGCAGGAAATGCCTTTTAATTTCTGGTGTCATTTTAGTTTAACTTACCCAACGAAACTCTGGTTGGTGACCTGTTTCTTCAATAAAGACTCTGCTTAGTTCTACAGCAGAGTTAATATTATTGGTCTCTCTGAAAATATGTTTAACATAGAAAAGGGCTTTCTTTAAGACTACTGGAAGAAATGGCTTCTCTCCAATAAATGAACCAAACAACAGCAAAATATCGATGCATATCAGTTCTTAAAAGGAGAAATTTAGAATTTCTTGTAGTTTTTTTTGTTTGTATTGTTCCCCTTCACTGAGAAAGATAATCAAAAGTTATTAAGAAAAGCAAAGAGCATGAATCATTTAAACTAGATGCTGTGCTCTTGGATAACTGCTCTTGTTATTTCATAATCTTATTAAATAAAGTGAAATCAAATTTGTTCAATAATTGATCAAAATGTATTTTTTAAGTATTCCTGAAAGAAAGCAGTGTAGCCGTCCTTGTAATCTGTTCCTTGCTTTAAGCAGAGCTGGCATTTTCCTAGAGACAGAAAAGAGGTGCTTCTCAACACAGCCCTTACTCATATTTTAATTTCTGTGTGCATCTTGGTGGGTATATGGACATCAAATGCCTAGGACTTTGGCTTCATCACCATTACACTTACATCAGGATGTCCTGCGACTTTGATCAGTTCTGACACAGTGTTTTGAACCATAGCAGGATCCCTCACATCACACTGAATTGCATGAACCTGCAAAATAACAAATAGAGAAAGGAATATAACATTTTCTAGATTGCCTAAACTAAAAATATGAGCAAATTATTTAAATATGTTACAATTCCTAAATCTAACTTGACTCCTTTTTAATGTACCTTATTTCCAGTTTGAGAAGAAATTTCTTCTGCAGTAACTTTCAAAACATCAATCTTCCTAGAAATAAGCACATGGTGCTTTGCATGAGTTCTGAAATCACTTCATATTACATTTCTTTTTAATTCCATAAGCTAAGGAACATAAAATCTACAGCTTAAAGAAAAGCATTTCTGAGGAGGTATGAAAGTTGGATTTACAAACAAATCAATTTTAAAGAGTTCATTTTCTAAAAGTCAAATTTAAACAATTTGTGTGTATGTGTGTATATTTTATTTATTTTATTTTTTTTTAGTTGGAGTCTCACTTTGTCACCCAGACTGGAGTGAGGTGGCACGCTCCCGGCCACCGCAGCCTCGACCTGCTAGGCTCCGGTGATCCTTCCACCTCAGCCTTCCAAGTAGCCGGAACTACAGGCACATGCTACCACATCCAGCTAATTTTGTATTTATTGTAGAGATGCGGTCTCGCCAAGTTGCCCAGGTGGGTCTTGAACCCGTGGGTTCAGGCAATCCACTCACCTCGGCCTCCCACAGCGCTGGGATTACAGACTGAGCCATCGAGCTCGGCCTAATTTGTATATATTTGACACTAATCTGCTGGATTAGTCATTTCTAAATCAGTTACTTTAACATTATCTACTCATATGTTTAAATTATTTCCTTAATTACAATCATTTTATCTGTTCTTTCATCCAAGATAGCTTTACAAAGAAAATATATTCATGATATAATGTTAGTAGGTTTGGGACCAAATTTATGGGTTCAGATAATCTACATGCATTCAGTCACATTCCCTTGAAAGAAACACAAAAAATAAACCATGAATAGAAACTATGTAACATTAAAATGAAAAGAATATTTTTAAATGCTTAAAAACGACTGGGCGTGGTAGCTCAGCCAGTATTCCCAGCACTTTGGGAGTCCAAGGCAAGAGGATTGCCTGAGCCTGGGAGTTGGAGACTAGCCTGGGCAACTTGGTGAGACCTTGTTTCTACAATAAATCACAAAAACTAGCCCAGCATGGTGGCGTGCGTCTGTAGTTCCAGCTGCTTCAAAGACTGAGGTAGAAGGACTGCCTGAGTTCAGCAGGTCAAGGCTGCGATGGCCCTGTGCATGCCACTGCACTCCAGCCTGGGTGACAAGAGTGAGACTCCAACTCAAAAAAAAAAAAAGAAAAGAAAATCCTTAAAAACACTGTAACATAAAAACAAAAATGTTCTGGTCAATTTACAGTCATGAATGACATAGTGACTGTGGTTCAGATAACTGCCTACCTAAAATTTTATATCATCCAAAATAGTGGAATGGATTTTTCTACCAGTCTTCAAAGCCCCTACAACTTACATTAGTTATAGAGTATCAGGACATGCCTTAATAAGAAGAAACTACTTCCACGTGATTTTACGTTTCCTATATTCATCATAGTAATAGATATTTTGATTATCTACCTTATAGAAAATGATCAATCAAAGCAGTAACCATGATCACTTCCACTGAAAACAAAGAAACCTCCACATAATACTTAAAAAAAATTTTATTTTCTTTTTTGAGATGGGATCTTCCTATATTGCCCAGGCTATTCTTGAACTCTTGTCCTCAAGTGAGCCTCTTGCCTCAGGTTCCCAAGTAGCTGGGACTACAGGT
Source organism: Cephalopachus bancanus (assembly GCA_027257055.1). Taxonomy (NCBI): domain Eukaryota; kingdom Metazoa; phylum Chordata; class Mammalia; order Primates; family Tarsiidae; genus Cephalopachus; species Cephalopachus bancanus. The sequence continues at coordinate 4,599,098 of JAPVLO010000045.1, forward strand.
GTGCACCACCCTTCCTAGCTCCATGTAGTATTTTTAAACTACATTTTCATGTACATACATAAAAACAAACAAACAACTCTATCACTGAATTTGGGAAATGGAAATATCATCAGTTCTATAATTGTCATTATTTCTATCATCTCAAATTATAACTTTTTCCAAAAAGATTTATTTAGTCTACAAAATATTTAATATAAAAATTAAGATGCAAATCAAACAACTTTGGCAACAGTGTTTTTAATGCTATGACATGAAACAGTTTCTTCAATAGACTCACCAAGCGACTTGCTGAAACAGACTTACCGGCTGGCTATCACACACTGAGCACCTAGGCTGGACAGAAGAGTTGTCATTCCTTTACCAAGGCCAGTACCTCCCCCAGTAATGAACGCCACCTTTCCTTGAAAACTATTAGGTGCTAGCATCGCTTTTTGAAGGGTGGGAAGAATTTAGAATGTAAAGCTTCAGTGTTTTGATATAATATTTTTGTTCCATAACTGAAAAACTAAAAGGAGAAAAAAATGAATTGAAACTTGCATACATGTATTTCCAAAACACAGATGAATTTTTAAAAACTTACTCTTGAACTTCAATATTAATCATATTCTTGGATTAACACAAATTCACCGCAGACACAGTGGTATTGTACTTAATTGTTATTCTTTTGCTTTTTGAATATTAAGTATACTAGTAGAAGGGCTAAAAAAAAAAAATTACAGGCTCTGGAGCTAGACTACACAGAATATAATTTTCTCCCTACCTGTATAACCTTCAACAAGTTGTTTAATCTCTCTTTGCCTCCGTTCCTTTATCTATAAGACAGGGACAATAAAAGAATCTTCTTCACAGGACACTGTGAGGATTATATGAGTAAGCATAAGAAAAATACCTAGAGCAGTGTGTAGTACATAGTAAACACTGTAAATGATAGCAGGTATTTTGCTTAAATTTAACTTCTTTGGGTTGTTGTTGTTTGAATCAATTGCCCAGGATAGAGAGTAGTGGCCCAATCATGGCTCATCATAGCCTCAACCTCCTGGGCTCAGGCGATTCTTCCACCTCAGCGTCCCAAGTAGCTGGGACTACAGATGCGTACCACCATGCCTAGCTAAGTTTTTAATTTTTTTTTTTTCAGAGATAAGGTCTCAATATGTTGCCTAGGCTGGTCCCAAACTCCTGAGCTCAAGTAATTCTCTCACCTTGGCCTCCAAAGTGCTGGGATTACAGGCATGAATTACCATGCCCGCCTCAAATTCAACTTTTAAAATACTAACATAAAGCATTTTTGTCTTTCAACAAAAACAGTTTGGATAACAATCATATTCCACATTTGAATCACTAAAAAAAAAATTGTTTTGATTCTTTGTAAGGCTTATTAAATCAAATGCCTATTCCACAGTGTCTTCTGGCCAAAAAGCTTAGAACAGATATTTCTATTATTTTTTAAATGGGGGGGAAAATCAATTCATTTTGAACAAAAAAAAATATACAATACTCAATTGTTATACTCAATTGTGAAAATCACTGTCATTCTTTTATATTTAATTATAAAAACTAACTTTAAGTGCTAAATACAATAACAAGACAATAGGAGCTAGCATCCACTAAATGGTTACCATGTGACAGGATTAGGTATCAAACTAATCGTCACAACAACCATATGATATGGGTATTATTTTTACCCCATTGTACAGGAAGTGCTCAGAAAGATTAAAAATACAGCTAAAGCTGCAGAACCAAGATTCAAACATAGATTGGCAGGCTCCAGAGCCTTCTCCCATAACCACCTTGTATATTGCTTCTGACTTTTCTGAGTTCTTGCTAATCTTAATGATTACACCAGGGAAATATGTGATATTCCATAAGGTCATGGTTGCAAGATTAAAACTCTGGAATATCATTTCCTGCTAGAGTACTTATGTAAGCTAAATAAGCTGCCATCAGTTGATCCAGGATATCTGGAAATTAATCCTAAGGAAAGAATAAGAAATGTGGTCAATGATTTAGGATAAAGCTGTTCATCAACTGAAAATTGCACAAGAAAAGGCTTATGATGTGATGTTACGTGAAAAAAAGAAACAAATATATGATATGTTCTTAACTACCAGTAAAAATATATTCTTAGAAAAAAGGTTGGAAGGAAATAACAGTAAGTAGTAGCCTCAACATTTACCATATGCCAAGGCTTTCCAAAGACTTTTCTCACAACAACCCTATAAGGTAAATTCCATTGTTACTCCAATTTCATAGCTGAGGATATTGAAGTACAGGTAACTAACTTTCAAAAATAAATAATAATAAGTAGTAAAGGTTTAATTCAGATCCAAGATCTGGTTGACCTCAGAGTCTACCCTATTGCTTTACATAGTTATCTCTAAGATTATGGATAATTATTTGAATTTTTATTCTTGGTTGGTTTGGTTTACAACCCTATTGTTTTACATAATTATCTCTAAGATTATGGATAATTATTTGAATTTTTATTTTTGGTTGGTTAATTGGTTTTTAGCCTTTCAAAATGTATTCACAGGCATAATAGCTCACGCTTGTAATCCTAGCACTTTGAGAGCCCCAGGAGAGAAGATTACCTGAGCCCAAGGGCTTGAGATCAGCCTGGGCAAATTGGCAAAGCCTCGTCTCTACAATAAATCAAAAAATCAGCCAGCTGTGGTGGTGTGACCCTGTAGTTCCAGCTACTTGGAAGGCTGAGGTAGAAGGAACACCTGAGCCCAGCAGGTCGAGGTTGCAGCAGCTGTGAGCATGGCACTACACTCCAGCCTGGTCAACAGAGTGAATCTCTGACCAAAAAATGCTACTCATTAAGTATGATTTGATTTTTATAATCTGGAAAAAAATGACTGAAAGACAAAATTACCAAGATGACGTATAAAATAACTGGTGAAGATAAATTTGCAAATCTGGTAATGCTCCATGCCACTCGTTATATTTCTTTTAGCTTCATGTTGACAAAGCATTTTCTTTTCATATCCTTTTGCTAAAGTATAATAATCCAAGCAACAATACAATAATCTTTTTCAACATAAATGGCACTTCTGCTTAAGGCTGCCATCTGCCTCCAGAACTATTACATTAAGATGATGAATCAAGAAGTTTGTACAAGCAGGCTGGTTAATTTGTCACTATGTAATAATAATGAAAAAGTGTATTCTAATTTTCCAAAGGCTCTACCATGAATTTGTATTTAGCAGTAATTTTTGTAGGGAATTTGATGTGGTACACCAAGAACAATAATTAAACAATATATCTGCATTCAAACTTTCTTCTTTTATTCATACTAAAATATTTCCTCAAGCTTCTTACGGGTAGAGGAAAAGATATAAAGGGAAAAATATAACATTTGATAAAAACAATTCCTAATTAGTGTCTATAATGTAACAGTTTATTATAAGGCAGTCTTACCCATTTCATCTTATTAGATGATCAATACTGATCTTATAATTCCACTTCCTCACCAAACCAGAAGAAATTAATATGTTATTTTAATTCACATTAGCCTCTGACAATTCACAGTATATATGTGAATATAAATTCAAGCCATCTCTTGGTTTACAGGAAGTTGTTAATTTCAACATTAAGATCCATAGAGATGATCAGACCTAACAGGATCATACTGTGTTAAATCCCCTATCTCTAGGGGATCCTTAATAACTAAGATAGTATTTTAAATGTTTCTTTCTTAATTATGAAAAGTGGATACAAAACGGGCTTTTAAAGATGTTTAAATCTTACTTTGTACTTTTTCTGGAATTTGCTTTCAATCATGGAAATAATACCTTCCATATATTGATTTCTCTGAAGATGAAGATCTTTAGTGAACTAAGATACTTAAAAATTTCTAAAGTCTTCCAATTTTGTCTTCAGATATTTGTAGTGTTAGAAGCTCTAAATCTCTCCCCCACAAAATTAGCTATCATTTGCTTTCAATCATGGAAATAATACCTTCCATATATTGATTTCTCTGAAGATGAAGATCTTTAGTGAACTAAGATACTTAAAAATTTCTAAAGTCTTCCAATTTTGTCTTCAGATATTTGTAGTGTTAGAAGCTCTAAATCTCTCCCCCACAAAATTAGCTATCACCTATCTGCCCAGCAATACTCATCACTCTCCCACATCATATAAACAATCTTTCTCCTTCGTGTATTCCTAAATTATAGCATCTAAGCTAATGAGATGTGTCACACATCTAATCCTCAAAATGGCAATTCTGACAAAAAAGTCTTGACTTTGTCCCTTCCCTAAAGGATAAGAACTGTATCAATTAGATGTATACTTAAGTTACCTATATATTTTGGTTAATCTAAAATGTCTAAAGTAAATATCTAGAATAGAGGTTGATTGGTATGCCTAGGCAAATATGTTTTGTTAGGCCTGCCAATGTTTTAAAATTTTGAGCCAACATTTAGATATTGTAAGAATTCACATAAAAATCAGAAGCTCTATGAACACTTGGGTCCACCTTCCTACATGGTTAAGTATGACCATGACTGGGCCCTTGGAACTAGGCCTGAGCTTTGCCTAGCCCTGACTCATGCAGGCAAGTGAGTCCTTTTCAGTTCGTGTACAGGGCTTGCAAGGACCTAAGGCATTTGAGTCTAAATAATACCAAAGAAACTAATACAAAAAGGAAGATACAAAGCAAGGCATTTATTTATTTTTTTTTTTGCATCACAGATACATTTCTGAAATTTCATGTAAAACAAATTTCTGTAAAAAATAAATGTTTAATATGCTAGGCACATTATTAAATTATTAAAAGTCTGTTTCAACTCTATACAAACCATACAATAATAGACTCTCAAGTGGAAGTTGAAAGGCTAGATGAGTTAACATTTAAAATAACCCTTAGCTTAGCTAGCAATTTTGCCATCATCATCATACTACTGATGGGGCCTCCACATTAAAGTCTCATCCTTCTAAAACATGGATTCCTTCCAAAGTCAAAAAGACAAAAATCAAACTCTTGAGCACAGCATTCAAGTCATTGAACAATATAGTTTCAACCTACTTTTCTAGCTCAACTTCCTACCCAGTCTGACACATAAGGATAAAAAAACTCTACACTTAGCAACCCCTCAGCAGTTTCAAAACTTGCCACTTTCACCTTCTAGCCTTTGCTCCTGCTTTTTATCAGCCTGAACTACCCACCTTCTTTCTCAACCCAGCAGAATCAGCCCTCAAAACCAGGCGACAGTGTCAAGATCTCTATTGACACTTTTTAACAGGCATCCGTTAAAAACAGGCAAATAAATCCCTTGCATGCTAGACTGTCAGCACTCAGGTAGGCAGGAACACTACCTTATTCATCCTAGAATAGGGTTTCTAGCACTAATTAAGCATTCAATAAATGATGGTTTTACTGGATGTAACATTGGCTTCCAGGCTCCAAATCCATTCAAAAGTGCATGAGTGTTGTCATGGAGTTTTATGTGAATAAATGATAGAAATCCAGCTCTTTGTCATTTGTTTAAAAAAGTCAAAACAGTCATTTCCAATTAACATAAATTAAGACATTTAAAAGTTAGCTTAAACCCAAGTAAAAAAAATCCATCTATCTACATGAGTACTGTATCGAGTCATTTGCAAATAGAAAAGCAGGCCAAAGGGTTTAAAAAGGTATTCCACACAAACAAAAAGCACATACAAACCATATTTATTTACTTATTTATTTTTTAGTCAATATTTTTTATTTTGACATTGTGGGGTACAGTTAAGGGTTAGGTATACAAATATGTTTTGTTCAGGCATCCTTGTTGATAAGGGGTGTCTCCCTGTCCCCAGACAGATATTGACTACCGTTAATCCCACCTCCCTCCCCGCCCCATAGTTCCCCACCACTGTCAGTCCTTTTCTTATAGTATTACAGGGATGTTCAAGGTCTGCTATATGAGTGAAAACATGTGATACTCAGATCTTTGTTACTGAATAAGCATGTTTAAACAAAAGGAGGTTTCAATTTTCTTCTACCAGACTGGTAAGGTTCAAAATATTATAATACATAAGAAACAGCATATTAAAGCCACTTGTACAATCTGTTGATATGAATTGCAGCAACTCCTCCTTAGGAGACCAATTTGGTAACATTTATTAAAATAAATACCCTTTGATCCAGTAACTCCAGATTCAGGAATTTAGCCAACAGTTATACTCACGAACTTGGGAAGGGGTGGGAGGAAAAGAAGCCATGATCAAAGATACACAATAAGATTAAAATGAAATTAAGAAAATAATTCTATTTATAATCATGTAGAAAAGAATATCAATAAATTCAACAAAAGAAGTACAAGACTTATAAATGGAAAACTACAAAACATCATTAAGAAATTAAAGAAGACGGCCAGGCAAGGAGGTTCACGCCTGTAATCCCTGCACTTTGGGAGGTCAAGGTAGGAGAATAGCGTGAGCCCAGGAATTCAACACCAGCCTATAAAAAAATAAGGCTTACTCTTCAAGACTGAGCTCTATAAAAAATAAAACGAAATAAAAAGAAATTAGAGAAGACCTAAATAAATGAAAAGACATTCTGTGTTTATGGCTTAGAAAATTTAATTTTGCTAAGAAGGTAATACTTCCTAAATTGATCTACAGATTCAATGAAATCCCTATCAAAATTTTCACAAGAGTTGCATATCACAAAACTGATATGCAAGTGCAAGGGACTCAAAATAACCAAAAAGATTCATTAAAGCACTATTTGTCACTGAAAAGACTAATAAACAATCCATGTACATTTCCGTAGGGGCAAAACTCTAATGAATTAGGGCACATCTATATAACAAAGTACTGTTATATGGATCTATTATCTAGTAAATAAAAGGAGTAGAACTTACATGCTGAATGTAAACATTGTTACAGACATACTGTTTATTCAATCACTCAACAAATATTTGTTGAATATCAACAATGTGAGGCATATGTGTTAAGTGAAAAAGGTAGAGAAAGACGTACAATGTGCAACCATTTGTATGGAATTTTTTCAAAAGGATATCTTCATATATTGCTAGGTGCAATGGCTCACATCTGTAATTTAAACACTTTGGGAGGCAAGAGGATTGCCTGAGTCCAGGAGTTTGAGACTAGCCTGGACAACTTCGCAAAACCTCATCTCTACAATAAATCAAAAAATTAGCCAGGCATAGTGACACATGCCTGTGGTTCCAGCTACTTGGAATGCTGAGGTGGAAGGATCACTTGAGCCCAGCAGGTCAAAGCTGTGGTGGCCGTGAGTGTGTCACTGCATTCCAGCCCGGGCGACAGAGTAAGACCCTCACTCAAGAAAAAGAAAAAGGAAAAAAAAGGATATCTTCATATATGTATGTTGACACATGCACAAAAAATGTTATAAGGATCCACAAGAAACTATTCATAATAATAAACTCTTGGGAGAGGGACTTATTATATTGTCACTGAATGTACTTTCATACTGCTTGAATATTCAGCATGTTCATAAGTTATTTTTCATTAAAATAGTTGACACAAAACTGAACTATATATGCAAGCATATAATATAAGGGTGTAGAGGGAAAAAAGTTATACCAAGAAAAAAAATGGCACAGAATCAGTTTTATGTCAAGGATACACATGTTACTTTAAGTGTGAGTATTCTAGGTTAAACACTAAAGTGTGAGCTATATTTACAAGGCTAATGAAATGTTTCCATATTTATTTTCTTGGAGTTTCTAAAAAGTGTCTGTTGGTTCAGGTATAATGACTGTTTGCGAGATCAAATTTACTTTGACTCAAATTCACAGGATAAGAGCATCACAGATTGACCCCTGTCATATTAACATATCAGTTTGGTAAACACTGAACAGACCTATTTTTCAAAGGATGAGTCTAAATAATGTACATCTTTGCATTACCAAATCAGCCTATGTATTCTTTGCACATAGTAAGTCTTCCATGACATTTCAATTTATTTTGTCCAGTTGCTAGAAGGCACTTGTCTATGCCATGCATGCATTCTTTTCAATGGCCAGATCACTGCCTCTTCAGCATAGTATATGTGGTTTTTAGCTGGAGGCATCTGGATATAAAAGGAACATTTAGATGGGATGCTCTACTGGATGTTCCAGTGCAGAAAAGGATAGTCCTGCAGAATGAAGAACTGTCGCACCCCAAAGTCCCATAGTGACCCAGCAGACTTTCATAGAACTGAAGTACCTAAGCTCTACCACCTCCATGCCTTGCCACAAACCATGTTAACTCATGTTCTGTTGTCTGTGTGGACTGCTTAAACACATCCGCCTGTTCCTTAACTTAAAGCACAAAGGGCACTGTACAGAAGTCACTGATATTCTGGGCTTCTGCAGAGCACAGATCTCGTTGCCACAGCAACTTGAAGGTAAGGCTGAGCAAATATAAAAGAAAGTGCCTTGTTGGACTCCAAGCTCCAATGCCTAGACTGAATTATGCAGTTGCCAGTAGCAAGGCAGAAATTACATTTTTGAATAATGATGTATTTTATAGCAGTGAACATGAGACACTGAAAACATAGGTGCCCTGTGCTAGAGGATGTACATCCCATTTTATTACAGTATATATTCGTCTGCAGTTAGATGCAGTTCACACAGATCCCATCCCAATACTATAAAATAAAGAGAGATTTAAAATCACAGAAATAAATTAGGAGGTAACTTGAAATTTTCAACTGGTGTCTTAACTCCTGATGGCTTCTGATTTAAGTAGTCTCTTACTGATCCTCTATAACATTAGCCAAAACTAACATGACTATCTTTTCTGAAGCAAAAATTAGAATCCCTGTTCTTGTTTTGATGTGGAAATTTTCTTACATGGAAAAGTATTAGAAATAAGCATGACATTATGATTAGGTATAGAGTACATTCATTTATTTATTTTTAGCAAGTTTATTGAGCATCTGCTATGCCCCAGGCACTGTTCTAGGTAGTGGTAATACATCAGCAAACAAAATAGATACAATATCTACCCTTAACTAGATTATCTTTGGGTAGATGACAGATAAACAAATTAAGTGAAGTATGTAGTATATTAAAAGTTGGTATGCATTGTCGGGTGAAATAAAGCATAGAATAGAGGTGACTCATTGCTACTTTGGAATGATCAGAGAAGGCCTCAATGAGAAGGTGACATTGGAGCAAAGACCTTAAGGAGGTGAAGGAAGAGTCACAGGGTTTCACACAAAAGAAAGATTGAGGGCAAAGGCCCTAAGAAGGCAGCATATGTAGCACATGGGGGAATAGTTAGAAGGTCAGCATGGCTGGAGGAGAAGGAGGGAAGGAGACAGGGACTGGAGGAGAGGTCAGTGAGGCAAAGGGGAATGGACCATGCAGGCTGGTCAGCCACTGTGCAGACCTAGGCTTTTACTCTGTTTAGTAGGAAAAAAAAAAATCTACAATTTTTTTTTGAGTTGGGGGTCTCACTCTGTCACCCAGGCTAGAGCGTAGTGGCACCAAGTTCACTGCAACCTCAATCTCCTGGGCTCAGGCGTTCCTTCTGCCTTAGCTTCCTAACTGAGATTACAGATGTGTGCCACCATGCACCACGCCTGGCTAATTTTTTGATTTTTTTGGAGAGATGAGGTCTTGCTGTGTTGCCCAAGTTGGTCTTGAACTCCTGGTCTCAAGCAATTCTCTTGCTTCAGCCTCCCAAAGTGCTAGGATTAGAGGCATAAGCCACTATGCCTGGTCAAAGTTTTGAGCAGAGGATTAACAAGATCTACCTTAAGTTCTCAGGGGATCATTCTGGCTGCTATGTTGAGAATGGAATGTAGAGGGCAAGGTTGTAAGGAGGGAGACTAGTTATGGCATGTAGCAGGCAGACGAGAGATGGTGGTGGCTTAGACCAGGGTGCTATCATCATAAATGGGGTGATGTTACCAAATAAAATTACTTACAAGTGCAAAAGGTCCCAGAAAATGGGCTGTAATAAATTACCACTGTACCTAATATTGATTGGCCCAATTATTCCTTATTTTTTAAACTTTTTTATTGAAACAAGATATTTGCACATATTTATGGGGTACATGTGACATCATTACATGCATAGGAGGTGAAACAAACAAGTCAGAGTATTTAGAATATCCATCACCTCAATGATTTCTTTTTATTTCAAGTCCAATCTCATCATACTTTGCCCTAGTTCATTAAAAGCATATGAGAGGTCTATTTACTAAGAAATTCAAGGCCATTCAACACAGAGAGCTTTTTCCACCTCTCTTGACCCCAGAAGCCAACAAGCTAGGAGTGGTGACTAAGAGGAGAGCTGAAGATAACTAAGAACTGAAGATATCTAGTTTAAATAGCTGCAAGCTGTAACTGAAATGACAGAACTATTTAGAAAACCCAAATAGGATGATTGAGAATAATGAGTCCTGTGTGAGAAATGCTGCACCTGGGATACCTGTGGAATATTCAGGTGGAGACATCTAAACTGCAATAGGAAGTACAGTTTTGGAGCACAGAAAATAAATTGGACTGGGTGTGGTGGCTCAGCCTGTAATCCAAGCACTTTGGGAGGCTAAGGTGAGAGGTTTGCCTGAGCCTGGGGATTTGAGAACAGCCTGGGTAACTTGGTAAGACCTTGTCTCTAAAATAAATCACAAAAATTAGCTGAGAGTGGTGGTGTGTGTCTGTAGTTCCAGCTACTTGGAAGGCTAAGGCGGAAGGATCACCTAAGCCCAGCAGGTCAAGGCTGTGGTGGCCGTGAGTGTGTCACTGCACTCCAGCCTGGGTGACAGAGTGAGATTCTAACTCAAAAAAAAAAGAAAGAAAGAAAGAAAAGAAATCGGGGCTAAAGGTAATGACAACAACCTTTCATTATTACAGCAGTTATGAAAGCCCATAGTCCGAAGTCCTATCACAGCTTTTATGGGGCAAGGCAGTGGTGGGTGGGAGGGTGGGGGAGGTTATTCCCAGACTAGAAGGGATCGAAGCACAGCTGGCCCCTTACTCTAGACTTACTTAAATGTACCCAGGCATTTCGATCTGAGTGATTCATCAAGTTAGGAAGAACAGAGCATAAGACAGCAAGATCACTGATTATTTCCCATGTGGAATTTTCTTTAAAAGCCAAGGCCTGCCAAACATCAATAGAATGCTTTCTACTGTGGGCTCTAAGAAACTGTGGCTAACTTTAGAATTCCCCTCCTCCTTTGATGTGTGTATGATGACTTTAAGGGAATAATCTGAGATTCAGATTTATTTTTAATATTACAAAGCTAGCTTTATGGTTTTGAGAGTAAGTTTGTTTTGAAATGTCTTCACATGCCTGTAGCTCCAAGGCCAGAATTCATCCAAATGTCACCGTCCTGACCTACCCTCCTAAATGACTTCCTCACACCCTCCTTCTCTTTACCTGATATAGCCTACCCATTTCTAAGCCCCTTAATCTCCATGCATTTACCTCCCCAGTATCTTTCCTCTCTGTCCACTGAATGATTTCAAAGGCCATCTCACATCATTCACAAACACTGAGGGTTTACTCTGCGTCATCTCTTTTGTTTGTTTTTTGCTGGGTTTTTTTTTTTTTTGAGTTGGAGTCTTACTCCATCGTTCAGGCTGGAGAGCAGTGGCAAATCCACCACCACTCCAGCGTCAACTGGCTGAGCTCTGGCAATCCTTCGTCTCAGCCTTCCAAGTAGCCAGAACTACAGGTGCATGCTATCACGCCTGGTTAATTTTTTTTTTTATTATAGAGATGAGGTCTCACCAAGTTGCCCAGGTTGGTCTCAAACCCACAGGCTCAGGCAATCCACTTGCCTCGGCCTCCCAAAGTGCTGGGATTACAGGCTGAGGCAGGGAGCCTGGCCTGTGTCATCTTTTAACCTGTCTCCAGAGGACTGAAAAAGTAATTATGTTACTCCTCTCTTCAAGATCTTCCAATGGCTCCTGGTAGCTGTGTACAGTCCAGATTCCTTTCCCTCATGCAGCAAACCAAGTCTTCATGACCTGGCTCTTGCCCATCTCTCCCCTCATTTCCCTTAACATTTTGACTCAGGAAAACAAAGTCCTCAGGATTTTCCAAACACAAACTCTTTCCTGCCTCCCTATCTTTAAACAAATTGTTCCCAACTGTCATCCAATATTCCTCATTCAAATCCAGCTCTGAGAGGATTGATGCCTTCCCTGACACTCCCAAACAGAATTAACATTTTCACCTCCTCCTCTGTAACTTATCGGTATATCAATTTTGGAGTCCCAGAGCCCGTTGACATTTCAAGACTGACATCACTTACTCTTCTACCTCCTCTGCCCTCTACTCAACAAGTGCTGTCACTCAGAGAGTGGCATTGTTTTTAGCTCAGGAGCCAAAGACAGAAATCTGGGCTTCATCTCATACTACACATTCAAACTAGTCCACTGAATTTTAGTCCTCATCTCTAATGCTGCCCTGAGTTCAGACCTTCATCACTGCTGTTTTGATGTCTGGTCTCCCTATCTCAACTCTTGCCTGATAATATCATGTTCCTGCTCAAAATTTTGTTGGCTCCATATCACCTCCTCAGCACAGTACTCACCATCAATTACCAAGGTCTCTCAAGTTACCTACTAAATATCAATTAACTTTGGGTCTTTCCATACCCACTGCCATGCCCTAGTTGAGGCCACCATCACCTCCAATCTGAAGAGAAGATTACCCAAGGCTTGACCATTTGCCTCCACTCTTGTACCCACTCCCATGTCTTTAGGACACAACTTAATGTGGACCATAGGCTGCTCACTAACCTGTCTCTCACCTCCCCCTTCTTCACTCTCTATAGATAACCTCTATTCTAAGCCTTCACACAGGCCACTCCCCTATCTAGACGTTTCTTACTCACATTCCTCCCCATCTAGCTCTAGCTAACACCTACTCATCCTTCAGGCTTCACCTTCAATATATATTCCACAAAACCCCCCTGTAAAACTGGACAACCTGAGCCCACGGGTTCGAGACCCACCTGGGCAACTTGGCGAGACCTCATCTCTACAATAAATCAAAAATGAGCCGGGCGTGGTAGCATACGCCTGTAGTTCCAGCTACTTGGAAGACTGAGGTGGAAGGATCGCCGGAGCCCAGCAGGTTGAGGCTGCGGTGGCCGGGAGCGGCCACTGCACTCCAGTCTAGGCGACAGAGTGAGACTCCAACTCAAAAAAAAAAAACAAAAAACTGGACACCTTGGCCGGACTTGGTGGCTCAGCCTGTAATCCCAGCACTTTGGGAGGCTGAGGTGAGTGGATTACCTGAGCCCACAGGTTCGAGACCAGCCTGGGTAAACTGGCAAGACCTGTCCCTACAATAAATCAAAAATTAGTTGGGCGTAGCAGCACGTGCCTGTATATCTGGCTACTTGGAAGGCTGAGGCGGAAGGATCACCAGAGCCTTGCAGATTGACGCTGGGGTGGCCATGAGCATGCCACTACAAAAAACAAACAAAAAAAACAAATGACTGGACACCTTTACCCCTCTACCCTTCTGTGTAGGAAATGTTTCTTTCCCAGTTCTGATGACTCCCTTTTGAGGGGAAATCAGTTAGGGTAACTTCAGGCTTCTTTCTGAATCTGTCCCAACAGAGACAGTTGATCTGACTGGTAAATTCTGAAAGAATCATTGGGCATGAGTAGCCCTTCTTAGACTTTCTTCTTCTTGGGAGCTAGCTGTCCTTAGAGAACAACATAGTGCCCTCCTCCTAAGTCTGACTAATTTGAAAAATCCAGTTAACAGGCCCAGTTGGCTCTCATTACAAGTCCTAATAAAAGTGATAGTTCAGCCTCCATTTTAACTCATTTTTCAGATTGGAAAAAAGAGATGCTAATTATCATGGACCCCTTCTGAGATCAGTAACACCCATCCTACTATGCACCATATTATACCATATTCCATTAGATTTTAAGTTTCCTGAAAGCAGGAAAATGCTCAATCTGCTATATAAATACAAGAAGTCCACCATGTCCTAGTCTCTAGCAACCTGACCAGTCTCATTTCCAACTACCTCTCTCTGCCCCTATACAATACTAAACCACTTGAATTCTCAGAAATAGGCCATGCTTTTTCACTTCCCGGTAAGTGCTATTCCTTAGATGTAGATTACCTTTAGGACCCCATAAAAACTCCTGCTTCAAAAGTAAGCTCCAGGAGCCACCTCCTCCATGAGGCTCTCCCTGATTCTTCTAAGCACACAGTTTTGTTCATATATGCATTATAATATACATCTGCATTTTCACTGTCTATTGATGTCTAATGATGACTGCCTAGACTATCACTTTTCAGACATTTTTTGGATGTGAACCATAGTAAGACATTTGCTTTAAATAGCAATGCACATTCATTCATGAAACAAATACCACATGTTTACTCCGTGCCAGGCACTGTTCTAGATATAAATGGTGAAAATCCAGATGAAAATCTTTTACTCCATGGAGGTACTGTCTAGAATTTTAAGTTGGATAAAGAAATACTTAGGCTCTCCAGATAGAAAAAAAATAAAGAAAAACAAACAAGAAAAAACATCCAGCTGGCCTTACATTTCTCCCCAGCAATACCCAGAAGAAAATAAAACAATGTTGACTAAACTGTAAGGAATAGATAAATGTGACACATCCAAATAAAATTATGCCTATCCACCCTTTTATCAGAGCACATGCCTGGAATGATGTATGCTCACCAAATGTGTTAAGCCTAGTTATTTCTGGGTGGCCAGTCTGAGGTCATGTATTACTTAAAAAAAATTTTTTAACTATATTACTTGAGTTAATATTGGCCAGGAATCATTTTTCTAAAAATAGTAAATATTACTCTTGATTAAAAAACAAAAGAAAAAGAAGAATGGCAGTGTGCACCACAGTTATCAAGGAAAGAATCTACAAAAGGAAGGATGGTAAATTTTTTTAAAAGTTTCATAAAATAAACAACCTTACTACATGAGATGAATTTGAATATCTCCTCTTCTATTCTAATTATTTTTAAAATCTATTTTGCTTCACTAAGCTGGCTTCGAGGCCCACTCATTGGTTTTTATCTGTGGCTTGAAAAACATACATGAGATGACTGATGCATTGAAGGTAGGGATGTCTTTCAACTACAGATCACAAAATAATGCCCAGCACTTGGGAGACACTTAAATATAATTTCCTGATAAACAATGGAATGACTGAATGCTTTCCTCAGTAGAACTGAGAGCAACTTGAGTGTAGTTGAGAACAGAGGTTTATATTTTTTAAATGTTTACATCCTCAGGGCATAGCACAAGGCCAGGTACAAAACCAGTTCTCAAAACAGTAAATGTAGCCGGGCTCGGTGGCTCAGCCTGTAATCCCGCGCCTTTGGGAGGCTGAGGTGAGTGGATTGCCTGAGCCCGCGGGTTCGAGACCCGCCTGGGCAGCGAGACCTCATCTCTACAATAAATCAAAAAATCAGCCAGACATGGTAGTGCATGCCTGTAATTCCGGCTACTTGGAAGGCTGAGGCGGAAGGATCGCCGGAGCCCAGCAGGTCGAGGCTGCGGTGGCCGGAAGCAGCCACTGCACTCCAGTCTGGGCAACAGAGTGAGACTCCAACTCAAAAAAAAAAAAAACAGTAAATGTTTATTAAATTGAACAGAGGTCTACAAGCCTGCAGCACAATTTAATATAGTACTTTACAAAGCGGTTTTATGACAAAGAAAACATTTCTCTTGGTTCTAGTAACAAAAGTATTCAGATTAGAGGTTTTAATTAAAACAATTTGTATTTGCTCACAAAAACATGATGTTCCCTGGAACAGCCTCCTACTTCACAGATGTAAAGACTTTTTTTTCTCCCAGGGATTCAAACTCCATGTGCCAGGAAGGACAAGCCACACTAACAGGTGCCTCTCTTGTTTCTAAATCTTCATCCTCAAAGCTTCCATTTTTAAGCAAAGGAATTTCAAAATTGTCAGATTACTATTTTTTTAATGAGTTTATTTTCTCTCTCTCAAACTGTATTGCTAATGATGTCAAAACAGCTGGAATATGGTCTGTGACCTTATTACTACAATCCTAATGATTTGTGTTAAAAATAAATTAAAATAAATTAAAAATTAGGCCTGTAATCCCAGCACTTTGGGAGGCCAAGGTGAGAGGACTGCCTGACCCCAGGAGTTGGAGACCAGCCTGTACAATGTGACAAGTACTTGTCTCTACAGAAAAATCCAAAAATTAGCTGGGTGTGAGGCAGAAGGATCGCCTGAGCCCAGCAGATCCAGGCAGCAGTTGCGGTGATTGTGCCACTCACTCCAGCCTGGGTGACAAAGTCAGACTCTGAGTGAAGAAAAAAAAATCTTAAGACTTTTCTACCTCACAGAGCTGTTGTAGGTTTCAAATGAGAAAGTTATTTGAGAAAGAATCAGAAAATAGAGGCTTCCTTTACAGTGATCTGTAACCTAGTCTTTACAGAACATGAACAAATCCCACTTTTTAAGAGAAAGTTTTCTTACTTGAAAAGCTCACCTTACCAATTCTGTGTTCATATTTGTAACTACTGCTGCCCATATTTTCTTCAAACAAGAATACCATGGCTGCCCATTCCATCAAACTGAAAGTTTATTCACAGTTGATATAATAATTTTTCTACCTGGCTAAAGAAAATCTGCTTCTTAGTTTGTTTATTAAGATTTTTTAATTTAGTCAGAGGGAGGACCTGTTGTGGGTGTTTATTGCTTCTTTTAGTTTTTCTTTCTCTCTCTCTCTCTTCTCCTTCAGAGCTGTCTTCACTTGCAATATTTTATTTACACTACGGGTCCAATGGAGAGACACTGACAAAACAAAACAACAGAAGTGGGGAGAAGACAGAGGTGGAAGCCAAGGTGAGATGCACCTCTCCCAGCTTTACCTGTGGGAAGGGGGGTCTACAGACCGCTGAGGTTTTGTTTTGGTTTCATTTTTATGTGAATTTGTTTGTATTAGTGTTGAATGTTTAATGCCACAGCTAACACATAAATGGATTTTTCTCGTTCAATAAAGGAATTCAAAGAAAGCTCCTGCTGGCTCCGGGGGTCCACCGCCCCCCTCCCACCCGGGTCCCTCCCTCTACCCCTCCTCAAGCGGCTGGCGGGCGCTGTTTCCTTCCGTACCTCTTTCTGCCTGTTGACACACATCTTGGGGACTTGCAAAAACGTGAAAACTTCGAAAACCACGTGCCTGCCCATTCCTCCCGCCCTACACACACCAGGACTTCATCGGATAGCGGGCGAAGATCGCGACCCCCGCCCTTCACTCTCCGCGTCGCCCTTCGCCCCAGGATCTGGTGGCCCTGTCTCCCCGGATCGTCCCCAGATCGCCCTGTCCTCGCTCCTTGCGCCCCGGGACGCCGTGTCCTCTCTCCCTGCGCCCCAAGACACCCTGTCCTGCCTCCTTGTACCCTGGGCCTGATGGTCCCCGCTCCTTGCGCCCCGGGACGCCCTGTCCTCACTTCCCCCGTCCCTGGCCGCCTTACCCGCCAAGAACCGAGACCACAGGGCAGCCGGGACTCCCGAGCAAAGAAAATTCGGCCCAGCGGCGCCATGTTGGGCTCCCAACTCGGTCGGGAAAGCTGGGGCGGGGCGCAGGGGGCGGGCCAGATATAATAAAGTTTCCGGGGCCGGGCGGGCCGCGGCAGCGGGCGGGGGCTGGGGACTGAAACCCGACCGGCCTAGGTGGTCACGACGCCCTTGGCCCCAAGGCTCGGGCCCGAGGGTGTCGCCTCGCTGGGCCTTGCCGTTGCTTTATCCTGCCCCGTGCTCCCAGTGTATGGATGGGCGGGAATGGCGGTTTCGGGATCCCTGTGGGTGGGCTAACACCTGCGCCCTATAAGGGTCTGCAGATTGTAGCAACACGCGACATGCACGGCCCACCGAGTGCTAGCACATTTTTCACTCTTTAAGTGGTGTTTAAGTGCGTGGTCGGCGTGGCGCTGGATTCCATTTCATCAGAATAATAATAATATCTTTGATCTAAAACCTGGCCTCACTCTTCCAAAGGCAGAGCAGCTGAAATCAACCACCAAGGGCGGCCTCGGGCTCCGTTGACTTTTCGCAGGACACACCGCCCCCTGTCGTCCAGATACCGCGCGACTCCGACCAACCAACCTCGGCTTTTGTCTCGAAGAGGATAATTCATACATGCGTTAACAGCAAACGCACACCTTTAGTACATCATTCTCATCTCAGTGTAATATACCTGTTGACACAGTGCACTAGCACATTACTGTCACGTTACTGTCCTCACCGGTAAAATGGGAATATTCATGCCTAATTCAGGATTATTATGAAGATAAAGTGTATGTGTGAAACCCCAAAGTGTAGGCTGATAGTGAAAACACTGAGAGTTTTCTATGGCATTTTCCAAGTTCTGAGAAAGAAAAAAAAGCAGCTCCTGACATTCAAAACCTGGTCTTGGACTCACAACAAAGTTATATTAATCTATTAAATATGTACTATCTCATAGAATACCAACCTCAGACAAAGTTACTTTGCGATCATAATAGGGTGAGGCAAAGCGAGTCAACTTCATAATTTGCCCTTAGCACAGACAAAAACAAGTTCGTGATGTTGCCCACAAAACACCAAACACGTCTCTCAGTCAAAATGAGTTACTACTTTATCAATTGCAAATTTAACCTCATTCTAGTCTCTCATAGCTATAGATCTAGTCTCCTCTCACTATAGATAAGATGTATTGAGATTCTCATTCATAGAATTGCCCATGCTTTCTGACAGCATTCAATTAGAGTTAACCCCCACTTCCATAGAACCTCAACCAAAAAGTCCAAAATCCACGATATGTTCTTTCTAACACCCTCTTACTGAGACACTACATGATTTTTTTATGGTGTGTGTCCTCTCTCACTGCAAAAAATAAATAATAAACTCAATCAACTCAACTACAGGTGTGTCCTTGTTGATCTTTGGCTGGAGGGCCTGGATAGTACTCTAAAAGCGGTATGAATTCATTGTCTCGGTCTGGGTTCACTGGAAGCAGACACTGATACCAGGATCCAGTGCAATGATATTTGAGAATTTTGGGAAGCACCAGTGGGGAAGGGAAGGGAGGCAATCCAGGGTAAGTTATCCAGCTAGTGAACACCATGAGCAAGTAGAGCTTAATGTCACCAGGAAATCTCTAATCTCTGGGTGAGGATGGAGAACACATGTCTCAGAGAAATTCCATCCAAGGGATGAGGAAGCTGTAGTATTTGCATACCAACTCCCACACCAGTATCTGCTGGGGTTGGGATATTGATTCCCTGACACTTCTGGCCTGTGAGATTGGCATGAGGGCTTGATTCAGAGCATGACCTCAAAAAAAAAAAGAGATGCAGATGCCAACAGCTGGAGACAGACCGTGTCCTTAAGTAATACATGTTTATCGCGGAACTTGCTGTGATAAAAGTCTGACTCCATTTGTGATGTTCAGCCCTCCTCCCTCTCCCTTCCCTTGTGTCCCACATCTGGGCAAGTTGATAAAAAAAACCCAGACACTCCTGCCTTTGGCACTGAGAGCCAAGCCCTTTCTCCTATATGGGAACCCTTCCCCTAACCCCATTCTATAATCACAATAAAACCTCCAAGCCACTCTTTTTCTTTGCTATTAGTTTTCTACGACTGCCATCAGAAAGTACCACAGATTGGGTGGCTTAAACAAGAGAAATTTATTCTCTCAGAGTTCTGGAGGCTAGAATTCAGTAGGGTGGGTTTCTTCTTCTGAGGCCTCTTCTTGACTTGTAGATGACCAACTTCTCCCTGGGTCTTCACATGATCTTCCTCTGTACACTTCCATGCCCAAATTGCCTCCTTTTATGAGCAAACCAGTCAGGTAGGGACTAGGACCCATCCCCAATGACTTCATTTAACTGGAATCACCTCCTTAAAGGCTCTATCCCCAAATATAGTCACATTGAATGTACTGAGAGTTAAGACTTCAGCATATGAATTTGGTGGGGGGGATGCATTTCACCCTATAACACTTATTATGTAAATAATAAACCTTTTCATGGTGTATGTGTGGCATCATCATTCTTGACATTCATACAAAATTTTGGAAGTGGTATCCATCTTGTTGCTACAAAGATAAGACCCAGTTTCTGTTTTAAGGACATCGCCTGAATAAGTGAGGCCCACTCAGAATAGTCTTAATCTCCTTTTAATTAACTAAATATCAACTGGCTTGGAAGCTTAATTGCATCTGTAAAATACCTTCACCCTTGCCATATCCTATTAACTAAAAGAGGTCACAGGTCCCATTCATATTCAACAGAAGAGAATTATGCAGAGTGAATACCAGGGATTGAGGCTCATGGGGCCATGTTAAAATTCTGCCCACTACAATCACTATATTATACATGGGAAGGAAAGAGGTTGCAAAACTTTTAGGTAGACTTGCACGTTATCATCTGTCAGAGGGCAATGGCAGTATAATACACGTAGGCAAGCTGGACCCTGGGTTCAGCTTTCCTGTTGTTTCCCCAAGCTTGGTACAGAAGCAAAGAGTTAGGAAGGACTTCAAGGGAACAAACCAGCTAGGTAAAACATATCTACTGTGAACTGAAAGTCAGAGAAGCCTCCCCAAAGGCTTGTGTAAGACCTAGAGCCCTTCCAATGATTCTGAAATGGAAAGAGAGAGATAGGACACTAAAGATAACTAAGGTTGAATGTTCCACATTACCACAATTATGGAGGGATGGAAGGTTGCTTGAAATAGAATTTAAATAAAATAAGGTGATATTACCTTCATCCTTGAATGTGTGGTGAAAATGTATACACACTATACCTGCCTTAAGTGTGAACAGAAAAAAAGGTTTTACTAAACTTTTTGGATTTTAATATTTATTAAAAATCAAAGGGCCTGAGAATATCATAATCTCTGCTGTTCCATCTGATGGTTCAGCCTTAATGTCAGGTAGATGCCTACATTCAGGCAATGGCAACTCCTCACACATACACCATAGCCCTCCTCTGTTGCACCCACCTGAATGTGGCTGCCTCTGATCCCCACAATCATGGGTCAGCTTTGATGCCACTTTCTCAGGGAAAGTCACCTTGACTTCTACATTAGTTTAGGTCTTCCTACTAGAGTAGAGAAGCATCCAAGTTTGGTGGTATCTGAAGTTTATATACTTTGGGGAGCTCTGTTTAAGAAAAATAATTTAAAATTGGGTGCAAAAATGAATATTAGTTTATAATGCAAAAATAAATTACAATAAATTAAATTTTTTAAAAATCCATAGTACTCGGATTTTACATAAATACAGGTAATGTTTCAAATTACTTAAATACCTAATACATTTTTATTTGTAATTTCCCCCTTATATTTTTTGACTGCATTCTCTTTGATCACCTTTTTACATATTGAAGTTTTATTGGGTTTTTTTTTTTTTTATTGGAGTCTCACTCTGTCACCCAGGCTGTCGCACACTCACGGCCACCCCAGCCTCGACCTGCTGGGCTCAGGTGAGCCTTCCGCCTCAGTCTTCCAAGTAGCTGGGACTACAGGCATGGGCTACCACATCCAGCTAAATTTTTGGTTGATTGTATAGTCGAGGTCTTGCCAAGTTGCCCAGGCTGGTCTTGAACCCCTGGGCTCAGGCAATCCACTTGCCTTGGCCTCCCAAAGTACTGGGATTACAGGCTTGAGCCACAGTGCCCGGCTATTAAAGGTTTTATAAGCACATTTTTTTTTACAGAAAGAATGGAGAGTGTGAGTGCCAAATCACGTGACCTCATGCACTCACAGACTTGCCCTGTGTAGGATTGCTACAGATCTGTATCCTGCAAAGACAGAAATTCTACCAATTCTAACGTGTGTAACTCGCACCACACAAAAAAGTATGGTGCATTCATAATAGTAGATACTGCATTGTTGAATATTCATAACAGGGAAAACTCCCATTCTGACAGTGTATCCGTGAAGCCATATCCTCTACTAACAATTTTACATAATGTGATACTAGCTTCTGGCTCCATTCACTTTAAACAATTCAAACTATGCCTCTCCTCAAATCTCCATATACGTACACGGCTGGGTACCATAGGACACATCCACATCTCAATACTGCCTCTCGCCCTGCATGTACATGCCCTGCATGTACACAAAGTATATTGCTGGAAGACAGTCTCACAGAAAGACAACTAGCATTGACCTAACTCTGTACTGAAATGACAACAAACCACACAAGTTTTTCAGTTGATTTAAGTCAAACCTGTCCCCAATTCAACTTAGCAGATCCCCAAACTGCTAGGGGCCACTCCAACATCATCCAACATGAGAGGAAGTTTAACAGACAGAAGTAGGAATGGAATGGAAAGAATGGAAAGAATGGTATTGTAACCACAGTTGTTAAAATATCTTACTTTTGCAAATATTACTGAAAAAGAAATGGCCCTGGAGTCTTGAAAGAGTTATGCGAGTGAGAAGCCCTGAAACTTACTACCAGCAGGTACTTCCATCTCTTTCCTGGTTATATGTTTTTATAAAGCCTTGAATTTCCTTTTTGTGGCTTTTATTACAGTCACAATTGCATTTCTATCTTATACATTAGAGGGGAGGCTGGAGTGGGTTGCATGCCTTGCTACATATCATCCTTTTATCCCCCATATTCAGCACAATGCCCAGTCCACAGTGAACCCTCAACAAACTTTGCCGAATGAAGTACTGAGACTGTTGCCATTTTCTAGTGGCATTACCACTAAAATAATTTAGAGGAGAATTTGTAATAGTGATAGGAGCTACAAAGGAATAGACTAGAGTTATGAAACAAAGAGGCCATTCCAAAAATAGAGTTACTATTTCCATTAGGCAGAAGCTATGGATCTGACTTCAGTACCTGAAGGTATATTTATTACTCATGAAAGTTAATATTTCTCAGCTTTCTTCTGTGTGCCAGACTGTGCACAAAGTCGGTGTAGGCATTTCACTAATCCTCATAAGCACGTATGAGGTTTATGTTTATTTATTTATTTATTTATTTATTTATTTGAGTTGGAGTTTCACTCTGTTACCCAGGCTGGAGTGCAATGGCACCCTCACACCCTCAACCTCTGGGGCTCAGGACTTCATTCCTTCTCAGCTGAGTAGCTGGGACTACAAGTGTACACCACTACGTTCAGTTAATTTTTAAAAATTATTGTAGATATGAGTTTTTGCTATGCTGCCCAGACTACTTTCAAACCCCTGGGCTCAAGCAATCCTCCCACCTTGGCCTCTGAAGCGTCAGGGTGGAGGATTTGAGAAATACCTACACTACTTTGTGATGTTAAACACTTCCTCTGCTATAACAGCTGCTATGTTAGTCTTGGCTTTCCTAAGTTGCAGGCATAAGAAGCCAGTCAATCTACTCATCAGAACAATGAGACTGAAATTCCAAAGGCGTTTCAGATATCATCTAGGGAGGCTGCCCCTCCCATCACATACCCTGAGCTCTAAAAGAGAAGAATGTTTCTAAAGGATGGCTACTGTCTAGGGCTACCTTGGGTCTCTGCTCCCTGCATTCCAGAAGGGTGCTCTTCAGCCTCCCCAGCTGTGGTTAAGCAGCCCCAGATGCAGACTGACCATGGCTCTGGAATGTACAAGTGGTAAAACTTGGCAGTTTCCATGTAGGGCTAATTCTGCAGTTGCACAGAATGCAGAAGCCGTGGACGCATGGCAGGCTTCATCTAGATTTCAAAGGACATATCAGACTGCCTAGAGGACCAGCAGAAACTACCACAGGGGTAGATCACTACAGAGAGCCTCCACTAGGGTGATGCCAAGCGGAATTGTGGAATTGAAGCTGCAGTGCAGAGAGCTCCCACTGGACAGTGCCTAGTGGAGCCGTTAGAGTCAGACTAACACTAAGACCCCAGAACTGTAGAGCTACCAGCAGCATGTAACAGCCACCTGGGAAATTTGAGGATGTCAATGTGCCTTGGGGTCTATCCCCCATCCCCAGTGTGCACAGGATGCCGGACATGAAGTCAAGAAAGATGATTCTCCAACTTTAAGATTTAATATTTTCCCTGCTGGATTTTAGATTTGCATGGGGCCTGTTACTTCTCTCCTCTGGCCTATTTCTCCATTTTGGAATGGGAATGTATATCTTCTTCTTCCTCTTCTTTTTTTTTTTTTTTTGAGTCAGAGTCTCACTCTGTCACCCAAGCTGGAGTGCAGTGGCATGCTCACAGTCAGCACAGCCTCGACCTGCTGGACTCAGGTGATCCTTCCATCTCAGCCTTCCAAGTAGCTGGAACCACAGGCATGCGCCACCACACCTGGTTAATTTTATGATTTATTGTAGAGACAAGGTCCCACCATGTTGCTCAGACTGGTCTCGAACCCCTGAGCTCAGGCAATCCTCTCGCCTCTACCTCCCAAAGTGCTGGGATTATAGGCATGAGCCACTGCGCCCAGCTTGAAAATGTATGTTTTATACTTTTCCCACCATTGTATCTTGGAAGTAGATAACTTGCTTTGATTCCATGGACTCATAGATGTCCTGGAACAATTTAAGACTTCTAGGACAATTGGGATGAAAGGATTGTGTTTGCATTGTGAGAAGGCCATGAATTCTAGGGGCCAAAGGCATCATGCTCAGGGGTAGAATGGTTTGAATATAGTTTGTCCCTCAAAAGTCATGTGATGGAAACTTGGTACCCAAATGCCACAGTGTTGAGAGCCAGGACCTTTAAGAGGTAACTGGGTCATAAGGGTTCTGCTCTTAGGAGTAAATTAACCTATCCATATATTAGTGGATTAACAGATTAATGCATTAATAGGTTATCCAGGGAATGGGTTAGTTATTATGAAAATGAGTCTGATATAAATGCCAGTATGGCTGTCTCTTGTGAGCCCCTTTGCCCTGTGATGCTCTGTGCTGCCTTGAGATATTGCAGAGAGTCTCAGCCAACAAGAAGTCCCTCATGATATGTGGCCCCTCAACCTTGAGATTTCCCAGCCTCCAGAATTATAAGAAATGAGACATTTGTTGTTATGAATTCCCCAGTCTCAGGAATTCAGTTACAACAACAGAAAACAGACTGAGATAGATATTGATGCTGCAGGTCCTGAGACCGTGCTTTGAGAACCACTGATAAGTAATATTGCCTCTCTGTGAACCTACTTACAATTATGTGAGCCTAGAGACAACCTGTGTTTTGCAGATAAACTTACTTTTACTTAATATAATTTCAACACATACTAAATTTTTGGGAATGCAGGGTCCAGATATATGTTGAACAGAAAATTGTACTTTGTTCTCCTGGGAACTTGACCAAGAATTGTCTAACATCAACAACTTTGGTAAGGTGACATTTGCTAAGGCATTTGAGTGACAATTTGCTAAGGAATCTGAGTTATATTAACTTATTGGAAATAATTTCTATTCAGAAAAAACGTTCTTATCAGTTTTACCATGATTCTATAATTTTTACATATATATGGGGGGGGCAAGTATCTGAATATCTCATCATGTTTTCCAATACCTTCCTACTTGAGCATTTTACACAATAGAATATGTGTTATTATATTAAAATGTATTTTAAATAATATCATACTTCTCCTTTATATTACATTTTGTATTGTTTTTTTAAGTGTGTAAGTAGCTTATATAATATGTACATTTCACTATTTCAGTATAATAAAAGATCTCTATAAAATATTTGTTATATAAATAAAACTGAGTCTGATCAGTTTGAGAATTGTTCATTTTTTTCTTCTGTGAAATGGAGAAAGAGCTACTATTAATATTTAATTTTGAGGGTGAACAGTTTGGAGATTGTTAGATTAGTGAAAATAAACTAAGATAAAAATCAAGGGGGAAAAAAAAAGAAGAAGCCAATCAGGCTATAGCAATAATGTATTTAAAGCATTTAAAACTAGGCCTGATACATTCAGCCAGTAAACTCTCACTGTTATCATGCACACAGAGAATGGGCAGCGTAACCCAGAGATATAGGAGAACGCTTGATACCACTAATGTAATGAATTTCATTTTCTCATGGAACCACAGGCTATAACCATTAAGCAAGTTCAACAAGATTATTACCCATAAAATAAACTATCCTGAGGAGAAAAAAAGAAAAACCTACAAAATGCCTTGCTCAAAACACTGGTGTTTAAAAATTACACTTAGTGCTGTTTAATATTTGTTATAGATCTACAAAAACAAAAAAACAAAAAAAAAAACCTGACATGCAATGTCCAAAACACAAAGTTGTGTTTGAATGAAATTAAAGCTCATGGCTTCATCCACAGGGAAAGAGATTGAAAAGGGTGATCAGTCTCATCCAGCTTGGCAATGTAGGGACAAATATAAATTAAGAATAAGAGACTTAATTTTCCTTGTTGAAAATAAAAGGAGAGGTCTCCCCTCCTCTCTTTTCTTAGAGCATTCACTTTATAAAACTTTCCATTGCAAATTATTTCCTTGTATCTTTGAAATATGTGTAAATCTTTTTTTTTTTCAAGGCTAAGTAAGCACCTTGCCAGCCTCATAACCCAGTGGCACATAAGTACTTGAAAGCCACTCCTTTGAAAAGTAATCATCAAGGAAGTTAGCACCCCTATCTCCTAGTTTCTGTGAGAGGATAGGAGCCTGACTTCAGCTGTCTACCTGGCTCCAAGTTGCAAACTTACCTCCCGTCATAAAGAGTTTATTTTCCCTTTGAACCAAGACAATTAGCTAGTACAAATGGTCACCCCCATTACCAAGTGAACTTAGGATGACCTATGTATGACAAATGGTGCTGACCTCTTACTTGAAGCCTAGTTAATGTTTACCTTGAGAACATGTGTGAAATTGTATCGACTTGCTTATACAAAGGATAAGATTTCTTTCGGTCTTCACAATATACTTAGCTGATTGCCTATGATTCTGACTTAATACTTACTGAATAACAAAACCGTTTCCTTTCTCTTCTCTTTTTGTGAAGAGATTTTCTGGGGTGGCAGAAGATTGTGTTTTTTACTATGCATCCTCAACAGCAATAAGCTGCAAGCAATTCCCTGACAGTCAACCCAAAGTCATGTAGATTCACCAGCCTGTACAGCTGGGCTAATGAAGGACCACATCTTTCAGAAATGACCAGAAGGTTGCTTTGAAAAGGGAATAAAGTGACTGAGAAATGTGTTGACTAGTTTCTGTCTCACTACTTAAGAATCATCAGTAAGACCCACCTGTTAAGGAGAATCATGCTTACTTCTGGAGGGAGACTACAGACATGTGACCAGTGACATCCTTATAGGTATAAGTCTGAATCCCAGAAAAAGAAGCTATAGTTGATTATGTTCCTCCCTCTGTTTTTTTTTCTTTTTCTTTTTCTTTTCCTAGAGAATGGGTCTTATGATGTTGTTCAGGCTGGCCTTGTACTCCTGGGTTTAAGCGATCCTCCAGCCTCAGCCTCCCAAGCAGTTGAGATTACAGGCACATATCACCATGATAGGCTCCTCAGGTTTCTAAGGTGCATTTCACCCCAGGCTACACATCACAAGGACTGCTCAAGAGTTGTGCTCCAATAACTCATCCATACTGGCACTGAAGGGATCCAAAGAGATATGTACTGAGAAGCAGACGACCTTCTTGTATTGTTCTTGTCACCACTCTGCTACAATTTGACTCTTTGTGACGGGGCAAATTAACTTTTATCAGTTTTATTTTCCTCATGCATAAAATTAAAGTGTTGGGGTAAATTGTTTCTAAGATCATTTATAGTTCTAAAAATCTGTGATTTTATAGATATACTAGATTTGACAGAATTGTTATAGGCCACCTGGTGTGGTACTAAGGAGGTCACTGTGAGATGCTGTTAAGATTTAAAAAAAACAAACTGATAAGTCTTTTTTTGGACCACTAACTCTTATGTATCTCTGGTTTAAGTTTAAATACATTATTTAATTTACACATTTTAGAAAAGTATTAAGCTTCAGATTTTCAAAGTGCTTTGCAGTCATTAATGAGCTTTGAATGCCTTTAATAAAAAATGACTTGCCCATAATCCCATTGTATAGACTTTTTTGTTCTTATCCTATAAAGCCAAATCTTATGCTCTGTAATTTGGGGTCTTACATTCTTTTATCTTTCAATTAAAAAAATTATGATCAAACAGCCAATATGGTTCAATTAATTTATTGATGCTTCGATTAATCCTACTAATTACACACAGATTAACCTTTCATATACTGTTATATTCCCATATAAAGATGAAACAAGTAGGACACATAGAAATTAAATTATTCAAGTAAAAAATAAAATTATCATGGTTAAAATCATTGTAGGGTAATAGAATTCACATTGATTTACCAAAACAGAACTTGTTCCTTACTATCATCTTTTAGAATCACGAATTTATATCTTGAGTTTACATTTAGTCTCCACATGCTTCTCATTTGCGTATACCCCACGGACCTTCACAGTCACAACATACATAAAAGCTGGAAATAGGGTGAAAGAAGTTTCATGAATAGTTCAGTTTAACAAAGAGTTATGTGCCTGCCATGTGCTCACCATTACAGTAAATACTAGAGATAGAAAAGCAATTTAGATAGTAGAAAAACAAAAATGACTTAGACACACCCTCAAGGAACTAGAAAGAAACTATTAAGGAAGGAAATTAGGAAGACCAAGGAACTAGAAAGGAAGGAAACTAATATTTCTTTAACACCCACCATGTATATAGTACAGTATCTCATTTAATCCCAACAATAACACTGCAAAGTAGCTATTATTTAAGCCCACTTATAGATGAGAGGAGATTGAGTTACCTTTGTTAGTTACCCATTATGTTATCTTGAAACATTAAATCCTATTAAATCTATAGTTTAATGTTAGTTAGAAAGTAATGGCAGGGCTAATGGAATTTGGGAGAGGACAAAACAGTCTTTTAAATATATTTAGGATAAGGTGAAGGAACCAAGAAGATAAATTAAAGACATAGAGAGCCAGGGGTGACTGATAATTGAAAACTCTATGGGAAATGAGAGGTGATGGGTTTAAGCACAAATGGAAAAATTGAACCCGAACTGAAGGGGCAAATCATGTCTTGAAGACAAACATAAGAAGGCATGGATGAGGTGTGTATGCAGATTTTAAAAGAAGTTTATCTTGAAATAGAGACAGATGAAGAGTAGGGTCAGAAGATCTTGCATCAGTTTCCTCAGTATGATATGATCTTGTATTCTTAGAAGGAAGGCAGGAGACAATCTGATCTGAGGAGTCTGGCAAATGTGTGAGCAAGCTCTTGATTTCTTGTAAGCAGGAAAAAGTACTGATAAATTGTGCTCTTTAGTTCAACTGATATTAGAGTTTATGGATTGGCATTGGCTCCATATTTATGAAGACGGACAGATTTTCCCCAAGTGTTGCAGTAGAGAAGGATGTTGTAGGATTGACTCATGATTGGGGTTTGTCTGGGCTCCTAGACAAGTGAGTTACAGAGCTGAGAGTGAGAGTGAGAGATCTGAGAATAAAGGTGACTCTGAGAGCTACTGCTGAGTACTGAGAGCAGAGCTGTAGGTTATTGAGCTGTAGATTCTGACATCCAGATTGGATATGAAGGAGGTGTTATGACCGAAGTACGAGAAGGAGACATACCACCTAAGTGAAGTTTGCAACAAACTTTTAAAGGCAAAAACTGCAAGTGGGCTACATAGCATGGGGTGAGGGTACAAGGAACTAAAACAAAAGAACAATCTCTTGAATTTCAGTTAACAAAGCATACAATTACATGGAACTTGTGGCTAGGGAGTTTTCAATAGCCAGAAAGAACGGTCAACATGAACAGCTCAGGGGAATGCAGCTGTGGGTCTGTAGTCATGGGAACATCACAGTAATTACAAGTATACAATGAGGGGGGTAATTTTTAGGTAAGGCAAGCAGTTAAGATGGAGGATTTTAACAAAATGAGTTATTTATGTCAAGCAAGTTATTGCAATCATTGTACATATTTCATTAGCTATTTCATTCCTCCCTTTTAGCTGTTCATGAGTCAATTCATTGACTCACTGGTTAATGACAAAGGCAAGGATTAAGGAATGAGCACAATGCATTTTTAAAAATTAATAACAGTAACCAGTAAATTCATCTATTTTAAGCAGTTGGAGTTTTATGGTTTAGCTGAACATTGGCTGGTTAGCCTGTGATGTGGTTGAAGCAGGATGGCAGATGAGAGGATTTTCAGTTGAAATGTCCAAGCAGGGTGGAGCACTGTTGTGGTTTTTGTTTTGTTTTGTTTTGTTTTGGCTTTCTTGACTCATGAGTGATGAATTTAAGCTGGTACTCTGCTAACCTGAAGTGCTGTTGGGGTGTTGAGGATGACTTTGTAGGGTTCTTTTCAGGCAGGGGTCAGTTTTTTCTCCTGGAACTTTTTGATGTACCCAGGCTGGAATGGATGACACAGTGTGGAGGATGGAGTTGGCAATGTGACCTGGACATTGGTGTGGACAATATTCTGGGCCTGTTGTAAAGACTGGAGATACTTTAACAGACATTGATTAGTGAATTTTTTAAGAATGGGATCCCACAACTGGGGTAACAGAGGAGGGAGTGTTTTAAACATGATTTTATATGGAATAAACCCAGCTTTATATGGGGTGTGTTGGGTATGGAGAAGAGTTATAGGTAAAAGAATTACCCATTTTTCACTGGTCTCTATTATTAATTTGGTTAAAGTAGATTTTAAGGTTTGGTTTATGTGTTTTACCTGTCCAGAGCTTTGTGATCAGTGAGCACAATGTCCAGTTAATGTTGAGTGCTTTACTAACCAGCTGTACTATGCATGTGGTAAAGGCAGGACCATAGTTAGAGCCAATAGAGAGGGGAACCCAAATCTAGGAATGATTTCATTTAGTAAAACACCTTGCAACCATAAGTGTGGTTTTATTTCTTGTGACAAAGGCCTTTATCCAGAAAAAGTATTTACCAATACCAGTAGATAATTGTACCTCACCTGAGGGGGTTTTATTTCAGTAAAGTCTACTTTCCATTTTTCTCCAGGGGTTACTTTTTGAGCTCTGATGCCACCCAGAGGTCCAAGTTCTTGTTTTGCATTGAATGGGCACAGGCCGGGTATATAGCAGCTGGCATTTCAGCTATGCTTTTTAAATTATTAATATGACAAAAACGGTTTAACAGCTCAGTTATTTTAGTACCTCCCAAATGGGTAGTAGAATGTAGTTGTTTTACTAAGGTATGTTTCAAGGCTTCAGGCAGAATAATTTTAGAGTCCTTAATTCACCATCCAGTGGAGTCTTTGTAAGCTCCCACTGGTCCGCCTGTTCCTCTTCTTCCGGGTATAAGTGGGCTGTTTGGGAGAGAAGGTGCTGGAAAGGTTTTAGTTAACAGGATAGTTAGGGGTTTAATTGGGAGTTCTGCTGCCTTCCGAGCCACCTGATCCTCCAAGTGGCTCCCAGTTCTTCTGGAGTGTTAAATTTCTGGCATCCCCTGCAATGAATGAAGGCTACCTCTGTGGGGAGCCATATAGCCTTTAGGAGGCCTAAGTTTTTCTCTTTGTTTTTGATGGTCTTATCTGCAGCAGTGAGAAATCCTTGTTCCTTGTAGATTATGGCATGCACATGAAGTGTGGCAAAAGCATAACGGCTGTTGGGATATTCACTCATTTTCCTATTCCCCAGTGTAAAGCCTGAGTCAAAGCAATTAGTTCAGCTTTCTGAGCCGAGGTACCTTAAGGCAATGCCTGTGACCAGATTACATGGTGATCTGTGGTTACCGTTGCACCAGCCTGTGGACTCCTTTTATTACCAGGCTGCTACCATCCATGAACAGGTTAGGATCAGCCTGGCTTAAGGGAGTGTCCCAAAGATTGGGGTGGCTGGCCTGAGACGTTCAACACATCTTCACAGTCATGAATTGGCATCTCTGGATTGTGATCAGGCAGCAGAGAGGCCAGATTGAGACATTGAGTAGGACAGAAAGTTAGTCTTGGTTGGTCAAGCAAGAGACTTTGATATTGAGTGATATGAGCATTTGACTTTCAGCGTCCAGAGGCTCCTTGGAGCAAGTTTAATTAGCATGGGGAACAGTCAAAGCCAGGTTTTGGCCAAAAGTTAATTTATCTGCATGGCCATGGCTGCAATAGCTCAGAGAAAAGAGGGCCAGCCAGAGGCTATTGGGTTCAGTCTTTTTGACAAGTTAGTCACCGGTCTTCTCTGGGGTTCTACGGTCTGAGTGAGGACCCCTTTTGCAATTTCTTGTTGTTCATGCATGAACAAGTGAAAAGGCTTGGCAACATCTGGGAGAGCTAAAGCCAGAGCTTGTTCCTCAGTAGCAGTCCGTCGCAGGGGCTGGTCCCCTGCCATGGCAGTGTATAAAGTTTTGGCAATTTCAACAAAACCAGGGATTCATAACTGGCAATACCTTGCCACCCCCAGGGATTTCCGTACCTTTTCTTTGTGGTTGGCATGGAAATTTGAAGAATTGCTTTTTTTCCAGGCCGAGGTCAGAGCTTGCTTACCCTTTGTTAGCTGGTATCCCAGGTAAGAGACCTCGGATGAGTGGAGCTTGCCTTCTTCGCTGAGACAAGAAGGTCAGCGAGAGGCTATTTAAGCAGCTGAGAAATATTCATTTCTGCAAAACCCTCCAGTTTTTTGCAGCTTTTTCTCAGATGTCCAAAGCCACCTGAGCCACAAATGCCAAGATAATAGCTCGAGCATTCTCTGGAGCCGAAGGATCAGAAGGGGTGTAGATTAACACCCCTGGAGACTTCTTGGGTCCCTGGAGAACCTTGGTGGTTTTAGAAAGATTAATAGGTTTCTTGGCTGCCCCCTTCAAATTTGCTAATAGAACCCGGTGATAGGTATCTAATGCCCTGGACCCGGCCTAAATGTTAGGGTCCCAGTCTGAACAAGAGGAGGGAAAAACCTTATTTAACATTTCCTGACTTTTTTCCTGAGTACCTGCAGCTGAGGCTAGAACAGACTTCCTAATGCACTCTCCCTTCTCAGAAGTAAACAAAGGAACTGCTGACAATCGACCCAAGTGGGGTGATGTGTGGACATAATTAATTTCATTAAAGAAATTAAAACCTGTGGCTTTTCTGAGAATGACGGGTTCTGAGTTTTTAATTAGACAAATGAGAGGTTGAGAAAGGAATATATATCAGGAAGGGTCGCTTGTTTTGATCTGCCCCCCGCGGAACTTCCCACAGGGGAAGAAGGGGCACCAGATTGGTCCGAGAGTGGAGACAGGTAGCCAAAAGCAGAGAAAAGACAAAGTTGGCAAGGTTAATTCTTATCTAGAGCGTGTACTTTCCAGGACACACCCTTTATTTTTTTATCATTGTGTTAGGATTTAAGAACAAGATAAAAAATGACTTTGGGCTCTCTGTTTGTTCTTTTATTTTCCTATTTCTGTTTTTGGAAATATTCTTATGATCCTGGGAAATGGGGCAAAGATTAGTTTTTCTTAACTTCTTCTTGCTGAAGTGGGCAGTAGATATTTTTTTTAAGCTTATTTCCAAGGGTATGAATAGGAAACAATGGAACTTTAACTGAATATTATTTGGATTTAATAAAATATCAAGCGAGAGCATAAACAAAATTATGAAACAAGCAATGATGAAAAGGCTATTGTCCCTGAAACAATACTGGAAAGTGAAAGTAGTCCTACAAACCACATACATGACTAGCCAAAACCTTTAATTTATTAACATAAGTGGAAACGTTTTCCTGTAAACCATTTACAGCTATACTTGAACAAGGAAAACACAGCCACCTTGACAAAGTCTGAAGAAAAATTGAAAACATTAAAGACATGTAATTAGGTGGTAGCCCAAATTGAGAACTTAAAACAGTAAACATTGGCAAGTTATACTTTTACAACGATTGATAAACCCAGGTTATTTTGTTATTTATCCTCTGTTGGGTTAATAATCCTTGTGCCTAGAAGGAGATTTTGAAGTCCGTAAGCAACTTGGCAGTGAAAAGCATTATAGCTGATTACAAACCACTGTCAGTGAAATTAATTTACCTGACCTGCAGGCAATTCAGAAGGGGGTGAGGTAAGTGTGGTTCCTGAAACTTGTTTCTCTCTTCCGCCCTCTGTTGTTTAAAGGAGAGAATTCTCTATTATACAGTCCAGGGGACTGACAGGTTTTGAATTCTATGAACCCATATTAAATGACAAACAGACAAACAAAACACAATGACAAACAAGACGTGTCCAGACTAGTAAGAAAAGTTATGGATCCCTGGCATAGCCTCAGAGCAGAAAACCAGAGGACTCTATTCAACCAACATCCTGGCCAAATGAATAGTGTCCAAAGTGCAGCTTCATTAGACCTTGACTCCTTTAAACAGAATTGTGGCCACAAGCAAAACAGAACAGACTCTTACTGGTAAATAGAACAAATTCTTACCTCCTAGAAATATAATCAGAAGTTAAAGCAGTACCCAAACAAAAATCAGAAATCAAAACAGATACCAAAAATCAGAACTGCAACCGAGACTCCTGGTCTACCAATTTCTTGGGTCATTGACCAGAGTCTAAGGGATAGCCTCATCAGGTTCCAACTCCCTTATCAGAGTTATGGCCATGAAACAGAAACAGAAACAGATTCTTATCTCCTGAGAGGATGCAGATGGACTTAGGTTCTTTTGAGGCTGTAAGCTGCCAGCCATCCTTCCAACTCCCTCCAAGCCAGATGAGAGGCTAAGGGGCCTGAGAATCTCAGGAGGTGCCTCCCCTCCTCCTCTCCTCCCAGTCAGGAAGGGTTGGAGGAAAGCAGCTTCTTGTGCTGGCAGACAGATTTTCTTGCTGGGGCCTTCAAATGTTATGACCAAAGTGTGAGAAGGAGACATGCCAGCACACCAAGTCCAAATTAAATTATGAGCCCTTTATTAACACATGGGTCAAGAGTAGGCTCATGCCAAGAAAGCTCTTGATGCTTAAGTGAAGTTTGCAACAAGCTTTTAAAGGCAAAATCTGCAAGTGGGCTACATAGCATGGAATGAGGGTACAAGGAACTAAAACAAAAGGAACAATCTCTTGGATTTCAGTTAACAAGGCATACAATTATACGGAGCTGTGGCTAGGGAGTTTTCAATGGCCAGCAAGAATGGTCAGCATGATCAGCTCAGGGGAATGTAACTGTGGGTCTGTGGTCATGGGAACATTACAGCAATTATGCATATACAATGGGAGGGGGGGCATTTTTAGGTCAGGCAGACAGCTAAGATGAAGGATTCCAACAAAATGGAGTTACTTATGTCAAGCAAGTTATTGCAATTATTTTATATATTTCATTAGATATTTTAGAGAATAGAAGAAGACTGACTCCTGGATAAAGTGGAGGGATGGGATTGTGTGGCTGGATTGTGTGAGCATACAAGGAGACAAGAAAGCAAAGCAGTTCCAGGCAGAAAGTAGGATAATAAGGGTGGAGAAGCTTCCAGTGATGTAAAGAGCTAAAGAGGGTAGCGTGTGTAGGAGCAGAGATGACAGTCATAGAAGCTGAGGCAGTCAAAAGAAGGCTAGCATGGTGTGTAGAATGGGTTTTCAGTGTGTCTTACAATTGCTTGAGAATGATGTTAGGAGTTGGAATGGAGAAAAAAACTCTCATAGGAGACAGTGTCCTCAATGACTATAGGCAAATGACAGGTACTTTAACTGCGAGAGGTAGTAGTAAAAGGAGGCCTAGAGGGTGGGTAGTCACACAAAATGATCCTGACCAAGGAGATATTTTTTCAAGGTAGAGAATAGTAATACACTAAAATGGAAAGTAAAGGTTTGGGGGAAAGTAGTATCCCTACTGGCACACAGATAAAGGGAGATCAATCAGTGGGAGAGGTATTAGAGCAAACTATTCCAGAAACCTGTCCAGGGAAACTGTGGCCTAGGGTGACAGCTATGCTTCATTTAAGGCAAGGAGTAAAGAGAAAGTTCTGGCGACAGCATAAAGATCTATAAGGGTTTGTTTATAATAGAACCGAAGTAAGGCCAGGTGTGGTGGCTCACACATGTAATCCCAGCACTTTGGGAGACTGAGGCAAGAGGATTGCTGAAGTCCAGGAGTTCAACACCAGCCTGGGTAATATAGCAAGACCTGGTCTCTATAAAAAAAAAAAGCAAAATAGATTGACATGGTGGTGCATGCTAGTAGTCCCAGCTATTCAGGAGGCTGAGGAATTTGAGGTGGCAGTGAACTATGATCACACCACTGCACTCCTGCCTGGGTGACAGACTGCCACTCTATTTTTAAAAAGTCACAAAGGTGAGAGGAGATGCTAACAAGCTACATGAAGCAGGGAGCATGGAGCAATACGCAGGAAAACTGGCTACCCTATTTGCATCATGCCCTCTCTTTTCCATTTTTCTGGGCTCTGCTGATCAGACCTATGTTGTTGCCAAGCAACAAGTAGAAATTTCAGGGCCTCGGTATTTCTTTATCACTCTGCCACCACCAATTTTCCTTCTGGCAACCAGATAGTAAACAGGGCTAAATTACCACATAACCCAACAGGGAAGGACTGGGCCTGATAAGGAAAGCAAGCGGCTTTACCCTGAAGGAGTTGTGGGACCTGGACAACATGTCACAGTAGGAACAAGGACAGTACTTTTGAGACTGTATTCTGAGAATGCTGAACAAGAGATAAATGGAAAATAAATTTGGATAATGGAGAGGTTATTGATCTGGGTGCACTCTCCAGGGAGAGAGAATTTAGCATCCCAGCAAGGACCTGGGAAACATTGAGGAAAAATGGTGGCCCACACTAAGAGAAGCAAAAATGCAAGAATTGCCATGACAAATGATAGAAGTAGGGCTCAGGATATTCAGAGAAGTAGGTGTGCTTGAGTGACCATACCATGTAAGGCCAGAAACCCCATCAGATGTCAAAATTCCGATTCAGCTGCTCCATGTATTCAGCTGAAAATTGGTAAGAAGGGTACTAGCACCACTGAAAAGCTTAGTGGTAGCCCTCCTCTGTAGGTCATGGTTGATGATAAAAGATGCTATTACAAGGTCAGGCATGGTAGCTTGCACTTGTAATCCCAGAAATTTGGAAGGCTGAAGCAAGAGGATTACTTGAGCCCAAGGGTTCAAGACAAGTCTGGGCACTAGAGCAAGACCTTGTCTCTAAAAGATATTTTAAAATAATAATAATAAACAGGCAGATATGGTAATGTGCACCTGTAGTCCCAGCTACTTGGAAGGCTGAGACGGGAGGATACCTTGAGCCCGGGAGGTTGATGCTACAGTGAGCTATGATTATGCCACTGCACTCCAGCCTGGGCAACAGAGTGAGGCCCTGTCTGAAAGAAGAAAGAAAGAAAGAAAGAAAGAAAGAAAGAAAGAAAGAAAGAAAGAAAGAAAGAAAGAAAGAAAGAAGGAAAGAAGGAAAAGATGCTGGTACAGAATTGAGTTCATAGATAACAATGGGAATAATAGAATACCAAAATAATAGAAGTCAGGTGTTGGTACTTAGCCATTAGTGTGGCAGCCCCAGCACTTGACCCAGAAAGAGCCTAAAGATGGTTAATGGAGTAAGGCAACCCATAGGAAATGACAGTCTACACAATGAAAAAATAAAAAAATAACAAGGGTGGACGACACAAGGCTTAGACTAGAGCAACAGCCTCAATAAAAAGTCATAGTCTCTTCTCTAATTTCCTGACTTGAAGCAGTTTACCAATCTAGAATCTGTTGACTGATGGAGGGGCAGGATGATGAGGAGGAAGGACTCTGCAACACCATGGTGAGCATATATGGTAATGATTTCTCCCAACCCTACCGTACTCCTAGTCCTTCCCTTCAAGGACCTTTGGTCACTCAGAAAATCACATATCAAAGTAAAGGGAATATCCCAATTTTTAGAGAGTTATTGGATATGATCACTGTTGATACCCTCAAACCAAAATATTAGTATGACCTCCAGTAAGAGTGGAGGCATTCAGGAGCCAGAGAGTTAATGGAGTCCTTGCCTGGGTCTGGCATACAGTGGGTCCACTGAACACATGGACCTGTGTTGTTGATCATTTCCCTAGTTCCCAAATATATCATTGAAATGGGCATACTTGGGAGTTCGTACAATATCCACATCTGTTTCGTGGTCTATGGGATAAGAGCCATCAAGTGGTAACTGCATTTTAGCCAACAGGGAGCCTCTGAAATTGCATAGCCATGATGGTAAATAAATAATAATAATAAAAAACAATATAGGGGAGTGGTAGATATTAGTGCCTTTTTTGGTTCCCTTCATATCTCCATTTAATTCACCATAGTTGACTTACAAAAGCACAACAGTTCCTGGAGGAATAAACAATAGGCTACTGCAGCTCAACCAAGTAATAACCCCATTAGAGCTGCTGTACCAGATATGAAATCTTTACAAGAGCAGAGCAACATGACTTCAAGTAACTGGTTGGATGTGAACAATATGATGAACATATTCTTTCCCAACCTTATCAGACAGTAAAATCCAAAAGTGTTTATATTTAATTGAAACATATAATGGAAAATATTTACAGTGTTGCCCCAGGACCATGATGTCACTCCTTAACTTCCATAATAATATAGTCCTATGAGACCAGAACTGTCTAGACATTCCATAGAACATCACACTGTTCTACCACATTGGTAGTATTGTGCTAATCAGAGTGGATGTGCAAGGATTGGCAGGCATATTGGGGGCCTTGTTGACATATGTGTACTCCAGAGTGTGGAAGAAAATGCCTATAAATTGTTGGGGGTTTATCATATCAGTGAAATTTAGGGATCCTATGATTCAGGGCATGCTTTTTTGTGTCCTGTTTAAGGAAGAGCTGCTTATTTCTGGATCATGTTTTCTTCCAAAATATGTATTATTTTACTTTCATATTTAGACCTATAATCCATTTCTAATTGATTTTTTGTATTTGTATGAGGTGGGCGGGGGCTCTCTTTATTTCTTGCATAGTGTTAACTAGTACTCCCAGGATCATTTATTAGGGGAAAAACTCTCCTCCATTGCTCTGTAGTATTTGAAAACCTTTGAAAAATCAAATTACCTCATGTGTAATGATTTTTGGTAGTATTATAATTATCTAATATGGTAGTATGTATAATTATACATGTTGTTTTATATTTATTTTCTGAAATAAAGGTATACAATTAAATTTCATATCTAGACTTTGTATCCAGTGACCTTATTAAGTCCCCTTATCAATTTGAGTAGTTTGCTTCTTTTAGATTTTCAGTATGTGAATTTATGTCATTTGAAAATAATGTGTTATTTCTTCTTTTCCAGTCTGTAAATCTTCTGTTCCTTTTTCTCCTTTATTGCGTTAGCTAAGCACCCAATATCACGTTGAAAATAAGTGATATGAGCAGACATGTTCTTGTTTCATTACTGATGTCATGGGGAAATAGTCAACGATTTACCTTAAGTACAATGCAAGCTGCAGTTTAGTCCTGATAAAGAACAAAGATGCTCTCTCTATTCCTATCTTGCAGAGAGTTTTTTTCTTTAATCATGAATAGGTGTCTAATTTTATTTTAAAAAAATTTTGCAACCATCAAAATGATATGATTTTTCTCCTTTTTTATTATTCTGGCGAAATACATAGATTTTTTTTCCAGTGTTAACCCATCTCTCTGCTTCTGAAATAAACCTCATTTAGTCATGATTATTCTTTTTGCAATACAGCTTGATTCAGTTTGCTAATGTTGTGTTTAGGACTTTTGATTCTATGCTGATAACAGATTTGTAACGCTTTTGAAAACTATAAATTATATGATCAGAAGTACACTCTGGTGGTGTTTACTTGGCAGTGTGCAGGTTGTAGAGTAGATTAGTGTGGGAGTTGGTTGGTGATGGATTAGGAGGGCTACTGGAGTTTTAAGAGGAGAGCTTGACTCTTTTGGGGACAGGTGAAAATGGAAAGCAGGAGTAGACTGTCCAGGATTTAGCATATGATTAAATGAAAGTGTAATATTATAAAATAGAGAAGTTAGGAGAGGTAGATTTGAACTTGGAAAAGAGTAAAAATAATGAGTTGACTTTAGGGTGAAATCCTTATCTTTACCATTATTATCACTATCAATAGGATCCATACAAAGGACCGAGGGCAATTTAAGAAATTGCAAACGTATAGATCTACATAACTGGTCAGTACTTTAATTACAAAATTTTCCTAGGCTGATTTGGAAGTAGTTTTTAAAATTATATCCTTTCACAAGCAGAAAAAGTAGGTAATCTTATATTAAGGGAACCCCTTGAAAGGGGATCCTTACTTCATATCCTTCGAATACAAATTGCGCTGTTCCTCCCCCAACCACCAGGTGGAGATCATGTGCCCAAGATGCGTTCCAGCTTCGTCCCTCCTTTTTTAAGGCAACTTGCGTGACTCCCGGGAGCGCGCACGTCCCGGAAACTGCGCCTATTGCTGACGCCGTGGTCGCACTTGTCGATCAGCTGAGGCTACGCGGCCGCAATAGGGCCCGGGTGTGAGGAGCCGGACTCATGTGGAAGCTGCTCCCGGCCGCGGGCTCGGCGGGAGGTAAGGACGGAAGGGAAACCTCGGGCCGGGTTTTCCCGGGAGCGACTGCGGCGGGGAAGGTTTGAGGGCGACGCTTCCTGCGCCGCCTGTTTCCGCCCCGGGAGGCTGAGGAAGCGAATGCAAAAGCGGCGGAATTGGTGTCTGGGAAGCGCAGGGTCTTCCGGGCTGTGTGGGTACTTGAGCCGGGCTGAAGCCGGGGCGGTGGCGTTAGGCGACCCCACCCGTCCCACGCTCAGTGTAGGTGATGGGTACCGCGCCCGACTTGGATGGCCTGCGGAAGTGAACCTTGGCCGGGTACCCTGTGTGACATCTCAGGTTTCAAGCTTTTAAGGAAAAACAATGGGTTATTATGGGCCGGACCACACGATGGCAGAGGACGGCTGTTTGGAACATTTTTGTGAGAACCACATGATAGTTTGGGTAAATGGCGACCACAGGAGAGCTTACTTTTCAGTTTTGTTTCAGACCCTTTTTTCCTTAATGGCATCAGAACAACTGAAAAAATAGATTTTCCTTTCTGCATCTCCAGTAGTGGGAAGTGACTGTCACGTGTTAATTGGTTGCCTCATGTATGGAGAGCTCCTTATTAGTTGACAGAAGAGTAAACAGGTATACTTAAGATTGGATCTTGTCCTCAGGATGTTACGTTATGACTGGAAAAAGATCTATGTAGAGACTTAAATGGACTGACAATGTAGGGCAGTATGAAGAGGGCCAAACTCAATAAATATTCGAAGGCAGCCTTGTGGGCCTGGCTTTCCTAGACTCCTCCCTGCTAGTCTGTTTTATCTGCCCTAATCACCGAGCCACCCCGCTAATGAAATCTTGTGCTCCCGGACGAAACCCCACAAGTCTCCACCAATAAGCTGTTACTCCAACAATTTGTGGTTTATAACATAAAAAAAAAATTGATAATCCTTTCTCACTGATTTGAAATGCTACCTTTAACATAAAAACAAGATTCCCCAAAATAGACACTTGCATGTAGACTGGACTTTATTGCATTGTTTTATGTTTACTTCTAGTACAATACCATACGTTTCAATTACTCTAGATTTATGGCATATTTTGCCAACTGATAGGTTAAGATTCCATAATGTTATTCAAGTTTTTCTTGACTATTTTTAACATAGTTTCCTGGCGAATTTTTGAATTCGTTTATCGGTTCCAAGCATCGTGTTGTAATTTTACTTGTTAATGCATTAAATTTATAAGTTAATTTGGGGGAACACTGACTCCTTTCAGTGCCGTTTTGCTTTAGAAAAATGGGATATTGTGTTTGCTTTAGAAAAATGGGATAGTCTTACATTTAGTTAGATAATCTTTTTTATCTTTCAGTGAGGCTTTGCTAGAAAACATGTTTGACATATAAAGTTGATTAACAGTTGAATAGCAAAAATTTATTTTTGCTTTATTTAACATTTGTCATACCTGTATTATATATTCATGTATGTATGTGTATGTACATATATGTGTGTCTATAAGTTTACCTTTTTAAAAAAATTTCTCTTAGGAGAACCGTACAGATTTTTGACTGGTGTTGAGTACGTTGTTGGAAGGAAAAATTGTGCCATCCTAATTGAAAATGATCCGTCCATCAGTAGAAATCATGCTGTGTTAACTGCTAACTTTTCTGTAACCAATCTGGTATGTTACTAATTTTATTGCACTAGCTCACAATAAAGGGGTTAAAATCACAAAGGATTATCTTGGTGCATATGTGAGAGAGAGTTCATAGAACTTTTTATTTCATAAAGCTGTTCAGATTTTTTTTTAATGTTAGCAAAGTTAAATACTTATATTTTGGCAGTGGTGTTTGTTTATTTTGAGATTAGATGCTACTGTTTCAGGATTTACTGTTTGTTTTAGGGAAACTTAGAGGTAGTAGGATATATTTATTTTTACTTACCTAAACATTTATTGAGTGTTTACTGTGTTTGGGCACTGTGCCAAAACTGGGAATACGGTGGTGGGCACATGGATATTCATGACTCCTCTTAAAAAGTTATGTAGGCGTGTGGACCCAGGCATTTTTCATATAAATTTTCATAGTGGGAATTGATTTGCTTCACTAGGGAGAATATCCTTTGCTTATTTATACCCCATAGCTCCTTTGAATGACTTTGAGTTTCTTTGTTTTTATCATAGCCGTGGGTGATAAAAAATGATAGGTATATATATATATATATATATATATATATATATATATATATATATATATATATATATTAGTGTCTGAGCTCATGATAATGCTGGTTGTAATGAGAAAGCCATTGTTTTGGGCAAAGACTGAAAATGCTGGTTTTGTTCAGTGATATTTAGGTTTTGTGTTGATTCTTTTAGGTGTTGAAAAACATTGAAATTTCTGCAGAAAAAGTAAAATGGTTACTGTAAGTTAGAAACTCTAGCTTTTATCCCCTTATTCATATTGCATCCATTTTTAGAATATTATTTTGGTAACATTTTTAAAAATTAAGAATCAAGTTGTCATGTATGTGAAACAGACCATACACATTTTCTAATGTGTGAAATTAAGGGATCAGAAAAATCCCCACTGACTTATAAAAATAAAGAAAATGTATGTTCTAAGAGGGTTAACTCTGAAATTAAGAAATTTCCCTAAGGGAAAATATTAATTGCTAGTTACATGATCATCCTCTGAAGGTAACCAAAGCAGTAAGTATTGTCTACTGTGTTGGTAGGTTTGCCTGTCTAATGCCTATTCAGAAAGTTACCGACCTTTTCTTCTGAGAATTAAATGTACTGAGTGGTGAAATACTTTATTTGCTCGTGTTTCAGAGTCAAATAGATGAAATCCCTATATTGATGTTAAAGGATAATTCTAAGTATGGGACCTTTGTTAATGAGGAAAAAATGCAGAATGGCTTTTCCCGAACTTTGAAGACAGGCGATAGCATTACCTTTGGAGTATTTGAAAGTAAATTCAGGTAAGAAGTGTTAAAATTAGACAGCTTTATTTCACACCAATTAAATTCTAAATGGAAAGGATATTTATGAATAAAGAATGGAAAACAATGATTTAGTTCTCACTTAGCACAGTAGTAGACTGTGCGCCACGCGTGGTTTGTGCATGCTGTCAAATGTAGTGATGCGGTTTGAGTGGCCCCTAGAGTCTTTGTTTGATTCTTCATAGGTGAAAGAATAGTGTTAAATTTTGGTTATTGTTTTTTCTTCCTTGGACTCAAGACTTAGGAATTGATAATTTTATAAGCTAGAAAGTTTAATAATACATAAAAATTAGGATAACAGTCTGTGACATAAGCTTGAAGTTTTAAGTACTAAAAGTTGCCATGTCTATAACTGTGATAACATAACTTTATATAACTTATTTTCATTTACAGAATAGAGTATGAGCCTATGGTTGTGTGCTCTTCTTGTTTAGATGTCTCTGGGAAAACTGCTTTAAATCAAGCTATATTGCAACTTGGAGGACTTACTGTAAACAATTGGACAGAAGAATGTACTCACTTGGTCATGATATCAGTTAAAGTTACCATTAAAGTAGGTTGAATGCCTTGTTATTATGTTAAAATAAGTTCTGTGAATTTAAGCTTACTCACCCACTATTTTAAAAATTTGTTGAAAACTGTCAAAACTGTTAGTTGTAGACTTATATATGCTCATTCCGTGCCTTTATATACTATTTAGGCTTACATGACTTTTCAGATAATCTTTTTATTATTTGAAACAAGCAAAAGCATGTAAAAGTAGATTTCAGATTTTGATTTAGCATTTAAAAAGTGATTTATGTTATTCTTTCACCAAGGAGTTTATTACAGTGCATAGTGTGTTTTCAGTCTAAAAGCAGAGCAACTAGAAATTAACTGCCAGTCTTCAAAGTTAGCTGCTCATGTCTCTTCTGTTAAGTTGTCTTTTTCCAGTCTCTGATACTCTCTCATGACGTCTTAGTCTCTTATTTAGTATTTAATTGAATCAAGGTCTTAATCACAAAGACTTTTAAGTTCTTGTGGTTTAATATTGTCTTAATGTATCATTGTAACCTAGAGATATTTAAATATATACCTTTAGAAGATGCTGACTATTTAAAACAGTGATATATTTTTGGTATGTTTTCAGATTTTGCATCTTCCGATTTGTTTATATCCAAAGCTAATTGAAGAATGACATTGGGAGGTGATTCGTCTCCTTTTAAACAGATTGACCATAGATGTGTGGGATTGTTTTAGGCTCATATCTATAGTAAAAAACAAATATTTAGATTCTTGTATTAGATGACACAAAAATCCTCTGAAATTTAATGAAATTAATTAAATTAGAATATGTATATTATAGCTAAAGTGGTGTCATGAAGAAACACTTGCTGCTTGGAATGAACCTCAAGTTCAACTTAGACCTCGGTGAGGTTATC
This sequence comes from Cephalopachus bancanus, assembly GCA_027257055.1. NCBI lineage: Eukaryota > Metazoa > Chordata > Mammalia > Primates > Tarsiidae > Cephalopachus > Cephalopachus bancanus. The sequence goes on from JAPVLO010000045.1 coordinate 4,643,921, forward strand.
TCTGAGCAAGGATTTTTTTTTTCCTTTTCAAGTTTATGAATTTTATAATTTCAGCAGCATGACTAACCTCTTGAGTACTAGTTTATGCTGATACATCCACAGATGGTAGATTTACAAATCAAAATGTCCATTTATTAGTTTATAGTAGGAATGCACCTTTACAGTGACTAGAGTATTAAAGTGTAAACACACTCTAATACAGTCCCTTTTTAGATATTAAGGTACTTAAGAAATAGAGTAGCCAGGCTCGGTGGCTCAGCCTGTAATCCTGTGCCTTTGGGAAGCTGAGGTGAGTGGATTGCCTGAGCCTGCAGGTTCAAGACCCACCTGTGCAACTTGGCGAGACCTCATCTGTACAATAAATCAAAAAATTAGCCGGGCGTGGTAGTACACGCCTGTAGTTCCAGCTACTGGAAGGCTGAGGCGGAAGGATCGCTGGAGCCCAGCAGGTCGAGGCTGCAGTGGCCGGGAGCGGCCACTGCACTCCAGTCTGGATGACAGAGTGAGACTCCAACTCAAAAAAAAAAAGAAATAGAGTAGGTAATTGTACACCCGTTTGGTGGGTGTGAAATAAATCAAAGGCAGTTAGATTGTCTGTCTTGAAGGATTTTTTTACCAAGCCTTTGACAGACCTGGATACTGTTCCAGTGACTGGTATGCTGATGGTCATTACCGATCTCTGTTAGAGACATTGAGATGGTTTACAGAGCAGTGTCTTTTTAAAAAAATATTTATGATCAATCATGTGCCAAAAAAAGAACACCTTGTCATTGTTTTATTGATACATCTTCCAAAAGTACAGGTTAGTGTATGTTTTTAAAATCATTGAATGTCAAAACCAAAATGGAACTTAAAGAGCATTCAGTTCAACTTTTATTTTTTGATGAGCAAACTGAAACACAGAACAGTTAAATCATTTCCTCGAGTCACATGTGTAGAGTTTAAGCAGTCCAATGTTGAATTGCAAATTCCTGCTTCATGATGGAAGCTATTTCATTCACAATGGAGGTTCTATTCTTGAGAGACACCCTAAATCTGCTTGCTCCTGTTTAAGTAATACCCTGTGTTATTAAAAGCTTACTTTTATAAATTTATTAGGTAGATTAATTCCTGGAATTATCCTGAATCTTCATTTTTATTTTAGTTGCCTACTATAGTATTTTCTAATCTTTCTCAGATATTATGTCTTATATGGGACTCTTGCTTAATTCACATGCTAGTTGAAGCTTCTTTTTTCCACCATTATCTGTATGTAAATATTTTGAGCTTTTATTGAGTTCCAAACAGTTATTCCTTTATCTAATTTCTTGAAAAGGCTTTATTCCATAGTTATACTCTTTCTGAAAGGCAATTAGGCTGAAAAGATCTTCTCTTTCCTGTTTATCTCTTAATATTGTCTTCATTGCTTTAGATATATTGCAGTTCCTCAATTCTAAGATATACTTTTAACATTTTAATGTTTTTGAAATTGGAATGCATTTTAAAATTGACTGATCTTTTATGTATGTTGTTCACTCCCCACAGAAAGAGCAGTTTTAAAATTAATATTGCAATTGGTGGCTTCGTATAATTGAGTGATCATATAGTGATCTAAAATAAATGGTGACCAAATACTGACTTCTATTTCATAAATTGTGGCTCTTTTATAAGTTTAGAGAGATGAAAGGGAAAATAATAACAACTTGTTTGTATTTTATAACTTAAAACTTTTCTTTAAAAGAAGATAGCATATGAATAGATATATTCACGTTTTCTTCATTTTAGACAATATGTGCACTCATTTGTGGACGTCCAATTGTAAAGCCAGAATATTTTACTGAATTTCTCAAAGCTGTTCAGTCCAAGAAACAGCCTCCACAAATTGAAAGGTATATTATGTATTTAAAATATAACTAGGTATAACATACAAAATATCACTTTGATTTTATTTAGTTAAAATTCCCTCTTTAGTAATTGTTTCAAGATGTAATAGTTGCTGTTTTATAGTTTCAGTGTTGTTAATGGAAGTTTTTTTGTTAGTATGTAAAGAAAGGTTCTTCAGATTCTTGTTGAATGTTTCTTATTTCTGTGAAACAAATGTTAAATATGTGCTAATATTTAAAGAGAAAAAATGGAAAGACAGTAAATGGCATTGAGGTATGATCAAAAGAGCCCCTGTCAGTGACAGGCATCATGTGAGAGGTGTCTCTGGAATTGTGTGGTACAGCAGCCTTCTTTGGGAGCCACATAGTCCTGGAACCAAGTGTTAGCAGCACTGATGCATTGGAAGTGGAGCCCATTTTTGCAGAGCTTTAGTTACCCCATTTCAAAAATGAGGCTAATGCCTACCTAGCTGAATTGTTTTAAGTATTAGTAGTACAGTAATACAGTCATGTGTTGTTTAACTACAGGGATACATTCTGAGAAATGCATCAAGTGAGTTCATTGTTGTACAAATACCATAGAGTGCACTTATACAAACCTATTCAAAATTGTTCTGTAAAGATGAGTTTAAGCCGGGCTCGGTGGCTCAGCCTGTAATCCCGCGCCTTTGGGAGGCTGAGGTGAGTGGATTGCCTGAGCCCGCGGGTTCGAGACCCGCCTGGGCAGCGAGACCTCATTTCTACAATAAATCAAAAAATCAGCCGGGCGTGATAGCGCATGCCTGTAATTCCGGCCACTCGGAAGGCTGAGGTGGAAGGATCGCCGGAGCCCAGCAGGTCGAGGCTGCGGTGGCCGGAAGCGGCCACTGCACTCCAGTCTGGGCGACAGAGTGAGACTCCAACTCAAAAAAAAAAAAAGATGAGTTTATATATAGTCAATCTATTATGCCATATAGACTACTGAATACTGCAGGCAGTTGCAACACAGGATTTGGGTATTTAAACATACCTGAACATAGAAAAGGTACAGTAAAAATATGGTATCATAGTCTTATGGGACCACCATTGTATGTGCAGTCCATTATTGATCGAAATGTCATTTTGTGGTCCATGACTATATATAGCACATTGCCTGGTGTCATAATAAGTGCTTGTTAAAAGAAGCAAGAAGATAATATCATTTTGTTTTACTTTTTTTTAAATGCTCTGTCAAATTTGTGAACCACCAGACAAAAAGATCTAGTTGCTGTATATATTTGTTAGCGATACTTTGAAGTAATATAAATTATGGTTGAGGGGGAAGATAATTGGAAATATTTTTTTGGATCGCATGTTAAAATGCTGAGGGCTATAAAATGGTAGATGTTTTTAGTAGCACAAGAACTTCAGTAGATTATAGTCTGTATGGCATAATAGATTGATGGTATGTAAGCTCATCTTTATAGAATAATTTTGAATATTTGAGGGTTTTAAAAATTAAAATGTGCAACTTAGGAATTTCATTACTGTTTTTGAACAGTTGTTTTATAAACGATTTTGCTTAATATAGGACTTTTAAGAGACTATTTATACCTGATAAGTGTCTGCTTTTAAAAGTAACTAAAAATTAGGCTTTTCTCTTTGTTTGTAATTTATGTATTTTATATTTTATTTATTTTAAACTTTATTTATAGTGATTGAAGTCTTCTCTGTTGCTCAGGCTAGTCTTGACTCCTGGACTCAAGCAGTCCTCCCATCTTGGCCTCCGAAAGTGCTGGTGTTACAGGCATGAGACATCGTGCCTGGCTAGTGTTTGTAACTTCTATCTGGGAATGTTTTTGTATTTTATAACTCTTGTTAACAAATAATATAATATTTTGAACTCTAGAAAAAATTTCAGATTTTAAAATATATGACTTAACCTTTTTTGAGTTCAAGACTCCTGTGAGACTATGAAAGCACTCGTGTCTTCTCAGGGAAACTTCACTTGCCCACTACAACCTTGCATAGTATTTTAACAGAATCACATTTTCCTCTGAGGTTTCTTCATGAACTTCCCTGGGGAGTGGTCCATAAATCCTGTAAATAATGGTCCTTGCTACAGATAATAAACCATTGTTAATTCCAGACTTGAGAGTAAGGGGTCTAATAAGTTTTCACGACTAACGGTATATTTTATGGTCTTCGAGTTTTTTGAATTAGTTATTGACTCCTCTTTTTATTCAGATTTTCAGGTGTGTTTAACCTGAGTTTGTTTTTGACTATGTTCAGCATAATTTTCTAACTTCAACTTCTTACAGTATTAACATACATGACTACAATAAAACAACTCTGTTATAAGATCATTGAATGACTCCAAATCACTGTTAACTAAGAAGGTTGTTACATTAGCCTATATTTGGTGATAGCAATGATAATCAATTTTTTACTATTATTTTAAGATATATAGTCATTTACCTTAATAGAGTTTTATGTCCATTTTGATATGCTTGTTGAAGACTTACTTGACTGACTACTCAATTATTGATAGAAAAAATTCAATTTAAAAACATTAGTAGTAGGATTGCATTATAAAAGATATATGAAATAAATTGTGATGACTCTTTGGTTACATAAATACCTTTTTTAGTAGTTCTGGAAAAGCATGATCTCTAGTCCTGGATTTAAATGAGGAGGCATATTATAATATCTTCACTCAACAAAAAGTACAGTCCTATTTAGTATAGTTATATCTACATCTTTGCACTGTTATCAAGAAATAAGGTCAGACAGTTCATGTATCTGACACAATTTGTGATATCTTGTTTTCCTAAACTGTCATCAAAGTAGATGAAGTCATTTTTATTTTTATTTTTTTTACAAACAGTGCAGAGTTTTATTGTATGTAGAACATTAAAAAAATTTTTTAAAATAAATTCTTAATCAAATAATTTCACATGTCATGATTTTTTCCACTGTTCATCAAAGTAAATTCCTCTAAAGCTGGAGTCAAAATATATCTTCAGAATATATCTTCAGAATATATCTGATAGCTCTTTTAAAGTAGGATTGATGCTTATTCCACAGTTGTCCAGTAAACCCACAGTTGTTTTATTTTGGCTTCTTTTATCTCCACTTGAATATGAGTATACTGATGAAAACTTCAAAATGTCACCTACAGAAAAGGCCACATTTAAAGTTCGTATGTACAATTGAATGTAGAAAGTTCCCTTTCAAAATGAGGTTGCTTAGTTTCCAAATTACCCTAAGACCCAGTGCCCAACTGTTATATATTTAAAATTCCAGGCTTAAAATTGCTCACTGCGAACATTTGCGTCTTTTCAATCCAGTTTATTTAAGGCTGAATGATCCTACTCCCATTCACATCTGAATTGGGTCTCTGATCACAAGCTCTAGAGATATGCATGTTTCCAATAACTTTTACCATACATCTTTTATGTTCTGAATCACATGGAGTATTTAGACAAGATGTTCAGATGAAGTCATTTTTTAGAAGATCCAAGTATTTAATTTTGAAACCTGTTCTCTAAAAGAGGAAATGTATTAAAATTTTGTGTATGTCTTATTTAAATTTTTACGAAGCCTCTCATATTATGAGGTGATTCTCAGTTATTTTATTTCAAATAACAAGTATTATTTTAGGGAGACACTATTGGGAGAGGGAGTCTTCCATGGATTCCTTGCATTCATAAACAACTTGCTGGACATGGCAAGAATGCAAGTCCCTGACCACTCTTTACAGAGGCCAATTCTAGGTTATGTTTGTGGTAAGAAACCATGAGGGATGAAGTAATATCTCCTTCTTGTGGTAAAAAGCGGGCTTGCTTATAGCTTGTTATAAAACTGGTGGATTCTGAGTTTATTTTCTTCTTTTCTGTAACACATACCACTGTGTGTACTTTCTACAACTTTCTCATGGGACTAGTCAGAGAGGACACCTAAGACAAACACACTGAAGCTCATGCTGCTTGCTTTTTCTCTGACCCAGGAGTCTGTGTCTTCTGCTGGTATCCAGGAAACAGGAACAGGTTTATTTATTAGTGTGTAATCAAATCTCAGATTCAACAGACACATTTGCCTGAAACAATTCCAGTAAATGAATGTTTGACAGTTTAGGAAGCTTATGGGTCCACCTTATATAATCAATTAAAATCCAAAGCAAAGAAATTTAATAATATTAGTAATTTTCTTTCTGGAGGTAGAATCTCACATTTGCAAGTTGTGGGTGAAATGTTTTAAAACAGGGATGTCCAATCTTTTGGCCTTCCCAAGCTGCATCAAGTAACCTTTTGGCTTCCCTGGGCTGCATCAAGTAAAGAGCAATTGTCTTGTGGCACATATAAATTATATAATATAGTGTATATACATGATAAGACTTTTTAAAAATAATTTTTATTATAAAGTTTAAAAAATGAGAATATAAAACTAGTAGTAAATTTGACCTTGTTTTTGTAAAACTAATCTACTAATGTGTGGTTTGGTTTTATGAAAGTGGTCACAATTCTTTGTGAGTTGTCAAGGTGATCATCAGAAATGTTTGTTTGAATTTTGCTCTCTGTGTGCTTCATAATTGAAAACAGCAGCTTTCAAAGGTATCTACTGCCAAAAAATGATGTCACAGATAAGGTGTGATTGTGAACTTCAAAAATGAAACTGCACATGGGGTCACAAAGAAAATAAACAATAAAAAACACATGACGTTAAAAGATTTTCTGGGCCTGCATTACTAGCTGTCCTGGGCCACAGCTTTGACATGCCTGCTTTAAAACTTTCATAATGTAATGCTTTAGAAATACTGATTTTAAATTTACTGATCTCTGCTTTCTTGTTCTCATCGTGACAGTGTTAAAGAGAAAAAGGCTTCTCTAGGTATTTGAAGTTCCAGTACAGAGTATGCTTTTTATCACTTGTATTATCAATTATGTATGTATGTATGTATCACATATATATATATATTATATATATATATATATATATATATATATTACTAAGACTAACCAGTGTTGAAGTCATATCACCATTTGGTTAGATTCTTGATAATGCAGTGATGTATTTTTTTTGTTGTTCAAGATTGGGTTTGTCAAGTATTGGGACTCAGATTTATCAGTGTTCTGCAAAGAAAACCAAAATACATTGTTCAGTATATCATCAGAGATCATTATACTTTTTTGTCCACTTTTAAATTATTAAGTGAAATTTTTGTTCATATTTTATAATAGCAATTTATTTTGTTACCTGATACCTATTGAATGCTGATAGTGAAGCAGGCAAGATAGACTTGAAGATACAATGATTAGTCAAAAAATTGTTAGCTCTCTTGGCACCTCGTTCTGCTCTCTTGTTCTGCTCTCTTGGCACCTCATGGAGGAGCCAAATGATGAATCACACAGAGTTAGAATTCTGATAGAGCCATTAGGGAGACTAAGGATATATCATGTGTAGGAACCTGGCTCAGAGTGTGAAAGTGCTCAGACTTCATTGAACTAAACTACAGTTAACTGCTCTCTATAAACTGTTATCTAAGGCAAAATTAAGAATGATAATATGAATAACACAAAACTATAGATAATTTAGAAATCATTAAATTTTAGTGTCTTTGGAAAGCAGGAAGAATCTCACACCTACTGAGTCATAAGTATGTGTTAAACATTTGCGTGCCATATTTGTCTGTGACTGGTTCTATATCTATCCTAGTGTTGTTACATTACTATATATACTAATTCGTAAATGAGTTGTTGGTATATAAGTGAAGTGTTAGTTGACTTTCACACTTTTAAAATTGTAAGATATGGGAGAATTTTTTTTTTTTAAAAAGGGGTAAAACAAAGGGATTTGAAGAGATATTAAAAATTGATTCTTTTGTGTTAGAATGTCTATTAATTTTCCATTCCTCTTGTAGATTTACTTTCAATTAGCAGTTTAAAAATTTCTCTGTTTATTTTTAAAGTAAAATAAATAGAACTTTAAAGTCAGTTATTTAGAAAAAAACAGAATTAACGCAGTGGCCTGCCAGCTGTTTTCTCTTTCCTGCAGATGCCTCACTTATGAGATTACAGATTCCAGAAATCATTGCTTTAGAATAGATGTAAAGCTTGTGTTGTAGCGGATTTAAAACATATGCATTTGTGTTTTTAATCAGTTCTTAAAATTTTAAAAATTAGTATAACTGTTCAGTCATGACTAAGCTTTATGTTATGAAATATGTATGTTGCCAGGGAGAAATCCAGGGGAAAGGTGGAAGGAAATTAGTTCTAGCGTGCTGGATGGTGTTTTTTACCTCATTCAGTGTTGCTCTGTGTAAATAAATAACTATTGATAGTTAAATGACTGGCTATCCAGATTATGAATTTCTCCCGTCCTACATCGTCCCTTGTCATCACCATGATGGGTTAGTAATTTTTTCTTGAAGATAGTGTGGCAAGCTAAAAACCTGGTCTGTTATTAACAGCTGTAGCAAAAGATCTGATTATACAATGATTAAAACTATGGATTGATGAGAGGCTTAAGAATTATCTGTTGGTATTGCTTCTTTATTTTCTCCTTTTCCTTCATTTTCATAGATGATTAAGATGTTTTTAAAGCATTATATTAAAGACCAAAAGAAAATTATACTTTGTTCTCATTTTGCAAATTTTCTTTAAACTAGAAAAATAATGTAAGTTTTTAAATTTTCTGAATTTCTCCAAAGAGATCTATAACAAAACCCTTATAATAGTACTAATAGAATTGAAAGCCAGATACAGAGGCTCACATCTATAATACCAGCACTTTGGGAGGCTGAGGTGAGAGGATTGCCTGAGCCCACGGATTCAAGACCAATCTGGGCATCTTGGCGAGACCTCATCTCTACAATAAACAAACAAATAAATTAGCCAGGCGTGGTGGCGCATGCCTGTAGTTCCAGCTACTTGGAAGGCAATGGCTGTGGTTGTGCCACTGCACTCCAGCCTGACGACAGACTCCAACTCAAAAGAAAAAGGAGGGGGGGGTGCATAGCAAATATTTGGCTGGACGTGGTATCTCATGCCTATAATCCCAGCACTTTGGGAGGCCCAGGTGAGAAGATTGCCTGAGCCCACAGGTTCAAGATCAGTCTGGGCAACTTGGTAAGACCTAATCGCTACAATAAATCAAAAAATTAGCCAGGCATGGTGATGTGTGCCTGTAGTTCCAGCTACTTGGAAGGCTGAGATGGAAGGGTCACCTGAACTCAGTGGGTCGAGGCTGCAGTGGCCATGAGTGTGCCACTGCACTCCAACCTAGGTGGCAGAGTGAGACTCCAGCTCAACAAAAAAAACCCAATAGAATTGAAATATGAGCTTTATTAATACATGTTGACTACTAAGCAAACACAAGATGCTAATAGAATTTGATCTTTATGGATGATATCTCAATTTCTTATAATTCACATACCTTGTTTGATTCCTATATGTTTAATATACATCTTGTTATGATTGTGTACTTTGGATTATTTATTCTGAGAAAATAATGACCAATTCTACCTATGTTTTATGTTACCTGCTACTATATTTCTAGAAAAGGCATTTAGATGCTTTTTGTCATTTTGTTCCAGATAAAACTCTCTGTAAAAAAAAAAAAAATAATGATATTATGGAAATTAAGCCTTTCTAATATCAGATAGTCACTCCATTTCTAAACTTAATAGTAAACATACTGAGTAGTATATAATTAGAAAATACTTTAATTATTTTCACAGTTTTTACCCTCCTCTTGATGAACCAGCTATTGGAAATAAAGATATTGATCTCTCAGGACGACTGGAAAGAAAACAAATCTTCAAAGGGAAAACATTTGTATTTTTGAATGCCAAACAGGTAATTATGTTATAAGCTAAATTTTCCTAAAGAAAACATTACAAACTAGGATACATTATTACTTTTGTTGGTAGTTTTTAATGCCACCAGTTGTTCATCTCAATTTTATGTACTTGAGAATGGGCTAGAATTTTTAAAAAATTAAATTAAAAGGTTTTTTTGAAAGAAATTTTTTTTTTGATTTGGAGTCTCACTCTGTCGCCCAGACTGGAGTGCAGTGGCCACTCCCGGCCACTGCAGCCTCGACCTGCTGTGCTCTGGCGATCCTTTTTGACTTATTGTAGAGATGAGGCTAATTTTTGACTTACTGTAGAGATGAGGTCTCGCCAAGTTGCCCAGGCGGGTCTCGAACCTGCGGGCTCAGGCAATTCATTCACCTCAGCCTCCCAAGGCGCGGGATTACAGGCTGAGCCACCGAGCCCAGCTAAGAAAATTTTTTAAAAGTTGTGTAGAAGTGTGAAACAGAATAAAAAGCTACCCAGGTACCTGAACCTGCCTAATGGTTATATATGTGATTACAGTATTTCTTAATATCTGTTAGTTGGCTTGTTAATTGAGCTTATATAAATATGTAAGGGGGAGAACCAAAAGCTAAGTTTTAACTTATTCAGTTAGTAAACATCTATTGTATATGTTTCCTGTGTTGAAATGGGAGTTCCAAGAGTTTATACTTTAGTGGAAAAATCATACAAATAAGCCCGCAGTTAGAATACTCCTTGGTATTAAGACTGGTGAGGAACTACAAACAGTGTAACAATTCCAGGGCTGCAGATACACCTGCTAAACTAGGAATTTTCTCAGAGTGGGAGCTCAAATTGTCTACTCAAGAAGTATGGGGCTGGATGCATGCCTGTACTAGTGGCTCATGCCTATAATCCCAGCACTTTGGGAGGTCAGAGCAAAAAGATTATCTGAACCCAGGAATTCGAGACCTTGTCTGTACAAAAAAATAAAATTAGCTGGGTGTGGTGGCACATGCTTGTAGTCCCAGCTACTTGGGAGGCTGAGACAGAAGAAGTGCTTGTGCCGAGGAGGTCAAGACTGGTGAGCTTTGATCGTGCCACTGCACTCCAGCCTAGGCGACAGAGTGAGGCACCAACTCAAAAGACAAGCGCCAATTCTACTTCAGTTCTACTCTATTTTAATTGCCAAGTAAAATTCTTACCTAATAAGGCTCGTCTCAAGAAATTATTATCTTTTAAAATCTTTCTTTTCATTTTTAGCATAAGAAACTAAGTTCAGCAGTAGTTTTTGGAGGTGGAGAAGCTAGGCTAATTACAGAAGAAAATGAAGAGGAAGATAGTTTCTTTTCAGCTCCTGGAACTTGTGTTGTTGATATGGGAATGACAAACTCACAGATCTTAATTCCTGACTCTCAAAAAAAATGGATTCGTTCAATAATGGATGTGCTCCAAAGGTACAGAATTATTCTTTATTAGTTAAAAAAATGCAAGAAAGAGACTTTATATTCAAATATTTTGGTTGCACTTCACTTGAAAATGTAAAAGTAGATAGAAGAATTATAAAGATTTTTTATTTTTTAATGTACTTGGAAAGTGTGACCTGGTATGCTAGAAATAGAATATCTTTATGGCAATTTTATCTCAATATTTTATGCTCCTTTTTTATTGCTTTAATAGACTTTTAATAGAATTTGTAGAATTTGTCTCTGAATTAATAAAGTAGTATGAAGTTTTTTATAGCTGTGTGTGGAGACCTGTAATCCTGGCACTTTGGGAGGCCAAGGCAAGAGGATTGCCTGAGCCCTGGGGTTTGAGACCAGCCTGGGCAACTTGGTGAGACCTTGTCTCTACAGTAAATCAAAAAGTTCTCTGGGTGTGGTGGTGCATGTCTGTGATTCCAGCTACTTGGAAGGCTAAAGCAGAAAGATCGCCTGAGCCCAGCAGGTTGAGGCTGTGGTGGCCATGAGCATGCCTTTGCACTCCTGCCTGAGTGACAGTGTTGACTCTGACTCAAAAAAAAAAAGTTTTCTCTGCAGAATATGTTACAGTTGATATTTTTTTCTGCAGTTGCCTAGAGGTGAAATGTAATTACACTTTGATGATTATTTATTCAATTAATAATGCATATAAAAATTTATAATCCCCTGATAGTGGCTATGATGGGAAAGCAGGAAAACATGTCAGATATCTTTAAGTGGTGACTGTAGTGGAAAGGGATACTGTGGATACTAAATCAAGGGTTGTTTCCTTAGACCTTTATTGGTTTTAATAATCTTAGCATCATTGAAGTCAAAAAATATTATAGGAATATCCAGCTTGGCAGTCTTTTGACTAAATTACTCTTCACCTAGCAAAAAGTAGGTGGGGCCTAGAGTATTTATATGCCTGAAACATCTATAGCCAGCGTCCTACAAAAGATTCATTTTTCCTGTCCCAGGAGTCCTTCTGACCATGAGGATTTTTTTTTAAATTATGGTCTTGCTGAAATAAAAGGTAAAATTTTAGTTATCTGTCCTATAAATATTTTGCATAACAGAGATGTATTCTGTAGAAAAGTAAATATCTTGTATGACAAAGATTCCATTTTACTAATAAAAATTTATTGTGGTTCCATGGTTCCATTATGCACTGGGAATATAATAGAAAACAAGATGGTTGTGGTTCCTGCCACTACTGGAGCTTACTGCCTAGAAGGAAAGACAGATAAAAACCAAAAAACAGATCATTACACAGGTGTATAAGAGAAACAGAATAATAAGGCAGAGGGGAGAAGCTTACTCTGAATAGAGAAGGTCTCATTCAGGCAACATGGAAGCTATGACCAATCTTTGAAAGAGCCAGGCAAAGAATGTGCTAGACAGAGCAATGATAGTAATACATAATCCTATGTAGCAGATACTGTTCTAAGAATTTATGTATATAAAAACATTTAATCCTCACACAACCCTGTGTTATTTGCTATCAAGGTCCCCATTGTGCAGAAGAGGGAACCTACACAGATATGGGGAAGAATATGCAAACTCTGCAAACAGTGGCCCTGGCCAAGAAACGATTTTTTTTCTCCTCAATGCTAAAATAAAATGACATCGAACAGAATGGTGTTATTCGAGGAACTGCTATATAGTAAAAATTAACCTTTCTCTTATAGTCAGTGCTTTTTGTATTTTGTTTAAGAAATTGTTTCCTAGTCATACATCAAAAAGATACTCACCTCTACTTTTAATGATTTTTTTTCTAGTACTTTGATACTGTGCTTTGTTCCTAATGAGTCTGGAATTGATTTTGTCTTTTACCAAACATGCATAGCTATGTTTTTTACTTTATTCTGTTTCATTGATCAGTGTATCTTTGTCCAATGCCACATTTATGAAATTATCTTAATTGCTGCAACTTCCATTAAGTCCTTACAACTGATAGAACAAGCCCCTTTCTGCTTCTTGTCAGAAGAATCCTGGCTCCTCTTTATTTTTTCATAGACATTTAGAATCTTCTTTTCACAAGCCTTGTGGGATTTTAATTAGGAATTCCACTGAATCCACAGATCAATTTGAAGAGAATTAACAGTTTATATAATTTTAATTGTTTCTACCCATGAATGTGGCATCTCTTTCCATTTATTTTGGTCTTTTTAAATTACTAAATATAATTTTGTACTTTCTGTGTGAAGATCTTGAATATCTTTCATCAGATTTACTCCTAGGCAGCACATGTTTTCTGATACTATTATAAGTGAATGGTATTGTGTCTTTAATTACATTTTCTAATTGTTTGCTACTGATGTAAAAAATTCAGCTGTCATTTAGATAGATACTTATCTTATATCCAGCCATCTTGTGAACTCTCCTTTTTTTCTAGTAATTTATCTACATGTTTTTATAAATCATATCATCCATAAGTAATAGCATTTTTATCTACTAATTCTTGTACCTCTGATACCTTTCTGTTTTTTTGATACCTTTCTGTTTTTTTATGTCTTTGTGTTTTGTACCAGAGCAATGTTGAATAAGAGTGATGATAGTGGCCACATTTTTTTTTAGTACTGATTTTAAAAGAAATCTTTCCAGTGTTTCCCCATTTAGGGTGATGTAATTTCTGTATAGCATTGTTACTAAGTATGTATTTTAAATGTTTTTATTTTATGTAGCCAATCTTTATAACAAATTCACATAGTATAATTAGTTTCAAAAAAGTTAGTCCAGAAATAAAATACCAGTTTTGAGTTACCTGAATAAAAAGTAGGTATATGTGATCACTTGATCATAATGCTTCTTAAAAATCTTATTTTTTTTAAGTCTAATACTTTTGGAATGACACATATAGTCGAGTCCTATTTAAGTAAACTTAATACACATGCAAAACACGTTAAGCATTTTAAAAAGACCTTTTAAACTACTATTGCCACCTAAAACTTCTTTGTAACTAACGTTAAATGACATTTTATAGCTCTTTGTTAAAATATGAGTTATAGTTTCTATATAGCATTATTATTAAATTGTATTAAATTTTCTTTATTTTATAAAATTAGTCATTCACATTATAGAGTAACAAAACAGTTTTACCAGAAGATTTCTTCAATATGAAGATATCTTAATACATATAAATTTGGTAAAATAATTTGATTTATTAAACTTAAAAGTTATGACACATGTATAGATACAGTTTATGTATAGTTCTTTGTACTTCTTTTCCTCCTTCACCCTTCCCTTTTTATCTGTCTTTTAGATTTTATCTTAGGATTATAGAACTCATAGATTTGTTTGTAAAAGCCTGTTATTGCATCTAGGTATTATTGCTTTCTTCTTATTCTGAGAATTAATAGAATTTTAGAACTGAGAAGACCTGTATCCTTTACTCTAGCCCCTTATTTTACACATGAAGTTAACTCAGGTTTACTAAAAGGTAGTGGATTTGCCCAATGTAACATTGCCCTAGTGAGTGAACTAGTACTCTGTATGTGAATTCTCTCCATACCGTAAAATTACATTTCTTTGGAGTAAAAAAAAAGTGTTGGTTTAGCTTGATATAATTTTAATAAAAGTTGTTTGTTTAATATATTAAACTTAAACTATTTTATTCTTACAGGCAAGGTCTTAGACCTATTCCTGAAGCAGAAATTGGGTTGGCGGTTATTTTCATGACTACAGAGAACTACTGTGATCCTCAAGGCCAGCCCAGCACAGGTAGTTAAAGTATTATTTTATTGTTCATTAGTCACTTTATTATGTAAATAGATGATGAGCTGTATGTACATTACTCTTATACTTACTACGGGTGACCATATTCACCGTCTTTAAAACTCATGTATTTATACTTTCATTTCTTCATTTGCTAAATAATTGTATTGTATTGGACACTGTTATATAATGGTGACTAAAGTAAATAAGATCCCTATTATTGTGAACTTTATGTTCTAAAGATCAGGATTTAGTAAACAAATACACAATAAGTTCAGATAGGGACAAGTATAAAGATGAAAGTAAAACTAGGTGATGTAATAGTGACTGGGAGTGGGCTGTTTGAGATAGGTAGGTAAGGAGTGTTTTACTAAGAATATGACATTTGACTCTCATGTGTCCTGAATGATGAGAAAAGGCAGCTATGTGAGGACATGGGTGGCACAGAATTCCAAATAGAAGGAATAGCTCACAGGTGTTTGTGTGCAGAATAGATTTTAAGGATCCACAATGAAAGTGAGGATATGAGGAGAAACTATTATGCAGATCCAGATGAGAAAGTCTGATGCCTTGGATCAGCATGGTGGTAATGGAGATGCAGAAAAATGAACAGATTTAAAATATATTAGAATTAGACCCAGTGGGACTTAGCTGTGGAGGAATTAGAAGTGACTCCTAGTTTTCATAAGTAACTGGGTGGATGATGGTGCCATTTACTGAGATAAAGAACGTGCATTATAATTATAGCAGTGTTGACAGTCATAAAAACAAATATACTCATAGACAATTGCTTTTACTCCTTTGTTATTTAAATCACATGTATTTTTTTTAATAACCTGTTACGTTCATTTATTTTTCTTTTTTACTTTAGAAGTTTTTACATTTATTTTCCGTAGTAACTTTTCTCGTCTTTGCCTAGCTATCAGAACATCTATTCTGTATTCCTGTATACATTTATTTGTTTTCTGATTTCTTTCTATAGTTATATCCTCAGCAGATTGGACTTTGGCTAAAAGAGATACGTTAGAGAACAGCAGCCCCCCATTGTACACTCCAGGGGGTATACGGTTCACATTGTAGTCTTCAGCAGTTTAGCTGTAGCCTACCTCCTGATCCTCACCTTTTTATATGTCTCTGTATAGAATACATGTGCCATATTTATTATAGTTTCCACATTTCCCCACCTCAAATATCCTGTTTCCTGTTCCTAGAAGACCTGTACTGCTTATCAAAATCTGACTAGTTACACAAATGTCTGCCTCCTTCATAAGGCCTTTCTAAATTGTTTTCTCTCCCAACTCTACCAAATCAGACTAAATTATTCTCTCTTCTATACTTCAGTCGTTTTTGCTTTTGAACTATAGTTTCTTCCTACTTTGAAATATATCTAGTTGTTTCATGCCTTTTTCAGTCACTAGATTGATGATAAATTCTTAATAATTTTGAATTCCTTGACAGCAGCAAGCACAGTACTTGTTTGTTGTAGGTCTAAATATTTGCTTAATTGAACTAAATTATTAGTACACCAGATTATCTTTGCCACTGTAGAGCAACAAAATTTTGTCATCCACTGTTTGAATTGTATTTATAGCTGAAAGGACCTTAGAGATCATCTAATCATTTTATTAGAGATGGGAAGATCACCCAAGTTCTGAAGTTCAAGACCAGTGGGACAACATAGCAAAACTCTTGTCTCTACAAAACAAACAAACAAACAAACAAACAAAAAGCATGGAGGTACACATAGTAGTCCCAGCCAGGAGGAGGGTCCTTGAACCCAGGAGTTGGATGTTACAGTGAGCTGTGATCACAGCATTATACTCCAGTCTGGGCAACAGAACAAGACCCTGTCTCTGAAATAAATAAAAATAAAAAAGTTAAGAGATATCAAGGTTGAGGTTCTGTAATATGTCGTGGCAAAACCAATCCTAAAATTCAGTTTTCTGCCTACCAGACCAGTACAGTTTCTAATGTAGCATTTTATACAGAAATAAGGTCATGAGGGTGAATAAAAATGTACACTATAATTAGTAGTATTACTTCTTGCACATATTTATAGGTAGGTTTATGTGAATTCCAAGTCTTGGGCCACTGACTTACTTAATTTTGTAACACTGCCAATTCAGGGGTAACAGAATGAATGCATAGCTCCTTCCCTTTTTCTTTACTCTCTTCCTTTCCCTTCTTCCTTTCGAACTTTTTTCATGTTCACTCATTTATTTCTTCAACAAATATTTATTGAACATCTATTATCTACCTGTGATTATTCCGAACACTTGGAATAAAGAGGTGAGTAGATCAGAACAAATCTTTACCCTCATGAAATATTTAGCAAGGATTTTTTTTTTTTTTGAGTTGGAGTCTCACTCTGTCGCCCAGACTGGAGTGCAGTGGCCGCTGCCGGCCACTGCAGCCTCGATCTGCTGGGCTCCGGAGATCCTTCCGCCTCAGCCTTCCAAGTAGCTGGAATTCAGGCATGCGCTACCACGCCCGGCTGATTTTTTTTTTTTTTTTTTATTCATTGTAGAGATGAGGTCTTGTTGCCCAGGCGGATCTCAAACCCGCGGGCTCAGGCAGTCCACTCACCTCAGCCTCCCAAAGGTGTGGGATCACAGACTGAGCCACCGACCCTGGCTGGATTTTTTTTTTAAGAGACAAGACTTTGGCTTTGTTCCCAGGGTTGAATGCAGTGGTGTTATGGTGCCTCACTGTAGCCTTGAACTCCCTCACCTTTGCCTCCTGAGTAGCTAGGACTACAGATGTGCACCATCACACCTGGCTAATTTTTTTTATTATCTGTGTAGACAGGGTCTCCCTATGTTGCCCAGACTGGTCTCGTTCTCAGCCCCAGATGTTCTTCCTGCCTGACCTCAGGATTATTTTAGTGATTATATAAATACTTATAATTTGTATTCTTTGCAAATGTCTTTGCAAGAGAAGATGACTTCTGAAGATATGTGTCTTTAAGGAAATGCCATCAAGCTTCTAAGGCGGTCATAAAGAGAAAGTGGCAAGCCATTTAAATATTTGAATTTAAGATCAGTAATAAACATTTATTAAGCAACATCATATGTCGTGAGAAACTAACAGAGTGATAATTTAGCTTAGATATTTTGGTGAATGTTAACTTAAAATTTTTTTCCAGTGAGCAATTTAATCTATGAACTTATTTATATATACTGTATACCAAATGTTGCTCTAGGCACTAGAGATATAGAATTGAGTAAGACTTAGTCTCTATTTGTAAGGAGATTCTAGTCTAATAAGGGATAGTAACAAGTAAAGTGATGATAACAACAGCTAATACTGGCATAGTACTTACTATGTGACAGGCATTTTTCTAACTGCTGTCATGTATCAGTTCATTTTTGTCCTTAGAACAACTTTGTGAGGAGGATGTTATAATTACTCTCATTTTATATATGAGGGAACTAAAGCATAGAGAAGTTAAATAACTCAGACCACACAGCCAGTGATAAGTGAATTGTTAATAGAATGATGCACATGGTAGTATGGAAGTAGAAATGAGGATTTAATTCACTGTAGGAAGCTCAAAAAAGTATGTCTATAATGGTTTTACATATTTTTATTTCAAGTCATATATTCCTTATAAAACACATTGATTCTGATTTGTATAGATAATAGTCTACTGACTTAAAATCTAATTTGAATTAGAATTTGGTTTTAAGTGGATAATACTTTAACACAAAAGATTTGATGTAGTTTTAAAATGATTTGGTTTAGATAAGCCTGTCATAGATGACAGCAGACTGCTTTTAGACTATTTTGTTGCATGTTTTATTGGCTCCACTGTCTGGCGACAACCTTGTGCTGTATTATCTAGTTAATCCCCTCAGTATGACCTAGTCTAACAAATTTTTAGTGACCAGATGTCCATTTTGTATCTAGCAGTTGTGATTCTTTCTTTTTACTTGTGTGATTTATAGGATTAAAGACAACAACTCCAGGACCAAGCCTTTCACAAGGCTTGTCAGTCAATGAAAATCTAATGCCAACAGCCCTAGTGAACACTACAATGAACGTACCTGACACAGAATCAGAGCAAGTAGATACATGGTAAAGTTTCTTTGTTATCAAACTATTGTTCTTATTTTATCAACAAATTAATAGTACATTTAAGAAGTAAACTCAGAGCCGGGCTCGGTGGCTCAGCCTGTAATCCTGTGCTTTGGGAGGCTGAGGTGAGTGGATTACCTGAGCCCGCAGGTTCGAGATCCGCCTGGCCAACTTGGCGAGACCTCATCTCTACAATAAATTAAAAAAAAATCAGCCGGGCGTGGTAGCGCGTGCCTGTAATTCCAGCTACTCGGAAGGCTGAGGCAGGATTGCCGGAGCCCAGCAGGTCGAGGCTGCAGTGGCCGGGAGCAGCCACTGCATTCCAGTCTGTGCGACAGAGTGAGACACCAACTCAGAAAAAAAAAAAAAAAGAAGTAAACTCAGTACCTTTATCAGGTCGTCTCTTGGGAAATAAAGCATGGGAAACTAGGAGGCCAGGGAAAATATCTTTGGATGGAGTCAGCATATTTTCTGTAAAGGACCAGAGAGTAAATATCTTTGGCTCTGTGGCCTGTTGATCTCTGTCCAGCCTCTTAACTCTGCCATTGTAGCATGAAAACAACCGTAAACAATATATAGACACATGTCACTTAAAGACAGGGATACTTTCTGAGAAATGTTCTTGAGGGGATTTTGTCATTGTATGAATCTAAGTAGTCTAGCCTACTGCGCATCTACTCTATGTGATATAGCCTATGGTTCCTAGGCTACAAACCTGCACAGCCAAGCTGTAGCTACATACCTACAGTACTAAATAATGTAAACAATTGTAACACAGTGGCATTTGTGGATCTAAACAGAAAAATACAGTATAAAAGATTTTTTTTTAAGACACTCCTACCCTTTTTAAGGGCACTTTACTATGAATGGAACTTAGATTACTGAAAATTTCTCTGGGTGAGTCAGTGAGTGAGTAGTCAGTGAATGTGAAGACCTAGGACCACTTCTTATTCTATAAGCTTTTTTCCATTTTTAAAATCTTAGTTTTTTTACTTTTTGAACTTTTTGTTAAAAACTAACACACAAGCACACATATTAACCTAGGCCTAGGTCAGGACCATCGGTATCACTGTCATTCACTTCCATTTCCTTGTTCACTGGAAAGTGTTAAGGAAAATAACACGCATAGAGCTGTCATTTCCTATGATAGCAATGCTTTGTTCTAGAACAGCTCCAGAAGAAACGACCTGCATAAGGCTGTTTTATAGTTTACTTTTTTTAATAAATAGAAGATGTATACTCTAATGATAAGTATGGTATAGTGAATATATAAACCAGTAACATAGTCATTTATTATCATTTTCAAGTATTGTGTACTGTACGTAATTGTATGTGCTATATACTTTTATAAGAATGACAATGCAGGCTGGGCTCGATGGCTCAACCTGTAATCCCAGTCCTTTGGGAGGCCAAGGTGAGTGGATTGCCTGAGCCTGTGGGTTGGAGACTCGCCTGGGCAACTTGGCGAGACCTCATCTCTATAATAAATCAAAAATTAGCCGGGCGTGGTAGCGCACGCCTGTAGTTCCAGCTACTTGGAAGGCTGAGGTGGAAGGATCGTTGGAGCCCAGCAGGTTGAGGCTGCAGTGGCCGGGAGCGGCCACTACACTCCAGTCTGGATGACAGAGTGAGACTCCAACTCAAAAAAAAAAAAAGAATGACAGTGAAGTAGATTTGTTTACACTTAAGTAATGCATTACACTATGATGTCACTAGATGATTGTAATTTTTTAGCTCCATTATACTCTTATAAGACCACCATCATATATGTGGTCCATTGTTGACTGAAGCATTATGTGCATGCATGACTGTAATTGAATGTGTGTTGTTCTAGTCCAGTAAAACTTCATTTACAAAAACAACATGGCAGGTTGAAAGTTTGGCAACTCCTTCTTAGGATAATTTTTTCATTCCTTTCAAATATACTTGGAAGTCTAAAAATAATTGCACCATTTTATTTGTGACGGGTGAAATAAATTTGAAATGTATTTCTGTTGTATGATTTTACCTATATTTAAATACTACTTATAATTTTAGAGATACTTTATATGTATCTACCTAGCTATCTAAATAGTTAATATTTGTCCATAAATTGTTTTTCTGGGCCAGGCATGATGACTCTTACCTCTAATCCCAGCACTTTGGGAAGATGAGGCAGGAGGATTGCTTGAGCCCAGGAGTTTGAATACAGATTGGACAATACAGCAAGATTCTTGCAAAAAAAAAAAAAAAAAAGTATTTGTGTGGTTCTCTATTTAAAGAGAGGTTTTGTTTTTTGAATGGAAGGGGGATAGCTCTTTTGTATTCTTTAGTATTTTTTATTTATGACAGTATATTTTTATTTTAAACATTCCATATTTAAGTGTTTGTATTAAGATACTTGAGATGTCTTTATTTTAGACCATATTTATATTAATGTTTGCTACATCTATGTTTTATATTGAGGCCAGATTTAACTTTTTAAAGAGACTATTAGCGTTTTGAAAATTGGTTGAACAGCAGTTTTAACTTTTGTTTTTTTAATGAAATAAAAGTAGAAAAGGCAGGTGTAATTTGACCGTACTTTGTAAAACTCTGTGTATATATTTAAACATTTTTCTCATAGTCTAGAGTTATGTTATATTCTAGAAACTATCATCTGGCTGGAATACAACTTTATTGATTCATATAAAGTGATCTAAATACCCTGATACCCATTATATATAATACCGTAATGATAGGAAATCTTGTTGTTTTTCATTCTTGTAGTACTTCAGCATGCCTGGCAATATGTGTTGAGGGGCATTCAGGGTATGGTGTCATCCTCCTGCAGGACACTTAGATAACAAAAGATGTTTAAATAGTTCTAATATAGATCTTTCCATATTAAACTTACTATAAAATTGATTGTTTAACCTTGTATTCTTTCCTTTTTTCTACAGTATGAATTTGAGTGAAAGACCAAAAGCAATACAAATTTCTAGACTGGAACAAAACTTCAGAATGCTTTCACAAAAAATATCTACTATGAAGGAAGCTCCCAAAACAAGCTCTAGTAATAGTATAGTATCAAATAGCCTGGATAAGGTAAAAATTCCTAACTATCAGCTTTCACCAACTAAGTTCCCAGATACAAATAAAAGCAGAGGTCGGGCTTCTCAGCAACAGCAGATCAACTCCATCAAAAACTATTTTCAGCCATGTACAAAAAAAAGGTATATTTTTAATAGCATCTTTTGTGTCTCTGAAAAGAATTTAAAAATTGTTATGCTGTTGTAGAGTGGTATTGTCTTTAATTTGTTCTGCTTACGTATGCTTCTCTAGAAAGCTGTGTCCTTTTTACCTTATTCTCTTTCAGAAATGTCTCTAATCTCCTCCTTCATTAGGGCTGTTAGACAGATTCTTCTTCGTTTTCTATACTTAGTTTATCTGTTGTTTTACTTGCTTTACTTCTCTTGAAGAATTAACCAACATCTAAGTTCCAAAGTCACCTTTCTGCCTCTTTCCCTGGATCAACTCTCTCACTTCCTCTAGGACCATTCTTCATCAATTATTTTCTCAATTTTTAGTATTTTGAATATATTCATCATCCTAGATTATTTTCTTCTGTTTTCAAAAACTCAGTCTCGCCTTTATTTTTGAAAACCTTCTCTTGACCAGGTTTCTTCCTCTAGTTATTTCTGTCTTTTAAATTCACTAAGTTTCTCAAAAAAAGATTATTGTTACTTCTCCCATTTCTGTATGAACTGGTAAGTACTTCTTTTCCTTCTCCTTTTGCTCAATACTCTGTGTGTTCTGCAGTCAGGTTTTGTGATTTTATTATAGAACACCTAAATATGTGGCCGTAATTTTACCTTTAAGCTTCAGTTCTACTTTTCCACAGGAATTTCCTGCTGTTGTCCTGAATAATAGACCTAAGCATCTTCTCTATCCTCTTACAGAATATGGTTCTTTAAAGTAGTTTATCTTGTTATAATCTTTGACTCTTTCTCTTCTGCCTCCCAACCAATATTGTTGATTTATATTTTCAGTGTTTTGTCAATCCCTCCCTTTCCATCTAACCAGCTCCCTGGTTCAAATTGACCCACCTATATTATTACAGAAACCTTTGGGCTGGTTTGTTTTCAGTATCCTAACATTAAATTAGTGTTAATAGAATATCACTTGACTGTCCCATTTCAACATGAATCCACTAAACTCCTAAAGAACAGAGACCCAAGTCTTTCTGTTCTCTGTGGACCTTAGTACAATTTGCATAAATATAGTGTTCAGCACTTATTGAGTGAATGATACAGTATTTTATAAAAAATATTTAGTGATATATTCACTTAGTATTTGCAGTATACAGTCAGTACCATTTTCTAGATTTAGCTACTCTGACGTTCTTTCTTGAATCCGTCTTTCATTAACTCATCAGCTTATATTTCCAGGGTAATTTTTTACTTCCCAGAAGTTTCCAGCCTTATAAAGTAAGCTGCTGTCTCTTGGTTATAGGTCCTTTGTATTTTTATATTTTTCTACCTTTTCTTCCAATTGATTTATCAACTAATGCTACTTCAGCAAAGTAGAGATCTCCTTATTGCTTTAGCTACAGGGTCCATCAGTTTTATTAAAACAGCAGAATGTATATGAATTGTGTACCATTTGCAAATGTCCATTTTAAAAATTTTCTTAATAGTGTTAAAGTCAAGAGAATATTGTGAACTAAATGGAGGGAGTGGTGAATATTGCCAAACTAAAAGATTACTTACCTGTATCCATTTTCTGGTTTTGTTTTGTTTTCTTTTTAAATCTAAGGGAAAGGGATGAAGAAAATCAAGAAACGTCTTCATGCAAATCAGCACGAATAGAAATGTCTTGTTCCCTTTTAGAACAAACACAACCTGCTACACCCTCAGTATGGGAAACTAAGGAGCAACATCTATCTCATAATGTGCCCGTGGACAAAAAATCAGATGACTTATTTACAGTTACAGATTTAAAACCCAATGTGAAGAATTCTGCCAATAAATCTCTTTCAACAGAAACATTAAGATCAAGTAAAAGAAAAAAAATGGATGATTTAGCCATAGAAGATGAAGCATTAGAACAGTTACTCAAGAACATAAAACCAGAGTTAGAAATTGATGTGAAAGTTCAAAAACAAGAGGAAGATATCAATATTAGAAAAAGGCCAAGGAAGGATATAGAAACAGATGATACCCATAATGATGAAACAATATCAGAAAGTAACATAATATCTGTAAGTAATGTTTTTAATGAGAGGTATTGCAAATAGAAACTTAGAATGATTAAAGGTACTTTGGATTTTGTACTGGCAGTATGAGCATCCATAATGTCTTCAACATTCAGTATTAAGTGTAAGAATTTGTTGGTTAATTAGGTGAATGTTAAAAATACAATGATTCTTGAGTAGTATAAAATAAATTACAACAAATAAAATTATTAAGTATAGGAGATGTTTTAATATAATAAGGAGGCACAGAAAGATGAAGGAAGTTAGTAAAACAAAGTAAGTCTACTGAATAAATCTTTAGAATAAAACATACAACATCACCAGGAATTTTTATTTTCATTTATGTCTATTTTCATTCATTCTATTTTCATGAATGATGATAATTTGTCTTACCCACTTTGGTCTCAGAAAACTCTTCAATAATTCCTGTTTTATGTATCATTAAATTGAACTATCTGTAGACTTGTTAGCTCATTAGATAAGAGCACAGACCTGATGAAATAAAAATGTAATATTTTGATCTCCCACATGGGTCCATTAGCTCTACTCATTCATTACTGTGGTCATCCCCTCCTATAACACCTACAGGCCGGGCTCGATGGCTCAGCCTATAATCCCAGCGCTTTGGGAGGCTGAGGTGAGTGGATTGCCTGAGCCCGTGGGTTAAAGATCTGCCTGGGCAACTTGGCGAGACCTCATCTCTACAATAAATCAAAAATCAGCCGGGCGTGGTAGCGCGCACCTGTAGTTCCAGCTACTTGGAAGGCTGAGGCGGAAGGATTGCCAGAGCCCAGCAGGTCGAGGCTGCGGTGGCCGGGAGCGGCCACTGCATTCCAGTCCGGGCGACAGAGTGAGTCTCCAACTCAAAAAAAAAACAAAAAAAAACACCTATAGGATAATGACAGGAGTAAATGAAATGGTAGGATTAAGTAATTGGAAATTAGTTGATTTGCTAAGCAGTTGAGAGCCTAATGTATATCAAAGACTATATACATAAATAACTATTGAAAAAGAGTATATGTCCTATTTGGTCTATATAATGGCATCTTTGTACAGGGAAGGGAATCCTCATCATGTACTTGATATGAGTGAATCCTGAATGCCCTCCTGTGGACCAGCTGCATCTGAGTCAGCTATCGAGCTTTTAAAAAACATGAATTGTTTTTAAAAATCAGAGATCCCGATTTAGCACATCCAATTTTCTTCTTAGAAAAAGTTCCTCTTGTGTTAAGAATTCCTTTGATACATAAATAAGATAGGATTTTTTTTCCTATAAAAGAAGCCAGGAAGTAGGAAAAGTTGCTCTCCATATTATTAATTTTCTAGGCATCTGTCTTTCTGTTCTTTGAGAGGGTATCTGCAGCCATCAAGTCTACTTTCTAGGGAAGAGGAACATGGTGGGGAGGAGACAGGGTGAAGGTTGAGCACCAGGCATCCTTAACTTGAGAAACATTAAATAGTTTTTCATGGACCAGAAAAGACCTTTTACTTAATTTCTTAGGTTTGCATGATATACAATGTCAGGAAATATAATTATTTTATTTTACTCTGTGATTCTATAGCATAATTTCCCTTTTCCTTATTTTATTATTTCAGAATTCCTGACACTTCCAGCTAAATTTCTCCCCATTTTCCAAGGAGCTTCCTTAGAAACCCGACTTAATAGCTTTTGTATTGGACAGAATTGGACATAGTTTAGCCACTTTCTATTATTCACCCTCAATCAGGAAGAGTCTGGGAAATATTTTAAACTTGGCACATTGCTGTCCCTGACAGAGTTGTATTAGTAAGGAAGGAGAGAATGGATATTGAGATGTCTGATTCCATTTAGCAGCCAGAGTGGGGACTTCAGAGACAGTGTTCTTTATTATTCAGGATCTAAGACTGACTGTCATTTTAAAGAAGAATTAAGTGAACCAAGAGGTTTATATATCCTATAAGTCACTTTTGTAGCAATTCTACTGTATTGGAGAGCTAAATATGTTAGTTTAATGTGACATTTATTGAAGTCTAAGGAATGGTTTGCTAACTTTAGTAAATATACATCTCTTTATAAGACTATGTTTACTCTACTTGCATCATGAATTTACATTGTCACTTTAGCTCCAGACTGTTCCGGAATCTGTGCTTAATAATATTACATATACATGTTCAGTCTTTAGAAAGTTAAGCCCTATTTATATATTACTTTGGCTGAACCTTTGGAAATGCATTTCCCTTATGGTGCCCTTTCCGCTCATGTTTTTGTTTTTGTTTTAGTTTTTTTTTCTGATATGTTCTTATTGTTTGTCTCTAGTCTTCTCCTATTACATATTTTAATATTTATGTATACATTTTTAAGTAGTCTTTCTTTTCCTTAAATTCTATGCCAGATTGGTCTGCTGCTCACAGTGGCCACAGATCTGTCTGGAAATGGTTGTGGTTTTAGTTAGTCACACAATTATTTGGTTCATCTTGTATGGCTGCTAATTAATCTTCCTAAATACCTCTTTTCACTTCACATTCTCCCAGGGCATTGGGCACTAAAGCGCAGAGGAAGACAAGAGCTGAGCAACAGGTTCCCTTGACATGAGAACCATTAAACAGTTTTTCATGAACCAGAAAAGACCTTTTATTTAATTTTTAAGGTTTACATGATATATAATATCAGGAAATATAATTATTTTATTTTACTCTGTGATTCTATAGCATAATCCCCCTTTTACTTTACCATTTCAGAATTCCTGACATTCTAAATGAAAAATACAGTACAAAATATGTTATAGTAGGCTTTTGGAGAGTGAATAGCAGTTTGGTTATTACATGCACTTTAGTGTATATGATTGGCCCTCCATTCCAGTGGATTCTGCATCATTAGATTCTACCACCCATGGAATGAAAATATTTGGAAAAAAAAGTACCTGTACTGAACATGTACATACTTTTTCCTGTTATTGTTGTATACTATAACAACTATTTATATACCTTTTATATTGTATTAGGTATTATAAGTAATTTGGAGATAATTTAAAGTATACAGGATGATGTGCCTAGGTTATATGCAAATACCTTGGTGTTTTATGTCAGGGACTTGAACATCCATGGGCTTTGGTATCTAAGGGAGGTCATGGAGCCAATCTTTAGGGATACAGAAGGATGACTGCACTTAAAGTTAAATATTTCAGCACTGTAATTTACTTTAGTAAGAAACTAGTTACAAATGTATTTTTGCTTTTAGTATAAGATAATTTTAAAAACTTTTTAAGATAATTGTTTATTCACATGCAATTTTAAAAAGTGATAGAGAGATCCTGTATAGCCTTCTCTCAGTTTCTCCTGATTGTAACAGTTTGCATAACTATAGTATCATATTACAGCCAGGAAATTACATTGATAAAATTCATCAACCTTACTCATTGTGAGATTGTTTTTAATTATTTCACTTTTTACTATTTTAAGAATTTGTCTGAAAGTCCTTTTGAATACTTACAGAGTAAAGAAATTGCACTTATTTTTCTAGTTACTGAAGTGATTATCAGAAAAAAAGTCTTAATCTTAAAAAAAATTTTTTTCGTAGTTTTAAGCATGCAGAAAAGATGAAACTTCTTGTTGGTGTTGGATTCCTTAGCTATATTTTAGACAGGCAATTCCCTAAATATGTTAATGGTAGAATCAACATTTTTCTATTTTTGTCATTTTTCTATTTCTGGTTCTAAATATAGATTATAGCATGTCTGTAAGATTTCCTGTAAACCGAAGTGAAAAACTGTTGGCTGTCTGTCTTGCTAGGAGTTTATCCTTATATAAATGATAACTGTGTCTGAGTGTTAGCCTTTCGAATTCTGTCTCTGTAAAATGCAAATATCACTCGAGATCCAGTTAAATTCTCCATAACAGCACCCACTAAATCTGTAGTATATTTCCTCCTCACGTCATTCCAGCCTCCTATCCCACATTAAGATTTCCTTCTCTCTTAAAACTGTAGTATTTTCCAGTATTCAGTAGTAATAGCACTTATTGGATACTATCATTATATTTACAGTAACCCTGCAATGAAGTTGCTTGTGTCATACCCATTGAACACATGCAGAAACTGACAATGGAAGTTGTTAAGTAACTTGCCACGGTGACGTAGCTAGGTTTTGACAACTGGGGTGAAACACAGATCTACCTTGCTCTTTTTGCCATCCCCTTTGTCAGCGGTCTCAGAATGTCATTCGTTCATTTTATGTCATTCGTTCATTCATTTATGTCTTTATTCAATTTTTCTGGGCATTGGGCATGCTAAGGTGAAAAGCAATGTAAGAGGAGAAGTTTGACCCTGGGGCAGAATCCCCAAGACTTGGTGATTGACTTGATGGGAAATAAGTAAATAGGAAGGAATATAGGATAATTCCCAAGCTTATAGTGTGAGTGTCTGGTTAGGTTGTAATATGATCCTCTGAGTTGGGAAATTAAAACTTGCTCAAGAAGATGAACAAGTCTGAGGGAGTAGGGCAGGATGGGGAGAAGGTATATAAAAGACGTTTATGTGCTGATGTGTATATAGGGAATGTTCTGACTGTGGTAAGAAGTTCTAGTAAATGATGTACAGTACTCAGCTTAAGTAGAAGGGCACATGGTAGGCTGAGGATATATATGTTTATCTTAACTATTGATAAATAAAAACACGGATTCTCTTTATTCTCTAAGCAACACAGTGGTTTTTTTCCTCTTTATTTTCAACCTCTTTTCAAAAATTTTTATGGATTTTTATGGTTGTATCATTGGAAATTTGATGAAAAATAATATACATCCTATTGTATCCAAGAAGATTGTAGTTTTTACTAAAAGTAATAGAAAGCAGTTATGCAATATGGTTTTGTCTTGAACATGGTCTGGATATGTTAATGTAAAAATATATTGGCTATACAAGGCAGTCCTCCCCTCTTTTTCTTTTTTTTTTCCTTGAGACAGGGTCCAACTTTGTTGCCCAGGCTGGAGTGCACTGGCACTATCCCTGCTTGCTATAACCTTGACCTCCAATACTCAAGTGATCCTCCAGTCTCTACCTCCTGAGTAACTGGGACTACAGGTGCATGTCACCACATCCAGCTAATTTTATTATTTATTTATTTTTTGTAGAGATGAGATCTTACTATTTTACCCAGGTTGATATTGAACTCCTGGGCTCAAGCTGTCCTCCCTTCTCAGCCTCCCAAAGTGCTGAAGTTACAGGCTTGAGGCACTGTGCCCAGCCCAGTCTCCACTTTTATTGCAGACAAGTATCTTGAACAGTTGAAGTAACTCTTTTCTTTGTTTAAGCATGATTTAAGATTCCATTCTAAATGTAAATAGAATTCTTTAAAAAATTTTTTTCTTTTTTATTGTAAAGGTAATACATGATAATATAGAAATTTTCAAAACAAACTGACGTGTTGATAATCATACCATCTGCCGAGAACCATAGTTAATATTTTGGTATATTATTTTAAATCTTATTTTGTAGACTTTGAATTAATTAATTTATTTTAGGATCACTTTCCCATATTCTTAAATATTATCTAAGCATGTAATTTATATGAAGTTAGTTTGCTTCCAATTTTTTGCTCATACTACAGTATCTCTACGTATATTTTTATTTTCATCTCATAATTGCTTTAGGAAAGATACTTGAAAGTCAAATGGCAGGGTTAGAGCATGAATATCTCTTTAAAGTTTGTAGCAAGGTACCATATTATAATTGTTCTTAGCAAAAAGGCCATGAAGTGATAGAAAGGTACTATTTTATTACTCCTGCTAACAGAGTTTTGTATTGTATTTCTTTAGCAAGAAAATGAAATTGGGAAGAAATATGGACACAAGAAAGAATCACTATGGTCATCTAAAGAGGAAGTATCTGTGAGGAAATGTTTATTTTATTTAATTTTTATAAATAATTGACTTACAAGAACCATCATCTTATCAACTTTTGTCATTTTACATTCTTAAGACTATTTCTCTTTCTATAATTTTGGTGTACTTGTTGATTGTCTCCTCTGGAAATGAATACATCACATTACAACCATGATATAGTAAAAAGAGTACAGAGAGAAGCCAGGATTTATTTCCCTGCCTTCTGCTCCTTTGAGGTCCCTAGATACGTGACCTTGAAGAAGCATTTTTACATTGATGAACCTCAAGTACTTTGTTTATGAAATAAGGTTGAAGGCTCGGTACCGCGGCTTACACCTGTACTCCCAACACTTTGGGAGGCCAAGGCTTAGAGGATTGCCTGAGCCCAGGAATTCAAGACCAGCCTGGGCAACATGGTGAGATCTCATCTCTACAGTAAATAAAAACAGTAGCTGGGCATGGTTGTGCACACCTGTTGTCCCAGCTACTCCGGAGGCTGAGGCAGAAGAGTTGCCAGAGCCCAGCAAGTTGAGGCTTCTGTAACAGTGATTATGCCACTTCACTCCTGCCTGGGCAACAGAGTGAGACTCCAACTCAAAATAAGTAAATAAGGTTGACAATTCCAGTAAGGTAGTTGTTTATGTCACATAGAGAAATGGTTGTTACATATTTTAGGCTTTAAATGTTTTAGACTGGTTATTTAATTCTGTCATTGTCACATGAACCTTTTCTTCTGACTTTTCCCTCTCTTTTTCCTTCCTGACTACCTCTATGTTAGCCCTGTTAGTAACTTCCATATGAATTATGTAATTCAGCAGTTAGAAGAACTGAGATGGTCAGCCAGATAGTTAATAGTAAATGACATAACGCAAAGAGTTTTGACCGGCAGTTGAAAAATAGGAAGGACTCTTCAGGCTAATTTAATAACTATTAGTCTAGAAGTAAAAACAGCTAGTCAGTTGATGAGGTAGTGTGTTCAGAATTAGTGATCGATCCTTTAAGGTGTAAAAATTAATTTAAAAATAGAAACTTTCTTGAGAATCCAAGAAAGCTTAAGTATAGTAGATGAGGACATATAAAACAAAATGTATAATAATCTCATTGTACAATATTAATGAACAGAAGCAAACAGTGCTGAGATTTCATGTCAAGAACATATATACTGAATGAAAAATTGTTTATTAAGATGATATTTATTAGACTAGGCTACTACTACCTTATAAATACTATATGGTTTTTAGTCTTCTATCACAGATAAGTATATTATAAATATTTCTAGAGTTATAGAGTATTTGAGTAAGTAATTTTCTGTTTTCAAAATAGGTATGATTTGATTCCAAAGACAGTATTTTGGGTACAGGAAATAAACCATTTTTACTGTTTTTTCAGGTATTTGAACTTCTTTCTGTAGATCTTTAAGTAACAAATAATTTTCCTTTTTGTTGTTTCTTTTCCTTATCTATCCATCTTAATCCCATTTAAGAACAATGATGAACTTTGGAATGATAGTGAGATACTTCCAAGAAAGGTGTTATTGACTGAATTTAGATCACTGGTGGTTAAAAACTCTACTTCCAGAAATTTGTCTGGTGTAAATAATGATTATGGTCACCTAAAGAATTTCAAGAAATTCAAAAAGGTAGGTATTTCTTTATCTGTATCACAAGAGGGCAGTGTTTGAAATGTTTGTAGAAATACCATTGGTGCTAATTAATAATAAGCAGTTTATGTTGAAAACTGATGCTGTTTTTTCTGCTTGAAACTGTTAAAAAGATTAGAAAGGACATGAACTGACAACTAATGAATACATGGAACTCCTAGAATGAAACATATTTCATCAAGACTGAATTCTTTATAGTTTGCTGTTGACCTGGTTTTCTCCACCTTGAACATGAGGCTTTTGTCTATAATGACAGTGTTCTTCCTGTCTTTCTAATACTAATCTACAACTATCTGACGTTTTTGTGGAAAACTGTTTTTCTCTATAACATGATCTGTATGATTTTGCCATGACTATGAGATAGTGTAGCTTTGTCTCTCTAATGTGAGCATTAGGATTAACTTGTCTGAGTTTAATTAGTTAGAGTTCTAAACTCCATGTGTTGGTCATGAAGCATCTCTTCTACATAGAGCAGAAGACAGAAATATCTCCCACTTACATGACACCATGATACCTTCATGTTTAACTTCACTTTTTCCCACCCCATAGTTTTGGCCTGTGACTAGCACAAGGGCAAATGCTTACTACGTGGTAGTTCATGTTTAATATTGTTATAAAATCTCATTGCTAAAGAAATCAAAATTCAAAGGACATTTTTGTATCAGTTAAATTTCTAAAGAAAAAGCAATAAAACCTACTAGATCTGACTGTTGTGAGAAGGCATTAATTAGAAATGGGAAACTTCTCTGATTAGAGTAATTTAAATATTTTAAGGCACTAGGGAACAAAATTTCTTTTTTTTTTGAGTCGGAGTCTCACTCTGTTGCCCATACTGGAGTGCAGTGGCCGCTCCCGGCCACCGCAGCCTCGACTTGCTGGGCTCCGGCGATCCTTCTGCCTCAGCCTTCCGAGTAGCCGCCTCAGGCATGCGCTACCACGCCCGGCTGATTGGAACAAAATTTCTTAAGACTCAGTCATTAAAGATTGACTCACAGGGCATTACTTCCAAATTAATACAATAAACGACTAAAAAGATGAAAAAAAATAAAAACAATAATGTTCATTATTGGCATAGAAGTGTATTAATAACTGAAGATATATAAAGTAGTACAAACCTCTGGAAAATGGTTTGGAAAGCTTTTAAACCCTTAAAAATATTGGTGTCCTTAACCAAGAAATTTGTTTTGAAACTATAGAAGAAATTCAAACCAAAGTGTATCTAGAAAGATGTTTAACTAGATATCCTCATGGCAGGAATTTACCTGAGTTTTTCTTTAAACCTCCAAATCAATGGTGTGTCTCTTTTTATGCTTTTCAAATACTGCTTAATGGTGAAAACTAATTTACATTTCCCTTTCTACTTAATATATTGAAATTTTAAAAGCATTCCTTATGCATATTAAGGATTTATTACTTACTCCCTAAATACAATATCAGCAGTGTACTTGACATGCATTTTAATATAGAATTTTCTTTTTTTTTAGCAACTCTTTATAAATAATTAAAATGTCAATTGAAAGAATAAACTTTCAGCATCTCTAACATCTCTCATTAGGATCTATAAAATGGAAAATTTGGAAAGGATTTAAATTTTCATCAGTACTAGAAAGGGCTTGCTTAAACTTTGAAATATGTATGTCCGCCTTGAGTTGCTTTAATTATTAGATGATTAACTAAGGCCATTTTAAAATTTAAAAAAACCCAAATTTAAAATCTTAAATTCTTTTTAGTACATAAATTCTAATGATGTGTCCAAATCTGAATATAGAAATAGCTGGAAAAGATAAGGGCAAAAACACATTGGTCTAGCACAGAGTAACCTCCCTCTCACTTTTCTTTGTAGGATTTAAACATCTTTGGTACTTAAGTTATTCATGATTACAGTCTTTGCTTTTTAAGCTTTTTAAAAATGGTCATCTTACAATTCTTTTTTTTTTTCTTTTTGAGTTGGAGTCTCACTCTGTTGCCCAGACTGGAGTGCAGTGGCCACTCCCGGCCACCGCAGCCTCGACCTGCTGGGCTCCAATGATCCTTCCGCCTCAGCCTTCCAAGTAGCCGGAATTACAGGCATGCGCTACCACGCCCGGCTGATTTTTTGATTTATTGTAGAGATGAGGTCTCGCTGCCCAGGCGGGTCTCGAACCCGCGGGCTCAGGCAATCCACTCCTCAGCCTCCCAGAGGCACGGGATTACAGGCTGAGCCACCGAGCCTGGCTCATCTTACAATTCTAAGTCTTCCCTCTTTGTCACAAATTCTCAAAGAGATAGGAATCACTAAACTGAGAACCGGAAAACTCAAAGGTCTGGTTTCAGTCCAGTATCCAACTGTGTCACTTTGAGCAAGTTACTTGACTTGCTTGGGCATCTTCCTTGGTAAAATAAAGGAATTTCTCTCCATTTCTAAAAATAAAATTTTTAAAAATGGTCATCCTAATTTGTTAATATGTTCAACCTCACTATTTTTTTTTTTTAATTTAACAGGTCACATATCCTGGAGCAGGAAAACTTCCACACATCATTGGAGGATCAGATTTAATAGCTCATCATGCTCGAAAGAATACAGAATTAGAAGAGTGGTTAAGGCAGGAAATGGAGGTTAGTAGGAATTAAGGCCCAGAAACTTGTTTGAATTCCACTTGGTCCTTTGTAATTTCCTTATAGCAAATACTTCCTAAAACCAAACCTAAGTGACGCAAGGTCATTTATTCAGGAAAACTCCTGAATTATAGAGCATTAGGATTACTCTGGAGCTGGGCTCGGCAGCTCATTCTGTAATCCCGCCCTTTGGGAGGCTGAGGTGAGTGGATTGCCTGAGCCCGTGGGTTCGAGACCCACCTGAGCAACTTGGTGAGACCTCATCTCCACAATAAATCAAAAATTAGCCGGGCATGGTAGCGCACGCCTGTAGTTCCAGCTACTTGGAAGGCTGAGGCAGAAGGATCGCCAGAGCCCAGCAGGTCGAGGCTGCGGTGGCTGGGAGTGGCCACTGCACTCCAGTCTGGGCAACAGAGTGAGACTCCAACTCAAAAAATAAAAATAAAAAAGATACTCTGTAATTTTCTGCAACACTTCTCTAAAGGAACTCTAGATTTATTTTTGTTGGTTAAAAAGTGAGACCTAAACAAATGAATTAAGTTTACATCCTAATGTAAAGGGAGAGGGAAAGCTCATGCCAAAATTTAAAAGGAAACTAAAAAAATAACAATTAAAAGGATGGCAATATAGTTATATGGAAGATAATACAGATATATCAGTTATATAGTATATAAATGCACTGGCCTTTGTAAATCTGGGAATTGTGTTTCCACAATTCTGAAAATTTCTCATTTATTGTTTTCTTGAATATTATACTTTTGCTGTTTTCTCTACTATCCCCTTCTGGTATTCCTATTTGATAGACATTAAATTTTCTTCCTTTTCATGAGTCTTAACTTCTTTTCTATATATGCCATCTCTGTTTTTCTGGGTTTTGTTTTTGGCAATTTCTTCAGATTGTCTTGCAGTTGACTACTTTTGTTTTCAACTTTGGTTGGTATTGTATCCATCAATTGAGTTTTAGGATTTTTTTTAGTGCTGGAAGTCTATTTTATTCTTTTCTAAATCTTCTTGTTCCTTACTGGCGTTAAAATCCTCTTTTTATTCTTTGCCTGATGATACCAACACCTACAATATTTGTTGATCTGTTTTCTGCTCTTATGATACCTTGTTTTTCAATTTATACTTTGTGATCTTTGTATGTGAACTTGACCTGTGGGATTTCCTTGAGTCCTAAGTTCAAGTTCATTTCCTCTAGAAAACATGTTTCTATTAGTCTTCTTCTACCAATATGAAACCACTTAAATTAAAATCTCATCTTGTGATTTTTTTTTTTTTAATCATTCAAACAGTTAGTATTTGCACTAGAAGCCAGAGTGAGTAAGGCTGATTTGTCACTATAAACTTCAAGTGAAATTTTTACTTCTTTCCTTCACCAAGTTTCACGGTTAAGGCAGGCAAGTTTCTTTGTTGTCTAATTCTATGTTGTAAGATTTATTTCTCTTTATTCCTTTAGTGTTGGGTCTTTTATTAAAGTTACCATCTTGGGTTTTTTTTCATGTCACTCATACCCCATACAAAGCAGAGTTCCAGTTTTTCGTGATTTGCAAGACAAAAGCTGGCTGTGGTGCTTGCTAATCTCTCAGGGTTCCTTATTTTGCTTTTTAGTGGGTATAGTGTATCCTTCAGCAACTCATTTTTGAAAATGCTTTTTTAGGCGGAGATTGGTGGCTCAGCCTGTAATCCCAGCAAGGCCGTGGATTGCCTGAGCCTGCGGGTTCGAGACCGGTTTGGGCAACTTGGCAAGACCTCGTCTCTGCAATAAATCAAAAATTAGCTGGGCATGGTAGTGCGTGCCTGTAGTTCTGGCTACTTGGAAGGCCCAGGTGAAGGATCACCGGAGCCCAACAGATCGACACTGGGGTGGCTGTGAGCGTGCCACTGCACTCCAGCCTGGGCAACGAAGTGAGACTCCAACTCAAAAACAAAAATACTTTTTTAATCAGTTATTTTTAAATAAGGGTTATTAGGAAGATTGCTTGTAAAAGTAGAGTTGTTAGGAAGATCACTCAGGATACCTACTGTCAAAAAATGAATGAATGGCAGTCATATCCTTTCTCCTTTTCTTTTTTGATAGAATGATTGCCCTTATTATTTTATAAATGTGCATTCCCAAGAATTATTGCAGTACATAAAATAATCAAGAAGTGAAAACGTAAAGCCCAGAAATTGTCTGTTTAAACATTTAAGTGAGTAATGTTCCAGGCAGCTCTTCATTGAGGAGTGGTGAGAGGCAGAGACAGACTGGGAAGGGAGGGAGAGACATTGGTAGAAGGAAGTTAAACATTCATTGCTGAATATGGATAAATGTTTCTTTTTTCCAAGACATTTTATTTCTAGGGGTCCCTCTGAGATTTAGGGGAGAAAATATGAAAATCACCAAATTGAATCAGTATTTGTTTTAAACTTCATATTTCACTTTTAGATATTATTTGTTGACTCCCTGCTACAAAGAGAGAGGACATCATTTGTACTTCTTCCCACCTCCCCTCCCCCACCTTTTGCAAGTCCTGTTTTTCCCCTTTTTAGGTGACTTGCATGTCTGCAATAGTCTTTCCTAAGCTTCAAAGTAACACTTAGAATATACCTCAGTGTTGCTCATTCTTCATTAATTTTTTCTACAACATAATATGCTATTTTGATTTGCAGGTGTTTTTTTTTCTCAAGGAACTTTTATTTAAAAAATTTTATATATTTGCTAGTCTCTCTAGTAGTTGAGAAAATGATGATACGCTGTTGACTATCCTTTTATTGAATCACCTTTGCCTTCTACATCTCTTTCTTCTGCATTCACTGTGGTTTTTTAAACTCTTTTACTTATCAAAAATTCAAATTTCAGATGTTTATTCTATTTCTCACCAGCTGTGTAACCTTGGACAAATTACTTAATACTTCTGTTCCCTTCTGTGCAGAATAAAAATAATAATAATACCTCTATTTCACAGACATGTGAGGATTAAATACTTCTTATAAAGCACTTATAACAATGGAGAATATTGGCTATTTCCCATTTACTTAATTTTGAAATGGTGTTATTGTGGTTCTCGATTTGTTTACGTAGCATTTGTTCTTTTAAAAATTTTTTACCTTTTTGGTTCTTATTTCATTGTTTTCATGTTGTTTTTAATTTATTTTTTATTCTTGGGTTATTGTTTCTTGCAGAGTTCTTCATTTATCTTTTGCATGTTTTGCTCCAGTATCTCTTTTTCTCCTTTAATATGTTGAGTATCTTTGCTGTTTTCTTTCATCCTCAGTTGTGTAAAGTGAAGTGCCCTGTTGGAATATTCTGTTTGCTATGTAAAAGGATCATGTGCCATCTTAGGCAGAGATTACATTCTAAACCAGTTTGTGAGGTAGAAATTGAGTATAATTGAAATTACTCCTAACCCTCTTAGCTTGCCCATAAAGAACAGAATTCCACTGTGCCTCACTTTCAGTATGGCAACATGCTCAGTCTCAGTCAAAGACACATTGTGTGTCCCATCTAGTTTCTGCTGCCTGAAGACATTGAATCAGGAAGAGGAAAAGCTCAGCTGGAGCTGTGTGCAGCTTTTAATAAAAACCTGGGCTAGCTTTGTCCCAGAATTTAAATTAAATGGCCTGTATCAGGGAGTGTACCCTATCCCCAAAGAATAACCTAGCATTTTAGGTTGTTTACTTAATTTGTTAGGGATTCCTGGAGCCTATCTCTGGGGTCAGTGTCAGTTCCACTCCTTCACCTCCCCATGCTAGTAGTCCCTTCCCAGCAGCCGGCTACTAGCAATTGCCTGTTCAGGCTACTTTTTTCCCAAATTTGAGGCATTAGTAAGAATCCTCAGGTTTGGCCAGTTCTGTAGTACTTTTTAATGTGTTAGGACAGTGTTGGGATTAATTTGCATCAGAACCATTTGATTCTTTAAACAGCTGCATTTTTGAAATCTATGACATGGGCTTATCCCTTTCTTTTTAATTAATTACCACCGTCAGGTTTTGTTTGGTTGGTTTTAGATGGAAAAGTAGTTGAGAAAATGATGATACGCTGCTGACTTTTTTCTATCTTTTGTTTATTTCATTAGGAATTAGAGAGAGTGACTGTGTTCTAGATTTATGTCATGAAATCTCTTTTCACTCTAATAATTTTAGGCACTGTAGGTAGGATTTACTCCATTATAGACTTGACTTGCTTCTGCTGTGTGGCTACTGCTTCTATACATAATGTGCTAAAGTACTGACATCTCATTTCCCTGTTTGCCCTAGCTATTCCTTTTCTGTATTCCCTGCCTTTTGTTTTTGTTCAGCCCTTCTTTCTCTACTTCTGCACACACAGTCTTAGTTTCCATAATCACTGAATCAATTCCTGAAGTTCCCTTGAATTTAGGATATTTTTATTCAGTACAGCAAACGATAATTCTTTGAACTCTGCATAGCCTGATTTGAATTTTGAAAGACTATAAGATGTGGTTCTCTTAGACCCTTGACGAATGCCAGTAATATTTCTATGCCTTAATACTATTTTACTTCATGTTTTTACTAAAATATATGAAATAAAACTGATTTCTTTTCTCTGGTTTTTCTTTACTGTGCTACAGCTTTAAAATTAGCATCCCCTGCCAGGAAGCCTCTAAGTATATTTACAGTAATGATACCAGCAGCTATTTTGACAACTTTTTTATGAAAATCGTGTCTTCCAATTTGTGTTCTGCTATCCCTATTATAAAGTGTGAAAAAGAAGAATTTCATTTTGACGGTTCACTATATGAATAGAAAATCAGTCTGTAAGATGGAATCCCTACAAGTCCCACTTCTAGGCTTTTTCCAGAGATTCAGAAGCAAGATTCAAAAAACATGTGGCAGCTGGGTTGAGAGCTGGTGCTTCTATTAAGGGAGATCTGGTCACATCCCAGTTTTCCATCTGATAGTTTTTTGATCTTCTGCAAGTTATTTAACCTAAGTTTCTGTTCCCTCATTGGTTAAAATTGGGACAATCTTATAATAGTAGTAATAAAGTTACAAGAAGAGTAAATGAATTTTTTAAATAAAGAGTTTAAGATATTATCTGGAAACACACAAGTGTAAATTATTAACAGTAAGAACAAACAGTACAGTAAGTGCTAACTTGTTGATAAGTTCTTGGAAACTGCAGCTTTAAGTGAGATGACATATAGTAGATCCTTGAATAATATTGTTCTGTTGTAACGTTGATGAGGAAAAAAAAAAATTGGCTTTGTTGTACATCATTTTACTTCAAGCTGCAGTTCCCAAGAACCTACTAAAAACTTTAAATGAGAACTTACTGTGTGTGCATTTAAGGAACTTAATGGTCTTTTAGAAAGGATAGAATACAAATATAAATAATTAAAACAGAAGGTAGAAATTGATAAGCATTCTAGGAGTTCTGTAGGTGAAGTTTTTGCGGAGTTCTTCATAGCAGGCATTATTTTTAAATGAAGGGGATCAGAAAGCCTCTGTTAAAGAGGTGAAGAACATGTTCCTTGATACATAGTAGGCACTAAATACTTATTGAATGCACCTTGAAAAGTGGTTACATGTGAGAAGAGGCAGCTTTCTGGTCAGAGAGAAACATGAACAAAAACAGAGAGAGGGTCATGGGTATTAAGAGGTGATGATGGGTTTTGTATTGTTTTTATTGTCTTTTTTTATAATTCACTTTTAACTGGCATGCCATCCATGA
Organism: Cephalopachus bancanus; assembly: GCA_027257055.1. Lineage (NCBI taxonomy): Eukaryota > Metazoa > Chordata > Mammalia > Primates > Tarsiidae > Cephalopachus > Cephalopachus bancanus. The sequence goes on from JAPVLO010000045.1 coordinate 4,683,805, forward strand.
AGAGGAGGAAGAGAAGTGATTGGGAAAGTAAAATGGACCCAGGTTATAAAGAGCCTTGTACCTTTTTGGAGTCAGACTCAAGGGTTTGTGTTTTCTTTGATAGGTGGGAGAAGTCATTGAAGGCTTTCAAATGACAAATGATTTGGTCATAGCTGGACTTTAGGAGATGCTCTCAGCACAGGCTTTTTATGATCCTAACTCTCTAAGATGCTTTAGAAATTTGTGTTGAAAAGTACTTTGTAGCTGAGGTAATTTAGCAGTACTTTCTAGTCCCTGTTTGGCACCAAAAGGATGGGAGCCCCTTTACTTGCAGAGCTACTTTAAGGGAAGTTGGGTTAAGTATTGTTCTCTCTGTCTCATCAGTGGTCTGACTCCAAAGCACTTAAATTTCGTTTAGTAAAAGGCTTCTGCTGGAAAGAGTAAAAAAATTTGAACAAGTCTGCGATATATGTTGGTTGCTTTTGAGCAAAGTTTGGAGAAAGTTGCTTACTTAGAGCCCTTTTACAAGAATCCTAGCATGGAGTGAATAGAGATCAGTTGAATGAGTTAGTATAGAAGCAAGAACTCATGCACTTGGGACCTCCACGATGTGAAAATCTCAAAGATATCAGTGACCCATCCATATAGTAGTTAATTAACTATGTATTCACCATTGAGCAAATGTTTGAAGTTAATGTTAATGTTAATTTTGACAGGTACAAAATCAACACGCAAAAGAAGAATCTCTTGCTGATGATCTCTTTAGGTAAACTTTGACTCAGCTTTCTCATGTACCTTTGCGAGATGTATATAAATTTTAGTTCTATTGTTTTTAACATGCGTGCTTCTTTTTATTGCTTGTGTATCTCTCCTTTGGATTTACTGGCTATAGCTTTGAGGTTTGGGGTTGATTCAGTTGTACTGTATCACAAGATACTTATAATTTGCATGCGGGCATTCAAGTGAAAAGAAGGTTCCTGAACTGGGTGAATTTGGCTTATAAATTTATGAGATATTTTCAGCTCTGGGTAGAATTATGAACATAATAGGTTTTGAGTTAAGAGAAGTAAAATGTCAGACCATTTGTTTAGTTTTAGTTTTGAAGTAAAATGCCAGATTTTTTTTTTAATGCATATTTAATTGGCACATGCATAAAAACAAAAGGCTGGGTTAGAGTCTCAAAGCAGATTTTGGTGGGAGGTTTGAGAAGAATTGTAATAGGTGGTTATAATTTAATTATGACTTATTACACTTTCAGCATTTCTGCAGGTATAACAAACCTAATATAATAATTACTTCTCAGATACTAATGAAATAATATTTTAGAAGTAGAGACCAACTAAGGGAGAATAACATTTTCCAAACTTACTTAAAGGCAGAACCAAAATACTGTATTTTTTTAGTCTGTTTTGCGGCCAGTTAGATTGATTCTCTGATTTCATAATTGACAATATAAATCATGGGTGAAAATGTTGACAGACAGTACTTATTTTCCTAGGTAGTCAAATGAGATTCTCTTGTTGCTCAGCTGTATTTAATTGCTATAGGAGAAAATTTTATGAAGTGACAATTATATTTTAGGTTTATTATGCTCTTTTGTACGAATGGTATACTTTAATTTTGGAGGGGCTTCTGTTTGAAGCCATACTGGAAGAAGTATAAATACATCTTGATTTTTAAACTCTTATTTTCATTAACTATTGTAAAGCTTTACCTTTGATGATGTTTTATTGTTACCATGTATTCATCAAAGCAACATCAAAGGGATAAATGAAAATAAGAATGTCGGTGCCTAATATCTGATCTAAGGACAAAATTGGCAGTCTCCAGATCCTATTTGCCAAAGTGTGACTGTTGTTTGAAAGCTCTTTAACTTTAAAAGTAAAAGAAATACCACCCCTTATCATTTAACCCCATTTCTTTCTTTGCAGATATAATCCTAATGTAAAAAGGAGAAGATAACTGAGGATTTAAAGAGAAGTCATGGAAAAACATTTTGTAGCAAACATTTACTTCAGGCTAACTGGGATACATGAATATGTTACAAATATTTTATGCCCTAAATTTGTTAAATAAAATGCATAAAACTTGTTTATTTTGTGTGTGACAATATTGATCTCTTTTCAGGCTTTGTCATCTCGTCTCTCATAATTTTGTTTTCTTTTTAAAATGTGTTTATTTATTGAATAGTTTTAATATAAGCACAGTTCAGAATTCTAAAAGTACATAAGAAGGGTAAAGACTAAAGTTAGCCTTCCACCACTGTCCTAGCTATTTGGCTCCCCTCAGAAAGAAATTATGATATCCATTTCTTGAGAGTCTTTCCAGAAATTTTTAATGCCTATTCAGAATTTGTATACATATCATTTTTAAATAATTGTGTACACAAATAACACATACAGTGTTCTGCACGTTGTTCTTTTTCACTTAATAGATTAGAGGATCATAAGAATATCAGTGTAATTTTTTTCTTTTTCATTATGCTGTAGTCTTCCATAAACTGGAATACCCAAATGAAATGACTTCAGTGGTGAAGATGTCACCCACATATATTATTCTAGTACAGAAACTGAAGACCATAGGAAGACATCATCAAACTTGTAGTTAGATCTTACCAGAATGGCAGGACCTGTACCCCTTTTATATGTTCATACTGAGTTGGGTGTGCCTCTATTTTGAGCTTCATGAGAGTCTTAGTTTCCCTATTAATAAAGTAGAAACGGTGAGGCTGTCTTCTACCTTAAAGGGTAAGATAAAAAAAGAAAGTATATTTTTCAAATTTGTTAATATCAACAAGTAGTTTTCAACTTAGTTTGCATATTAGAATTCTGATGTAGTCTTTTTTTATTAACTAAACCTAAGTGCTAGGCTAGAAAATGGTACAGGCCTTTTATACTGACTGAAAGCTTCCTGGTCTCAGTTTCTGCCACCCTAACAAGCCTTACCTTTTTAGGTTTTTTTAGATCAGAGCATGAAAAATTATAGCATAAGTTAGAATATACTTTTGCGGGCTTTGTGGAAGCTTAGGATTTCTCCATATTCAATTGAGGAAAGTCACCCTGTTTAAGTATCTGGCCAAGATACTTTCCACCTTTGACTAACCCTCAGAACATCATTTTTTTATGGAAATAGTTTGTAAATCTATAGCTCTTTTGTTTGTTACTTTGTTTTCTCAGCTTCCGTTATCCTTTCAAATTCTTTGTTTAGGAAACATTATTAAACATATATATATATATATATATATATATATATATAAAGCATTGCCATCTATAACACTGTGAAAGAATCCAAAGATGAATAAGTAAAGGTCTCTGTTCTCTGAGAACCGACAGTCTTGAGTTGCTAAGATTCCCTCTAAGTTTCATTCACCATGGAGAGTACTGTTAAAATAAATGGAAGATGTTTCCCATTGCTTTGCATAAATGTTTCAGCACTGTTCAGTCTTTATAAGCCAGCTAGCTCTGCCCTGTACAACTTCACTCACAGACCCACTTGGGTAGGTTACGTACTTTTACCCTGGCTCTGGTGCAAACTCTTTTTCTAAACCTTTACCTGTTTTGGGATAAAGAAGAGCGGAGGGATATCCTGTCACCATCCTATCTTCATCAAATGAATGGGAACTGTACCCTCATTCCTAGGCTAGGACTTTAGGAGCTGTAGCTCAGCCAGCTTCCTGATGGCAGGGAGGAAGTGGCTTGCCCTTTGGCCACAGTATCACAATTGTCCATTTCACAGTAGCTTTTTTAGAGCTACTTACCCTCTTCTTTTTCTCCAGGCACAGCTCCCTTACTACTCAGGAGTATCTTTCCTCTCATAATTCTGATCCACAACTGAAGTCTTGTAGTTGTTCCCATTAGCAGGAGTCTACATCTGACCCAAATTCCTTCTTATGAAATTGCAGCAAGTTGTGATTTGGGTAAAGTCTTCTCCCTCAAGCCTCACAAGGCTGTCTGTATAAATCGCTTTTGTGAACAGATTTGCCTTTTTTGTAAGGCTATTGAATATGAATATACAAGTATTGAGTCAGCCTATTCCCCTTTATACAGTGATGATGTGGGGTGGGCAAACTTGTTGGAAGGTATTTTACTGCTCTCAACCATGGAATTGAAAGTCATTTCTATGTTACTGTACAGGCTAGCCTCCCAAACTAGGGGAACAGCACTTCTTTAAAATGGAGCTCCAGCTTTGTTAGCAAATTGAGAGACCTTAAATATCAAAGCAGAAGGTCTGAATTTTTATTTTGTAGGCAGAGGAGGAACTGTTGACAGTTTCTGCATGGGGATTTCAAAACCAGTGTATAATCCTGCGTAAGGCATGTTAAGAAATGGAGGGCAGAGATGTTTCTACACTGAATTGTTAATTGAAGTAAATGACTAAGTATTTTAAGCAGGAAATGACTTAAGAGAAGGTATTCGGTGCTTAAAATGGTTAGAGGAGGAGCAGGTTGTAGTCTGGGCTTTCAAGAAAAGCTCCCAGAACAATTTATTATAGATCTACTCAGGCAGCTTCTCAGTGGAACTGTGCATTTAAAAATACATCCACATGCCTAAGATCCAATGTGAAGGAAGCGCCAGTTAATCACTTCAGCTGCTTAGTTGCCTGTAGAATGAGGAATGGAAACCATATTTCCATGACTTCCCTTGTAAGCAGAAACAGCAAAAGGGATAGGAAGCTGGCCTCTATAAAACTTTCACCATGCAGACCTTGGGGGAGTGCCATCTATTTGCCAGAACCAGATCAGGCTACTTGCAGATGGAACTCTGGCTGCAAGGGAGTTAAGGGAAACAGTTTATAAGCTACTGAATATATATCACTTCCACACCACCATGAGGTTGAAAAGTCTTAAGTCGAACCATCATAAGTCAGGGACTATAAATCAGATGCTATAAATCCTTCCAGCATGTCGATTTTTTTCTTTTTTTTTTTTTTTTGAGTCAGAGTCTCACTCTGTTGCCCAGGCTGGAGTGCAGTGGGCATGCTCATGGCTACTGCAGCCTCAAACTGCTAGGCTCAGGCAATCCTTCAACCTCAGTCTTCCTAGTAGTATTTCTTGTTTTTTAATAAAATGATATGCTGAGCCAGGCACAGTGGCTCACGCCTGTAATTGCAGCACTTTGGAAGGCAGAGGTGAGAGGATTACCTGAGCCCATGGGTTCAAAACCAGCCTGGGCAACTTGGTAAGACTTTATCTCTACAATAAATTTTAAAATTAGCCAGACGTGGACCATGCCTGAATTCCAGCTACTTGGAAGGCTGAGGTGGCAGGATCACCTGAGCCCAGGAGGTCGAGGATGCCCGGGGTAGCCATGAGCTTGTCATTGCACTCCAACCTGGGTGACAGTGAGACTCCAACTCAAGAAGAAGAAAAAAATCTGCTAGAATTTTAACTGGCATTGCTGAATCTAAAAATCAATTTGGGAAGAAATTGCATTATAAAAACATTCAGTCTTCCAACCCATGAGCATAAAATATCCCTTTACCTAGCACTTCTTTCTTTCAGCACTGTTTTATTTTTTCACTATAGAGGCTTACTCATCTGTTTTAAATTTATCCCTAAGCATTTAATATTTTTTGATACTGCAAATGGTATTTTTATCATACAATGCCGTACTCCTTCTATATGAAAATACAATTCTTATATATTGAATTTAGTCTATGAACTTACTAAATTCACCCATTCTAATAATTTTTTGTAGATTCCTTAGGATTTGTATGTACACAATTGTGTCATATATGAATAAAGGCAGTTTCACTTTATCTTTTCCATTTGTTTTGCCGTTTCTTTTTCTTATCTATTACATTGGTTAGGACAATCAATTCGCTGTTAAATGTCTTATTTCAAATCTTAGGGAACTATTTAAGTTTTCTATTTATTGTGGCAGTTTTGGTAGTTTGCGACTTTCAAGAACTCTGTCCATTCTTCTGAGTTGTCAAATTTATTTGACAAAGTTCATAACATTTTTGTTAAATGTTTAATGTCTCTGTAATATGCAGTGATGTCTCCTTTTTCATTCTTGTTATCTGAGTTTTGAGTTATTTTCTTGTCAGCTAGCTAGAGGTTTATTAACTTTATCGAAAATGTCTTGAAGAACATTTCATTGGTTTTTTTCCTCTACTATATGTTCTTTTTCTATTTACTGATTTTCATGATTTATTTCCCTCCTTCTGCTTGCTTTAGGTTAAATATGCTCTTATATTACTAGCCATTGTAGATCACTGATTTTTAAGCCTGTCTTCTAATATCAGTATTTAGAATTATGAATTTCACTCTGCACTGCTGCAATTGCATGTACCAAATTTGGATATTTATACGATCATTCAGTTCAAAATATGTCTAATTTTCCTGTGATTTATTCATTGACATGTGGACTGTTTAATTTCCAAATATAGCTTTTCCATCTACCAAATGATATAACAGTTAATTGTTACTTGTATATGTTGCTATTTCTAAGTTAAATTCTACTGTTCAGAGGTCAAGCACAGTGAGATTTTAATCTTTTCAAATTTTTTGAGACTAGTTTTATGGGCAAGCAAGCATGTTTGGTTTGTTTTGGTGGGTGTTTTATGTGCTCTTAAAAATTCTACAGTTGAGAGGTGTGAGTGCTCTATAAATATCAGGTCAGTGATTTACAATGCTATTGAAATCTTTTATATTCCGATTTTATCTACTTGTTTGACCACTCAGAAATAACAAACTCTCCAACTATAATTGTGAACTTGTCTATCACTTCCTCTAGATCTCTATTGCCATTTTTGCTTTATATATCTGAAAACTCTGTAATTAGGGGCAAATACATTCAGAATTGGTATGTTCTCCATGAATTAGCCTTTTATGAGAAACTTATCTTTATTATTATTATTTATTATTATTATTATTGAGTTGGAGTCTCACTCTATCGCCCAGACTGGGCTGCAGTGGCATGCTCCCGGCCACCACAGCCTCAACCTGCTGGGCTCCGGCGATCCTTCTGCCTCAGCCTTCCAAGTAGCTGGAACTACAGGCACGCGCTACCACACCCAGCTAATTTTTTCATTTATTGTACAGATGAGGTCTCTCCAAGTTGCCCAGGCGGGTCTCAAACCCGCGGGCTCAGGCAATCCATTCACCTCAGCCTTCCAAAGTGCTGGGATTACAAGTTGAGCCACTGAGCCCTATCTTTATTATTAAGACTTGTCTTGAAGTCTTTATTGGTGCTTTGCATGTCATTTTCCATTCTTTTACTTATAACCTATTTACATGAGTCTTTTGTAAGGAATATATTCTTGAAGCTTTTTGTCTGGTGTGATGATCTTTGTCTTTAAACTGGTGGTACTTAATCCACTTGTATGTAATATAATTATTGGAACGGTTAGGTCAAAGTCTGTGATACTTGTTTTCTCTGTCTCATCTGGTCTCCCTGCACACCCTCCCCCCTCCCCCGACATACAAACCCTTTGTCTTCTTTTTAATTAGTTTTTAGTATTTCATCTCTACTGGCTTTTTAGCAACACCTTTAAAATTTTGGTGGCTAATAAGAATTATTTAAAATCCAATTGGCTGTTAATAACAATATGCATAATAACTTATGCTCTAGTAAGTATCTTACCACCTTATATATAATGTATACAGCTTAAGAAAGTATACTTCCACTTATCTATTATTTCTGCTATAATTATCACTACTACATTACATTATTACGTTTTACTTTTTGTTTTAAATCATTTTTTGGTTAAACACTGTTAATTTCAACAGTCAACTGGATTTTAAATAACTTAATGAGAAAAATAATCATTTACCATTTCTGGCACTCTTCTTTCCTTCATGTAGATCTATGTTTCATTAGGTATCATTTACCTTCAATGTAAAGAACTTCCTTCAATCATTTTTTGTAGTGCAGATCTCCTGTTATCACAGTTTTTCAACTTTCACATGTTTGTTTCAAAAAATAATTTCACTAGATATACAGAATTTTTGTTTGGCAGTGTTTTTACTTTAGCATGGCAAGATATTTAAAAGCTGCCTTCCTGCTTGCATTTTTTTCTGGCCATTTATTCTCTTATGTTCCGTTATGTTTCCCCCCTGACGTCTTTTAAATTTTTCTCTTTATTTTGCATCAATTTGATTATGATGTGCATACATGTAGTTTCCCTTATGTTTTACCTATTTTGATTTTCTTGATCTGCAGATTGTTTCTTAAATGAAATTTAGAAATTGTTCAACATTTCGTTCTCCAAATGTATGCTTTTCTTCCTCAGTATCTCTCTTCCTCTCCTCTGGATTCCAACTATGCAGGTGAGACCATCTGATGTCTTGTCATTAAGTCTACTAATTATTTTTAGTCCTCTCTGTGCTTGTTTGGATAGTTTCTGTTAACCTGTCCTCAAGTTCGTTTTCTTCTTAGTGTCCTTTATGTTGTCAAGCTCATCCAGTGAACTTTTCATTTCAGAATGTATTTTTCAGTTGTACAAAGTTCACTTTTTAGTTTTCTTACGCGATTCCCCCACTTGTTCACTCTGTGTCAACCTTTTCCTTTAAGTTTTTAAATTACATATTCATAGTATTTTAAAGTACTTGTTTGCTATTTCCAACAGTGTCAACTCTGGGTCTGTTTTGGTTTTTTTCTTCTGCTGGTTGTATCACATTTTGTCTGGACATCTCATACCTTTTTACCGTATGCTGGACATTGTCAATGGTGTTGTGAAAGTTCAGATTTTGTCTTCCTATAAGAAGTGTCAAGGCTTGTGTTAGCAGGCAATTAATTTACTGGCAAATCCACTTCATCCTTTTGAGGTTTTTAGGCAGATTTAGAGTATCCCTATTCTCAAGGAATGGCCTTTTGGGGGCAGGGTCTCTAAAGGATTCTTGGACTGTTAAGGCCTGGCTCTGCTGGTTGGCTATAATTCCTGTCTTCTAGAACTGTTTATCTCCAGAATTCCATTCAACCCCTAGTTTGTAGTTGCTGATCTCTGACAAGACCAATGGTTTCTCATCCCATCTTCAGTTTAGTATTGTGCCAAACTGAAGATGCTTTGGAGGTGCTTCTCTGTGTAGCTTCCTCCTATCCAGTATTCTGCCCAGCAAATTCCAGCTAAATCCTGAAATGTGATGTTTTTTGTCATCTAGACATACTCTTTATGTTAGTTTGCAAAGTACCTTCAGGGAAAAAGTGATGTTACCTCTGTTTCTTCTCTTAAAAATCAGTCCTGGACTACAGCTCATTGTGTGAAAACATTGCTTTATGTACTTTTTAGAGTTGTATAGTTGATTAGAGTGAAGGGTAAGTCCAATTGTCTTTTCACTATCCTGATTAAAATCAGCAGGCCATTCTTTTAAAATTTTAAATTGAAAAGTTTTCATTCTTTTTATGGTTTATCAGTCATTATCTTTACCTTGTTTACACTGTTTCTTTTCCAAAGACACCCTTTTTCTTAAATAACCTGAATAGAGGAATAGTTCAAAATCAGCTGATTATCTGTTTAATCCTTATTCCACATACACTTTTTCAGGCTAGCCTTAGAGACTCAGGCATTTTTTCCCTCCTAAGAATGTATACTACAGAGTTTTTAAAAGACTATTATAAGATCTAATCTGATCAAGAGTTCTATACAATTAGCAGCCTTTGCAACCCAGTTAGATTTTGTAATGGCATTTAAATTCAGTTTAGTTTTGTTTCATTCTGAGTTTTCTCAGTGTTCCAGAAGTTGGGACTTATTGGAACTTACTTTTAATTAACAGAAGGATTTGTTTAGAATTTTTCACTACTTCCTATTGACTATGCAATATTTTTAAATACCTTTGATCTTTTTTTAAAGATCTATTAACTAAAATTTTATGCCATAGAAATTATTACATGATGAGACTTCTTAAATTTTATTTTTTTTATTTTTGAGTTGGAGTCTCACTCTGTTGCCCAGACCGGAGTGCAGTGGCAGCTCCTGGTCACTGCAGCCTCGACCTGCTGGGCTCCGGCAATTCTTCCACCTCAGCCTTCCGAGTAGCTGGAATTACAGGCACATGCTACCATGCCCGGCTAATTTTTTGATTTATTGTAGAGATGAGGCGTTGCCAAGTTGCCCAGGCGGGTCTCGAACCTGCGGGCTCAGGCAATCCACTCACCTCAGCCTCCCAAAGTGCGGGATTACAGGCTGAGCCACCGAGACCGGCACTTCCTAGATTAAAAAAAAAAAGTAGAGTTGGATGAGATTCACATACTGAGGCTGCCCAAGACACTGAAAGCTGTAACTAAGTTATATTTTTATTGTATCTTTTTTTTTGAGTTGGAGTCTCACTCTGTCACCCAGACTGGAGTGCAGTGGCCGCTCCCGGCCACTGCAGCCTCGACCTGCCAGGCTCCGGCGATCCTTCCGCCTCAGCCTTCCAAGTAGCCGGACTCACAGGCATGTGCTACCACGCCCGGCTGATTTTTTGATTTATTGTAGAGATGAGGTCTCCCTGCCCAGGCGGGTCTCGAACCCGCGGGCTCAGGCAATCCACTCACCTCAGCCTCCCAAAGGCACAGATTACAGGCTGAGCCACCGAGCCCAGCTGTATCGTTTTTTTAAAAATCCTCACGATCTGCTTTGAAAACAGTCGACATCTATTAATTATGCACTGTTTGCTTGACACGGATGGATACGGAGGAGATGCCCACAACATGCTACAACTAGCCAAGTAAGTATTAAGTGATTTTTCCTTTCCCGAATAGCCAGTTGATACTGAAGAAAATGAAATGTCTTAGAATTATGGGACTGAGATTTGTAAACTTAAAGAGTACTGGAGTATAGTACATCAGAGAATATGCTTGATTATATACTACACAGAACAGCTTGGATTGAGGAGAGACTCAGGAAATAGGAGGCTACCAAGACGAAATTCTCCACTAAGTTTACTTAGGGCTCTGCTAAACCTTATTTCCCTTGAAGTATTTTTCTTTTTCTTAAGAATGCTCTAATCACAAAAATGCTATTGCATGAGTAAGAACAGACTTTTGAGACTCGAGGGGATGCCAATGCTCTTAACCTTCCCTAGAAGTCATCTTTTATAATTTTGTCATTTTCAGTTTAGAAGTAACATTAAGAAAAACATCTAATCCAACTCATTCAGAACTCAAAAACAAGCAAGCAAGAGAATATTAAATCAAATGCATACCACTTCAATGAGGCATGAAATTAGTTTGGAAAAAGTTGCTATCACAATAGGAAACAAAAACTGAATTGGATAGTTCATAAAATCAAGTTAAATTAATTAGGTGTGATGATTACCAAAAGTCTAAGACTTCATCTGAAGCAATTAGTTGGTAGAAACAAATATATTCTATATAATTATATTAAAGGTGAATTAGTTAATAAGCACTTACTATTACAATGAAGTGAACAGAAAAATACTGACATATTAGTCCATTTTAATTTTAAGAAAGTGTAATGAAAGGTTCAATGAACACATTCCAGATAAAATAATTGTATCAAAAAGGAGAAAGTGACAGAAATTCTATTTGCTATGAAAAACTTCAGAAGATTTTTTTGTTTAATGTCAAAAAAAATCTAGAGATTTGTGTGAAAACACAGACATTAAGAACTACTTAATAAATACAAATCAAAATAATTAAGGGAGAATAAAAACCATGGTATGAGCTGCTATGTCACTTCCAATGAACAAACACTATTAGAGATCTCAGAGTATAATCACCTTGGGAATGGAAAATAAGAATTTTTTCCTCTGGGGGGACTGCCAGAGGGAAGACATCGTGGAATTGTCAAACAAGTTCCTCTGGATGGCAGGGGAAAACAAGAATTTTAACCTTATTTTCTATTTTAACCATTAATAATTCTGACAATACCTCAAGAGTATTACAATTTTAGAAGTACTTACCATGCCCAAATATCTTAGTTTCAGTGACAGAAAGTAACACAGGAATGTTCACACAGGAATAAGTAATTCCATCCACAATTTATTGAATTGCAAATCAGATTAGTTAAACATTATGATGGTTAAGTAGAGAATAAATCTCTGAAAAATATCTTGTCAGGTTCTTGGATGTCAAAGTGTATACCAATATTACTGGACTGTTTAAATTATTAGAAGAATATGAAGTACCTGTCAAGATTTTGACAATAAAAATATTTTTAAAAAGACCATATTTGGTAATAAATTAGATTTATACAGTTGATAATTTCAAAATAAATAAAACCTGAGTTATAAATGCCTCCTACCCCCACCCTGCCCCAGCACACATACCTTATTTCTCATTTTCATGTACACCAGTGTGTCTCAAACTTTTATGAACATGCATATCCCTTGAGCGTCCTGTTAAAATGCAGTTTATGACTCAGTATGTTGTGGGGCCTGAGACACTAAGTTTCTAACAAGCTACAGATAAAGCAGATACTGTTGGTCCTTGGACTACCTTTCTGAGCTGCAAGGTGGTCCATTATACAGTTAGGATAATTTCTGTCCTAATGACCGTGCAGTTTTATAGATTCAAGGCTGTAATATTTTGGAATCAAACATAAGAAATAACTGAAAATTATCACAAAAAATAAATCTTGAAAGAAAAGAATGTTTTAGTTAAGTGAAAGCTTAAAGTATACCAAGTTGGCAGTACTTCTGTCTGTCTGACAGTAACATCTTTGAAACATTACAATATAAATCAGGACACCAAGTTCTGGTAACTTTGAAAAATTAAGTTACTATAGCTTGAGGTTCCCCTTTAGTTAATTCAAGTCCAGAAAATTCAAGCCAGTACACTGCAAAACCACTATTAAAAACTTCAATGGAAAGCTGTCCATTTAAATTCCTTGTAAACTTGCTTTAAGCTATTCCATCTCCTCCTCCTCTTTCAACAAACAAATGCTGCTTTTTCTTCTGTCTTGTAGCTAAACAGCGTGTAACACCCAATGCCCCTCCCTTTAAAAATCTAACAAAATTGTCTCCGACCAAAGGACCCAATGCAAAAAGGTTGGCTTCTTTAACACACTCATAGGTATATGTATCTATTTCTACAGGATTACCCTTACATGTGATTGGCTGGCTTGACTTGTGGCCTAGGTAACACCCTTGTTCCTTCAGAAAAGACAGATTAGGATGAGAACCTATCAATACTACTGCTGCAGAGAGTTTAAATATTTTCTTCAATCCAGAGATGCTTTGAAGAATGCATTTCATGTCCGATTTAAAGGAAAGCACATGGTGCTCAGGAAAACTGGTATAATCAGATAAAAGATCTGAGTCTGCAGAATACGACTGAGTACACATCATATGATACACTTTATGATACTCAGGATAAAGCTTTTTGGGCAACTGTTTGAAAATTAAGCTTGGATCAGTTACTCGTCTGCGAAATACATGCATCACAGGTATGTTGTTGTTGTAAGCACACAGTACTGCATCAGCTGCTGTAAGCCCAGAACCTACAATTAACACTGGATCCACTTTGCCACGCAACTTTCCTTTGCTTATAGCAGTTCCAAATTCAGGCATTGAATGAAACACAAAAGGAAAATCTTCCCCTTCAATTTCTAGATGGGCAGGAGAATCCAATGTTCCAGTTGCTAGAGCTACATTCTCAGCAAAGAGACAGAAGGGAACATGAGAACCATCCGCTATTCGCTGATAACCCCTAATTTCCCAGTTTCTCTTGATAAATTGTGACTTCTCTATCTGTAAATGTTTTGTTGAAATATCTCTGTGTTCACTATCATCATCATCTTGATCTCTGTAGAGTCTTGATACTGAAGTTATGTAAGTATTCTCTCTGAAATTTTTCTGAAGACCCATGACTTTTACATAATGTTTATAGTAGCGAGCTATTTCCTCTGGCATAACTCGATCCCCTTTTAGGTTCCTGTAAGAGAAAAAGTATACATTTTGAGGATAGTAGTTTTAGTTTCTATGATTATGACTTCTCAATCTAGTAAGCTTTTATAGCTTTTTTATTCCTCTGGACTGTCTTAGTTATAAATTATCCCAACACTTTACCAAAAACAAAACAAAACAAAACTTTTTATTTTTTGATAAGACTGTATTTAATGCATTTGTTTCCCAAATGTCATACACAGTGTCTGCTTAAATTAGCTATTTGATAAACTTTCATTAAGTTAATGAGGGGATTAAAATGTGGATATCTGAAAATCAGTCTACTTTATATCTCAAAATTATAACTATCAACTAAATTATTTAGATTACAATTATTGAGATTTACAGGTCTAACTATAATACATGTTTCTTAAAGATTATGTATGCCATTTGACACGATTTTTAGTAAGTTGCTTTCTATTTTCCTAATAACTGAAAATAATTCAGATCTGTCTTCTGCTGAATAATGTCATCTGAAGTCTAAGTAAATAAGAGATGGCATTTCATCCTATGTGTATTCTTACTCATAAAGAGCTCTTAAAACACAATCTGCACTTTATTTTTAAAAATCCATTAGCATTTCTGTTGTTTCCATTTGAATTTTAAAGCAATGAGCAGTGATGTCCCTAACCCCCTTCCTCCAATCAGAGATAAGAAGCAAATTATTTGACATAATTCATTAAACAGATACTCCTCAGACTACAACGGGGTTAGTACTAATAGACCCATTAAAATTTGAAATTATCATTAAGTCAAAAATGCATTTACTACACCTAGCCTACTAAACATCACAGCCTAGCCTAACCTACCTGAAACAAGCTCAGAATGCTTAGGTTAGTCTACAGTTGGGCAAAATCATCCAACACAAAGCCTATTTTAAAATAAAGCGTTGAATATCTCATGATTTACTAAATACTGTACTGAAAGTAGAAAACAGAATGGTCGTATTGGCACCTGGAGTATGGTTTGTACTGAATGCCTATCATTTCTGTACCACTGTAAAGTCGAAAAATCTTAAGTGGAGCCATTGTAAGTAGGGATTGTCTGTAACTTGTAATTGGAGGCTTATAAAAATTTTTATTTTTAAAGTGTAGTGATTATAACTAAGACTTAGAATAAACTAACTCTCAATTTTTACAGAAACCTTACATAGTGTTACTACCTCAGTCATGCACTGCATAATGACATTTTGGTCAATAAAGGACAGTATATCTTATGGGTCCCATAAGTCCCATAAGTTTATAATGAAGCTTTTAAATCCTATTGCACAGTTACATCAAAGCTGTCCTACAGTTGTAGAACAATTACTTTTTAAAAATAAATTTAGTGTAGCCTAAGTATACAGAATTATAAAGTCCAGTAAGCAATGTGCTAGGCCTTTATATTCACTCAACACTCTCACTGACTTGCCCACAGCAACTTCCAGCCCTGCAAGCTCCATTCACCTAATAGGTGTAGCATTTAAATCTTTTATACTGTATTTTTACTATATCTTTTCTATGTTTAGATACACAAATACCATTGTTATAACTGTCTACAGTATTCAGTACAGTCACATGCTACACAGATTTGAAGCCTAGGAGCAACAGGTTATAACACATAGCCCAGGAGTGTAGCAGGTTGTACCATCAAGGTTTGTGTAAGTACACTCTGTGATGTTTGCACAACAAAATCACCTACTAACGCAATTCTCAGAATGCATCCCCATCATTAAGTGATGCATGACTGTATTATCTCTATTCTATAGACTAGGAAATTGACAACTTCATTTAAGTTATTTGCCCAGGGTCACAACATTAGAAGTTATAATGAGGATTCAAACCCTGCCAATCTCTGGAGGCCTGAGAGACTGCTCTTAACACTATTCAAAGATAGCAACTAAAGTTAACATTTATCGTAAGACCCATTTCCACATAGTACTTCAAAACACAATATGCATACTTACCTGTTTTACAAAGGGAATAATAACATGTTGAGTAATTTTACTTGCTTACTTATGAAAGTCAAGAACTTAAACAATTTTCCTGATTTTACAACTTTAAGTCCCAAACCCATATATAAATCCCTTTTTAAAAAACTAAAATGAATTTTTTGAAAGGTTTAATCTTAATTACCCATGATGATATAAATTGGGTCTCTGTGAATCTCCTCAAATTAAGAAAAATTTCTGCATACTGACGTGGTTTCTACCTAGCAGGAAGTCAAAATACTCAAATGTTACAACCCTATTCTAACAAAGGTTAAGTAACTTCCTGCTTAACTTATTGTTTTTGTGAGTAGTCAAATTAAGGTAGATTCTCTGTATTAGTAATTCCTATCTATTATTTACTATCCTTGAAAATAATTGGGTTTTTCATATTTCTCTTTTTAAACTTTGGGTTCTTTTCCCAAAAAGTAAATAAACTTGTAAGTATTATAAGTAAATAAATTTATATATATTCTTCCATAAGATTTCTTCTCAGTTCTACTTTATTATTTTTTTATTAAATATTTACTTTTGCACTCAAATAGCCAGCCATATCCCAGACTCTACCATATCCCAGACTCTAGTTTATTCCATCATTCTAAATTCTCATTTCTAAATTACATACTCTTTACCCTGAAAGTCAAATACTTTAGGTACGTACATGAGATATGCATACATAAATTTTATATCAACTCATAGAAATAAGTAGAGAGAAATATGGAAAAGAATACATGGGTGGATTAGAAAGTAACTAAACAGAGAATTATTTAACAGGAGAGTATAAATCCATGATTTGACAAGACAATCAATTTGCACATAATCCCTTATTTCAATGCTTAGTTTTATAACATCTTTAAATAGAAAATAGCTGACTATAATCATTGCTTCAAGGAGGCATTTTTTATTTGAAAGACATGTATATTCAAATCCTTCATCCATGAGTGAATCACAAATTTTAAAAAATTTTCTGTTTCTTTCTCAATATACACCAAAAAATTTTAATGTAGTTTAACTTTTACCTTCGTTTGCTTGACACCCAATCCTTAAATTTAAGTCCAGGTAGTTCCATCCAATTTCCAAAGCTGATTGTCAACATGGAGCCTTCCATATTCTGTTAGAATAAAAAAAAAAGTACAGTCAAAAAACACAATTAAGCAGCAACAACTTTTGTTATTGTTGTTTGTTTTGTTTTAGCCAAATCCATCTCATTTACAATACTTATGACTCTGGATAAGGTATACTCTAGCAGTCTATATGGTTGTGTAAATTACCTCTCAAACTTTATTCCAATAAACTTTATACACTTTCCTTATTTGGTATTATCTACCTGGATTTCTTCTTTCCTACAGTTATGCATTTATAAAACAAATTTACAATATTACCCAATGCCTACATAATGCTGACTGCTTTAGTTTATGATCAACATGATAATTCAGATGTACAATATCATGTTAGGGAACAAATCAAGATTTTCACTTTTTAAACAAAAGAAAAACTGTTTGTTAATTTCTAAAACATAAGCTGTCTTTCCATTTTATTAGCACATTTTTCAAAATTATAGCAATAAAGCTTCCCCCCAACTCCATCAATTACAGTTCTAAAGTCTAGGCTGAGATGGATACAGCAGGATCTTTTCCTAAGAAAAATAGGGAGTGGTTGCCTAAGAAACAGGCTCCTGCTGAGACTAATGCTGCCACCAAGCTCCCTTGACCTACTTATTTCTGTTTTGCTTGATGCAAAGCAAGAAAAGGCCAAGGTCAAGGTTCTACTATTCCAGTGACCTCAATGATCTCTTTCAACCAACCCTTTTAGGCAATGGCTTCTTTTCTCATAATTTCTTGCTCTGTATCTATATAAACCAGTTTGAAAACGGGGCAAATTATTAATGTAATTATCATTACTGGCTAACATTCAGAGTACCTACTATGTGCTAGGCCTCACAAAATATCATTTGTGACAGTACATAGATCACCATAGGGAGAGAATACAGCAAGCTGCTACAGCTTTGAGGGAAGTTGGCCCTGACATGAGAATTATAACAAAAAAGACAGAAAACCAGAATCATCATAAAAGGAGCTATTAAAAATTTATTATATCTCAGAGGTTATCTGGATCCATAAGAGTCATACCTGGAACTCTAAAACCTTAAAACACTACTCTTCTACTTTCTGACAACAATCTCTTGACATTATTCTCACTGCACCAGCTCTTCCAGTTGGTTGAGAGCCACAGTCCCTTGATCTCTTCATTTTTCCCCTAAACTGTCTTTCTTTTTTTCTCTATGCAACCTACATTTCATGAATGCCTGCTGTCACAGATACTGTAGTATTAAGGGATGCAAACTGGACAGAAGTACAGCTGGAAGAATAGAAAGTTGTGATCAGAAAGGAAGGTATTTGAGATCTTATGTTTTCACAAGTTGAGTAGTTATGAAAGATAAGATCTACAGTGGAACCACTGGAGTTAGTAGTTAATGAGAAATAAAGAAGAAGATTAAAGGACTAAGCTGTTAAGGCAGTGATCCCCAATCTTTTTGGAATCAGGGACTGGTTTCATGGAAGACAATTTTTCCATGGATCAGTGCAGGGGAAGAGGATAGCTTTAGGATAATTCAAACACATAATATTTATTGTGCTTGAATTACTGTGTACTTTATTTCTATCATTACATTGCAATATATAATAAAATAATTATATAACTCACCATAAAAAAAAAAGAGGCAAGGACAGAAGTGGTAAATAAAATAATGGGAGGGCCATACATTGTCTAAAATAAGTGTCGGACTCTGACTTAAAGCCTGACACTAGATGCAGCTGTACAACTGAAGTACATCAACTCACTGGCCACTCACTGATAAGGTTTTTATGAGTCTGCAAGCAACTTATTTATTATGGTTTCTGTACAGTCAAACCTCACTGCTAATGTTAATCTATATCTGCAGCTGCTCCCCAGTGCTAGTATCACTGCCTCAGCTCCACCTCAGATCATCAGGCATTAGATTCTTATAAGGAGCACACAACCTAGATTCCTTGCTTGAACAGTTCACAATAGGGTTCATGCTTCTATGAGAATCTAATGCTGCCACTGATCTGACAGAAGGCAGAACTCAGGCGGTAATGTGAGCAATGGGGGAAGGCTGCCTGCCACTTACCTCCTGTTGTGTGGCCTGGTTCCTAACAGGCCATGGACTCGTGCTGGTCCACGGCCCAGGGGTTGGGGACCCATGGTTTAAGATGTCAGTTCTGTGTCATGCATGTGGAGGCAAAGTTATGCAAGATTATAATAAAATTGGAAATGTAATGGAAAATTATGAGTTAGGTGCCACAGTTTTAATAATTGATGGAGACGGTCTGGAATGGCAGAAAAGCTAGAAAATCACATGTACTGTTCAAAGGAACAGGGGTTTTTACACAAGCACAAAGGGAATAAAGAGAATACCAACCTAACTAGCCAACTTGGGAATAGACGTAGCATCTGCCTGAAATGATTAAGGAAGTAGGAAAGCTTATTTATCACTAACTGGGTTCAAGAGAGCATATAAAATTTGGAAGGGAAGAGAGTGGTGGGAAACTGAGAACAAGAGAAGAAGGGAACTATATGGAGATGAGTATATGAGAGTGGGCAGATGACTTAAGGAGCTTACATCTTGAATAACCACTAAGGTTAACCAGGATGTATGTAAAGCATGGCAGGAAGATGGTCATATAAACAGATAGTACTACAGACAAGTACAGTAAGATTAAAGATAAGGTACAACACACAATTTAGGATCAGATAATTATGTCTGGGAAAATCAGGAACCTTCACAGAAGTGATGCTTGACAACTGGATCACAGCTCAAATATTATTTATTTATATCCCTATTCTAGTGAATGCATGCCTGAAAAAAAAAACCAGGAATTTTTAGGTATTTCAAGCTTTACCAATGACTCAAATGTGTTTTTGTAATCAAAGTATATCTATATTTTAACGTGTCTACATATAACAGGAATAAATGAAGTAACAAGGAGATCAATTATTGCCTGCACATTCTTCTAAGAAGAAAAATTTAAGTACAATAAAACCTCAGGAATTTAGCTGAGGCAGTCTAAATGCCCTCCTCACCCCCAAACGCATTATGGCTACTGCAGAAAAATAGTTTTATTCAGGAAGTTACTCATTAATAGAGCAAATTTAAACACTTAAACTGGGTGTGACAAAATCATTTTTTACCTTGTATTGGGGGTTTCACAGTTATAGGCATTTGTCACAACTCATCACATTACATAGTTTAAATAGATGCAGCTTATTGGAAATAAATTATGCTTAAACAAAGTTGATATTAAAAAGTTAAAAAAACACACAAGTTAAAAGGCACAGATAATTTGGTAGCTGCTACTCATTATCATTAAGAGAATTAAGATTTAAAAAGGAATCAGTGGTATATTTAATCTAGGACTGTCCCGATATTCTGAAACAGTCATTTGATAAATATAAACAACCCTTTTAGATATATAATATTGCACAAATGCCAGCTGAAATTTGTACTAAAAGTTCAATATGTAATATATTAAGGTTCCCAGAAGGTCTATAATTCATAATATAGCAAACTAAATTATTTAACATCTATTACATCAAATGAACATTCACTTTACACTAGAGACTGCGTTAACAGCTAAGGACACAGGAGTGAAGAATAAGTATTAGTTACTGGCACCCTAATGAAATGCACTGGTTCTCTGGCTTAACCTCTACTGAGAACTGAATTGTGACCCCCGGAAAATTTTTTTTTTTTTTTTTTGAGTTGGAGTCTCACTCTGTCGCCCAGACTGGAGTGCAGTGGCCGCTCCCGGCCACCGCAGCCTCGACCTGCTGGGCTCCGGCGATCCTTCCACTCAGCCTTCCAAGTAGCCGGAATTACAGGCACGCGCTACCACGCCCGGCTGATTTTTTGATTTATTGTAGAGATGAGGTCTCGCTGCCCAGGCGGGTCTCGAACCCGCGGGCTCAGGCAATCCACTCACCTCAGCCTCCCAAAGGCGCGGGATTACAGGCTGAGCCACCGAGCCCGGCTTCGGAAAATTTTTATATTGAGGTCCTAACCCTTCAGGATGGTATTTGGAGATGGGACTTTTGGGAGGCAATTAAGGCCAGATGAAGTCATGAGGGTAGGTCCTCATAATGGAATTAGTGGCTTCATAAGTAGAGAAAGAGAAACTGTTCTCTCTCTGCCATATGAGGACACAGTGAGAAGGCAACTATCTGAAAGTCAGGAAGATGGGCCTCACCAGGAACTGAATTGGCTGGCACCTTGATCTTAGACTCTCCTGCCTCCAAACAATAAATGTTTGTTGTTTAAGCCACCCAGTCCACGATATTGTTATAGTCACCAAGCAGATTAATACAATCTCTTTTACAAAATATTTTTCACTTAAGATTCTGAAAATGTGGGAAATTGATGAATACTGGCTTGAAAGGCTGTGTGAGATTTTGCAAATTCTAAAATGAATAAGTGAATTTTAATTTTATTATGTAAAACAGCCCTAAAGTGTTTTTCTATATGAGTTTTAAAAGAGAGTAGAGAAATGGCTATCCTAAGATTGCATCAATAATCAAATCTGACTTGACTTACTGCTACTAGTAATTAACCCATACTTAACTAACTGAACAGCATTAAGTCTTCCCATATAAAAATGTGACAAACACCATATATAACAGTATTATCATAATGCTAAAAAATCAAGTTGGTCTTACCAACATATAATTAACATACACAAAAATGCTAAAAAAAAAAAATACTCACATGCCAAGCCCCACCAGGTGGACCTTTACCAAGAACTAAGTGAGGAATATAATGATGTTGTTCTAATTTCCAGTGCAAAACAGATGGGTAATCATAACCAAAGTCGGCATCTGGATGAAGAAGTGTGTCAAAAAGTACTGCAACTGGATTGGACGATCGGCCCTCAAGGCCCTCAGACAAGTATTCTAAATCCTGAATTTTTAAAAAAAGGAAGACAGCTTGAAAACCAGAACAGCTTTTATAACAACAGTGAAGGCCATTACTCTCATCCAGCATTTTCCAGATAGTGCGATACAGAACACTGATGTTACTTGAGATCTTAATAGATTATTTAGTCAAATAAATAGAGGGAAGGCTGGATTTTAACATAGCTAGCCAGATCCTAATACTGTAAAACTTGAAGATGGCTTTAATATACTAATATCTATGGTGATGTTCCAATAATAAAAAGTAGCACTTCCCAAACTTATTTGAGCATAGAGCATCTATTAAAACTCCATCAGGAAATAACTTGGAAAATTCTGCTCTAATAAATTTAAGAAAATAAATAAAAGTAATCCTGCCAACTATATTTATGAACCTAAAATAAAAATGATATAAGGTTATTGTTTAGAATAAAAGATTTTCAACTAAGAAATAATGCTTACATAAATAAAAACTAAATACTGTTTCAGCATTAAAAAACTGTAAAAAGTGACATGTAAGAAATGATACCTGATCAACAATGGAAAGATGTCTTGCTTCTTCTAATTTAGCATGCAAGATTGTATTCGGGTGTACTGCTTCTGATGATAAGTATGGTCTGTAGCCTGATAACATGTAAGAAAGGCATATTCCTGAAGGTCCATTTCCTATTTTAAAAAATAAAAATAAAAGGTGGAAAGGGATAGGTCATACATCTTAATACACGTGTTTCTTGGCTTTTCTCCTACTTTGAACATGGCTCTTCTCCCTTAACAATTCTTCCATCTCTAATTCTTAAAACCAGCTGTTTCACAAGACTCTGACCTTTGCCTTTTTGCCTATTTTCTTTGAGTTGGAGTCTCACTCTGTCGCCCAGGTCGGAGTACAGTGTCACACTCACAGCCACCCCAGCGTCAACCTGTTGGGCTCTGGCGATCCTTCCGTCTCAGCCTTCCACGAAGCCGGAACTACCACACTCAACTAATTTTTGATTTATTGTAGAGACGAGGTCTCACCAAGTTGCCTGGGCGGATCTTGAACCTGAGGGCTCAGGCGATCTACTTGCCTCAGCCTCCCAAAGTGCTAGGATTATATGCCGAGCCACTGAGCCCAGCCTTTTCGCCTGCTTTCATTTGGGAATCTCATCCACTCAAGTCTTCAATTATCTGTGTTACTAATTCCCCAAACTAGCTCTCTAGGTTGACTTCCTTCTCAAAATGATATCCCATATTTCCATACTATTTCTTCACTCTACCTGACTGATCCACTAATAACTTAAACACAATGTGCTCAAAAGAAAACCCATGAGTCCCTTCATTTAATGGTGCCCTTTCCTTCAAACACCATCACATCTCAAAGTATGGCACTAGCAAACCTCTAAGTTAATTAAGTACTGGTTCTAAAGCTATTTTGCCCCCTATTTCCAGTCAGTTGTCTTTGCTATTCTCACTCTTGGACTTTCACCTAGAAGACAAGTCTACTATTTCTCCTTCCTAAGATTCACCTACTCTCAAACCATTTCACATACTATATTCTGGTAAGTTTTGGTAAGACACAGTCATGTTACTACTCTATTCTAAAGGCCCTCAACTGCTTGTTTTGACATCTTTACAATATTGAGTCTTCCTGTTCATGAATATGGCATATCTTTTCATTTATGCAGATCTTCTCTGATGTTTTTTTATCAGACTTTTGTGGTTTCCCTCATATAGATCTTATATATGATTTATATCTAAATATAATTTTTTGGTGCAAATGTAAGCAATGTTTTTTAATTTCAAATTCAACTAGTTCATTGCTGCTATTAGGAAAGCAACTGACTTTCATATATGTTTGTAAATGACATGATTATCCATGTAGAAAATCCCAAAGGACTGACCAAAAACAAACAAACAAAAAAACTCCTGGATCACAGACCTAAATGTAATATACAATATTATAAAACTTTCAGAAGGTAACTTAGGAGAAAATCTAGGTAACCTTATGTTTGGTAATGAATTTTCAGAGACAACACCAAAAGCAGAATACATAAAAGAAAAAAAAAAACTATTAGTAGGACATCATTAAAATTTAAGACTTCTGTTCTACAAAAGATAATGCTAGGAGAAGGAAAAAACAAGTTATATACTAGAAAAAAATACATAGGACTTATACTCTAAATATACACACAACTCTTAGAACTCAGAATAAGAAAACAAATAACCCAATTAAAAAGTAAGGAAAAGACCTGATCAGACACTTCACCAAAGACAACCAACAGTTGGCAAATAAGCATATGAAAAGAAGCTAAACATCATACATCATTATGAAATTGCAAGTTAAAACAATGCGATACCAGCAATACCAGGACACACCTATTGGAATAGCTAAAATCCAAAAGATAGATCCCATGATCACAGCTTACCACAGTCTTGACCTCCTGAGCTCAGGTGATCTTCCAACCTCAGCCTCCTGAGTAGCTGGTGCTTACCACCACCTCTCACTGATTTTCTATTTTTTGTAGATACAAGATCTTGCTTTGTTTCCCGGATAGTCTCAAAACTGACCACAAGCAATCCTCCTGCCTTGCCCTTCCAATATTCTGGGATTACAGACGTGAGCCACAATGCTTGTCCAGTGACCACACCAAATTCTGACAAGGATGAGGAACAACAGGAGCATTCATTCATTGCTACTGGGAATGCAAAATTATCTAGTCATATTGGAAGACAGTTTGGTAGTTTCTTACAATGTAAAACATAGTCTTACCATATGATCCAGCATATGTAGATACACACTCCTAGGTATTTGCTCAAATAAGTTGAAAATTTATGCTCATGCAAAAACCTGCATATGAGTTTCTATAACAACTTTATTCATCATTGTCAAAAACTGGAACAACCAAGATGTCCTTCAAAAGGTGAATGAATAAACTGTAGTACAGCTATAGAGTAGGATATTATTCAGTGATAATACAAAATGAGCTATCAAACCACAAAAGGACATAAAAGAACCACAAGTGCATGTGCTAAGATGTCTACAAAGCTGCATACTGTATAACTCTAATTATATAACGTTCTGGAAAACACAACATTATAATGACAGTAGAAAAGTGGTTGCTAGGGGTTGCAGGCTGAGGGAAGGTATGAATAAGTGGAACACAGATTTTTAGGGCAGTGAAACTATAATGGTAGATACACAACAGTATACATTCAGCAAAACCTACAGAACTGTGTATCACAAAGAGTGAACCCTAATGTGAATTATAGCTTTTAGTTAATAATATACCAATACTGTTTAATCAATTGTAACAATGTACCACACCAATTGAAGATGTTAATTTTAATACTAAGGGAAACAAAGTAGGGAACAAAGACGTATAAGAGAGAACTCTGTACTTTCTGCTACATTTTTCTGTATGCCTAAACTGTTATGAAAAACAAAATCTATTAATTAAAATAAGTGCTAAATGGGGGAGTTAGGATCTGAGGCAAAGAGCCAAATTCCTGAAAACAAAAAAGATACAATATATTCAAAAGAGAACAGGCAAAGAATACAAACAGGCAATTCACAGAGAAATATACAGTGGCAGGGAGAATCTCTCCTTATCCCCAAAG
This sequence comes from Cephalopachus bancanus, assembly GCA_027257055.1. Taxonomy (NCBI): domain Eukaryota; kingdom Metazoa; phylum Chordata; class Mammalia; order Primates; family Tarsiidae; genus Cephalopachus; species Cephalopachus bancanus. Next base: position 4,709,142 of record JAPVLO010000045.1, read on the forward strand.
ATGTCTCGGGTCCTAACTCCTGGAACCTGCAAATGTTATCTTATACAGCAAAAGGACTTACAGATGTTTTTAATGACTGTGAGATAAAGAATAGCCTGGCTTATCCAGATGAACACAATTTAATCACGAGTCCTTAAAATAGAGAACTTTTCCCAGTTGTGGAGTGAGGGCAACATGACTATGTTATGTATGAAGAAAGAAATAACATCATGAGTTTTGAAGATACATAAAGGAGCCAGGAACAAAGGAATGTGAACAGCCTCTAAAAACTGAAAAAGATAAGAAAACAGATTCTTTCCTAGAGCCTCCAGAAAGTAACACAGTGCGGCCAACACCTTTTTCTTTTTTTTGAGTTGGAGTCTCACTCTGTCGCCCAGACTGGAGTGCAGTGGCCGCTTCCGGCCACCGCAGCCCGACCTGCTGGGCTCTGGCGATCCTTCCGCCTCAGCCCTCCAAGTAGCCGGAATTACAGGCATGCACTACCATGCCCAGCAGATTTTTTGATTTATTGTAGAGATGAGGTCTCGCTGCCCAGGCGGGTCTCGAACCCGCGGGCTCAGGCAATCCACTCACCTCAGCCTCCCAAAGGCGCGGGATTACAGGCTGAGCCACCGAGCCCGGCTGCCAACACCTTTTTTTAGCCCATTAAGACCCATGTTGGATTTCTGACCTACAGAACAGTAGGATAATACATTTATGTTGTCTAAAGCTTGTGGTAGTTTGTTACAATAGCAACAGAAAACCAATACATATATTAAGAAAATAGTTCTTTATCTACGCTGTCCCTATAATATTAGGTTGGTTACTCATGGGCTAGCTACGGCAAAACAGGGATACATTTTTGGGGGAGGGATGAGGTGGGCAGGTGCAGATGAAGGCAGTTTTTCCTTTTCCAAACCTCCCAAAGCCTAGCTAGACAAGAAAATAGGTTCCTCTACTCATTCTAAGACATTCAGGATGGAAAGCCAGGGTTGGACACAGGGAAAATGAAATAATATATGAGCCCTCTGATCTAGCTAGATCTCTATCATACCATATTCCCTAAAGCAGAACTAGTATAGAAGAGCAACCTTGTTGTCCTCCTCCTTTTCCTCCTTTATAGTATCTCTCATATGCTAGAGTACACAAATGTTATCCCCTTTCTACTAACTTTGAAACAAGCTATCAAAGAAACTCAGGAAGTTGTATGCCATATCAAATTTCCTATGCTCTGTAATTCTCTCCTTTGGCTTAGTTTAACACGGTAGTTTGTATATTAGATAGAAAATATACATGACAAGTAATTAAATGCAAGCAATACAACTTATAATTCTAAATTAGGTTTTATTAATAGTTTAATCTGTAATATTTCATATGCCTATCTGTTGAAGTGGTACAAAAGAAATATCATAGTAATGTTATGGTTAAGGTAATTATAAACCTTACCTTAGATTACTATAATGTCATTGTTAATTCAGCATCGGTTACTAACTTGCACAAGTAACCCAACCTCTTGAGTCGGTTTTTCTGTATCTGCCCTACCAACATCAGAAGGCTATAGCGTTCTAAGGTATTACTTAAAAATATACACAGAATACTCTAGAAAAAGCTCTAACAATATTGGTTATTATAATTACCATGACACTGTCATATAGCTAACACAACTGATAGGCAATGTTTTAAAATAATACTATAAGTTCTTCAAGGAAAAGATAATACATTCTAACAGACTCTAACATCAGATAAACCAGTTACTTTCTCCAAAGATGTGGTTTATTAGTTATTTTAGCATATCAAATAATCTAAGAATACTTTTCAGTACAATCTTAAGAGGCTGTACTATCTCACTGTATATTTATAAAAGTAGTAAGAGTCATAACTGTAATTTTAAGAGATAAAATACAGTAACTTACCTATTATTACCACCGGCAAAGTCACGGATGAATCTTCAAGTAAAGAACTCTCTTCAACTAATGGCATTGCTTTAACTTTTCGTCCCAAATTATCACCAAAATATTGTACTAGGGAATTAAAAATCTCTCCTTCAGTTTCAGTGTCACTATAGTTTCTTTTTTTTAAAAAAAAGGAAAACAAAAGAAACAATCAATATAGTGTTTATAAAAGTCGGTCTTTACTCAGAGGTAACTTAGGCCATAAAATATTAAATAGTTCATAAAAGGAGAAAAGGACATCTTTCCGATTGATGCATTCAAATTAGTGGCTTAGCTACATGTCAACCAATATCACCTTGAAGGCCAAAAATCCTATTGCTTATTGCTCTATTAGTATCTTGCAGGCAAGTCCCTACTAAATAAGAAGCTCTCTTTAATCACCAAAGACACAGTATTGTATTGAGGATTTAATAATTCTTTGAGATCTCCTAGGAATGGCCAGCTTCTCATTAATTAAAAGGCAAGTACATTAAAGACAATATATAGTCACATATTTTATGAAAAGCTTACTGTACTTATATAAATTGTGCATTTTGGTAAAGGAAATGAGATTTATAGATTTTTATTTTTATTCTCAAAACATATTAAAATAAGGAAAGTTCTTTTTTTTTGAGTAAGAATCTCACTTTGTTGCCCAGGCTGCAGTGCAGCGGCATGCTCACGGTAACTGCAGCCTCAACCTGCTGGGCTCTGGCAATGCTTCCATCTCAGCCGTCCAAGTAGCTGGAATTGCAAGCGTGAACCAACACCCCAGCTATTTATTTATTTATTTATTGTAGCGACGCGGTCTCGCCAAATTGCCCAGGCTGGTCTCAAACTCCTGGGCTCAGGCAACCCTTTTGCCTCAGCCTCCCAAAGTACTGGGATTACAGGCATGAGCCATCACACCCAGCCTGAAATAAGGGAAGATCTTAATGTTGATTTCCAATCTTTCTACCCAATTGCTTTTCTGGAAACTAGTTTTAGCATTTTGACATGTTCATACAATAAATGGCATATCCACTGAACAAGATTAGTGTTCTTCATTATACTATAGATTACTTCAGAACAGAATCCCCTAAATTAATTTTTACCTTCATTAAGTCAGCAACAGTTACAATGTCAGAAGTATTAAACTGAGTACCTACTAGTGGATGTGTCTATTACTATATATTCCCAAATGATAAAAAAAAAAAAAAAAATGAAGTGGATCAGTTATTTCACAAGACTAAAGCCACCTCACTGATCCCAGAGGAGGTTGGTAAATAGAATTAAACAGAGATAGAGATATCTCTTTCCTTGTAACTTTAAGAGTTCCCAGTTTAACCTAGCATAGAAAGAGTTCCTCAAGATACACCAAGAGCTTTCATGAACCAAAGAAAGTAACCTTTATCCCAAATATTTGGACTCCTCTTACATGACCCCTTGTGACCAAATAGATACCCATCAGGCAGCTAAGGGAAATCCCTCCTCACATTGCAAGCCTACTCCTGGGAGGAAGTGTCTTATGCTCAATTCATCCCTTTCTGAATCATTCCAACTTCTGCTTCTGATCAGATCGATGTTATCTGCTGTCTTGCCTGTGTCTGCTTCTGCCTCTGGGCAACTGAATCCAACAAGAGTGTTTTATACTCTGGCCTGTCCCTGATATTTCTTGAAAGTTTATGCAAAGGATAGGTTCTCATCTCCCTTTGGAGGCTTCTGATCAAAGTCAATTGGGCCCGATTAATGTAATTGCTACTGTAAAGGCCAACATTCTTTTTCAGGAGATGCAGACATCATCTTCAGTCTCTCCTAGATATCCCTACCTCAAATATTATTGGTTCTAAATGCATAACCTGGGAAATAATTAATAAAAATGATAATCTAAGTTTCTGATAACTACAAAGAGGTTTTCTTCTCAAAATTTAAATAGTTAACATTTAAATAAGGGCAGAGGAGAATATGCAATGTGTCAAAAGTCAACTTAAGAGTGCACATTTTTAGTAAACTAGATTAAATATTACCTGATATCCTGTACATTGCAAAAAGCAAATTTAGGATTCTTTGAAAATGACTGTAAATAAAGATTTTTTTCTTTAGCAGCTACTACCATACTTGATTTTATAAACACAATCCAATATTCTAAAATGCATTGTCCAGTTTCCTAAGTCTACAAATAAATGCCATGAAATACTTAATATTCAAATTCCTTCAGGACAAACCATGTAGAAGAGGAGTGTACATTTAAAGAAATTCCAAATCACTTCCACTTAAAGATACTACCAATTTTTGTATGTCATTATTTGGAGGCATTTGATATTCTAAGTCAAGATGGTTCAAGCCTTGGAATTTTATCACAGCTATCAATTCTAAACACTGACTATATCTTTTTATAAGCAATACTGATTCTAAATATTGATTATGTCTTTTTACGACATTGCACTTGTTCTCTCAGTTTATACTTAAAGGGGAAAAAAGAGTATGCTCTCTGTTGGGCTTCTGTTAAGAAGACAATTAGCTTTTAAGAGCACAAAAAGCATGGGTAAGACAACAGGTTATTTGATCTGGGTCTAGAACAAGGTAAATAGAAGGAGCCTTGGGAAGAAAATTTTAAATGACTTGAATTAGACTTTAATAAGATATAATTCACATACAAAATTCATCCTTTGGAAGTATACAACTCTGGTTTCCAGTATATTTACAAGGCTTTGTGACCAACACCATTAACTCCAGAAAATTTTTATCACTTCAAAAATATACACATCCATTAGCAGTCACTCTCTATGTTCCCCTCTCTCCAGTCACTAACAATCACTAACTTAATTTCAATCCTAGTGGATTTGTCTATTTTGGACATTTCACATGATTAAAACCTTTCATATGTGGCCTTTGTGTCTGGCTTCCTCCACTTAACATATGCATGTTTTCAAGGTTCACTCACTTTGTATAAGTACTTAACTACTTTTGGTACCTGAATAATCTTCCATTGTGTGGACAGACCACATTTTGTTTATTCATTCATCAGCTGATGAACATATTGGTTGTTTCTACTCTTTGGCTATTATGAACAATGCTGCTATGAACATTCATGTGTAAGTTTTTGTGTGTTTTCATTTTTCTAGGATACATTCCTAGGAGTGGAATGGCTTGACTTGGCTTGGTCATAAACTGCATGTAACATCTTGAAAAACTGCCAAATTGTTTTCCAAAATGGCTGCACCATTTTGCATTCCCAATATATGAAAATTCTAATTTCTCCAACATCTTTGTCAACACTTATTATTATCCTTTATTTTAGTCATCCTAGTATGTGTATCATAGAAGCAGCATCTCATGGCAGTTTTAATCTGCATCTCCTTAATGACTATTAGTCACTAACCCGTAATGTTAGGCATCTTTTCAAGTGCTTACCTGCTATTTGTGTATGTCTGCTTTCCTTAATGTCTATTCAAATCCTTTGCTCATTTTTAAAAATTTGGCTATTTGGTTTTTTTTTATTATTGAGCTTTAAAAGTTCTCTGTATTTTCTGGAAACAAGTCCCTTTCAGATATACGGTTTGAAATATTCTCTTCCATTCTGTGAACTGTCTTTTCACTTTCTTGATGATGTTCTTTGAATCACATAAGTTTTAAATTTTAATCAAGTCTCATTTGTCTTGTTGGTAGGCTTTTGATGTCACATGTCCATAGTCATTTGTTTTGTTGCTAGGTTTTTTATATCTATCCACTGTCAGATCTATGGTCACAATGATTTATTCAAACTTTCTTTTAAGAGTTTCATAATTTTAGTTCTTAACTTTAGGTATTTGATCTATTTCAATTTTTATATATGGTGTGAGCTAACTTCTTTTGTTTGAAGTTATCCAGCTGTCCTAGCAACATGTTGAAGAGACTGTTCTTTCCCTAATGTCCCAGGACCCTCAACAAAACTCAGTTCACCATAAATACAAGGATTTCTGGACTCTCAATTCGATTCCATTGATCTATATGTTGATCTTCATGTCAGCACTACAGTGTATTGATTACTGTTTCTTTGCAGTAAAATTTGAAATCAGGAAGTGTGAGTCCTCTAATTTTGTTCATCTTATTTAAGACTGTCTTGTCTATTTTAGGTTCCCTGCAATGCCACATGAAATGTGTGTCAATTTGTGCAAAAACAGGCACCAAGAATTTTTATAGCACTGCATTCAATCTATAGATCAATTCTAGGAGTATTATCATCTTAATAATATTAAGTTTTCAAACCATGAACATAAAATTCCTTTCCATTCATTTAGATCTTTATTTTTTTCAACAACACTTCATAGCTTTTAGTGTATAAGCACTGAATCTTTCTATTAAATTTATTCCTAAGTATTCCATTTTTTGATGTTATTATAAAGGTCTTATTTTGTTAATTTCATTTTCAGCCTGTTCTATGTTAACATATAAAAATACAATTCACTTTTTTATGCTGATTTTGTATCCTGCTGACTTTATTTATTAGGTCTAGTAGTTTAGGTGTGTGTGTCCCTCAAGCAATCTGACTTTGGTCTGTCCCAAGACTTGAGAGAGAAGAGTCAAAATTTTAGCTTATCTAAATTTTCTACATATTAGTATATCTAAACTTACACAGTATAGGTAATTTGTTCTGATTTTTTTTTTTTTTGAGTTGGAGATTCACTCTGTCGCCCAGACTGGAGTGCGGTAGCCGGGAGCGGCCACTGCAGCCTCGACCTGCCGGGCTCCAGCGATCCTTCCACCTCAGCCCTCCAAGTAGCCGGAATTACAGGCATGCACTACCACGCCCGGATGATTTTTTGATTTATTGTAGAGATGAGGTCTCGCTGCCCAGGCGGGTCTTGAACCCATGGGCTCAGGCAATCCACTCAGCTCAGCCTCCCAAAGGCATGGGATTACAGGCTGAGCCACCGAGCCCGGCTTGTTCTGATTTTTTAGTAGTCATTGGTGAATCAGTTTGTGTGACAAACTATTTGCAATTAACTTGCCTGTTATGTGATAAATTTAATAGTGGTTTAACATAGAGATACGAAAAACAATCAAGGGAAGGAAACCAAAAACAAATGCATGGTTCACTGGTTTTACATAAAGCAACAATGAAACAAAAGCCTACTAGGAACTATTTTTTCTAAAAAATTTAGAGCCTTGCCGGGCTCCCTGGCTCAGCCTGTAATCACACTTTGGGAGGCTGAGGTGAGTGGATTGCCCGAGCCCGCAGGTTCGAGACCCGCCTGGGCAACTTGGCAAGACCTCATCTCTACAATAAATCAAAAAATTAGCTGGGTGTGGTAGCGCGCACCTATAGTTCCAGCTACTTGGAAGGTTGAGGTGGAAGGATCACCGGAGCCCAGCAGGTTGAGGCTGCAGGGGCTGGTTGCGGCCACTGCACTCCAGTCTGGGCGACAGAGTGAGACTCCAACTCAAAAAAAAAAAAAAAATTCAGAGCCTAAGTTATAAATTTAGTATTGTTATACATGTTTTATAGCATAAGCATACTATATCACAGGACTATAAACAGTGTTAATCTCCACTTAAGATTTCCAATTTGATGAACATTTGTTCTATTTAAGAATTTGAGTAATAAAAATCTACTTTTTCTTATGTAGAGTACTAACTAAATTGGAAATATGTACACTTGCATTGCATTTAAGAAAAAGTAAATAACAGCATATAACACATGCAAAAATACCCTATTGTTGGACATCAAGACAAAATACTATTCGACATTTAAGATGCTTTTAGAGTCCTTCCAATTTTTGTGTTTGAAACATTACAGTTTAAAGTTTCAGAACAAATGTAAAAGAATGATGCAGACATACTACCTGAATAACAGAAAGACCTTTTCCACATCGTAGCAATACTTCTTAAAATGGCAACTCAAACTAAAATGAAATGCTTTACTATTTGAGTTTATATAAGTCTTTAGAAGCATAATGCTAAATTTTACCAAATCTATACCACCACACGAAAAGCAGGTTCTAGAGGCACAAACGAAGTCGGCCACAATCTTCATCTTCCAGAATAGGAAGTAAGAGGTTTTCTACTTTGAAAAGACAGTGGGCAGTTCTGTGACAATACCTAACCACTCAGACATGCAACAAGCCCCAAGATGTAGTTGTTGCCACAACCTGTTTTAAAATATGTGTTACCATTGATGCTCAAAGAATAAATAGCATTAGGAAATTAGAATCATGTTCTTTAAGGAGCTGGCAAACTTGCTTCTTTTTATTTTTAGATTTTAGAACAGAACTGCATCTTACATTTCAACCACAAAAAACAACTTTTTTTGGGGAGGGGGGATAGAAGGACACCTCTGTAGAATAGAAGATGTAATCAATCCCTCTAGTTGTTTCCCTCCCACCCAACAGAACTGTTTTTGCAATGAAAGTGTGTTTTGTTAATCTATGTTTATCTTTTGTCTAGCAGGCTGGTTTTTTTTTCTGTCCCTCAAGACTAAGAGATAGCAAAAGCTTTGTTTTCACTCCCTACTCCAAATTTCTGTGCACAGCAGTAAGCATACGGTATTTACTACCTAGGATTGGTCAAAAGGATAAGGATCACACACTGTATACCAAAAGGAGTCAAATGGTTTTTAGACAGTATTTTCTGAAAGGCATGTTAGTTTCTCAGAGGCTTTAGTTTAATAAGTTATCACTAGGGGAACCTATTCTAAAGCTTTCCAAAGTGAATCTGAAACTCTCAAGCCACTGTCTCTTAGTACAGTAGTTAAACTCATCTGCCTAAATGTTAAAATCAAGTAATTTTATGACATAAAACAATGTTTTAAAAATATCCAGAATCTAAAGACTCATACAAAACTCAATGAGAAGCTGGACAAGCCTGGATTATTGCTACAACAAGAGTTCTGAACTTTCTCTGTGCCTTACATACACCCCTTATACAATTTGGTAAAGCCTCTGGATCTCTTCTCTGAAGGTTCTCAAATACATACAGGATTTACAGGCAAACCAATTTTATTAAAAGGCAGTTACTTTAAAAAAATGACATATATGAATATGTGCTTCTCCACTGCACTCACAAATCCAGCGGTGTCATAATTACCATAATTGTGAATAAATGATAAGCACAAACAGAATTTCTAGATATCTGCAATTTGTAATGGTGATAAGAAAATATTCGTGATTTCCACTGATGACAGTCACAAATACTACTGTGATTTGTTGCTTATATCCATAATTGAAGGAAATGCTAGTTTTTAAAGTTTCGTGAAAATAATGTAACTTCTTTCCCACCTAGTTAGTTCACGGACAACCTAAGTTCTATCTATGAATCCCAATTTAAGAACTCTTGATCAGAGTTTCGTATTTTACCAGAAAAGAAGTCTTACACATCATTATTCTGGAACATTCGTATTGACAAAGCAAGGTCGTCAAGTCTTTGGTCATCTTAGCATTTCTTCACCCTATGATTAAAGCCAGCTTCTAGTATCTTTAGTCTTACCCCCTACAATTGATGTATTGGCCAAGTGTGCTAGACATAGAAAACATGATTTTTAAATTGTATGATCTTTATCCCCCCTAAAAACGTTCCCCATAATTTGAGTGTAAAATCGCTACATTTCTCAAATGTCTACAACGTACATGGCTTTCAACGACTAACATCTTAACGAGGCACCTACTGGTAACTAGATGACGACACTAAAATGTAGTTCCTTACCTTCCTTCAGCCCACAAATTATGTTATTAGAATCCGTTTTTAAGTTTTTCTTTTTTTTTTTTTAAGAATGAAGGTCCTTCGTGGAGCCCTCCACTAAAACTTTGTGCTACTTGGAACTCTCCCTTCGCCGAAACCGACTCAGCCCGGGCCTAGCCGGTCCTGAAGTCCCGTGACCCGCCCAGCCCAGGGCGAGGAAATAGGGACAACCTCATAGGGTCCTCGTAGCAAGGCCCCCCGCACCCCCCGCAAGGGCGGCCGAGGCGGTGGGAGTCGGCGGCCCCGGCGCTCGCCCTCACCCCGGCCCGGACCCGGTCGCGGGGCCCGACGGCGCGCCATCCATCCCCCGCCCGCTCCCCTCCCGTCCTCGGCGGGAAGTCACCTGAAATGACCGGCCAGGGAGCAGCGGCAGCACCACACGGGCATGGAGCGCTGCGCGAGGGCGCCCGAGCGCGGCCGCCACGGCCGCCTCTCCCGGCCGGGCTGCCCGCGAGGGGCGCCCTCCCGCTCGGAGTCGCGGGCGTCCCCGACCCTCGCCTCGCCTTTGCCGCAGCTGCCGGGCTCGGAGGCGCCGGAGTCCGCCTCCGGAGAGCGGCTTCCGCTCTTTGCCCGGGGGAGCCGGGCGCCAGCGGCGGGTGAGCTCAGGGCGCCGCGATGGGGGCGGAGCGGGGCGGGGACGCTGCGACGACGGCGGCGGCGGCGGCGCGCGGGCTCCTCCTCGCAGGTGCGGCGGCGGCGGGCGAGGCCCGCGATTGGCCGAGCCGCGGCCGGGGCGAGGGGCCGGGCCTGACGGAGCGGAGGCTACGCGGGACGGTGGCGGAGGGAGGTCGGGCAACCGCACCGCTGAGCGGCGGCAACCGCAGCCGGGACCTCGGCCTGCGCCCCCGGCCCCGCGGCCCCTCGGCCCCCCGGCCCCTCGCCCCTTCGGCTTGGGACTTGAGGAGGCCGGTGGACGAGCGCCGCGAGGGCCGAGGGCGGGCGGAAGAGGAGCAAGCTGCTCACCCGGGCCCGCGGGACGGTTGGAGGGAAATCCTGCGTACCGCGCGGCCTCCGCCACCTCGCCGAGGACCCCGGCAAAGGCCGAGCCGCCCGGCCTGGGAACCCAGCTTTGGGCTTTATCTCGCGCGGGCCTGGGTGCTAACGCCGGGAGCTTCCCTCCCCCCGACTCCCCTCCCAGTCACCCGGGGGGACTCACCAAACCACAGGTGCCCGAGTTCCGCCCCCAAAGCTTCTGTTATGGAAGTCCGGCTTCCTGGAAAGGGTCAGCCTCCCTGCCTCCCTTCTTTAAGTAAGTGGCTCCCAAACATCCACGAGCGTGAGAATTACCTGCATCGCTGGTTAAAAATCCGGGTGTTCAGGTCCGCCCCTCACCCATCGGATCAGTTAGGAGGAAGGGAAGGGCGGGAACGCGTGCTGCCTTTTCGGTGACTGCAGGCGACTGAGATGCATTTGGGAATTAGACAAGTACTGAATAGTGAGTGCCCCTATTCAGTGTTTGTCGAAAATTAGAGGGGGTTGTGGGGTGACAACTAGGAGGGACCAATTACATCTACTGTTCTATCCCCTTTCCCAAAAAAAGCCTTGGGTTTTTTGTTTTTGTTTTTGTTTTTTTGCTGCTGAAATGTAAGATACGTGTTTATATTTTTAAATACAGTTTTTTAAAAACATGTTCTCTTAAGTCTTACTGGATGTTGTCATTGAACCTACTTGTGATTAGCAGGTATTTTAGATTCTGTTGAGCTTAAAAGGAAATCAGAAGATTCAGCCTGCCTCCAGGATTATACAATCGAAGAGTATATTTGACATTTTTTTAAATCCTGGGTTTTTTTTAAACTTATGACAGTTTAACAAGTTCGTTTCATTTTAATGTTGGTTCTGAAAGTGAAGCATGTAGTTATTTTTCCATTAATATCATACCATTATTATTATTTTTGAAAGCAGGATTTATTGAGAGGACAGAACAGCTCCCAGAGTGGAGAGGACCCGAGGGAGTTTCCCCATACTATTATCTTTTGAAAGGACCTAAATTCCTGAAAGCTATGCCAGTCTAATTCAAATAATGTAAATAGTATGTGACACTATCAGAATGTTTATAAGTACTTTGTATAATTTTTTAAATGGCTTTATGTTTATTTCGTGCAGTATTTTCAGGCCAAATAATAAAGTGGGCATATCAAATTTTAGGGGTCAGGTGCCGTGGCTCATGCCTGTAATCCTAGCACTCTGTGAGGCTGACATGGATTGCCTGATCTTAAGGGGTCGAAGCTATGGTGAGCCGTGACTCAAAAAAAAAAAAAACCAAAACAAAACATTAGGCTTAATTTGGTTTTCTTTTAACCATTTGAACTTGTTATCATAGTGTACACTTGTAAATGGCTTGTGATGAAACCAGGCCACAATGACTACAAAGAGGAGTTTTCTTGTAGCAAATGGGGCATATTAGTATTTTCGTATTTTTAATTTGAAGTTGTAAGGGATGTCTTATTTAAATATAAAACCCAGGGTTGCTGAAGTTGTGGGGAAACAGATTCAGCTATTGTTAGTGAGAGTACAAATTAGGATGTAATCCGAAACTCCAACACCTGCAGGATAGGAACTCAGCCCTTCTTTCAGTGCCCACAGCAGTACATTTAAGTTGGGCCTTATCTCACATGTAACCGTGCCAGTTCATGGTACCTTCTGGGTCTCCAGTGTCACCTGGTTGTAGAATCCTTACTGAACTGATATATAATGTACCAGTGTTTTATACATTAGATTATAGTGTAGTGGCTAAGATTGTTGGAATCTTTACTATGCTAGCTGTGTGATTTTGGACAAGGTAATTAGCATCTCTGAGCATCAGTTCCTCATCTATAAAATAAGAATAATAGGATCTCATTGGCTGTGAGTAAATAAGGAAACATTTGTAAAAGGACAACTGTGCCTGCCTCATTGGATAGCCAATACATGTTAGTTTTTATGGTTATCAATAATAATATAAAATATTTTGACATTTTTCTAAAAGCAAAATTCTGGAAAGTATGTGTTATGGACTGAAACGTTCCCTTCAAAATTAATATGTTGAAACTCTAATCCCCACAATGTGACTATATTGGAGATAGGCCTATAAAGAGGTAACTAAGGTTAAATGAGGTTATAAGGGTGGAGCCCTAATCTGATAGGCTCTTTCCTTAGAAGAAGAGGAGATCAGAGCTTGCTCTCTTCCTGTTTCTTTCTCTCTTTCTTTTCAGAGTCTCACTCTCACCTAAGCTGAAGTGCAGTGGCACGATCACAGCTCAACATAGCCTTGACTTCTGGGCTCAGACAATTCTTCCACTTTAGTCTGCTGAGTAGCTGAGACTATAGGCGTGTGCCACTACACCCAACTAATTTTATTTTCTGTAGAGACAAAGTCCCACTATGTTGCCTAAGTTGGTCTCAAAATCCTGGGCTCAAGCAATGCTCCCACCTTGCCTCCCAAAGTGCTGCAATTATAGGCATGAGCCACTGCACCAGATCCAGAGCTCACTTTCCTTCATGTGTGGACATAGCAAGAAAGTGACAAGCTGGGAAGGGAGCCCTCACCAGGAACCAATCTTCTGGCACCTTGGTCTCAGACTTCCCAGCCTCCAGAATTGTGAGAAATTAATTTCTGCTGTTTAAGTCACCCCGTCTATGATATTTTGTTATGGCAACTCAAGCTAAGACTATGTGTATGCATTTTCTAGAAGCAAACAAAAAATTTTCATGTAAGCTACTCAGAATAAACTATTGCATTTCATAAATTCTAGGCAAGTCTGCCCATAAACCATGTCATAAAAGGCAATAATTTGACAGTATAAGATTCAGAAGGTTCTAGAAACCACTCTAAAAAACCAGTTCTTCCTTTATTAACTTGAAACTCTGGGAAGCTCAGATGCCTTTCAGATTTGTACTCCTCAAGCCCATTAATACTTTTTGGTACAATGAATACCTTTGTTTAGCTGTCAGCTTGGTATTCTCATTAGTTCAGTTCTCTAAGTAGCAGACAGTAGGAATGTTTCTTTGAGTTCATACAGCTGAGAACTTAAGATGTTTGCTCCTTCAGTTTGATCTCAGGGGACAGAAAAATACCAAGGGGGCCTCTCTTGCCAAAAAAAAAAGTACAATTTATTTTTATTAGTACTGAATTGTAGTAGTCGGTTCAGTTGCAGAGAACAGAATTTGTAGAATTTACACCAGCCAATTTAAGGATAAAACAAATTTCTTGCAGGTATTACATATTTTGCAGAATCTTAGGAGGGCTGAAGAAACATGCAGAACTCTCAGAAAAATTTCTGAAGTCATACTGTAAGAGTGGGCCACCAAGGGAGCTGCTGTCTGTGAACAAAAGCTGCCTACAAAATCAGAAAGCTGCTGCTAGAGCTGCTGACACTAGAATTATACTTGACATGCAGTATTTTAATTTTTTTATTGTCTGTCTCCCGCTATTATTCATGCAAAGTCAGTCCAAGGGGTTAGGAACTTTCTTCGTTGTTCACTATTGTATACTCAGCACTGAGAACAGATCTTGGCTTATAGTAGGAGTGAATACACAATCATAGGTAAGACCCAGTAAACCTAGAAGGGCTGATGTTGGGTAAACTTTTAACTAAATGGAAGGGATAAACATGAGTTATGAATGGTTCTTTTCTGTCTCATTGCCTGTAAGGTAAATTGGTAGGCTCTATTTGCATTACTATAAGACTAAAGGGGAAAAGTAGAGAAAAAAGACAGATGAGATAAATTCTAAGAATTAATCTAGGTTTTCGACACCGAAAATGAGAATAGAGAAAGAGGTTAGATGAAACTTATTTAACAAGAAAAAAAATTTCAGAACTAAAGGGAGACATAAGTTAGCAAATGTAAAAGATCTATTGAGTACTGGGCAGAAAAAAGGAAAAAAGAACACATAAATATATCATGAAATGTAAGGATAGCAAGAGTAAAGATTATAAAAGCTTCCAGAGAGCAAAGTCAAGACCTCCATAAAGGAATGAGGATCATGCTAGCAACAGACTTGTCATCAACAGGATTGGGTACTACTAGGTTATAAGCAATGCCATGAAAGTTCTTAGGGAAAATGGCTTTGAACTTTGAATTCTATATAACAAGCCCAACTGTTGATAAAATATGGAGGCAGGATGAAAAATAAAATTAAACTAATAAAGCTTTGCTTCCCAAATACTCTTTTTAAGGATATTACTTGAGAATATAAGCCAACAAAATAAGAGAATTATCTAAGAAATTGGAGCTGGCTGGATCTATGAAACAGTGGAACTGAGTCAGAATGCAATGAAGGCACTTCCAGGATGATAGCTGTATAGCAAGCCTGCCTGACCTCAGGACTGTAGGAGAAAAAACTGCCTATGGAAAAAAAGTAGTTCTTGATTTGAAAGTATTCTGGAAATGCTGAAAGAACAAGTTTTTATGGTGCCATCAAGGTAGACTCAAGATAGATTAAGGTAGATTCAAGATAAAAGTAAAAAGGTGATGTGTAATGCAGTGGAGTATATGATAAAAAGGTTACACACAAAAACCAAGTATAGTCATAGAATACAACTTTCCTGGGCAGTGAATACTGTTTACATAGATGTAACATAAATGCTGTTTACCAGTTTTATAATTCTGTAGACAAGCAAGAATCGCTTAGCCATGGTTACTTAGCATGTTGTAAATGTTAACACTGGTGATACAAAAGGAAACAGGAGAGAAGAAGAGAAGGGTATGGTATACAGAATTCTTACTTGACAAAGTGCCTCTATTAAATATGAGTTTAAGTATGTTGTTTAAAATCACAGATACGTTCAATAGAAAAGCTAACAATGGTGATATAATTTACTAAGTGGTATGGATAGGAGAAATGTGGGTTAGTTTAGTGCAAATTCTTATCTATCTTGGCAATAATTGAGTATGCAAGATCTAAGAATGTTATATCAAAAATTCAAAACATGAGCATATTATTTACAGATAGGAAGGTAACTAAAAACAATGAGATGAATGCCCTTGTATGTGGGAAACAAGATTGAAGGGATTGGGAAGAATGTTTTGGGGGCCTGTTGCTTTTTTCATTCAATCCCTTGAATTCATTCATTTATTCATTCATATAACAGATATTTGTTGTGTGCCAAAAATGTGCCAGGCACACATGAAACAGACTTTACTGAAGATTTGGGGAGATAGTATGTTTTCTATTATAACAATTCCAAAATTTGAAATTGAATTCTAGACAGTCTCATTCTTAAAATTTTTTTCTAGGCAATTTATGGCAACCATGTTACTCCCTTCTTCTCTCATCATCCCTGTTACATTTTCATTCTTTAACAAACTTTTCCGTCCTCTGGTACTCACATGCAGTCTTGTTTGTTGGAGGTGTGGAGATCTCATGAATGGGGCAGTAAAAGGGAAATGTGACCTGTCCTACCTTTCCCCTCCAGTGGGGTGGACAGGACAGGTCCCAAAATTTCTGTGGAGAGGAGTTGTGGTTTTGGAGTTCTAGGTAGTGATGACACTAGCAACACGGAGGATGAGCATATTGAATGGACTACTTGGGAACAGTAATGAGAAAAAGATCTCTTTCTCGCCTGTATCAGAGTAGTGGTTCTCAACCATGACTACATATTAGAGTCACCCAGGGAACTTTTAAAAAACATCAACACCCAGGCACCACCTGCCCCCTTCAGGACCCTTCCCCCACTCTCACTACTACCAATTAAATGGAAAATTCTCTAGTGAACAGACCTTAGATCCATGATTCAAATCAGTCATATACAATCCACATCAATTTCTTCACAGTTGATTGAAGCAGTAACACAAATTAGAGTTCAAACCACTTTTTCAACCATATTCATTCTTATATTTGTAATATAGTTAAAGTAATTAAGAACTATGTTCACTTCTTTGACCTTATATGTTGTAGAGTACCAAAGCCACTGGCTTGATGCACAGAAAGCCCAACACTGACACACCAGTGATTGGAAGCAGGGAAAGGTTTATTTGATTTGGCCAAAGCATGAAGGTGGGAGGGGCAAACTCAAATCCGACCTGCCTTTGAACATAACTGGGAGCTTTAATGAGTAAGGAAGGAATGAGGGAAGTGAGATCCCCTGTGATCAAAGCTGCTTATGTTCCTTTCCTGATCAAACATCTGGATGTCCTCAAGGAGGTCTGTCTGTATGACTAAGGGTCATTGTTGTTGGAAAAACAAAGTCATTAATCTTGTGGGCAGCTCCAGGAGTTAGGATATGAAGTTAATCAATTATTAGTGATTATCCTTTACCAAAATGACTACGTGCAAGCAATCATGCGTAGAGGAAGTAAAGGGGAAATAAGTAAAACAAATACCTTATGATTTTTATAATCTAAGCTCAGTTACATACTCAAAGTATACATAGAAAATATATAGTTTTTATAAAAGTTAATTCAGTGGCCAAAAGCCACCAGCGTTCACTCACACACACACCAGTTTACAATTCTAATCTCACCTCGTATTATTCTTATTGCTCCCCATGCTGTTCTTCAAACATGCTAAGGCAATATGTCTTCCTTCGGATTTTGCATTGTCCGTTTCCTCTGCCTGGGACACTTTTGCCCCACATACACATGGATAACTTCCTTACCTTTTTTCTCAGTGAGGCTGACCTGCTGATTCCTATTCCAAAATGGAACCCTCAATTTTACTTACTTTATTTTTATCACAGCACTTATCAGCTTCTAGCATATAATGTGTCCACTTACTGTATCTGTTGTGTCATGTTTGTTTCTTCACAATATAATGTAAACCAGTAAGAAGATTTTTGTTTTGTTTTGTTGACTGATAAAACTTAAGTGTGTGGAACAGTGCCTAACATTAGTGAGCACTCAATAAATATTTGTTGAACTTCAGTGGCCTCTTAAATAACATTTAGCTCATTCTTTCCATAAAAGATATGTGTTTAGCCATGTTACGTAATATGTGTTTGGAATGTGCTAACATTACACTGTTGCACAGAGTCTTTGTGGAATTATAAATCTCCCCAGGCAAATGTTCTGTCTCCCAGTGAAACCTGCTCGATATCTGGGCTGGCAGAAATCTGGGTTTTAATCTTGCCTTGTCTGTTAACTAGGTATATCATATTGGGCAAGTTACTTTATCACTCTGAGTCTTACTTATGTAATCTATAAAAAAAGAGGTTGGTATAAGTGAATTTTTCTTCCTCTTCTATTATATAGTATTTTGTGACTAATTGTAAGCTTGAAATACAATATATGTTAATTTGGTTTTCTTTTACAAATTTTCCTCTGAGAGTAGTTAAAATGTGTACCTATCTCCATATTTACAGTTGAGTTTCGTATAGTAGTTAAGAGTTATCTTCTTGGGAATCAGATTCTTTATTTTTATCCATGCTTTACTATGTATTTCCTCAGTATTAAATAAGATATTCAACATCTGTCACCTTCAGTTCCCTCATCTGTAAAATGAACATAGTAATAGTGCCATTTTTAGTCAGCATTTAATTGTGAAATTAAATTAGATAACCTGTATAAAAACATTTAATACAGTGCATGATTCCTGATAGGGGCTCAAAAATTGTGAGCTTTTTATGAAATATTAATGTTAGCAATACTCTCTGTAACATGGGTTTGTGGGAAATAATGAAGACCAGCTAAATGAGAAAAAGCTAGAGTTTGCTATAGCAAGAGAGTCAGCCACTGTCGTTGGCATTGTGGCAGAGACTCAAAGGCAGACAGAAGAGTGGGAAAGCTTCAGGGATACCCTGGTTGCAAGCTTTTGGTGTGGGGAAGTTAGAGGCAGTCTAACCAGAAGAGGGGCAGCCTGCGCGATAGCTTGGGGTGCATATTTGGCTTTCTCTAGTTGATCCTAAGTTGGAAGTGGGGACAAAAATTTGGGAAGTTGCCGGGTTCTGTGGCTCAGCCTGTAATCTCGCGCCTTTGGGAGGCTGAGGTGAGTGGATTGCCTTAGCCTGCGGGTTCGAGACCCGCCTGGGCAGCAAGACCTCATCTCTACAATAAATTAAAAAAAAAAATCAGCTGGGCGTGATAGCGCATGCCTGTAATTCCGGCTACTTGGAAGGCTGAGGCGGAAGGATCACCGGAGCCCAGTAGGTCGAGGCTGCGGTGGCCGGGAGCGGCCACTGCACTCCAGTCTGGGCGACAGAGTGAGACTCCAACTCAAAAAAAAAAAAAAAAAAATTAGGGAAAGTGTCAGTTGTTAGTCAAATCCTGATCATTTGGGGCCGATTTTTGTAGAAGTTATTCTTTAGCTTCCCGGATTTTCATTGTTGATAGCAATCTGGCTTGCTGCAAGTCTGCTTCATATCAGGCTGGCTTTCTGGACTGTTTATTGTAGACAAGTGGTTGATTTCCTGAACAGGTTGTAGATCAAAGATCTATTTTTCTATATGTTCTGACCATCATTCATTTGTATATCAGTTTGTTTCATTAAAAAACAGTAAAATTTTAATGTCTTTCATAAAATTTGACTTTTTAATATGTCAGAATATTAAATATATGGAAAACTTAATTAATTCAATGTATTAATTTACATCAATAGATTAGTTTTAGAGTTTATTCCAATTAAATATTAATTTAGTGCCACAGTTAGATTGGAATGATGATAGTAGTTTGGCCTTTATTAGCAAAGTTATTAAGACTATTGACTGGAGAAAAATAGACAGTTTTAGTTAGTTTTTTAATAGATGAAAGTTTATTTGGTTTAAATATTTCTACTTTTTGGTGCTGTATAAACCTATCCAATCAGCATTTTTCAAAGTATATTATCCTCTCTTAATCCATTTTATTTGTTTTTTAAAAAAGGCTTAGAATAAATACAACTGTAAAAGTTCTTTCTACTTAATCATCTTCTTCAATTTTATTTGCTCATTAAATCAGGGAAAATTCTAAGGTATATGGCAAAATTATTTTTGGAAAGGGACTCATTTCCCATATTTCTCATTAGAAGCTTCAGAGTTTAAATTTATGCCACCAAATAGGTTAATTTCATAAGCACACTGATATTTTTTTCTTAAGTATGTTTTTGTTATTTTGTTCTTAACTTTATTCTCTTTTAGTTTTAAAAGACTATTCTTCCCAATCAATAAAAGTTTTTGTTACCTAGAAGTTCTTACATGCTAGAATGTGTATAGTATCATTGTTAAATTGCTTCTTGTTTTGAATCTCAGTCACATGAGGTACTAAACAAGTAACAGTGACTTATCTGAAGACTCTCACTCCTATTGAACAACCACTGCTATTTTACGTTTATTCCTTATAGAACTAAAAGAACTGTAATGTTAAATAAACCAGATTATTAGAAAACCAGATTATTTGGAAAGAAAACTTGAATTTCCACTATTACATAATTTATTTTTGATATGCTTCCATGGTAAAAAGAAGAATTGTTAACTTGGCATTTTAAAGCATTTGCAATTATAAAAATTATTTTAAAATAAGATGATTTGCATTTATGTAATAGTGATATTCTCAAGTACATAATGTTCTAAAATAACTATATATTTGTCCTTGTTCTCAATCTAAAAACAGATTTTTATAAATTCCAGAGCAATAGCTTTAACCATAAGTATAAATATTTTTAAAATTTTGTTTTAGAATATGTACCAGTCATGTAATAGCTAAAGTAGTCATCTGGTTGACTACCTAACTGCCTGTTACTTGGCTATAACTAGAATATTTGATAAAGGTGTCCTTTTGGGCGATTGCCAAGGAATGTGTTTATTTGTGTGCATTTTTGTGTTAATTTGATATCAATCAATGAAAACTCATGGTAAAGTATGCTAGAAATTTAGTGTGTCATCCAGAGCTCAAATCTAGAGTTTGAAATCAATTTTCAAAAAGCATGTGAAGCACATCTAGCCTTTCATGTGCAGTTCCAGGGGAAAAAAATTAATCTTTGCTGTTTGAAAATGTTATGTATGCAATAATTACTCTCCAGAATTAAATGAGACACCAAAGATTTAAATAAACTAATGAAAGAGAAGAGATTTAAACTCTATTACTAAGTATTTTTGTTTTTTCTTGTGAGTGTATGCTTATTTGCAAGAAGATTCTGTTTGGCACCTTTACAAGTCTGCTTGCTCTTATTTAAAATATTGTCTGTTCTTTGTCATTTATGTTCCTCCTTTTCTTACAAATATTAATTTCTAATTATCTTTACAACTCTTTTCTAGTTCTTGGCTTACAAATTCTCCTATTTGTTGTGTCTGGCTAATACTTTCTCATAGTGATTCATTCATTTCCTAAGGCGTATTATCATCTCCAGCTGCAAATTCATCTCCAGCAGAGGGTTGATTTAGGCACTCGTGCTACGTATTCAGGATGTAGAATCTTAATCACACAACAGTTTCACATTTGCCCCTGCCTAGACTGACTGGGTGGGTTTTGCCATATCTGGGCCAGTTATTAATGCAAATGTCTGAATTTATGATCATTCTAGACAAGTGAACCGAATGAACTTAGACTCCACAGTTACCTACAGGTTGAAGTGCCTGCTTTCTGTGAGTGAATTTTTTTCCACCCAAGATTTTAGAGGGCGAGCTTCATTGCAATTTTATGGGTAAGGTCAATGACTCAGTTTTTTCCATTTAATGAAATGATGGGCACCTTATGACTCCTGGTTGTATGCAGGAAACTTACAGTCTGTAGATTTCCCTGTTAATTTCCAGCTTGACATTCAAATCTTTCATCATTATATTTGGTCCAGTCCCTGTGTTTATACTAGAAGGAAGGGGTTCTTCTAATATCAACTTGTGCTGATATGTTAACCTAAGATTTATTGGTTTCTTTAATATATGCAAGTCTTTCTAATCTTTCATTGTCTCTTGCTTCTTGTGAGTTCTAATTTGGTTTATTAATTATTTCCTTATCATTATAACTACACTTGTATCATGGATACGAAAATGATAAGTAAATAATTTTTCCTTCTTTCCCCTTTGAAATAGTTGACTGTATTTTGCCTAATATATGGTTTCTGAATGATCATTATTGCTAAAGTACAGCAAAATTATTATTTTTTCTTTCAAAAGAATCAAACTAGTACTTTAAACTTGAATCCATTATGGATATGCATAATACTTAATACTGTAGCATTATTTTTCCTTCAGTTATGGCCAATAAAACTACTTTAGCAGTAGAACTGACATATAATTATTCATTACTCAGAGTCAGAATTCCATTCCATGAGAGTGGGACTAACAAAAGCCAAGAAAGTTCTAAATGAACTGATTATCAGGAAAACCGGTAAAAAAGGCACACTGACACATGGGTCAAAGTAGGCCTATTTTTAAAACCTGAATTAAGTCAAAACAGACACGGGTTTTGGCTTGCAATAGAAGCCTAGTTACCAGAATTGGGGCGCAAAGTGGATGAGCCACATGTCAAAGCCACAGATTATGAGTCCAAGTTAGTTGTAAACTTAGAGGAGGGATTATACTGGAGCCAATTCATTGTGTGACACTCATTCTTTAGTTCCCTACTTGTTCATTCCTTTCAACATGGTCCTCTGGTTACCTCTTTCAGACACTTCAGAGCACTCAGAGCACTCTGGACTGCCAAGTGGAAACTTGGTAAAAAGGCAGCAGCTGGCAATAAATCTCCATTATTATAGCTCGTCTTTCTGGGAACTGTTCTGGCAACTGCCTCCCCTACATCCTCTACTTCTTTGATTCCAACTTTTTCCTGGTGGCCATGATCCAGCTTCTTCCTATTTTATATCTCCATCTGGGGTACTTCTGCAGCCAAGCCATCCTGATGGGTTTTGTTCAACAAATTTTTTAAATTTCAGGGTGGTCTGTAAGCTCTATGCAATTTATCTACGTGTTAAACTTGGTTTCATCTTATGAAGATATATTTTAGTGCTGAAACCTATTTTGGTAAAATAGAATTAAACTTTATGCTATTGACAGAAGAAAATATTATGTTCTTTTTTCTGAATAGTCTTTTGATCACTTGAAAACGTATATTTCTGATAGTGTCAGTACAGTGACTGCTTCTTTGACTTTAATTATTATTACCTGAACATTGAAAGAAAAACTGTAAATCTAATGCAAATACACATAAATTACATAGAAATACACTTGTAGTTCTCCCCTGTTCTGTATATGTATAAATCACACTCTGGAAAATTCTAAAGGACGCCACTGTTCTTTTCCCTGCCTTTGACTTCCTAGCCTGTCTACATAGGTAGGATTCCCTGACAATATGTCAATTCATGCTCTGTTGAACAAATATTTTCTTTTCTATTTAGTTTATCTCAGTGCCTTCCTGTTTGTCTTATTCTGCCCAAATCCAAGTATGGAAGTTACACCCTTCACCAAGAATATAGATTTAGTCTTAGCATAGCATACAAGGTATGTAACTGCTGTCTACACCCTTATACAACCTTCTAGCAATCACAAAGTCCTCATAGCTACATCAGTACACCAAGCTATTTATTTGTGCTGGTTGTCCTCTTTCCCTGGAAAGCTCCTCTTTTCATGACTGAGTGGAATTCCATTAAACAGCAAAAGCATGGAATCAACCATGTTGCCCATTAAAAGAGGGCTGAATTTAAAAAAAATGTGGTACATATACATAATGGCATGTTATACAGCCATAAAGAAGGACAAAATTATGAATTTTGCAGCAACTTGAATGGACTTAGAGTCTATAATACTGAGGGATCTATCACAGAAACAAAGAACTGAGTATCACATGTTCTCACTCATAAGCAGACCTTGAACAATTATCATAATGCTATAAGATAGGGATTGGAAGTAGTGGGAAACTGCCTGGGGGGCGGAGGTGAGATAGACTGTTATAGGAAACTGCCAGGGGATGGGGGCACACCTCATCAACAAGGGTACCTGCATAATGAACATTTGTATACCTAACCATGAATTATACCCCACATCTTTAAAATTAAAAATTAAAAAAAATACCACAACCCTGGGCATTGGATTTGTTTCCAGTTTAGGACTATCATAAAAGCAAATTTTAAAAAATTCTTTAAAGGTTTGCATACAGATCTTTGTGTAGATGTGTGTTTCCATTTCATTTGGGGAAATACCTAAGAATGGGAATGCTGAGTCTCATGGCAAGAGTATACTTACCTTTATAAGAAACTTTCAACCCTTTTTTAAAGTGACTGTGTCATTTATTATCATGCATGAGAGTTTTGGTTACTCTATATCCTTACCAACATTTGTTGTTGTCAGTCTTTTTTATTTTAGACATTCTGTTGATAGGTAGTGGCATCTCATTGTGATTGTAATTTGCTTTTCATGAATGAGTAATGCTGTTGAGCATATTTTTACGTGTCTTTTGCAATTCATATATCATCTTTAGTAAAATGACTATTCTAATCTTCCACCCATTTTTCATTGGGATGTTTTCTTATTGAGTTGTAAGAGTTCTTTCAGACTCTGGATACAAATTCTTTTTTTTTTTTTTATTGAGTTGGAGTCTCACTCTGTCGCCCAGACTGGAGTGCAGTGGCTGCTCCGGGCCACCGCAGCCTCGACCTGCTGGGCTCCGGCGATCCTTCCGCCTCAGCCTTCCAAGTAGCCGGAATTACAGGCGCACACTACCACGCCTGGCTGATTTTTTGATTTATTGTAGAGATGAGGTCTCGCTGCCCAGGCGGGTCTCGAACCCGCGGGCTCAGGCAATCCACTCACCTCACCTCCCAAAGGCGTGGGATTACAGGCTGAGCCACCGAGCCCGGCACAAATTCTTTATCAGATAGAGGTTCCCTATGTCAGGAGTCTCCAACTCCAAGGCTGTGTCTTGTTAGGAATCAGGCTGTACAGCAGGAGGTGAGTGAAGGGCGAGCCGAGTTCTGCCTACTGTCAGATTAGGTATGGCATTAGATTCTCATAGGAGCATGAACCCTATTGTGAACTGTACATGTGAGGGATCTAAATTGCGTGCTCCTTTTGAGAATCTAATGCCTGATGAACTCCTTCCCGCTGTCCATGGAAAATCTGTCTTCCACAAAACTGCCACCTGATGCCAAAAAGATTGGGGATTGCTGCCCTATATGACGGTACACTCATCTAGTTCTTAATATTCATTGATGCAATAAAGATAGTTCAATCATTTGTTAAGCCAGGTTATAATTTTTGATTACTTGTCTCCACATTTCATGTGAGAGAATAAAGTAAGCCACAATTATTTGAGTTTCTCTTTCAAGTGTGAACCCAATCCAAATATCTAACCTTCTGAAGAATTTGATTAATTAATTTACTCCTAAAAGTTTTAATCAAAATCAGAGGAGTTGGAGCTGAAACATGGATGGAGCTCCTTGTTGTGGAGAGAGTGTTTTTGCATTATGTAGGGGAGAATTGCAAGGAAATAACTTTTGGTTCAGCACAAATAGTAGCATAGCTAATGTGGAAGGAAGGGGCTGGGGATTTTAGTTCAATTGTGGGTTGGCACCTGCTAACTATGTGATCCTAAACAAGTTACCTAATTTCTCAGATTTCTATCTCTTCGTTTATAAAATGAGAATAATAATTTGGTCTCCTTATTTCAAAAAAAAATTTTAAAGATTAAATTAGATAATGTATGTGAAAGGTCTGTGTTCATGTAATAGAATTAGTAGTAGTAGTAGCAGCAGTAGTAGCAGAAGTAATGGAAATAAAAATAGAAGTAATAATTACATTTGACAGTATTCAAGTGCATTGCCTCAGGAAAGACTGAACTTTCTTCTTCCTGAAGTGGTATTAAGGCAGAGACTGGATGACCAGCACTAGCATATTGTGGAAAGGAACCTTTTGGATAGAACTTTGACCAGGTGGTCTCTGATGTGGTTTCTAAGTATATGCCTCTGTATCTTCATTAACGTCAACTCTATGCTTTTTCTGATCTCTTGGCATTGTTCTACAGTAACAACCATGGAACGCAGAGAAAGTGCATAAAATAAAAGGTAATGATATTTTAGTTATTTTAACTTTAATAATTTGATTGCATTTAATTTTTTTCACCTCCTTCAAAACAGTATTAGTGAGTAGCAAGTGAGATCCAGCATTAATCATTTCGGGGACACTGAACTGAAGTTCATCATTGTTAAAGATAAGGCAGAGGTTTAAAGTGTAGACACAGAGCTCACATTCTGGAATTCTTGGGAATAAAGATTTCTAGGACCATTCCTGTTTTTCATAATATTCTTTTGCTGATTACTAACTATGTGTAAATCAATAATCAAGCAACTAACAAAAGTATATGCCAAAATGAATAAATTTGTAAAAGTATACATTTCCTATTATATCAAAAGATATGGACAAGCATTAAGGAGGAAAAATAGGATATTCCAGATATATGCAGTTAAGTAATTTTTAAAAAACATTATTAGGAATACACATTGGGGGTTTATCAAACATCTGGAATGTTTTAAAAACATTTATATTTAAACAATTTTTGTTAAGCTAATGTACTTAAGTTTCTACTTCAGAACCAATATATGGTCGTTACAGAAAATTAAGAAAAAGGGTTTACTTTTCTGTAAAAAGAAAATTGAAGTTATAAGAATCATACCACCAATTGTAACCACTGTTAATATTTTTGTGTATTTCTTTCCATAATATACATATATCCATATAAATATGTAATAGATGTATACATACACATATACAAGTTTAAATCCTTATTTTATTAAATATTATTTTAAAAATTTCCTAATAGCATACACTGTATTTTATATTAGAGCATATTTCACTATATTCCTTCCTGTTGAACATTTAGGCACAAAACATGGTATTTACTAACTTAAACAGCTATGCCAGGTAAATTCCATTCTGAACTCTTGTGTTTTTTCTCCAAGTGGAATAACAAGTTTGGATTGACCCAGGATTAAGGTCTTTTTGTATCAAATCCAACTGTCTGTGGAGAAAGCTAGATGGTCATGGCACTCTCTTTATCACAGTTCTCTTCCTCCTCTCCAAATGTGTCTGTGGTCTGACATAAAACTATTCAAATGAGAGGGAAACAGACCATGCTGCATTCTAATGGATGCCGCACTTTCATTGATTATATTAGGGATCAGGCTGCTCACTTCTTTAAGAGGAATAAGGAGTTCTTGTAAGGTTAGTGATTCCTTACTAGAAAAACAAGTTCTTTATCTGGAATCAAACAATCTTGAAATGAATTAAATAACTTGAGTATGCAATATTGTCTTACTTTCTGCAGAGGATGTTTTAAGGAAAAACTAATTTGATCTGAAAATATAGACACAGAGATACCAACTGGAAAATTATTTTAAAGAAAATATTTAAGATCCATATTTCCCTTATATTTTTGGAAAAAAAATCAACCTCGTAATTGTGTAAACAAGACAGAGCTTAATTGCTAGCTAAGTTAGGTCAGAAATAAAACAATCCAAATGAAAATTTAGAAATGTGGTTGGTAATAGGAGCACAAAGGGCTGAGTAGAATGAGAAGGTGAAGTGAGAACAAAGGCTCACAACCCTCCTTTCCCAAAGCCCTTAGCAAGTCCTTTACTCCTCACAGAAACTGGAGAGGGCTCTGCCCTAGGAAGGGGACTGGGTTTACCTGGAGAAAATACAGCTACTTCCAAATATCTCAAATATCCCACATCGAGGCCCAGGTATGGCAGAGTTGAGATTGTCCCTAAGGCTTTTTCTCCACATGATACTTTAATGAAACCAGCAATAATTTGGAAGTTAGACCAAAGGAACCACATCTTGAGATTGCTGCCCCTTAGGTTTTATGTTAATTTGGTGAAAGTAGTTGTAAGCAAGGATGTGGAGTGTGTGCCTGCTGTGATTCCTGGTGTCAGTGGGTGAGAGTGAGGAAGAGGGCACATAATAATAGTTAACACTTCTAGAATACTTAACAGGCATTTCTAAGATTTTTATGAATATTAATCCATTGAAACCTTGTGACACCACCAAGGAAATATTTTTTATTGTAAAATGTATTTTGTTTCTAATTATAATAAATTATCTTAGTATATCAGTCATTGGAAATAACTGAAGCAGAGGAAGACCTGATTCTTGGGTTACATCCAGGTAATAGAGGAAAGCGTAAAACATAGTTTTAAAAAGAAAGGCAGATTACTACTTAAGGGGAATGGAAGGGTGTGGTCAGAGAGCTATCAGGCTGCTTATTTACATTCTGAGAGCAGGTGGATTTTTGCCTTCTGAGGTTATCACTGGTGAGTAATTACCTCTTTACCCTCTACATTTAGGACTAGGACAGTTGCTTCCCTCAGGTCATTCCCTTCTTTTAGAATGTTACCTGGCTATTGACTTAAAGATTAGATAAGCAGTATCAACTAGAAGCAAACATGTTGACTTTTCTTTTTACTTGAAAACAAACCAGGAGATCAGAAAGTGCTATTTCATAGGGAATGAATAAGAGCAAATACTTAGCTTGCAATGTTTTAGAGTGCTTTGAATATATTAACACATTTAATCCCCAATACAACCCAGTGATAACACCTATGTACACCACAAGGAGCCTAAATCACTTACCCAAGATCACACAACTCAGAAATGGTAAAGTCAAGAGTCCAGCCTTTGAAGTCTGGATCCCAGGCCACAACCTCTAAACCACTATACTTTGAAAACATTGGTGCTTGTCCTACCCAGTTGTGTATGATTGAACAAATCACTGTATGTCTCGATTTCTCTGCTTTTCTTCCCTTGATATACCTGCCTCGGAAAATTGGTGAGCATGGAAAATGATTAAAAAATATGAATATAGATAACACTACAAATCTATTTTTTTCATTGTGTTAGGCATAAGTCTCTAGCACTTGTGAGATCTCCCTTAACAATGACATTATGTTAGTACTTTCTTTTACTACTGATGAAACTCCCAGAGTTGACTCTCTTTACAGTCTTCTTCAATGTGTGTTTTAGGACAATACTGGGGAGTTGAGCATGGAACAACAGTCAAGAGGAGTTTGGCTATGCCTTCAGATTAACGTGGTACTGGTTTATGGTCTGCTTTATAGTTTGCTCCTTTTTAACTCTGAGACTACTGCTGCATCTGTCTTGGCACCTCTGATTGCTGTGGTCCTTGCACTGACACTGGCTAGGGGAGGGTGATGGAGAGAGGTTGTTAAATTATGAGTATGAGTGACCATTGTGAAGTGGGGCTAGTGACAGTACAGCCCAGTAAAAATGATATCACAGTAGAAAGCATATGACTAATAGAAAAATCACTTAAAAATTAGCCAAAATATTAGGGTAGATAAAGAGGAGGGGAAAATCATCTTCTCTTCTTCCTAGTCCTATGACTATTCAGTTTTTCAACAGTTCTCAGACAGGAAATTAATTACTTGTGATAAAGTAATAACAAAACCCCTACCAGACCAAAGGAAAAAACCCAAAATCTTACAGATTTACATTTCTTCTTGATTTTAGAATTTAAAACTTTTGATTAGCAGTCTGATGATGAGATTATTTTAATTTTAGGAATCTTAGTGAACCCAACCCCATAACTTATGTAATTCTTATTAAGACCTAGAATTGATTGTTAAACAGGTAAGATAAAGCATAAAGGAATGTGCTAGCTTAAATAATTATTCTTTAGTTTTTGCTAGTTTTAGTGTTATAGTGATTGTTAAACAAATTTTAATTGATTCTTCTGTTATTCACATGCTTAATACTGTGACTTTATTTTTGACACTCACTATGGTTTTGGTTCTTGTAGCCTGCTAGATATGACATTGGACAAGTGAGACTTTTTTTTTAGATTGTACAAATGGAGCATTTACTGCAGTGAAAATGTGAGCAAGCTATACTATTTTTATTTTGGAAAATTTCTGCAGAAATTTTTACTAAAAGACAAAGCATGTGTCATTTTTCACTTTAGCTATAAACATCCCGTTTATATTATTGGAGACAGGAAGTGTAGGGCTTGGGAAGTATAAGGGATTAGAAATCAGGAAGAATCTGAGGGCTAACCCAAATGATTAAAATTTTCATCATGGAGCCGGGCTTGGTGGCTCAGCCTGTAAACCCGCGCCTTTGGGAGGCTGAGTTGAGTGGATTGCCTGAGCTCGCGGGCTCGAAACCCACCTGGGCAACTTGGCAAGACCTCATCTCTACAATAAATAAAAAAATTAGCCGGGCGTGGTAGTGCTCGCCTGTAGTTCCAGCTACTTGGAAGGCTGAGGTGGAAGGATCGCCGGAGCCTCAGGTTGAGGCTGCAGTGGCCAGGAGCGTGCCACTGCCCTCTAGCCTAGGCGACAGAGTGAGACTCCAACTCAAAAAAAAAAAAATTTCATCATGGAGTTTGTTTAATTGTTTAATTAATTTGTTGCTGTTTCCAGATGGAAACGGCTCTAATAATAGCATTTGAGCATTTGAGTCTATTTTGGAGAAAGCAAGTTTAATTCCAAAGAAGAAAAAAGCTTGTCATGCGTTAGCTGATTTCTATTTAGACATTATGGTATTTTTAATTATAAACATAGTTTTCTCTGTTTCTATGGTCCTCAGCCATATGAATGTTGTGCTTATTTGTTTTATACTATATATTATTATCTAACAGAGTGCAGGCCACCAACTGTTAAGTAAGTAATGCAATAAATGGATTAAAAACACAGCATGAGAATTTTATGCAGTTGAATTAAAAAAAAAATATTAGTACCTGTCCTTAGCCCCTTAACCTGAAACTCTTGAGGTCATACATGTTTAACATGTTTAAAAACATGCTGTCTTTTATTATACACACAAGACTTCATTAGGGTCTGAGGCAGCATTCTAATCAAACATATTAATATTTTTGCAACAAAATATAAATATTCACACTATGTGAAATAAGTAAAAACTATAAATAATCTCACATTATTTCAGGCATATTTTGCTACCCAGTGAATTATGAAAAAACCCAAATTATGAAAAAATTATGAAAACCAAAATTATGAAAAAACACTAGTGTTCAGAGTTACTACATTTTGGAATTGTAGAAAAGAGACTATAATGATGCTACAAGGTATCTTTAATTGCAAAATATTATATTTTTCTCTTGTTATAATTTGTTCTTAAGTCCAAAATAAAATATGTATTTTAAAAAGTAGCGTTATCTATTTATTTCGAATTGGGGGTTTTACTCTGTTGCTCAGGCTAGAGTGCAGCGGCATGATCATGGCTTACTGCAGCCTCCACCTCCTGAGCTCAGGCAATCCTTCTGCCTCAGCTTCCCTAGTAGCTGGTTCTACAGGCACATACCACTAAGCCCGGCTAAATTTTTATTGATTTTTTTTTATAGGGTCCATCTTATAATATACATGAAAATTGTATCTTACTTGAATTTGCAGTTCCCTATTCATTAGTAAAGTTAAGTATTTTAATTATGTTTATTAGCCATTTGTATTTATGTTCTAAGACTTGTCTGGTCTCATCTATGACTATCATTAGAATTGTCTGTGAGAGCAGTTTGCTTATTAGGGAGATATATCATTTGTCTTACATGTTTCAAATATGTTAGATTGTGCATCTATAAAGTTTGACATCAGAGTTTTTCTTGGAAATAAAGGAAATTTAATTACAAATTAAGAATATAATAAAGTCATGAGTTTCAAAATGCTTCAAAGTCAGAGGGGCCTAAGTTTGTATCCTCACTGCCATTGACTGCCATTGTGACTTTGCACTGAATACCTGGCCTATGACTCCGTTTTTTCCTCTGGTAACTAGAGATAATAGTACATATTGCATAAAATTGTTATTTGATATAATATGTGCTCTTGGCTTGGTTCTATAGATGCTTAAAAAAATGAAAACTTTAATTATTTTATACTGTATTTCTATTATTATATTCTCTATAACCTACACATCTTACTTTATCTTAATTTGAATCCAACTGTTAGTGTTCTGACAACTAAAGAGGCACAGTTTTAGAAAAACTATGATATATTCGTTGTGAAGGGAATGAGGGTGAATCTGTTATAAGTTTTCCTTTGCTATGCATACCTTTCTAAAAACAGACTATTTAAATGTTTTAATATTTAATGTTTAAATATTACCTCAATAAGTTATGTTTTATAATTGCTGCTGCTGCAGCATTA
This sequence comes from Cephalopachus bancanus, assembly GCA_027257055.1. Taxonomy (NCBI): domain Eukaryota; kingdom Metazoa; phylum Chordata; class Mammalia; order Primates; family Tarsiidae; genus Cephalopachus; species Cephalopachus bancanus. The sequence continues at coordinate 4,740,735 of JAPVLO010000045.1, forward strand.
AGTATGTTATTATCAACAAATATTTCATGTACACTTGATTTGTATAAGGTGCTAGATGTGCGGACATTTGTTTTTAAGTAGTCTTTCACAAAAATAAATGTTTATATTCTACATTACTCTGTTTTAATCTAATATATTCTATATTTAATAGAATTTTTAAATGTTTGACTGGGCACCATCATACACTGCTGGTTGTAAATTTATATAAACCCTTGGAAAGTAATTTGGCAATACAATGTGCTTTGTTGAATCTAAAATATCACTGATCTTGTAGGGGCAGCAAAAACTCCACCTCCATCTTTTTAGGATCCCAGTTGAATCTAAGAATTAAGTTCATATAACACAGAACAACAGGAGAAAAGTGCACAGGTTTATTTAATACAAGCTTTAGGTGGCACTTGAGGCTTCATAAGGAAATGAAGACTTGAAGAAGCAATTAGAGTCAGTTACTTAAGGACAAAGAATACTAAGTCGTGAAGAAGCGACTTAATTATGTGGGGAAGCTAAAAAGATAAGAGTTATCTCAACAGGTCTGTTCAGACTTCTCCTGGTTTTGATTTCCTGTCCTTGAGGATAAGGAGGTTAAATCTTTCACGTGGGAATCTCATCTTGTGCTTTTAAGAAGCAGCACAAAGGTCAGAGTGACCTTTTTGCACCTGCTGTTTTCCAAGTGCCATTCACTTAGTCAATAGTAAAGATGGCATATTTTTAACTCCTCTAATCTTAAGATGTAACTTTATTTTATATATTACTAAGAAAGTAAACTGCCATATGCCTTAACACAATGATTTCATATCACTTATATTTGTGTTATACTTATTGATTTATTTTAGAATTCTTTACACATGAATTTTTATTATTTATACTTCATGTGCATGTCTAAAAGAAAAATAAAAGCAAACCTTTTCATATTCAGAACCCAACTCTCTGTGTTACCTTTTTACTTGGAGTTGTCTATGTCCATGTTTCTCTGCATAATTTTGTCTTCTGTGTCATCAAGGGCAAAATGTTATGTCCTTCCTTCAATGGGAGCTCCAGGTGGCTAAAACCTATTATGTAAATTTTGAAACGTGTGCTTTCTCAACCTTGTCAGAAGGTGTCAATGAAAAGTTATCAGGGAATAATCAAAATGACTATCTCTTCTTCACATCATTGCTAACAAGCTTGTAGACCAAACCATGGAGGGTTACAGTGGTCTAGTTGTTGACACCAGGTATAACCACTGAGTTCACACATGCATAGGCAATGAAAACTGCTGACTGGCAGTAAATGACATTTGATGTCATGTGCTGTATGTTGTGTCCCAATTTTAGAGATTTTAAAATTTGAAAAAAAATGTGCATCATAGAACCAATGAAATATAGTTTGTGATGATGAACAACACTTTAAATGGTTTATCTATTTTGAACACTGCTAGCAACAATCCTGTTGCTAGGAATCTATCCTGAATAAATAATAAAAGCAGAAAAGTCTGTGTACAAAGATGTTCACAACAATGTTACTTACATTTGAAAAAATTGAAATACTCTGTATTTCTCATTATAGGAGAATGGTTAAGTAAAATATGGTAAATTCACACAGAATACAAAACAACTTCATACATTTGTGTGATTTTATCTATATATGTACATATATATTATATATACTCAAACTTTATGTTTGAAAAAAATAGGAAGAAAACACTCAAAATTGTATTTGGGATGGTTTGGGATTTGTTTTTGTTGTTTACCTTTCAGTAAATTGAAGTTTTTTCAAAAATGTACTGCTTTAATATTTTTCTATGTTTTATTATTATTTAATGAAAACCACAACCCCATATTGTATTAAAAAGTTCAACTATTTAAGTTTTCCATTGTTATCATCTGACATTTTTAAACCCTGTAGATAGGAAAATATTTGTCATGTTTAATATGTCTATTCCTTTCCAAGATCTTTGCTGGCTACAAAGTGTAATTTTTTCAGAAACTTAGAATATAAAGTTTCAGTCTGAGAGTACCATTGCAAATTAGTTAGTTCAGCTGACTTTTTAGTTCTAAGCATTTTTCCATCTGCCTGGTTACTTAGAAATAGCAAGGCATGTTGTTACTAAAGTATCACCTGCCTGGCCCTGTGAAGGCATGAACAATACAGACTTACCCAAAATAAATTTTGCCTTTAACTTTCCCATGACATTTTCATTCACTCAGTTCTAATGTGTTCTCTGTTAACATTATCATCCTTTCCGTGTGTTTTAGGCAATCTTGATTTCAAAGCTGTTCTTTTATTCCCATAAATTCATTCATCTCATTTTGTGGTTTAGAAGTTCCAAATCCAAAAGTCACTGAAAAGGTAAGAAATAGGAGATTTGCGTTGAAATCAAGATAGCTAATTACCTATACTGGCTTTGAGGAATGAATCAGTTTTATGAATTTCCAGAGTTTTGGCAATATCCATATACAAACATAGATATGAAACACATTTCAAAATTTAAGAATATATTTCTTTTATTTTGCACTCTGTATTATTCACACAGATGGTGCCTCCCATAGTGTTTGAAATAACAAAACAATAGTACTTTTCATATTTATTTAGTTAAGGAAAGGACGCTAGAATTGGTGTGGTATTCGGATATGGAATCATTTGCCTTTATTGTCTCACCTTTGGCTGGGTGATATTGGGGAAGTTATGTTCTCCAAAGCTTGGTTTCCCAGGTGTAAACTAGTAAAATGATAATATTTGCCAGAGGAAATAGCAGGCCTTTGGGTGGATCACTACAGTTTGCCTCCACAACAGCTTGATAAAATATTTTATCTTTATAGTCTTATTAGTTCATATTCCATTATTATTCCACCTCTGATCTAGAAATACCAGACAAGCTATAGTCCTTCCTGGCTTTGTGATTCTTTCCAGGGTGCTGTATTACAAAGGAGAAACATAGCTTATGAGTAAGATAAAGGTTTCCAAACTGATCTAGCTAAGAAAGTGTTTGGGTACGCTTTGTGTGTATTTGTAGTTGCAGATATTGCAAAGTCCAAAACACTTGTAAATATGGTGGTCAGAGCACGGTCTTAATTCTGAGAACAGATGTAGGGAAACTTTTCTTATTCCATAACTCAGCATGTATTGCTGCCTTTAAATGTGTGAGAAATGATTATAACCTCTTAATAATTACATTTTAAAGATTGAACTTCGGGTGTGAAATTTGTGATAGCTTGTCAAGATCAGTCAGTGGAAACAAATTGTATTGTACAGTTCTCTTTGCAGTAGGCACTGTCATTATACAAATGTCCAAACCCAATTTCTTTTTATCTTAACCTGTGTTTGTCTTTGATGGGAATACAGACTTTTCCCAGATGTGCTAATGTCAATGTAGAATGAAAAGGATAGCCATGGACAAGCTGTTTTGAATAATATTTTGGGTCATAAGGATTGCCAAAATGATTGTTATCTCACAGTTTATTAGGTAAGTCACTGAAAGGTATACCTTGTCCAACTCAAATTATTCCCAGTAGAAAATCTTTTAGAAGAGGGAATAGAAAATAACTGGTTTTGCAAAGTCGTTTACTTTTTCAATCTTATTTTAGGTGTTCGTTGGCATGGGCTTCAGAGTTCACATGAATCCCCTATTATTTCAAAGAGTATCATTAATCTCTTCCCTGCCCCCCCCAAAAAAGTTAAGAAACATTGGTCCCATCTGAATAGGGGCCCTGTGTGACTGTGGGAGTTGATTTTCTTAGTCAGCAGAACTGAGGGCAGTTATCTGGAAGCGATGCTGCCTGTGTTGGCAGCCTGAACCGAGAGGCCTGGACACACTTCAGAGTCTGATTATACCAAAGACAAAGAATTGTTGGCATCATCATTTCCCCGAATAAGCAACAAGTGGGCATTCCATTCCAGGGTGGACCGAGTGACCTCATGATCCTTGCCCAACTGTGAGAAAGTTACTTTTAGCTCAGCTATTAGGAAACAAAGAAAGGTTTATATTGTGTGAAAACTATAGCTTGACAGAGATTTTTTTTTTTTGTCAAGACTTTTATTGATAAAGAAAAACTAAAAATGTTTTAAAGTATGCTTTGTTTGAAATGTTAGACATTTCTATACATTCAACAAATTAAAAAAAAAATTAAACACGTTATTGTGCATCTGCTATGTGCCAGGCACTTTGTTAGGGACATAAGAGGCAAATGTGATTAAGACCTGTTGTCCTCAAGGAATACATAGTTTGATGGGCAGACATGTATGTATTATGTATGTAATGTATAAGACACATTCACTACTGTGTGCTAAAACAGGGAGGCTGACAGGTACAGAGGACATATTAGGACTTTAGAGTCACAAAGACATGGTTTTAAATTATGACTCTGTGCTAGCAAGCCATGTGAACTGAAGTTAGTCTTTCTGAGTCTTAGTATCTATAAAACAAAGATATGACATTTATCTTTTTTATTTTTTTTTTAATCAAGGTCTCACTCTGTTGTCCAGGCTAGAATGCATGATCGTAGCTAGTGTCAACCTCCTGAACTCAAGAGAGCCTCCAACCTCAGCCTCTTAAGTAACTGGGATTACAGGTGCATGCCACCATACCCAGATAATTAAAACAATTTTTTAAATAGAGACACGGTCTTGCTATGTTGCCCAGACTGGTCTCGAACTCCTGTCCTCAAGTGGTCCTCCCACCTTTGCCAACCAAAATGTTTGGACTATAGGCACTAGCCACTGTGCCTGTTCTAGATTGGTTACGTTATGTGTAAAGGGTTTAACACACTATCTGGCACAGAGTGAAAGATTAGTAAAGTGTATTTTTTATTAATCCTGTGATTTAGTGATAACAATGATAATATTGATTAGTGACTCCTATGGTAGGCATAGTAGATATCTAGAAAGAAAGTTCCCTAACTGTTTTATAAAGGATGCGTTACTTTTCTGATTTACTAAAGGCAGAGGGTTAACTAAAAAGATAGCATAATTCAGATAGGGGTTGTATTTCCAAAAACAAACCTAGTGCCAGTGTGAGGCAGTAATGGTCAGAGAACTGGACTAAGAGTCCTGACTCTGGTTCTGACATTGCCACATGATGACTGAGAGAAATTGGGCAATTCTCTTAATGGGTAGAGCCAAGGGGCAATGTTTGGGATCTTGGGAAAGGCCATTAGCAGCCTCTAAATCTAAGCCAGTCAGTGTACCTACTATGCAAAGGTGTGTACAAAATCAGTCCTCCAGCCTTCTGGCCAGATTGTCATGCTAACAACCAATCCAAACAGAAGGGCTGGGCTACCACTGCCAAGTTACTTTTAAAGTCTGTTTGCTCATCTATGAAATGAAAATAATGCCAGTCCAACTACTTTGAAAGGTTACTGAGGGGTTGAAATTGTATATCTGCAACTATTTAAACAATCAATGCCTTTTACTAGTGTTTTTCAACTCCTGACATACCTGAATCTATATCACTGGGGGAATACTTATTAAAAGAGCAGATTCCTGGAACCTGTACTAGACCTGTTATATTAGTATGTCTGAGAGTAGAACCTAGGTTTCTGCATTTTAATCATGGTCCTAAAGTGATTCTTATATACATTGAGTTAGAGAAATTTTGCCTCATTCAAATGAGGTACAGTGGCTCATATCTGTAATTCCAACATTTTTGAAGGCCAAAGTGGGAGGATCACTTGAACTAGAAGTTCAAGACTAACCTGGGCAACATAGCAAGACCCCATCTCTACAAAAAACAAAACAAAACAAAACAAAACTTAGCTGGGCATGGTGGCACATGCCTATAGTCCTAGCTACTCAGAAGGCTGAGGCAGGAAGGTCACATGACCCCACGAGTTTGAGGCTGCAGTGAGTCATGATTTTGTCACTGCAATCAAGCTGGGGTAAAAGAGCAAGACTCTGTCTCTACAACGAAACAAATTGTGTATATAGATAAGACTAAAATGTTGCATGGTATATTGGTAGTGATTCTCTTCAGAATGAAAGTTTGGAAACAGTAAGTGAGCTGCCCAAATGTTACTTGCTAGGTGGTAGAGACAGGGCCACAATCCAATTATCTATAAATCTAGTTTTCTTTCCACAACATCAATTTGTTTCATTTGTGAAAGAAAGGAAACATATGTAGAGAAGAGGTATTGCTATGTTGCCCAGGATGATATGATCAAAAGAAACTAACTATAATTCAAAAAATCACCACTTCAATGTCAGACAGTTCAAGGGGTGTGACTTCTGTACTGAGAAACTGGCAGGGAAGATACTCAAATGAACAGACCAAGCAAACAGAAGAGGTTGATCTTGGCACCTGGCTGCTACTTCCTTTTCTTATCCCCATCCAGAAAAGACCTCCTCTAGGACAACTGAACAAATATTGAGAAATGGGTGAATGTTCACAGTTCCCAAAATGTTTGCCTCAGTGCCCTCAATGAACTCACTGCAGATCACGATAATATTTGTAAATTCCAACCTCAAGTTAGCTGTCGGGAGCCGCAACTCCTAACAGAAGGCAAAGTAAGGGTTACCTGAAAATGGGAAAAAACGCTGGCTGGGAGCAAGGTCCCAGCTAAAGCAGCTGGGCCGGAGGCAAAGCCCCATGGATCCCATTGATGGGCCCCTTTAGGAATGTGTGCATAAGACAGAAAGTACCCCTTTCTGATGAAGCATTAACTGATAAGTGAGGATGATGTATTGGTGAAACTGAAGTTTGAGACATGAATAAGGAACACAGCAAAAGCACAGCCATTAGAGACGCTAGAGAATGTTTAGTTACCTTCGTCTCCATGAAAAGCAAAACCATTGTGTATAAAGAAAATAAAAGAACTTTCCCATTCTTTATTTTTAATGATTAACAGACCCTATACTCAAATAATACCTTAGACGGGTAAGATGGAGGAGGAAGTTTGTGAGACCTGAGACAAGTCAATCCTGAGGGCAGCTGCTTTTAAGCATAATTCAAGAAAGTATAGACATAGTAGATATAAGTTTGTAAGAGTAAAATGATCTAGTAGTATAAGTATAATAATATAGGAAAGAATAGTTAAGTAGATAAAATAGAATAATGATTAAAGATAATTAAATAAAAAATAATTAAATAGAAAAATATAGGATATAAGAGTAGTCAAGTATAATTCGTATAAAGGTTGTTAAGCATTATTAGATTATGATTCATATAAGTAAAATAAGAATAAAGATAGATACATAATAGGAAAGTTTATAGGAAATAATTAAGAAATAATAAAATTAGTTATAAGAAACAATAAAATTAGTTATAGATGTAAACGCTAATATATTGCTGCTAAGTTACATGTAAGAATTGTTAGAAATATGATATAAAAGGGGTAAGTGTTGAAAGGTTACAGTTAATTATTTTTAGCAAAAATTGTTTCGTTCCTGTCTGTTGGTTTTAACATAATGGAAACAAAAAAAGAATAGGAAGGAACAAATAAATCATTGTAGAACGTTTGATTGTAAAAGAAAACATAATGTAAGCTTTTGTGGGCATATTTGTGAGGGGGTTGAGGGTTGAAAATGCCTTATATAAACATGTGAAAGTTGAATAAACTTTGGAAGAGTCCCGAACTCGACCCAGGAAGTTGACTTGTGTCTTCTTCCTTCCTTCCGTCTGATTCTCTCACCTCAGGCCCTAACCCTTGTGTTGGAGCTGGACTCTAACAGTTCACAGTTTTAACATTAGATCATGCTGCATTCCTTCCTATTATATAATATTTTCCTGAGGTTTAATTTTCAACTATTGCTGTGATAAAAAGCAATCACCCCTTGAAAAATCACTGTATAGCCCAGAAATTAGGGTGGTGGTATCTGAAGTTTCAGAAATTGTCCAGTATCCAACCAACACACACATTCCATTATCAAATAATTGTGACCCTTTAGGAGAAAAATGACAGTATTGTTTTTTCTTTTAATTTAGGTGTATTAATTTTTCAAATGGCTATGATACTGATAAGAAAACTATTTATCCCCAGGTGAGAGAATTGCATGAGTCCAGAGGTTCAAGACCAGCCTGGGCAACTTGGTGAGACTTTGTCTTCATGATAAAAAAAAAAAAATTAGCCGGGCATGGCGGCACATGCCTGTAGTTCCAGCACTTGGAAGGCTAAGGTGAAAGGATTTCCTGAGCCCAGCAGGTCGAGGCTGAGGTAGCTGTGAGTGTGCCACTGCGTTCCAGCCAGGGCAACAGTGAGACTCTGACTTTAACAAAAAGAAAAGAAAAATATTTATCAAATCATTTGCCCTAACTACTCAATAAGCCTAACTATTAAATATTTTCACCTGAGGCTTGTGATAAAATTATTGAGACACTGCCATGAGGCCATAAATTTTGGTAACTTTTGCCTTAGAAGGTAGGGTGGGAATGGGGAAGAATCTTATTGAAACTTTGAATTCAATTCAACAAATTGGTTCATAGAGCACTTGTTTCTTTTTTACTTTTTAAAATATTTTATCTTAAAGTTGTGGAATCCAATTCAAGATTAGGTATACAAGTAAACATTGTATGGGCAAAGTTTGGACCTCCTTTTAGTCCCCACTTTGCCTGGTTTGAGGTCAGGTGCTCTTATTGATTTTGTGTCCCCACCCCCAACCCCAGCAGTATCATGCTATTGCCAATCCCTTTCTTATAGTATTATGGTAAATGTTCAGGGTCCGCATATGAGTGAGAACATATGGCACTCTGTTCTTTGTTTCTGTGATAGATCACTGAGTATTACAGACTCTGAAGTCCTTATGTTTGTCCTTAATGGTTGCATAATATTCATTGTGTATATGTACCACATTTTTTTCCAGTCCTGTTTTGATGGGCAGCACAGTTCCTTCCATGTTTTTGCTATTGTGACTATTGCTGCAATAAACATGCGTATGCAGATATCTTTTTTGTGGAATGATTTTGGTTCCTCCGGGCATATTCCCAGTAGGGGGATTGCTAGGTCATAAGAAAGGTCGATTTCTCGTTCTTTTAGAAGTCACCACATTGTTTTTCAGAAAGGTTGAACTAATTTGCATCCCACCAACAGTGTAGAAACATTCCCTTTTCTCCACATCCTCACTAGCATCTGTTGTTGTTTATTTTATCCATAATGGCTATTCTTACTGGGGTTAAGTGATATTTCAATGTGGTTTTGATTTGCATTTCTCTGATGATTAGTGAGACTGAGCACTTTTTCATTATCTGTTGGCTGCCAGTATGTCTTCATTGAGAAGCATCTATTCATGTCTTTTGCCCATTTTTTAATGGGGCTGTATATTTTTTTTCTTTCAGCGCATTTGAGTTCCTTGTAGATCCTGCATGTTAGGCCTTTGTCCGATACACAGTTGGCAAATATTTTTTCCCATTCTGTGGGCTGTCTCCCTGCTCTCTTGATAGTTTGCTTTGCGGAAGCTTTTTAGTTTAATGAGGTTTCACTTGTCTATCTTATCTCTTACGGTATAGACAGCTTGGGTTTCGGTCAGGAATTGGTTGCTTACTCCAATTTCTGTAAGGGTGTCTCCTGCATTTTCAAAGATTCTTATAGTTTGAGGTTTTATGTTTAGGTATCTGATCCATTTAGAGTTTATTTTTGTGTATGGTGATAGGTGGGGTCCTGTTTCAATCTTCTGCATGTGATCAATCAGTTTTCCCAGCACCATTTACTGAATAGGTTTTCCTCTACCCAGTGGTTGTTGTTGAAGGTTTTGTTGAAGATGAGTTAGTTGAGAAGTTGAGATTTTGCTTCCAGAATCTCTGTCCTGCTCCATGTGCCTATTCTTGTACCAATAACTGTTTTGATTATTGTAATCTTCTATTAAAGTTTAATGTATTGAAGTGATACCACCCACTTTATTTCTTTTGCTAAGGATTGTTTTGGCTATTCTTGGCTGTATATGTTTCCATCTGAATTTCTGTATTGTCATTTCCAGGCCTGAGAAGAATGATGTTGGTAATTTAATGAGTATTACATTGAATCTGTAGATTGCCTTGGGTAGGATGGACAACTTAACAATGTTGATTCTTCCTATTCGTGAGCATGGTATATTTTTCCATTTGTTTGTGTCTTCTTGGAATTCTTTGAGCAAACTTTTATATTTTTAATTGTAAAACTCTTTTACTTCTCTGGTTAGGAAGATGCTGAGGTATTTTGGTTTTTGTGTGTGTGGCTATTATAAATGAGATTGTGCTTTTTATTTGATTCTCTGCCTGTTTGTTGTTGGTGTTTAATAATGTGGCTGTCTTTTACATATTTATTTTGTACACCAAAACTTTGCCAAAATCCTTTATATGTGAGAGGAAGTTTTTGACAGATTCTCTTGGATTTTCAAGGTATTGAATCCTTTTGTCAGCAAAGAGGAATAATTTAACTTTCTCTTTTCCTATTTGGATACCCCTGATTTTCTTTAATTGTCTCATTGCTCTAGCTAGAACTTCCAATGTGGAACAGGAGGGGTGAAGATAGGCAGCCTTGTCTTGTTCCAGTTTTCAGGGGAAATGCTTCCAGTTTCTGTCTATTTAGCAATATGTTGACTGTGGGTTTATTGTAGATGGATTTACTATTTTGAGGTATGTTCATTTTATGCTTTTGTGGTAGGGTTTTTATCAAGAAGGGATGCTGGGTTTTAGCAAAAGCTTTTTCTGCATCTAATGATATAATCATGTGGTTCTTGTTTTTGCATCTGTTGATGTATTTAATTACATTTATGGTCTTACAGATATAAACCACCTTTAGATACTGGAGATGAAGCCTACTTGATCATGGTGGATGATTTTTGAGATGTGTTGTTGGATTTGATTTGCTAGAACCTTGGTGAGAATTTTTGCATCTATGTTCATAAGGGATAGTGGCCGGTGGTTCTCATTTTTTGTTGGATTTTTACCTGGTTTGGGTATCAGTGTGATGTTAGCTTTGTAAAATGATTTGGGGAGAAGTCCATCTTTCTCAATTGCCTGGAATACTTTCAATTGGATTGTTATCAGCTCCTCCTGGTATGTTTTGTAGAATTCTGCTGAAAAGCTGTCTGGTCCAGGGCTTTTTTTGTGTGGGTAATTTTCTTATGACAGTCAATTTCCTGGTTATTATTGATCTATTTAGTGTCTCAATGTCTTCTTGTTTCAACCTTTGGAGATTGTGTGATGTCAGAAAGTCCTCCATTTCATTTAGGTTATCAAGTTTGTGTCCATAAAGGTGTGCATGGTAATCTTTGATAATTTTTTGTATTTCTTTGGGGTCAGTTGTGATTTGGTCTTTTGCATTTCTGATTGTGTTTATTTGGGCTTTTTCTCTCTTTTTCTAGGTGATTCTGGCTAGGAGTCAATCACTCTTGTTTATTATTTCAAAGAGCCAGCTTTTTGTCTTGTTAATTTTTTATGATATTTTTTGTCTTCTGTGTTCAATATTTGGGCTGTTACTCTGGTGACCTGGATTCTTCTGCTAAAGTTGGGGTTTTGGTGATCCTGTCTTTCCAGCTCCTTTAGGTGTTGACTTTTGATCTTTCCATTTTCTTGATGTATGTTCGTAGAGATATAAATTTTCCTCTTAGAACTGATTTCATGGCATCCCAGTGAGTTTGGCAAGATGTTTCTTCATTTTCATTTGTTTCCAGGAATCTTTTAATTTCTGTTTGGATTCTTGCATTGACCTAATAGTCGTTTAGCATCATGCTGTTTAGTGTTCATAACGTTGTTGGTTTTGGGGGAATTTTGTTGGTGTTGATACTTATTTTTATTCCACTGTGGTCTGAGAAGGTGTATGGCAGTATTTCATTCTCATGTAATTTGTTTATAACTGATTTATGGGTGACAATGTGATTGATCTTGGAGTATGTCCATGTGGTAATGAGTAGAATGTGTATTCTGTGTTTGTAGGGTGGAGGGTTCTGTAGGTATCTATTAAGTCCATTTGGTCAAGTGTCAAGTTGAGGTCCAGATCTCTTTATTGAAATTTGCCTCGATAATCTATCTAGGGTTTTTAGTGGTATATATAGGTCCCCAGCTATAATAGTGTTAGAGTCAATATCTTTTTTTAGTTTACTTAGTAGTTGCTTTATCAATGCTGGTGCTCCTGTGTTGGGTGCATTTATGTTTAGAATGGTATTTCTTGTTGACGGATTGAAACTTTTATCATTATGTAGTGTCCTTCTGTATCTTTTAAAATTTTTGATAGCTTAAAAGTTGTTTTGTCTGATATTAAGATTGTGACTCCTGCCTTCTCTTGTTTTCCTTTTGCCTGGAAATTTGTTTTCCATTCTCTAACATTGAGTCTGTGTGCCTCCCTTGTGGTGAGATGAGTTTCCTGGATGCAGCAAATTATTGGGTAATACTTTTTTATCCAGTATGTCATTCTGTGTCTTTTCAGTGGTGCATTTAGTCCATTCATGCTCAGGCTGATTTTTGAAATGTGATTGTTTTTCCCTGCCATGAGGGTCTTATAAAGTTTTTTTTGTGTGTTTGTTTTCTTTTAACTTTGGGACTGATGTATATGTGTGTTTTCAAGTTTGCAGTCATGTAGTGTTGTCTGTTGATTCTGTGTTCTGCTGTTCTCTTGGGAAGTGCATGGTCATTTTTTTTTTCTTTCTTCTGTGCTTAATACCTTTAAAAATATTTCCTGTAGAGCTGGTCTAGAAGCTACATAATCTCTTAGAGATTGGATATCTTGCAAGGATTTTAATTCTCCATCATTGTTGAAGCTGATCTTGTCTGGGTAGGAAATTTTTGGTTGAAATTTTTTATCTTTGAGGACTTTGAATATTGGACTCCAGTCCTTTCTAGCTTGTAGTGTTTCTGCTATTCTGATTGGTTTTCCCTGGTAGGTAGTCTGACCTTTCTCTCTTGCTGCCTTTAGGACTTTTTCTTTTGTACCTACTTTGTGTAGGTGAATTACTATGCGTCTAGGGGTTTGTCTTCTCATTTGATGTCTTTTTGGGGAGTCTATGTATCTCTTGTGTTTGAATGTTCACATTTCTGGTGAAATGGGGAAAGTTTTCTTGGATAACCTCCTGGAATACTTCTCTAAGGTGTCCTCCATTTCCCTTTCTTCTTTTTGGATACCAATCAGGCATAGGTTTGGCCTCTTGATATAATCACACATCTCTTGGAGACTTTGTTGTTTCTGTCTGAGTTTTCTTTCTATGTTATATACAGATTGGGTTAATTCCATATTGGTCTTCAAGTTCTGAGATTCTTTCTCTTGCTTGATTATTTCTGCGTCCCGTGCTTGTCATCTTGTTATTTATTTCCTGGATTAAATGCTCTATGGCCATTTCATTTGTTACAATTTCTTTCAGTGTTGCATCTTGTCTTTCTTGAGTCTTATTCACTCTTTCTATCCAGTCCCTAATCCCTGTTGTATTCAGGGGAGTCATTTGTGACTGCCATTGTTTGGGCTCTGAGGTCTGATTTTTTAGGCATTTTCTCTTTGTTACACTGGGAATTACCTTGTACTTCTGTAGATTTTTCCTCATTTGTGACAGATCTCTCTTTTCTCTTTAGTTCCATTATTCAATGGCAGTGAGAGAGACTTTCACTTCTGATGTTTGCTCATCTCTCTATTTTTTTCCTGATCAGGGCTCTGAATTTGTTCTATTTGAAACAGGATTGTGGATGTGAAGCTTTGCTGTCTCATATAGTTTTGAGAGTCAAATAAGGTGGAGGACAGGGAGCTAGGATTCAGAAACTATTTGCAAATCACAATGTTCACTGATTGTGGTAACAGCATTGAGGAGAACAGATAAAAGTAGAATGAAATAAGATGGACAAATAAAAAAAGAAAAAAACACAGAAAAACAAAAGCAGAATCCAAAGCAACACACACACACACACACACACACACACACACACACACACACTGGATAAAAAAACAAAGGCAAGCAAACAAAACAACCCCCCCCAAAAAAACCCAGGAAAACCAAACACACACACACACACATACACACACAAACACACACACACACATACACCCAACACCAAATGAAAAGAGAAGAGAAGAAAAAGAATTCAAATTGACCCCTCACACATACATTGACACACATTAAACTAAAAAAAGAGAAGTACAACTCCCCCCAAAAACCTGAAAGATGAACACTCAGTCATTCACATACACACATGAACAAAACAAAAGAAGCAAGAAAGAAAAAAGAGGAAGAAAATAAAAAGGTGAAGAGGAATGCAGATCAAACTCTTACATATACATTCATGCACAAAAGAAAATAAAACAAACAATAATCAACTTTTCCTTCTGTAATTTTTCCTCTCAGCTGCTCATAGGTGAGCCCCTCTGCTGCCCCCTGTGGTGCTGTGGCCTTATTCACAATCTCCCCAGTGTCCAGCCTGGGAAGGAGGAGGAGATGTTGGAGATTGATGGGACGTCAGTCTTCCACTCCCACTCTCATACGGTTAGGAGGATCCCCTCTGGTGTGGAGGTGCGAGATTGTCTCTTCCCCAGGTACTGGTGTGGGGGAAGCCTGAGCCAGACTTATCCTGGAGTAGAGTCCTATCACAGCTGACATCCATGCTCTGCCTGGGTTCATCCCTCCCAGTCATGCCTCAATCGTGTGGGTCTGACATTCATAGAATTGCTGAGAGGAGGGTTAGGTCAGCCCAGGACTCACCACTGCTCTCTTCAGGGGTCTTCGTCCTTTACTGGTCACACCTTTCTCCTGTGGTTGAATCAGGGTAGGATGGGGTACCTGAGACTCAGCACTTGTCCTGTCCCTCCAGAGTTTGTGCTTTTGGGATATTCCCTCTGGGTCACAATCAACCCCTGAGTAGTTAATCCACAGGTCACAGAGATCAGGTCTGTGGTGACAGGGTGCCTATTTCATCTTCTTCAGTGGGGCTCTGCCTCTGGCTCCCTCGCTGTGCTCCCTCCACAGCTCTTGCTGCCAGTGTCTGGCCAGGCACTGCTGTGGTGAGGCAGAACCTAGAGCCAGCTGTCACTCCCAGCAGCTTCTTCCCTGGAAGGGCTCTGCTGAGTTTTAAAAATGGGCTCAATTTCTATACCCTAGGAAGTGCTAGGGTCTAGGCAGAGAAGCTGCAGCACCAGCTACTTCACCAGGAGAGCCCTGACCACTTACTCCCAAGTCCCCACTCAGTTAGCCACTCACCTGCCCACTTCCTCACAAATGTATGCAAAATTTTCCATGCACTCACACATTCACTCACATTGGGACTCATGTAGTCAAACTGGCTCTGCCACCATCTTCCTCTCTTCCTCTCTAGAGAGAACTTATTTCTTTAAGCAGTAGAGGCAGCAGTCAATAAGTTGACCTAGACATTCTGAGTCCTCTTCCAGTGGTTTCCAACATTTTTGGCATCAGGGACTGGTTTTTCCATGGATGGTGTGGGGTGAGGGGAATGGTTTCAGGATGATTCAAGCACGTTACATTTATTGTGCACATTATTTCTAGATTCCTGGCATGTGCAGTTCACAATAGTATTCATACTCCTATGAGAATCTAATGCCACAGCTGATCTGACAAAAGGCAGAGCTCAGGCAGTAATGCTAGGTAAGGGGAGCAGCTGTAAATACAGATGAAGCTTTGCTTGCCTGCCACTCACCTTCTGCTGTGTGCTGGTTCCTAACAGGCCATGAACCTGTACCAGTCAATGGCCCAGAGGTTGGGGACCCTTCCTTAATCATGACAACTACATGGGGTCAAGGATGTACCCACTTGTACACAGCTGTTTCTTCCCAGCAATAGGAGAAGAAAATCATTTCTGACACATCCTCTCCGTTCTATCCCACATCTTCCCAGACTTTTTGGGTCTCACCACTTCCTGAGACTACGCACCTCAAGCAAAGATTGTAGCTAATTGGAGGAAGCAAACAGAAAAGTCTACCCCATCTTCCCCTCTCTTCTCCAGCTTCTCTCATGAAGATGCAGAGGGATCTCCTGTCATGGTTTTGAGATCACTCAACATAGAGATTATTTAGCATTTATTACATTTCTGCCTCTCTGGGACTTTTAGTCAGTTCACAGAAATCTTACGGTATTTTTCAAGAAACAAAAGCAAAAACCAGAAAAGTATTCCTTTAATTTTGCTAGGATTTTCACTCATAAGTGGACCCTGAACATTTACCATAATACCATAAGAAAGGAATTGGTAGTAATGGGATACTGCATGGCAGGAGTGGGGACATACCATCAATAAAGGTACATGATGTCAAACCAGGCAAAGTAAGAACCAAAGGGAGGTCCATACTTTACCTGTATTATGTTCACTTGTATACCTAATCCTGAATTGTACCCCACATCTTTAAAATAAAATTTAACAACAACAACAACAACAATAATAATAAATTTGGAAACAGAGACAGCTCCAAAAAAAATTTGCCAGGATTCACCACTGAATGGTGAGAGGCTGCTATGCATGGAAAATGTGAGGGCCTCCTCATGGCTATGCAAGGAATTGACATTAAATTCTTGGCCATCTTTCTGGCTTCTCATTTCATGAAATGGAGATAATAATGCCTGCCACAAAGGGGTTTTAAAAGGACTGAATATATATATACAGTAAGTGACAGTACAGTTCTTAGCACACTTTAAATGTCCAATAATTGTAGTAATACCAAAGGTATCTTTGATTGATTAGTTACCAGACTGGGCCTAAGGTTTCATGTTGAACTCTATGTTGTAGGTATGTACATTTGTAATATCGGGAAGCAGCACTCATGTAACATCTCAAGTTCTGAAAAAGACAATTTTGTCTTACCCCCTTCTCAAATGAGCTATTTTGGCCACTAGTTGCTTGGCTTCTTCCTGGTGTTTCAGGAGTGACTTGGGAGATGGGATGTCATGTGGACTTGACCCTGCTCTGTAGAAGGGGTGGACATATGCCGCTCCCCCCAACCCTCCTACATGCACTCATAATTGCATGGAGAAGTCATTTTGCTTTTTTTCCCTGCTTTCCAGTACAAAAACTCAGTTCAAACTTTCACAGTACATGTCTGGGATAGTTTAGTCTGTCTTTGTTCACATTCAGAATTATCTTTTCCCTTCTCTCTTTACCCCAAATTTTCACATTCCTTTACCTAAGCCATTCTGATCAATTTATCTCACAGAGATTCTCCCCAGTCTGAAGTCTCCTGGCAGTCTAGACAACTCATTTAGCACGTGTAATACATAATATGGTGTCTTACTTTTCTATTTTTTTTCCTGTCTATAGTTCATCTCTCAAGACACATTCTCAGCTCCAGTTCTGATCTCATGACACTCTGCAAGGTGGTTTACTTGAGACTCACCTCTCTCCATTGTTAAAATCCAAGATTGCCTGAAAATGGTGCATCTGCCCTTTGCAATCCCAGTTGAACAGGGCCTTGAATGTAGTATATTCTCAACAAATTCTTGATATATACTTTGGATGGATTACTAGGGCTCACTGTATATGTTATGTACTTGAAAAAACACAAATAAAAGAGACAATATAAAATGTTAGCTGTTGACTGGGCTCAGTGACTCAGCCTATAATCCTAGCACTTTGGGAGGCTGAGATGAGTGGATTGCCTGAGCCCACAGGTTTGAGACCAGCCCGGGCAACTTGACGAGATCTTGTCTCTATAATAAATAAAAGAAACTAGCCAGGCATGGTAGCATGCACCTATAGTTCTGGCTACCTGGAAGGCTGAAGCGGAAGGATTGCTGGAGCCCAGCAGATTGGTGCTGGGGTGGCCCTGAGTGTGCCACTGTACTCCAGCCTGGGCGACAGAGTGAGACTCTAACTTACAAAAAAAAAAAAAAGAAAACCAAAAAAAGTTAGCTGTTATTCTAAATTCATTCTTTTCATCTGTTGAGTGTATAATTTTTACCTTAAAACTGATTTTGTTGCAGTGTGTTTTGCAAAAATACATGTATCTTTAAGCATGTGTCAGATCTAAAGGAGGAAAAAAAGAGATTACTAATCCTCTTGATGAAAGGCTTTAACATGCTAGTTAACTAGAGGGTCAGTAAAACAACAGCTACTACTACAAATAACATATACCCAGTGTTTACAGTGTATCAGGCTTACAGTGTTCCATGCTCTTTAAATATATTAATTTATATAATCTGCACAATAACTCTACAAAGTAGGTAACATTCTTACCCCTGTTTTATAGATGGAGAAACAGAGAGTTTATGAGACTTGCCTAAATTTAGATCTAATGTGGTAAGCTGAATAATGGGCTCTCAAGGATGTTCATGTCCTAATATCCAGAACCCGACATCACAAAGGAGACGCCACAGATGCGATTAAGTTAAGGATCTTGAGATGAGGAAGTTATCCCGTATGTACTATCTAGGTAGGCCTAATATAATCACAAGGGTTCAGGAGTATCAAAGGGTTATGGAGGATCAAAGGAGATCAAGGGTTCAGGAGGATCAAAGGTGATCAAGGAAGGAGATGGGACAAGGGACATTGGAGTGATGTTTTTTGAATGTGTAGGAACAGGGTCATGAACCAAGGAATGCATACCCTCTCTAGGAGCTAGAAACAGCAAGGAAATGGATTTATCCCCAAAGCTTCCAGAAGAAATGCAACTCCACCAATACCATGGTTTTATCTCCATAAGACTCAATTTGGACTTCAGTCCTCCAGAACTGTAAGAAAATAAATTTATGTTGTTTCAAGCTACTAGGTTTGTGGTGATTTGTAACAGTAGTGATAGAAAAGTAATACAACACATATGTATTTAGTCTTGAGAGACTTAGTTTGGAAATAGAAACAGGATGAAACTGGGAAGAAAAAATATACTTCCTGAAGATACTATGAGAAAGGTCTTACTAAAACGGAATAAACTTAAAGGTTTCCAGCCGACGAAAAGAGTTTCATGTGAGGAATCATACCTAGACCTTGCTCTGTTACTGGGTAGGTCTCAAATGCTGTACAAATCCCATCAGCTTTCTAAGATTAGTTTTCTCATCTTTAAAATGAGGATATTGTACTGTGTTATGACCAGGCATATACATATTATTAAAAGTTACTTGAATAGATAATATATACATGCTCGTGGTACAGAATTGAAAAGTTTACAATTACAGTGAAAAGCCTTTCACGTCTTGTCCTTCAGATGTCCAAGTTCCTTCCCAAAGCAATTGTTGTTACCCATTTTTTTGTGTATTCTAGATGTTTTCCACACATTTACAAATCTATACATATGCATAGTATTTTTATTATACAAATGACAACATATGAAACACACTGTCTTGCACCTGGATATAAAGTTAACAAGTAACTTGGAGATTATTCCATATGATTTCATATTAGAATATACTATTATTCCTCTTTTTAATAGCAGCATATTCCATTGTTTCTATATACCAGAATGTATTTAACCTGTTCTCCATGAAGACATTTAGCTTGTTTCCAGTCTTTCACTGTTAGAAATATAGCTGTAATATATGTTGTTACATGTTACTTTGTGTTTTAATATATCTACAGAATAAGTATAAAAAATTTCCAAGTTAAAGTATGTGTTAATTTAAAATTTTGATAAATATTGTCAAATTATATTTCCAAGAGGTGTTCTCGTTATCTCTTGCTATATATCAAACCACTGCTAACTTAGTGACTTATTATTACCTCTCACTGTTCTGGGGGTTGATGGGCTCAGCTGGGTGGTTTCTGGTTAGCATTTCTTTTTTTCTTTATTTTAAAGATGTGGTGTACAATTCAGGGTTATGTATACAAATGTTCATTATGTCCTTGTTGATGAAGTGTGCCCCTCCTTTCCCTGGCAGTTTCCCTCAACTGCCAATCCTACCCCTACTCCCCTGGCACTTCCACTATTGCCAATCCTTTTCTTATAGTATTATGATACTTGTTCAAGGTTAGCTTATGAATGAGAACATATGGTACTCTTCTTTGTTTCTGTGATAGATCACTGAGTATGATAGACTCTAGATCCATCCAAGTTGCTGTGAAGTCCATATATTTATCCTTCTTTATGGCTGTGTACTATTCCATTGTGTATATGTACATTTTTTTATCCAGTCCAGCTTCAATGGGCAGCATGGGTGGTTCCATGTTTTTGCTACTATGAATAGGGCTGCAACAAGCATGCATGTGCAGGGTTTTTTTTGTTTTTTTTGTTTTGGTAGAATGACTTGAGTTCCTCTGGGTATATCCCCAATAGGGGGATTGCTGGGTCATATGGAAGGTCAATTTCTAGTTCTTTCAGAAATTGTCATACTGCCTTCCAAAGAGGTTATATACTAGTTTGCACTCCTACCAGCAGTGTAGAAGTGTTCCTTTTTCTCTGCATCCTCGTCAGCATCTGTTGTTGTTTGTTTCATTAATGATGCACTTGACATTTCTCAGCTGCTGGGAGCAGAGTGCTTTGAAAACCTTTTCACTCATGTCAGGCACTGGGAATAGGGACAATGAATTCTCAGCCAACTTTTATCTACCCTAAAGTAGGACCTAGCTACATCCCCATCAGCGATGCATTCTCTTGCGTCAGATTTCTGCAGTTTTGATAATTGAAAGATGACATCTTATTGTAATTTGTATTTGCATTGATCTTATTGTGATTGAGGTTTGACATTGTTCACATATTTAAGAACTGTTTGTATTTCCTCTTATGTATATATAGACTGTTTTCATAACTTTTGCCCATTTTTCTATTGAGTTTTTAGTTAGGCAAGAAATAGGTTGCTATATACTGTTGGGGGAAGAGAAAGACAGAGATGATTGCGGGTCAGCTGAGCAGACAAAAATTTACTATTCTCTGCACATTCTTGGGAGATGGCAAAGCCTAAAGAGAAATGGCTGTGTGTTATGTTTTGTGAATGTGGACCTTTGTTGAGGCAGCCTTATGAGAAGGTTCACATATCCCAGACATGTCACAGAAGCTGTGAAGAGCTAAAAACCTAAAGTGGCCATGCAGGGAGGAACAGTGGACAGGTAACATCTGTGGACAGATAATCAATGACCAGAAGGACTTCTTCAATGCCTTAGCTCTGTGTGGACAATCCCAAAACTACAACTTCGTAGGAGGTGAGGTGGTGGCAAGATTAGAAACTAGTATAACAGAGGTTAAGCTTTCTGCCAGTCTTGGAGAATGAGAACATTATGTCAATTTCTTGTCCTGCAGATATGGTAGACTGCACTGGCTCACATACACTCTGCTCTAAAATCTACACAATTTTTCATTTACTCAAGAAGTGTTTTATTGAGTACATGCTTTTTTGCTAGCATGCTCTCAATTAGAAGACATACATGGTTCTGCTCTTGTAAATCTACAGGCCAATAGAATTAAACAAATCATCATGCACTCATCTATTTAATTACAATAATTAAAAATATCATGAAGGACAAATAAAAGGTATAATGAGACATGATAACAGAGACTAATCTAGACCAGGGGTTCAGGAAACCTCCTTGATAAGATAATATTGAGGAAGGGGGAAAGCTTTTCAGAAAAAAGTGTCCAGAGAGAAGTAAACATTTATCATGATCTCAAAATTGATGAGGATGGTTATGGATTTGGACAATATTTCATAAAATGTTAAAGAATAGATGAATGGATAAAGAAAAAGCAGTATACATATGCAATGAATACTATTCAGCCATAAAAAAAGAATAAAATCATGTCATTCACAACAGCATGGATGGAACTGATGGTCTTTACTTAAATGAAGCAACCGAGGCACAAAAAGACAAATAATGTATGTTCTCACTTATATGTGGGAGGTAAACAATTTTAACACATGGAGAGAAGAAAACTAGATAACAGAGACTAGGTAGAGTGAGTGGGGGATATGGAGAAGGATGAAGAGAAGTGGATTAAAGGGTACACACATCCAGTGAGATAGAATAAATTCAACGTTTGATAGCAGAATAAGGTGACTACACTTAGAAAAAATATTTTACCTTTGTGATGGATACTTTAAATACCCTTAGTCACAACACATTATATACACATCAGAAATGTCTCATGCACTCCATACATTTGCACAAATCTAAAAACAGTTGTTGAGTAAACAAAAACCATATTTTTTCCTTTGAAGAATTTATTTTATTTTATTTTAATTTTTTAGAGACAAGATCTTGCTCTGTCACCCAGGCTGGAATGCAGTGGTGTGATAATAGCTCACTGTAACCTTGAACTCCTGGGTTTATGCAATCCTCCAGCCTTGGTCTCACAAAGTGCTGGGATTACAGGCATGATCCACTGTGGCCAGCCTGAAGTAATTTTTTATTTTTTATTTTTGAGTGAGAGTCTCACTCTGTCGCCCGGACTGGAGTGCGATGGCCACTCCCGGCCACCGCAGCCTCGACCGGCTGGGCTCCGGCTATCCTTCCACCTCAGCCTTCCAAGTAGCTGGAACTACAGGCGCGCGCTACCACGCCCAGCTCATTTTTGATTTATTGTAGAGATGAGGTCTCGCCAAGTTACCCAGGCGGGTCTCGAACCCGCAGACTCAGGCAGTCCACTCACCTCAGCCTCCCAAAGGCACGGGATTACAGGCTGAGCCACCGAGCCCGGCTTGAAGTAATTTTTTAGATGGGAAAGTTTAATCTCTAAAAACTAGAAATTTTAGCTTAGGAAATGAATATGCAAGAAATAATGCAAGTGTCTTGTAAAAAAAAGCATCTACGTGAATTTTTGAGTGATTGTTTTAAAAGCAAAATTACCTAACTATCCCACAGCAGTGAATTATTTTAATTGTTTTTATACAAACATATGATAGAGTACTATTGAACTTTTAAAATGTAGATAATTTGTTGACTGGTTATATAAAATAGAGTTTAGAAACAATAAATAATACCCTATTGTTGCAAAAAAATTAATGAAGAGGTATATGCTGACACAGAAAAACAGATAACAGGTTATTTCTGAGCACTAAGGTTATCTTCTTCATTTGGTGTGTGTGAATTTCCTAATTTTTCTCCAAAAAAAAAACTTTTATACCAAGGGGAAAATGACAAAAGTAACTTTTTTTTAAAATCAATATTTTTTATTATGATGTTGTAGGGTACAGTTAAGGGTTAGGTATACAAATATGCTTCATTTAGGCCCCCTAAAAGTAACTTTTAATTAAAAAGGTTGTAGATAAACCTGTAATATTTTGGGAGGAAACATGGGGATGAGGAAGGAAACAGCCCGGGAGGACATGGTGTCCATGTTCATATTCAATACCTTTCCTGAGAACAAGACTTTTTACCTTCTGCCAAAGGGCAGAATCAGAATAAAAGTATGCTATTACACGGCAGAAAATTTCAGTTCCGAAGATAGAAGAGTTTCTCTGACAGAACTAGGGCCATCCAAATAGAGACTGGACTTCCTTAGCATGTGGTGGGATTGCCTCCCCACTATGTGAATACCACAGCTGCCGAAGAAGGCACATGGAATAGAGGTGGCAAAAGGAATTTCTGTGTAGGTGAGAGATAGACAACTGCTCCAAGTTCCTTCCACATTTAAGGGTCTGTGATTTTATGAACTTTAGCACTTCCCCATGGCATGCAAATAGTGTCTTAAGACTCATATTTACTGGCTCTCACATGGAGAAGTAGGAAGATTGTCTGCATATCTTATTTTTATTATGTATTACTTCTTCACTAGAAATCAGGCTTGTGACAAAATACGTGTGATGTTAATATCCTTTTAATTTTTATTTATAGGCTCATTTGATTCAATTATTCTTATGAGACCTGGAACTGTTTTTTATTTTTGTTCAAAATCCCTCATCTACAGAACTTGGCAAAGACTTACTGTCTTCTGAACACCACATCTAATCTTTTTTAAAAACAGCTTGAGTCTAAAGTTCAGTGGCTTTTGAACACTAATGGTGGTAACAAAGTGAGGACTCCTTTGTTTATTTTTTTAAGAAACACACACATCTATCACAAGAGGTGTACTTATGCAGTTCACATATAATAATGATACAGATTTAAAGGTGCGGGATCATCATCTGAGGTCCAGAACATGTTCCTGTGGTTATTGTGCTGTCTGCCTTGATTAGACTCGTCCACTTGATTTCATGCATCATGTTCTAATCTTTATTTCTGTGTTCCATTTTGGACCATTGTGAAGAGCATGAGCCATTTTGGAGCTGCATCCAAAGAAGCGTATATGTTATTTTGACAGTGGCGCCACAGAAACAAGGCATTTATACTTGCTCCAAACACTGTGAAGAGCATGACAGCTAATGCATTCAGTCACTTTCATTTTCTAGGAAAATAATAGTGTTGGCTTATTTGGAAGTCCTTCACACAATGCAATGGGATGCAAGCTGCTGTTTTGATTGCCAGCAGGCGGGACTCTTTTAGAATACAAATTAAGTGCTGTGCTCCCTCTAGTGACAATATTTTGCAATTCAATTCAGTCATTTTTAATTCTGTTAAATCCTTTTGTTTTCATTTAATTTTATACAACAGGTATTTATCAAGTCAGAAATTCTGTTAATGAAACAGTAAAACTATAATTTTAAAGGATTAATAAGAATGGAAACTATAATAACTGAAAATGTTTCGTGTGAGTATAACAGAGTATGAAAAAGACATTTAAGATAGGTTAATTGGTGTCCTTTGACCAGCATCTCCCCAATCCCCTACCTCTCAGACTCTGGTAGCCACCATTTTACTTACTGTTTCTATGAGTTCATCTTTTTTACAATCCACATAAAGCGAGATCATAAGTGAGGTATTTGTCTTTCTTTATCTGTTTATTTCACTTAACATCACATCCTCCAGTTTCAACTATGTTGTCTCAAAGGACAGGATGACAGGACTTTCATTTCCATTGTGGAAATTTTCTTTATTCATGAGAGATTATGGATCACTGAGAATAATGTTAGCTATGGGCTTGCCCTACGTGGCCTTTATTGTGTTGAGGTATATTCCTTCGAACCTAATTTATTGGGTGATTTTTTTTTTAAGAAAAGGTGTTGAATTTTGTTGAGCATTTTCTGCATCTGTTGAGATGATCAAGTGGTCTGATGCTTTATTCTGCTAATGTGATGTGTCATACTTATTGATTTGGGAAAACTAGAGAGGTCAAAGGCAAAGGTTTTGTCATTTTACTCCTTGAATTCAAATTTCCAGTTCTGTTACTTGCCAACTGTGGAACCCTAGGCAAGTTACTTAACTTCCCTGTGCCTTAGTTGCAATATCTACGAAATGAAAATAAAAATAACAATGTCATAGGTTTGTAGTGAAGACTAAGTTATGTGATATTTGTATCTGTTTAACCATTCTTGCATCCCAGGGATAAATTCCACTTGATCATGCTGTTTGAATCCATTTGCTAGTAGTTTGTTGAGGATTTTTGCATCTTTGTTCATCAGGAATATTGGCCTGTAATTTTCTTTTCTTGTAGTGTTCTTTTCTGGCTTTGGTATCAGGAAAATGTTGGCCTTGTAAAATGAAGTCTTCCCTTTTCTTCAATTTTTGTAGATAAGTTTGAGGATTGGTACTAGTGCTTCTTTAAATGTTTGGTAGAATTCAGCCATGAAGCCATCAGTGGAACTTGCTTACATATCACATAACTTAGACTTCACAACAAACCTATGATATTGTTATTTTTATTTTCACTTCGTATATATTGCAACTAAGGCACAGAGAGGTTAAGTAACTTGCCTAGGGTTCCACAGTTGGCAAGTGACAGAACTGGAAATTTGAATCCAAGGAGTAAAATGACAAAACCTTTGCCTTTGACCTCTCTAGCTTTCCCAAATAGTACTTTACCAATTTCTTTGGGAAACATTTTATTGAATGCTTTTAGTATGGAAGCCTTATAGTGGATTCTGTAAAGACTCTGGCATGTAAGATTGACTGAAAAGATGGAGGCCAATAGATGATAATGGAGCAGTGTGATATGTGGTAGTAGAAGTCAATATGAGTTTAAAGAAAGGGCTGGTTCAGAAGAGCCTCTTTTAAGGGTCCATACCTGACCCGAACCCTAATCAGTGTGTGGGGTCAGCTTAACAAAAAGCAGAGGAAAATGCCTTCCAGACAAAAACAGCTGGATGTGTGAAGAATGGAGACTCCTGAGAGAATAACTTGCTGAGATAACAAAAATAATTAATATGGTATGAGGCAGGGGCTAGTGCAGGGACCGGAAGAAGAGAGGGGAAACAGCAAAGCTGAACAGCTAATAGAGTCTCTTTATTTAATATTTGTTTGGTATCTGTAAAAATGAAACATGTTCATTTTTGCAACGGATTTTTATATCGTGTTAAAAACAAGTTAGGCACGTTGGCTCATGCCTGTAATCCCAGTACTTTGGGAGATAGAGGCAGGAGGATTGCTTGAGCTCAGGAGTTTGAGACAAGCCTAGGTAACATAGAGAGACCTAGTTTCTACAAATAATAATAATAGTAAAATTTAAAAATTAGCTGGGCATGGTGGCATGCGCCTGTAGTCCCAGCTACTGGGGATTCTGAGGTGGAAGAATCTCCTGAGCCCAGGAAGTCGAGACTGAAGTGAGCTGTAATCATGCCACTGCACTCTAGCCTGGGCAACAGAGTGAGAACCTGACACACACACACACACACACACACACACACACACACACACACACACACAACTCAACACAAGTATAAAGAAGAAAGTAAAAATCACTTGAAATCTCGTCACTTGGCCAGGCTCAGTGGCTCAGCCTGTAATCCCAGCACTTTTGGATTGCCTGAGCCCATGGGTTCGAGACCAGCCCAGGCAACTTGGTAAGACCTTGTCTCTACAACAAATAAAACTTAGCTAGGCATGGTAGCACATACCTGTAGTTCCAGCTATTTGGAAGGCTGAGGCGGAAGGATGACAAGCCCTGTAGGTCAAGCAGAAACACAGACCCCACCAGTCAGTGGAAGGAGCGCAAAAGTTCAAAGTCGAGAGAAGGGTATAAGGGTTGAAAAACTACCCACAGGGTACCATGTCCACCACCTGAGTGATGAGCCCAATAGAAGCCCAAACCTCACTATCACACAATATATCTATGTAACATGTACCCTTTGAATTAAAAAAAAAAAGTGGAAACAGCATGTGAGATGAGAGGTATTGTTTGCAAAATTACAGTCTGTCACAGCTCTTCTATCTGTTCCTCACTGTTTTTCCATTGCTATGACCTTGTATCTGTAGCTCTCTTATCCACCATGTCACAATGTTGATATTAAGCAATCAACTAAAACCCCTACATCATTTCTCAGTGAACCAAGAAGCCAGCTATTCTCCTTTCATCTCATACATGCCTTTAAATACAGACTTTGTATTAATTACAATTATATTTAATTATCATTCAGTAAATATTTCTGGAGATGCCATCATTTGCCTAAGCAATGGGTTAGACAGTATATACAGAAAATATTTCATTTTCTTAAGAAGTTTACAATTTAGAGAGAAAAGACAATTAAATCAGAAATTTCTGTACTGGGTGATGCTAATTTCTATTAACTTATTTTTCTATCAATCACGGTAGTTTACAATTAGTTTTTAGAATATAGTATCATGAAACAATTTATAAACGACTTGAAAGTCACCAGACACATAATGCCACTGGCATTCCCCAATCTACCAGTCTGATGACCTCTCAAAAGAGGAAATGAAGCGATTGAGGCATGATTTGTGCTTCACGAGTTTAAGCTGACTTGAAGTGATCACTGCTTCCCTTTTTTCCAACTTTTTCTTTTAAAAATGTTTGAATAATCTTAACATCTTTATTAATATTTAATAACCATTTGTATTTTATTTTGTTATAGGTTCAGAATTGCCTAAAATCTCTCTGGAGATATTAAACATACTTATTTTAGTACTTCATTTTATTTTATTTTTGAGTTGGAGTCACTCTGTTGTCCAGGCTAGAATGCGTGACACACTCACAGCTATTGCAGCCTTGACCTGCTGGGCTCAGGTGATCCTTTTACCTCTGACTTCCGAGTAGCTGGAACTACAGGCACACGCCACCATGCCCAACTACTTTTTTGATTTATTGTAGAGATGAGGTCTCACCAAGTTGCCCAGGTTGGTCTTGAGCCCTTGGGCTCAGGTAATCCTCTCACCTCAGCCTCCCAAAGTCCTGGGATTACTGGCATGAGCCACTGAGCCCGGCTATATTTTAGTACTTTAGAATATGCCCCGTATTTCGTTTCCTCAGGTTTTAGTTTGGCTTATAGAGTTTAGTTCTTCTCTTCCTTGTTGTTTGATAGTGCTTGGTTGTTTGGTCATATTTGTAGCCCTAATCTGAATAGTATTGGTGACTAAAGAGTGTAAGAATTCTTGTTTGCATAGCTAAAAGCTCAAGTTTGGATTAAATAAACTCTGACTCAAGTGGTTATATGTGGCAGAGAGATGGTGGGCTTTTCTTTTCTTTTTTTTTTTTTTTTTGAGTTGGAGTCTCACTCTGTTGCCCAGACTGGAGTGCAGTGGCCACTCCCGGCCACCGCAGCCTCGACCTACTTGGCTCCGGCGATCCTTCCGCCTCAGCCTTCCGAGTAGCCGGAATTACAGGCATGCGCTACCACACCCAGCTGATTTTTTGATTTATTGTAGAGATGAGGTCTCGCTGCCCAGGCGGGTCTCGAACCCGCGGGCTCAGGCAATCCATTCACCTCAGCCTCCCAAAGGCGCAGGATTACAGGCTGAGCCACTGAGCCCTGCGGCTTTTCTTTTTGATGTGAATATGATTTGTTTAATGAACACAGCTCTCGTTTGCCTGGTATAAGGCCCTGATTCCCTGGATCCATTATCTATTTGAGAATCTCTTATGTAAACGCTCTCACTATACACAACCTGGGGTACACATCAGCCCCTCCCTTAGGACTAGCTCTGTCTTTACTAGTTACCCAGTTGCTGCCCATGTTTCACTTCTTCTAACTAGCCTGCTTATTATGAGACTTTGTAGAATTCTGCCGGGAAAACTTTTCCTTTCTTTTCCTTTCCTTTTCCTTTCCTTTTCCTTTCCTTTCTTTTCTGTTTTGAATTGGAGTCTCACTCTGTCGCCCAGACTGGAGTGCAGTGGCCGCTCCCGGCCACCGCAGCCTCGCCTGCTGGGCTTTGGCGATCCTTCCGCCTAAGCCTTCCGAGTAGCCAGAATTACAGGCGCGCACTACCACGCCGGGCTAATTTTTTGATGTATTGTAGAGATGAGGTCTCGCCTGCCCAGGTGGATCTCGAACCTGCAGGCTCAGGCAATCCACTCACCTCAGCCTCCCAAAGGTGCAGGATTACAGGCTGAGCCACCGAGCCCGACTAAAACTTTTATTTTCAAAGTTCCCTTTCATGAGTTTAAACTTGCTGGTTGCTTAGTTCTATTACATTTTCCCATCAATACACTTTGGAAATTTTTCAATATATTCTAGTAACCCCTTTTGACTTTTCTAAAATTAATTTAGATTTATTTTTGTTTAATTTTACTTTTTTGATATTGCTATTGAATTTGGGAAGAGAGGGGAATGCATGTATCCAATTAGCCAACCTTAGAGGGTAATCTACACCTCTTTCTATGGTAACCAATTATTAGAAAGTTCTACTGGGAATTACAGCAGTCTCATCCAATGTGTGCTTTTTAGAAGACAGGTTTTTTTTCTCTGTTCTTAAATTAAGGCATAACTATACCCATTCTCTGCAGTTTTTTTAGAGATTACTGACAGCAGTCCTTTATTTATTTATTTATTTTTTGAGTTGGAGTCTCACTCTGTCGCCCAGACTGGAGTGCAGTGGCCACTCCCGGCCACCGCAGCCTCAACCTGCTGGGCTCCGGTAATCCTTCTGCCTCAGCCTTCCAAGTAGCTGGAACTACAGGCGTGCGCTACCACGTCTGGCTAATTTTTTGAATTATTGTAGAGATGAGGTCTTGCCAAGTTGCCCAGGAGGGTCTCGAACCCATGGGCTCAGGCAATCCACTCACCTCAGCCTCCCAAAGCGCGGGATTACAGGCTAAGCCACCGAGCCCGGCTAGCAGTCCTTTACTGACACGAACAACTCCTTTGGTGTTCTGGAAAGTATTTCACATTAATGAAAATAATGATCCTATCATTCCTCACTTATCAAATGGACTTCAGTTCCTTCTTAAATGTGCTTGTTTTATTTTGTCAAGTGTTGAAACTTTGTACTGAAGGTCTTTTCCTTGATAGAAAAGAGTAAAATCAAATAGAAGTTACACAGTTCTATGTTTGTTTTTTTCCACTTGTTAAAATATTGCACCAAAATCACTAACTAGTATAAGGAATCACTTTTATCTTTATCTTTTCTCTCTCACCTTTGTTTTTCTCAAGTCTAAACTTTTTTAAAGCTTTGACATCATAGCCAAATAGAGGCCTAGCCAGAAGTCTTAATTTGTTCATGATTTTTATACCTCTGCTACTAGTTTTTGTATCAGTTCTTTTGAAGTTTGAGGTTTTGAAACAATTCCCTGCACAATGTTGGTATCTCAGAGGCATTAAGTTAGAAGGAGAAACTAAAGATCAGAGAATAAGGAGTGAATCATTGGTAATGAAACTCAGACAATATGAGTAGCAAATTCTGAAGAATTTGCTTGTGAAACATCTCACATGTGGTAGCAACCTCCTGAGGTGGTGGATTCAAATTATCACTTCTGACTCATGTTGCTAGAACTCTTTTCTTGGGAAGACAAGTTTGAGTCATCTAGAACAACATTTTTGCCTGACTTTCGTCATGTACACAGCATTTCACAGATTCCAAAGCTCTTTCCAATAGCAGATATGCTATTACACTTAAATGTCCTTCACATTTTCATACCTGTTTTTGGAAGGAAAGAAGGAGCTAGTCAGTTCTTGTTTCAGTCATTGAGGAAGGAGCCAGGAGAGTAGGAGAGTGGCAGTCATTGGGTGGCGTGAGAATTAACTCACCTATCCAAAATCAAAGGATGGACACAGAGACATGGAGTGCCAGAAGCAAGACTTTAATGACGGTCTTGCAAGATTGGTTGTCTAGTGGGCAGGTACACTGAAGCAGGAAAAATTAGCGTTTTTATCCCTCTTCTGGCTCCTCATTTGAGGAATACTTGCAGGAGTTACACACTTTGCTCTAGGACACCTGCCTGTTACATGTTGATTGGTTTTACAGAATTATCTCATTTACATATCCTATTTGCCGATTGGCTTACAGGATTACTATTCTAATTGGATTTTGCCAAAAGTTTGAACATGCAGTCCGCAAAAGTAAAAAGCCCATGAAAAGGAAGCACAAAGAAGCAGGAAGTGAATCAACGAAAGAGAAACACAAAGCATTTACACACCATCTTGAGACCTCAAGATAAGCTAAGCTCCAACTTGAAAATAAATCACCTTTCTTATTTCTCACAGTGGGAACACGCAGCCAATACCTCTCTCCCCTGTTTTCCCCACTCTTTTCCCTTTGAAACTCTTTCCTGGCTGGATTAATACTACAGTCTCTTGATTTTCCTTTTACCTTTCTGGCCCTTCTCAGTCTCCTTTTTTGGCTCCTCTTCTCTTCCTCCATTGAAACTTGTAATTTTTTTAAAGGCAACATCTTAAAGCATCTAAAATGATACTCTTTATGGAACTTAATTAACTTGGGATGTTATTTTTGTCATGTGAAAAGCACTTTACTTTCAGGTTATTCAAAATGAAAGCTGAAATTGGAAAGAAAAAAACAAGGAAAGGCACAGTGTATTAAAAATGTGTTGAGACACAGTCTTTCAAAATTCCAAAATAAACATAGTTTCCTTAAAAAAAGGAAGAAATACTCTGCTGCTTTCACTAACCTGTTTAAATCTGCTTAAACCTATTTCTTATTTTATTTAAAAATATTTATTGCATTATATTTGTGAACATAATTCAGTAATAACAACCATTGTAAATAAAATTAAAAAGTTAAATTGGAAATGCTAAGATTCACCTAGAAATGTACAAATTAATGCTCCTTGACTTACAGTGGAGTTACCTCTGGATAAACTCATTTAAATTGAAATACATTGTTTAAATTGCGGTGCATGCTGAATCCCTGAGACTTTCCTGCCATTCTAAAGTAGAAAAAGGTAAGCTGAACCGTCAAAGCTAGTGACTGCCTGGAGTAAACAAGTATTTCCCCACCAAGTCTTAATAAATATATTCATCTCCATTTTGACATAAAGGGGTCGGATCTGGCAGGCCTAATACTTGTATATATTTTATCTCTTTTTAAAATTTCACTTAAAATGAATTTTATGTTTTACCTTCCACTTAGTGTGGTTAACTTTTTAGAGTGCATGTAGGGGTGGGAGATGGGAGCAAAGATGTATGTGTATATCAAAGGAGGGGACGTTGGACATATTGTGGTTGTAGCTACAACCTGTTGCCAACTTTTGGCCAACTCTTTAAAAATGTTAATTTTTTTTTCCAGCAGACCTTGAACAATTATCATAACACCATAAGTAAGGAATTGGCAGTAGTTGGAAACTGCTGGGGGGTGGGGGGCGGGCATACCTCATCAACATGGGTACCTGCATGATGAAAACAAAAGTCTTTTTTTTTCCCATTAGGAAGAGGAGAAATACCTAGGGATATATATACCTAGTATAACCCTACATCAACATTTTAAAAATAATTACAACAAATCATTTCAGTTGGTCTTGAATTATATTTACAAAGAAATGAAAACAGGCACGTAGACAAGTACGTGTACATACATACTCGTAGCAGCACTTTTTGCAACAGCCAAAAGGTGGCAACAGCCCCCAAATATCCAACAATGAGTGAGTGAATGAACAAATTTGGCTATATATGTATAGTAAAATATTATTCAACCATAAATGTACTGACCATAAAAATATTAATACTACAGCATGGATTAATCTCAGAAACATGGTGCTAAATGAAAGAAGCCAGACACAAAAGCTTATACATTGTATTATTCCATTTATTTGAAATACTCAGAATAGGTAAATCCTTAGAGATAGAACAGGGATTGTGTTTGCCAGGGACTGGGGTGAGGGGGAAATAGAAAACAACTGTTTAGTGGGTGTGAGATTTCCATTTGGGGTGGTGAAACAATCTTGAAACTAGATAGATGTGGTGGCTGCACAACATTATAAATATTCTAATAGCCACTGAATTGTTCACTTTAAAATGGTTTATTTTATGTTTATGAATTCAACTCAACAGAAAATAGAATATAAAACATGTTTATTTTTTTCAAACTCAGAAGGGATTTATTTGTGATTTCCTATACATATTTGGCTTGTAAATACAAGACTGTAAATGTATTAAGAGACAATTTCTGTTAAAGTTTCCATTGTGTTTCACTTCAAGTATTGCACAAGTTAAAATCTGATAAAGGATTTACATTCGGTTATTTGAAACGCTCTATCTCAGACTTCTGTTTTAATGTGGTGGGTCCCTTCTTCATTTCACCAGCAGGAAAGTCTCTCTTATATGGTTTCCAGGACTTTCATTAGTTAGTGTGCATACAGTTTTCATTTTCTATATCATTGTCATTGTCATTGCTGTCTTCATTGCTTTCTAAGGGGATGCCAGTGGCAACTGAAGTACCTTTAGTTTGTCAGTCAAGAGGAAAAAAGTCAATTCCACTGAAAGTCTCTGGTAGAAGAGCACATATGCTGCTTTGGGTGCAATTTGGTCTTCAGATGCAGTGGAGACACTACTGTCATCAAAATAGTACCATTTTCCATCATCTGTTTTTTTTTTTTTTTTTTGCGAAATTAGTATAGTGCCCTCCTCCCATCCCTCCATAGTAATTGGAAACAACAATTAAATTATAGCAGCAAGAACCTGCATTTGGATTAATCAAGAATTCCAACATATCCAGGTCATTGATAGGAAAATCAACTAAGGTGTCCAACTTGTCTCTCATGTATTGGCTGTAAAAAAATCGCTTGAGATGCACCACAAATACTGTAAGAAAATCGCCTGAGATGTACCACAAATCCAGTTACAAAGAAACTGATCGCTTGCTGATGTTCTTTACAATTTGGACAACACCAGGATCTTCAGCTTTTCTTTCATTGTAAAAAGCTCAGTACAATCTTGTAATTTCGCAAAGGGTTTTTTAGATTTGTTTTCCACACTTTCATGTTTTTCAAAATCTTCGGCAGCATTTTCATCAAAATATCTTCTTAACAATATGAATCCCAACCCAAAGCAATAAAAGATCTTTCATCTAGCCTAAGCTGCCTATCTTCAATTCTTATATGTCTGGTATCATCTTTGATGTAGTTGTTATCAGTATTGCCTAAGTTGTTGAACTGGAATATAAACAATCATTTTCTGTATCCCATGAGTTGACCTTTGCAAGTTTTCTCAGTACATAATCCATTTTCAAAATCATTATCTCCTCCAACTGAATCTTCAGACTGAAGTTTCATTCTCTGAGGGAAGTTCTTGATCCTGGATGGATTCATCATCTGGCTCATCTGTTTCCATTTCACTTAGTGAGCCTTCTTTATGGATGCCATTTGGACCATTCCCATGAATATTTTGGTCCTTACAGCAGCATAGGAATCCTTCAGTTTCAGTAGATATTTTGACATATTGTCACATTCTCAAAAGCAGGAGATTATAAGTTTATCTTCAATGCTGTTTCATGGTACCGCCATAAGAAAAGGCTGACCAAAAAGTGTAGAACCAGTATGGTGCGTATAACTTGAGTGTCTGGATTTTTGTTTTGTAAGTGGATCCATTCTAACTAAATAAACTTCTAAGGTACATTCTTTTTTCATGGGTAATGGAAGTGTCAAGTAACAAAAAGGATCAAATGTTACTGAAATCTTAGCACACTCAGGACAAACTAAAGTTGATTTGGACAGGTCATGTAATATAACTACTATGATAGGTCGTTTCGCTTTAAATGGTTTTCCCAGGCTTCTTCAGCAACCACCTTATTTAGCCTTCCAATCAGCATCTTTTAATTGTATATATGGTTTTTCCTAATTCTATTCAAATTCTCATGTAGTCTATCTAATAGGAAAGCTAACAGTTCTTGACAGTCTTGCTGCTGATATCCAGAGAATAGAGTCGCAAAACGTTCTACCTATGTCTTAAAAGTTTTTGGGGTGATGTAACTAAACTTTCCAGATCACATTTGCTTGATCAGTTTGGCATAACCTTTAGCTATTTCACCTCTCATTCCCAAAGGGTTGTCAAAATTCAATGATAAGTATCTTCTTGATACTTACCATTGAGGAAATATTCAGTAAGTGGAGGTGTTTTGCTCAAACACTGAATAGCTGAATTCATAAAACACATATTTCCCAAGTTACTTAGGCCACAGAGGCCTGGCTGTTCATTGTTTTTTCAGGTTCTGAGTAATCATAGTTCTTATAAGCAGTATATGATGGGAGACAATAATTTGAGTTTTTCACATTTTTGTTATTCATGTTATTATAATTATTTGATAGAGATGAAGGAGAGATCTTTGGTAAAGTTGAAAAATTTGATGCACCTGGGGACTTGGGAGCAGAAGGACCCCTTGGCCATGTTCCATCTTCATTTTTCTGTTCTCTCACTAACACCTGTCCTTGGTATAAACCAGTATCCTGAATGGTGCTATCTGGTTTATTCAGTGATTCAAATGTATTACACACATGTATTTGTTCCACAATCTGGTCTCCTTTTCACCTGGAATATTGAACATTTTTCTTA
Organism: Cephalopachus bancanus; assembly: GCA_027257055.1. NCBI lineage: Eukaryota > Metazoa > Chordata > Mammalia > Primates > Tarsiidae > Cephalopachus > Cephalopachus bancanus. The sequence continues at coordinate 4,776,216 of JAPVLO010000045.1, forward strand.
TTTCCTTTTCAATTGTATCTATTGTGTCATCTTTGCTAAATCTTCATGTTACAACATTGTTCATGTTTCCATTTTCACAGAGCTTCAATTTTGTGAGATATATATACTTCTACTTTGCAGTTCTATACAAACATACCCTGTTCAACCACCTTTCGTGCTATTGGCTCCTGACCTTCCATCAATATATACCAGCTGACAAGTTTATTCCAGCCTTCAATTGGTAATAGTATGTAATCTAATTCATCAATAAGATGTTCTTTGGGCATCACCGTCTTAGAGAAGTCCAGAGTTATCAATGGGTCCAGGATATACATTCTGATCTCCCATCTTGTATTTGTCCCAGCTGTCATAGCCAACATATTTTTTCCATTGTTTGAACCAGCAGCTATCAACCAGGTACTAGATGTCCCCTTTCTGGAGCGAGGTCTTGTGCAGTGTCGTGATGTCAGACTGCTAGGTGTCCAGATCCACCGCTCCACTTTTTGCCAATCCTCTTCCACTAGGGGCAGCGGAAGCTTATTTTTTCAAGAAATATTTATACCCACTTTTAATTAGATTGGCTTTATAAGCAATTTGAGAGTTCTTCATGATGAAATACTAATTTTAAAATCATATTACTTTGTAGGTTATTTGTTTACAGATCCTGAAATTCTTTGTCTACTCTAGATAAAGGTCTGTGCTTTACAGCTGGCTAATTTGATGAATAAAGTAGTATTGTGAAGCTTTTTTCTAACCAGTATTCAATAAATGTAGGCCAAAAATGGTTCTAAATTTTGTTTCAAATATAGTTCTGCTTGGTAGCAAGTTAACTGTCCTACTACAATGAAGTGAATAGATTTTAAATGGAAATTTGAAAAACAGCTATCTTGATTACTTGGCCCTGTAATAATAATCTACAAGAAATTATATAAGCTTTGTTTTAAAAATACACAATTTAAGACTTGTCCAGTAAGAACAACCCACAGATAGTCTAATCTGATACTTCTCACACCTTCAGATGTAAACATCCAAATAACACAGGGACTTCCAAATTTAAGGGCTGTTGCTGCATATTTTAAAGAAAGCAAACAAGACTCCTATCAACATGATACCACTTCTGCTAAAACTAAAAATGGATAGAATTTTTGAATAAGCTTTGTTTAAAGTGTATATTTATGTATAGATTTATATGTAAAAAGCCCGAAATGATAAGCAGCAAAATGTTAACAGTGCTTATTTTTGTGTTTTCTATAGTGAATTTATTTTCTGATGATTGGTACCTTTTAGCTTTTCCACAAAGAATATGCGTTATTTGAATAAAGATACAATTTTTAATGTTTTCTATACTTCCATATTTAATCTTCTACTTTTCTATGCAATCTAAGATATAATCCTTACTCCTGAACTTTACTGAAAATTACTAGGGCAATGGTTTTTCCCTAGCCTCCTGTGACACATTTTGGCAATTGCCCTCCTTCCAGCCTTCAATAACCTACTCTCTAGCTATGTCATTCCCAGGTGTCTCAAAAGAGAACCAGTATAATGATGCTAGGACAACTCATCACATTTCTGCTTTAATTGTTATGCTTAACCTCAATAAACCATATCTACTCTTTGTTCTCACAACTCACGGTGGAGCTTTCTGAATCTTCCTAATCCAATATGGCAACCAAATGAATGTCTTCATAAGAAGGTATAGATCAGGCATGTTCTTTTTTTCTTTCTAAGTGATATGTTTGGACTGGTGAATTATTGCTAAATTCCGTATTCCCTAATCCCTAAATGTAGAAATTTGAGGCAACTTCAAAGAAAAAGACTTTGTAAATTAGGGAAAATTGCTCAAGGTCACATCACTGGACAGTGATGTATAGAATCTAGACCCTAAATCTAGTTCTTATTTCTCCTTTATTTTTATTTTTGAGACAGTGTTTCACTCTACCACCCAGACTAGAGTACAGTGGCGTGATCATAGCCCACTGTAGCCTCAAACTCTTAGGCTCAAGTGATCCTTCTGCCTCAGCCTCCCAAGTAACTGGGACTCAAGGTATATACTATCACACCTAGCTAATTAAAAAATATATATTTTTTAAGTTTTTTTATTTTAAAATTGTACCCCACAATTTAAAAAACCCTTGTTGATGAGGTGTGCCCCTCCATGGCTAATATTTTGTAGCCATGGAGTCTCCTCTATGTTGCCCAGGCTGGTCTTGAAATCCTGGCCTCAAGTGATCTTCCTGCCTCAGCCTCCCAAAACTCTGAGATTACAGATGTGAGCCCCCATGCCCAGCCTAGTGCTTATTTCTCTGAACCATAACCATGAATGTGAAGACTTATTTTAGAAAACATTACTAGAAAATGCTTGGTTTAGTTAAAGAAGTAAGAAAACATGACAAAGCATATTTCACCTAGGTTTATTTAAATTTTCAAGTTCCTCATCTTAAAGGAGTTGCTAGATGACAGCCAACAGTTAGACTGAATGATTCATGAAGACTGTTTACAGTATTTAAAAAATACGCTGGGGGTTTTCATAGAAATTTCTACTTCTGTGAAAGCCTTTTATTTGCTTATCTTTCTATTTCTGCTCATGCACATGCAAATTCTTTTCTCCCCATTGTCTGCACATATGCAAGATATGTTGAAAGCAAGTCCAAAGAGATAGCTAAGTGGAAAGGTTCATAGCTGTTATGAATCTATAGTAGATTATGAAGTGGTCAACTTCTTTACTATTAGTATTCATAGAACACTGCCAAAAGAAATTAATGTTGGTTCATTGTGAGCTCTAAAAGCAATAACTACTAGCAGGTAGATCTGAACTTTTATATTAAATTTTTTTATTTTTACCGTGGCAGTACTACTCATCAACTGTCCTCTAATGAACTCCTTAAGATTATAAGTGAGTGCTCTTGATATTAAGTATGCACTTCCTGTCCAAATTACAGATACTAGTTAAATTTTCAGGTTAAAATTAAGCAAACAGATGTTGATGCAAAAATATCTAATCAAACATTTAAAGATTTCCAGTAGTCAAGTAAATCAACTCCAGCAGAGAAAGAATTATCACAATATTATAAAAAGAAAACATTTGATGAGTTCTCTTTGCCAGAAAAAAAGTAAACAAAGAAGAAGAAGAAGAAGCAGAGGAGGAGGGAGAGGAGGAGGAGGAAGAAAATAAATCAATAAAGCAACTAGGCTATAGACAAGACCAAGTCATTTTAGAATCTGGCACATGGTTGTAAATATCCATTGAATTTTACTTAGATTTTTCTTCTGTTTTTTCTTGTTCACCATCCAAATCTGTTAAGCAAGAGTAGCACAACAACTGAATGTATTTTGTTGTTGAAGCTACAGTGTACAAGGGAAAACAAAATATAGGAAATTACATTACTGAAACACAATTTAGGGAAACATTAACATTAAGTATTGTGAACTATGACTCCAAGAGATTTTCCAATGAATAGTCCCACCATCATACTTTAGGATGTGGAGACCTTTAAAAACCTTCAGGGAAAAAATTCCATTATTTCATTTTTAGAGAAAAGAAATTTATTATCAACTTTGTACAAAAATTATTTTATCCTCTCTCTTTCACCTTCTTTCTCTTTGAAAGTAGGAAAAATTTATTATTTTTTGTAGTATTTAAGATTATCTCTAGAGAATCGGAGAATAATGAATATAATTGCATTCTTGAGCTAAGATTCAAGACATTCAAGACAATTATTTACTCTTTAGAAACATTAGCCTGAGTCCACGGGTTTGAGACCTGCCTGGGCAACTTGGCGAGACCTCATCTCTACAATACATCAAAAAATCAGCCGGGCATAGTAGCGCGTGCCTGTAATTCCGGCTACGTGGAAGGCTGGGATGGAAGGATTGCCAGAGCCCAGCAGGTCGAGGCTGCAGTGGCCAGGAGTGGCCACTGCACTCCAGACTGGGTGACAGAGTGGGACTCCAACTCAAAAAAAAAAAAAAAGAAACATTAAACTAGTTCCTTTTTGAAAATAAAAACTCTTTGATTTATTGCCTTTAATGCTTAGGAGTACATTGTCACATTTTCACTTTGAAGATGAGACTTATCCCACATTCCCTGTCATGAATTAATATTGACATTCATTAAAAAGACTAACAATAGGTGTCAAAATAATAAGTAATCAGCCCTATGAATAGAAAGATAGAAGTTATCTTTTGTTTTTTTCCCATGGTGATCATTAGCTAGAGTTTGCTTATCCATAAAAATCACAAGTAAAATGTGAATTGTACTTCATGAGATGAAAAGAATGTTTTAACACAATATCTTGGGTTAATTCTTATAACACCTCTGTTATAAAAGCATGATCATACTCATTTTTACTGATAAATAAAGTCATTTCCAGAGAAACTAAGCAAGGAGTAGAAAAAGGATTCAAATTCATTATCTTGACATCAAGCCATAAGCTTTTTCTATAATACTTCCTTCCTTCCCTCTCTGTCAAAGTTTTTTTTTTTCTTCCTCGCAACTCTTCTCATTTCTAGTTCTGAGGCAAAGCACTTGAACAAATACATTCACAGACATTTGCTTATTCATAATGGGTTATTTCTAGTTTCATCTTTTGAGTATTTCCAAAGCTGAGAAAGAAAGAATGCTTCTGATCAGACTTTTCTGTTACACAGATTTTTCTGTCCCCATAATCCAAAGGAACCCCATAAACATATGTTAAGAACTAAAAGCTGTTTTTGGCTCTCTTCGTTTTTCCTTTCTCCTCCCCATTCCCTATTCTGGCATTGGGGAGGAATTGAAATAAACGTCCTTACAGATGAATTTTTTCTTTAGTATGCCTTATTTTTTAAAAGATTGTGGTGAAAAACACACATAATATAAAATTTCCTCTCTCAACCATTTTTAAGTGTATTATTCACTAGTGTTAACTACATTCACATAATTGCATAACAGATCTCTAGTGCTTTGTCATCTTGCAAAACTGAAACCCATCAAATAACAACTTTACATCTCATCCTTCCCCTAGCTACCAGAAACCACCATTCTACTTTCTGTTTCCATGATTTTGACTACTCCAGATATCTTGTACAAGAAGAATCATACAGTATTTGCTGTTTTGGGACTGGCTTATTTTACTCAGCATAATGTCTTCAAGGTTCATCTAATGCTGTGGCATGTCACAAGATTTCCTTCTCTTTTAAAGGGCTGAATAAAATTCCATTTTATGTATATACCACATTTTCTTTATTCTTTCATTTATCAACAGACTTTTGAACTGCTTCCACATCTTGTCTATTGTGAGTAATGCTGTAATCATCATAGGTATACAGATACCTCTTTGAGATCTAACTTTATACTCTATGGATATATACCCAGAAGTGGGATATTAGATCATATGGTAGTTATATTTTTAATTTTTTGAAAAATCTCTGTACTGATGTTCATAGTGGCTATAGCATTTTACATTTCCACCATCAATACATAAGAATTCCAATTTCTCCTCATCCTCACACTTATTATTATTATTTTCTTTTACAGTGGCCTTCCTAATGAGTGTGAGATGATATCTTATTGTGGTTTTGATTTGCATTTGTTAAAATGGTTAGTGACTGCTGGAGTCCAGCTCTAGGAGAGAGTCAGGGGTTGAGACGGGAGAATCGAGAAGCGGCAAAAAAGAAAAGATGAAAACAACAGGTATCCTCTTCCTGGGGAGAGCTCAAGACTCTGCCAAATTTTATTTATTTTTCACAAGCTTATATAGGTTTCCACTCAGCCCTGTACCCACGAATGTATCTTATGTTGCTAACCAAACGCCCACGTACATCCTTTTTGCACTCACAATAAGGTTGACCTTTAACAGTTTCAACCACAGATGGTGTTTTTCTTAAGTCAAACATTTATGAATGTCCTGGTTTTCTTCCTAACTTTCTCATAACTATTTACTATTATAGGCCTATAATATCCTTACCCTATAAAGCTAAACCTTAACCCTAAGTCTTATTTAACTTACTTACTACTATATATTTATTTCTATTAATCTTATTTCTATCCTTATGTCTCTGTATTTTCTTAACTATCACTTATACTATTATATATATCTTATCTTACTAGTTTATCTTATCTTACTATCTTATTATTAATATTCTAAATTCTATCTTCATTAAACTACTTATTTAATCCTCAAATATCTTAACCTATTTTTTATCTCAAACGGTTACTTATCACCAGCTCTCAGCTGGGGTCTGTTGTTTATGAGGAAGTGGCCAACTCGTTTTTCTCGGCCTCCTGCTGTTTACTGAAAAAAACATCCTTACACACCCTAAGAGGCACCCTTTTTGCTGCAATCTCACCTCCATTATGCCTATGTATAATTTTTGCTGTCAAATGCCATCATCCATTTGCGCATCTATTATCTCAATTAAAGAGGGAACATTCTCAAGCCTATGCACGCAATCCTTCAAAGTTAGGGAAGGTCCGTCAACAGGAACATGGGGCCTTGCTCCCAGCCAGCGTTTTTCCTGTTTTCAGGTCCCTTTTACCTTACTTTTACTAGTGATTGTGGCTCCCGACAAGTGACTATGCCCTTAATTTTTTTTTTTTTAGTTTAGTTTGTTTTTAAAATTGAGTATATTATGTTCTAAGCACCAACCTAGTGCTTTTTATGCAATAGCATGTTACTTTCAACAAATATACTAGGGCTTAAGTAATATTGTCCTTACTTTGCACCTGAGGAAACTGAGAATCAGAGTTTGAGTAATTTTCCTAAGGACAGAAAGCTGCTAAATGGTGAAGCCAGAATTCAAAACCAGGTCTGACACCAAAGCTCATATTTATAACTGCTGAACTATTCTCTCCTTGCTTTTTGCTTTGCCCATTAGTTCTTAAGGTGATGATTAGGTGGCTACACAAGGGAAAGGGAAAGTAACATTTGTTGTGTCTGGACATATTGAAAAATGATTTTGGATATGTTTGTGTGCATGTGGGATGTGAGTGAGGGAAGTCCTTTCATTTTACACATTCAAGCATTACTCCATTTGCATGATTACTATTGTAAGTCAAATTGTAAAATGGGAAGAAAATTGAGCTTGGATTTCTTACCATATAGTTTTTATAAACTTGAAGGTCATTTTATTTATTTATTATTATTATTATTATTATTATTATTATTTTTGAGTTGGAGTCTCACTCTGTCACCCAGACTGGAGTGCAGTGGCCGCTCCCAGCCACCGCAGCCTCGCCTGCTGGGCTCCGGCGATCCTTCCACTTCAGCCTTCCAAGTAGCTGGAATTACAGGCATGCACTACCACGCCCGGCTGATTTTTTGATTTATTGTAGAGATGAGGTCTCGCTGCCCAGGCGGGTCTCGACCCCGCGGGCTCAGGCAATCCACTCACCTCAGCCTCCCAAAGGCGCGGGATTACAGGCTGAGCCACCGAGCCCGGCTTATTATTATTTTTTAACTTTTAATTTTAAAGATGTGGAGTACAATTCAGGGTTAGGTATACAAATGTTCTTTATGCAGGTACCCTTGTAGATGGGGTGTGCCCCCCCTCCCCTGGCAGTTTCCCACTATTGTCAATCCCGCCCTCACTCTTCCCTGGTATTTTCTCACTACTGCCAATCCCTTTCTTAAAGTATTACAATAGTTGTTCAAGTGAGAACACTTGATACTCGGTTCTTTGTTTCTGTGATAGATCACTCAGTATTATAGCCTCTCAGTCCATCCAAGTTCATAATTTTGTCTGAAGGTCATCTTTTTACTGGTAAACATATTCTCAAGAAATATGGAGGAATTCAGAGAAATTCCAATTCCAATTAAGGAGTTGATTGTATCAGTCTAGAGAGAGTACATAGGCAAAAGCTACAGGAAATATCCCTAGCAGCTTAGCTAGGGATATGAGGAAAGAAAAATGATTACATAAATATGGGCACTACCAGGTGGCCGTTTCTCTTTGCTACCACTCTTTACTCCACTATTTTCTCAGTGTAAGATGCTTACAAGTTTTCTCATTATAGTCACCTTGCTCTTCTCCATTGCATGGCTGTATCTTGTTATGTAAGTGATGAAAGCAACAGATTTATAGTTTTAGTTTTGCTTATGCAGTGACAAATTTATAGCTAATTGTGACATTTAAGATAACCCTGTACCCTAGGAAAATTGGGCTGTGTGAAGTTGTGACTCTTGACTATCTATGGGAACCCCCTAATGCTGGAATCTTTAGCCCAATCTTCATTTGGTCATGAAAAGCTTCGGGCGAATAGGAAAATAAAATTATATTTTATTTATTTATTTATTGAGACAAAGTTTACTATGTTGTCCAGACTGGTCTTGAACTCTTGGGCTCAAGCAATACTCCTGCCTCCATCTCTCAAGTGTCTGGTACCACAGGCACGTATTGCCATGCCAACTAAAATTATTTTATCTCTGCTTTTCACCTAAGAAATATGTCAACTCCCACACCCAATTATCTGTTTAGAAATACAATGAGATCTTCTCCTGAAATTTTTTTATAGCACCGATTATAAAGAAAAACGTCTCATCTCTAGGTAAGAGAGTATAGGTATCTCAATACACTTACAAGAGGCAATAGGAATTCCCGTTGGTATTTGTAATATTTATCAAGTGCTGTCAGTGATGCCGAAACAAATGAGTTCATTAATGTTTGTGGCGAAATGTGATATCATTCACAGCTTTCTGTCACCAAAGTAAGAAGGTAATGTTGTGAGCTTGATCATGTATTTTGCATCATAGCCTTCAGTGACAAATCCATGAGCCAGAACTAGCAAGTGCTATTGTCTCAGCATGTCTAAGGTTTATAGATTTAGAATTGCTATCAAGTATACTAAATGCTGCTCATAGATATCATATCTGGAATTATAGTAATCTGTGAAAATTATACACATTTTTATTCCATTTTATTAGCCCATTTCATCTGTACTCTTTACACTCTTTCACTTGTTTTGCTTTCTTTTCCTCTTTTATATGATTTATTATTATTTTCTTCTTTCATATTGCATTAATAGTTAAATAATTTCTTAATGAAACTTCAATTAAGTCTCTTATTAAGAAAAATGATTGCCAGGCTCGGTGGCTCAGCCTGTAATCCCATGCCTTTGGGAGGCTGAAGTGAGTAGATTGCCTGAGCCCGCGGGTTCGAGACCCGCCTGGGCAGGCGAGACCTCATCTCTACAATAAATCAAAATATCAGCCAGGCGTGGCAGCGCATGCCTGTAATTCTGGCTACTTGGAAGGCTGAGGCAGAAGGATCGCCGGAGCCCAGCAGGTTGAGGCTGCGGTGGCCGGGAGCAGCCACTGCACTCCAGTCTGGGCGACAGAGTGAGACTCCAACTCAAAGGAAAAAAAAAAAAAAAGAAAAATGATTTATGATGGTGAACTGTAATTGCAATGGAAGAAAAAGATGAGAGCCATAACTTCCCTAAATGATTAACATTTTATTACCAATTGTTTAGTCTTAACTTTTAATTATAATTTACCAAGAAACTTGTATTGTTATCAAGTACTGCAAAACACTTGACAACACAGCACTGTATTCTGTCCATTATTCAATAAAGAGATGTAAAAATTAAACCTAATATATAAAGTGTTTTGCAAGGAAGGTGACTTTCATGTGAATATTTTAATGGAGGAATTCCAATACAATTTTTATAATAAGTGAATTCTAGTTAACAAAATAGTTCCTATGAGATAGAATTAGCATTATCGGTGTTTCTAGTTAATGGATGAGAAAACAGAGGAATAGTTAGGTTACGGAACATGTGTGAGGTCATACAGTTCATAAGGTACTAAAGGTGTTTTGGATCAGGTTTATCCTACTTCAAAATCTGGTTTTGACCCAACATGCTATACTCCTAATTCTATTTTGTATTCTCTTATCTTCATTTAACTATTTTGTCATAAATATTTATCTGTGCTTTATGTGGATATTTTTATAAGCTACGAATTCTCCATCAAGTTGATGCACATTTTCTTTTGTTATTGTTTGCTTTTGCTCTTACAAATAAAGCTATAGTTAACATACCTTTTCGCTTCTGTTTAATTTTATCCTTAGAATAAATTTCTAAAGATGTAAATATTGGGTAAAAGGTGAGTTTTTTAAAAGTTGTTTTCACTTCTCATAGGTATTTTATTTTAAAAATTTTAACAAGAAACAATCAATGTAAATAGTGCATAATCATATACTAATTGAAAAATCCTCAGGCAGTATAGTGGGGGCATTTTCAGATAGTGTATATTTTACCTACTTTGACTGACCTTGGTCTTTCAGACTGTATTTTCCTTAAGTACATTAATCCTGTAATTGACAGCCCGACAGAGGACCAGTAGCTGAAGGAATGATAGTTAATGAGTTGAAAGATGTCTTCTATCAGTAGATATATCAAAGCTACCATGCTATGCCAAAACAAAGAATGTATCTATAGTTAGATTATTAAAATTTGAAATTGGTAAAAAGTTCCAGGATTGCATAAATATTCACAATGTATGTAGTCATGCTTACTATGGTAGGATCCTTTTTTAAGAAACTTTTATAATGTGTTCCTCATGGATAATTATTTATATCTTCATTAATTTAGCCTTTCATTTTCCTATTCTGAGCTTACCCTTACTCAGGAAAAACCTGTAAACTAAGCTAACTTTTCATGATCATGATCACTTACTGTCATGGTCATTATTCATTCATTTTTCCAATAGATAATTTTCAAGTTTTCTAGTTGCTAATAAGGCTAGAGCTGTGTCTAAGAAGCAAATAAAGATTTCTATCTCTGTGGGGTATTGTTGGAAGAGGCATATAACATAAAGCAAATAAATTTACATTTTAAGACTGTAATTAACACTATGAGATGGTAAATAAGAGGAAAAGAACAAAGATACTCTAGGGTAGTGGGTTGAGGGAAGAAAGCTACTGTCATAGAATGATAATGAAAGCTTCTCAAAACATTTCAGCTAAGACCCAATGATGAGGAATAATCACTCCAGGCAGAGGAAACAGTAAATGCAAATGGCCTGGGAAAGTGAAAGGTTTGTGCTATAAAATAGAAAAAGGCCAGAGGGACCGGAGTAAGTGGATGTGGCAGGAGATGAGCTTGTCGAAATTGTTGGGAACTAATCATGTTGGACATTGTGGGTCAGGCTAAGGACCCACAATAGTTATTCCTTTTGCAAAGGAAACCTGCTTTGGAGGTTGATATAGTTTGAAATGTTGTCCCCTTCAAATCTTATGTTGAAATGTGATCCCCAGTGTTGGAGGTGAAGCCCAATGGGAGGTGTTTGGGTCACAATGGTGGATCCTTCATGAATAGTTTGGTGCTGTTCTCAAGGTAGTGAGTTCTTGCTCTGTTAGTTCATGTGAGAACTAATTGTTTAAAAGAGACTGGCATCTCCTTTGTCTCTTGCTTCTGCTGTTGCCATGTGACACAACTGTTCCCCTTTTGCCTTTCACCAAGACCGTAAGTTTCCTGGGGCCAGAACCATGTGTTGCATCAGAAGCAGATGCCAGCACCATGCAGAATCATGAGCTGAATAAACCTGTTTTATCAATTACCCAGCCTTAGGTATTCCATTATAGCAATTAAAAATAGACTAATAAGAGGTTGTCAAATAGGAGAGTAAAGTGATATGATTTACTTTTTTAAAATACCATCTAGCTGCTGTGTGTGTCAGTCTCTACCTTGTCTTGTGATCACATCCAGTGTCTGACACGTAGTAAGTGTCAAATAATTCAGTACAAATTATCCATGATATTTCCAATACCTTCTCGTATATAATCCCTTCTTAATGGTCCATTTCCCTGCACTTCCCTGACTATAGGGAAAATTTCTATTCATTAAAACTCAGTTAAATCATTACTGTTCTGGGAAGCCCTCCTAATCTGCAGAGTGAAATGTTCTTCTCTTCAGTTTTGGACTTTGTGCTCACTTCTGTAGGATATTGATCATACCTTATATCAGTGTGGTTAGGTTGTCCCTCCCTCCATACGGTGCTTAGCAAGGCCTGTTTCTTATTAGTACGTAATCTTCAGTTACTATGCTAGATGATCTGTGCACATTCTGTTCCAACTAAACTTTCCTTAACTTTCTGTGTATTTCATCACTTTCATCTAATTTTGAAACTGATTCCAAAGAGGAAGACCTTTCTGGAAAACCTTTCTAATCCCCAGCCAGTTCTACATTCCCTTCTCAATATTATAGCTTTACCCTAGATAATTCTTAGCTTACATTTAAAGTTTGCTTCCAACTACCTCCAAATTGGGCAAAAGCCTATTTTTATTATTAGGTAAAAATTCTTTGGAGATAGAATTGTATCTAACTTATTTCTGAAGTTTGGTGTATAGCAAACACTAAAAAAAATTTAATTGGTATTGAATTTGAGATTCCCAAAGTTGTAATCCACTGATGTTTTCCATAAAGACAAGCTACATTAGTAGAAAAGATATCACAATCCTCCACTTTATTCCTCCAAGGAATAAATATTTTTAATTCAGAAAATTTATTTTCATTCTGTAGTGATTCATAAATATCAATCTTCATACAAGGAGGGACTCCTCAAAATGGAATTTGTGTATTTATTCTTACATGTTTAAACTTCAGTCGACTTCAAAGTATTCTCCGTTTGATACAATACTCCTATCCAGATGCCTTTTCCACTGCTCAAAACAGATTTGAACTTGTCTACTTTGATGCCTTTTAGTGCTTCTGCTATTTTTTGTTTCACCTCTTCCACATCGGCAAAACTTTGCCTTTTTGAGACCTTTTTCATCTGGGGAAACAAATTAAAAAAAACATGTCGCTCGGGGTGAGACAGGCTGAATAGGGAGGGTGGGGCATGGGGGTCATGCTGTTTTTGGTCAAACACTTATGGTGGTGTCATAAAATGGGCAAACGTGTTGAAAGAATCTCACCACCCCCCAAAAAAAATCACTGAAGCTGAACACAACAATGCTAGCTGGTACACTGATGCTAATGTTTGCTAGTGTAACAGGCTAAGAGGTGACCATTAAAAAAGGCTTATTTAGCCGGGCTGGGTGGTTCAGCCTGTAATCCCAGTGCTTTGGGAGGCTGAGGTGAGTGGATTGCCTGAGCCCATGGGTTGGAGACCCGCCTGGGCAACTTGGTGAGACCTCATCTCTAAAATAAAATTAAAAATTAGCCAGGTGTGGTAGCGCACGCCTGTAGTTCGAGCTACTTGGAAGGCTGAGGTGGAAGGATCGCTGGAGCCCAGCAGGTTGAGGCTGCGGTGGCCAGGAGCGTGCCACTGCACTCCAGTCCAGGTGACAGAGTGAGACTCCAATTCAGAAAAAAAAGACTTATTTTCGTAGTTAAAACCAAGCTGAACATAAGCTGCTTGAACTTAAAGTGCACATTTTTTTTCCTCTTCTTCCCCACCCCTTCACTGCCCTTGGAATGTTATCCCTCTACTTTTGTGCTACAACGGCAGTACACACTGGTTTGGCAGACCAGTTTATTGAACAAACTCATGCTGTAGAAAATGACTGCCCGTGAGAAATGAAAAAAATTACACGTTTTTGAAAAGACCTGTAAGAGATAAGAGATAGACTCAATGGAAACTTCTTGAAAGCCTTAAAGTGTACTCATTTCTTTAAATGTAAATCTCTTTTGTGGTTCAGTTTAGATTCATGTATTATGTAATCGTTAGTTAGGTCATATGTGAACCAGAACTTGCTATTATAGCTAAATAGAAAAGGCTCAGTTTGGGATTGTTTTAAAAAAACAAGACTAATGTAGTCTAGACACTGGTTTATGTCAATAGATCTAAATGCTGTTTAGAAAAAAAAAAAGAACTCTGGGTGTGATCACGAGACACGCAGACACTGTTAATCAATACTTGAGATAGATAGACATTGCCTGTTTTAGCTATAAATGCTGAATGTGAAATTTGCCTCAGTGAACAGGTGTTTTGGTCAATATCCAAATCTGTTTCCTGATTTCCAGTTTTCAGAATAAATACCCATTTTCTCCCAGCTTTTGCCTCTTTCTCTTTGATTGGTTTTTTCTTTGGTTAGCAGATGATTGATCGATCGATCGGGCTGTAACACTAGAATGTTTCAGGGGATGCAGAGGGAGTTTGTACTACAAGGGGCCTACCCTCCAAAAAATAATTGTTTTTTGGGGGGGGTCCCTGCTCGTATGTACAAAACTAGATAGGATAGAAACTTCAGTCTCATATATTAGAAAACAAACAAAAACCAACTTTTTTCAGTAGTTGTTAAGAGCAATCTATCTTATATTTAGTTGATATTAATGCTTAGATATAAATGCATAGAGACAAGTTTTCCTAGCTGTGGTGGATAACCCACCCCTTAGATTTGAAGTACAAAAAGTGCCAAATACAATGAAATGAAGATTAATGTAAGTCTTTACTTTTTAATTCTTATTTTTAAACACATGCACTATGATAGAAAATCAGGAATGCAGCCAGTATCTACACTGTCTTCTTTTGTGGTTGGAAGAGACTCAGCCAAACGATCCTTTCGGTATAGAGGAAAGATCAGCTTCCCTGTACTGTCTTCCCTTTTTCTCACTCTCAAATTCATAAAGCAACAACAAAAAACCATGTATAACCTGAAAGTATAGTGCCACTGTAATCCGTATATAGGCAGTGGAAGAAGAGATGTCCAATCACAGTTATTTATTGGAAAAAAACCTAATGCTTCTATGGCCACACTACAATTAAAGTGACAAATGAAAACTCTTAAAACATAATAGAAACTCGTGCAGAACAGACATGAGCTTGCTTCCTGATGTCCTGCTTGTCTGTTGTTAGTCTCTGGCCCAGTTGCTTAGGTCTGTCATAGATTTAAGAAGCTTTAAGATGTACTTTCCTAATTTTAAATCTGGTTAGAGATCTGTGAATATTCTCAGATATATGAATATAGAAAATGAGTGGGAGAAAAGAGGACTTCTTGCCAATGACAGTTTCTACAAGAGACAAATCAGATTTACTTGCATTGAAGAGAAGAGCAGGAACTGGAGTGAATTGTTCCACGTGGATCATGCTTAAACTGTAGGGGAGGTGCCCTTCTCTTGAGCCCACAAAAAAGAACTTGGGAAATGGGTGTGAAGAATGAGAGACTTTAGCTGTCATCAGCTAGAAGCTTTGCAAACACAGCAACTGGCATTTCTGTGTAAATACACATGGCAAGAAAGGGAGAGAAATTCAAATGGCACATATAATGAGAAACTTTATTTTGCTCATTACTCCCCCAAAATTAAATACCACATAGACAAGCTAGCAGCACTGGAAATTCTCTCGTACTTGCCATTTTGTTTAGTCACTTATCAAGAATCAGGGAAGAGTGGGATGGGGCAGACAGGACCAAGTGCTGCCAGATAACATTTAATGCAATCATTAAACAAGACAACCAAGAGGAAATGAACAGCTGCCTCTTTTACTGGACAGAAGCCAACCTCACTCATTACTGGCAAGAGGGGGCATGGTGTGGTGGAAATGCTGTAGGCAGGAGTCAGACGTGAGATTGAGTCCTGAGCTCTGCCACTTACTGGCATATGGTCTTGAATAAATCCCTGTTACTTCACTCTGAGTAAGCTGGTTTACCCAACTCAAAGATAAGGATAATGATATCATCAGCAGCAACAATCTCACAGGGCATGTTATAGTAAAATGAGATAAGACTAACAAAGCTAACTTATTATTACTTCAAAACAAAATAGACTTCAGTGATGGAAATTGCTTCATCTTTGCTCTTCACCATCCCAAACTAGAAATATTTTCCGAAAACTGTCTATGTCCATATACTATTCTCCTCTTTTCTCTTTGTAATTACTTTGTTGAGTATCATTCTGATTGCCCACCATTTTCCTAGACAGATATAGGGCAGCTAAGATGGTCAACCAGGAAACTGCAGTGGGTCTGCAGGAGGGAACTTTAAGTACATTGGAGTACAGGTTGTGTATGAGTATTGATTTTTCACAACCTGTTTTGCTGTGCTCATCAGTTGGCTCCTTTTCCTTTGTATTCATCTATTCAGCATTTTTCCACATAAGTACTTTGCTGTATAATTATCCTGACCAACAACTATGCACAGTATGTGATGAGACTGAGCCACTGTATGCAAATCCTTCCCTACTTCCTGGAAAAGGCTGACTCTATTAAAAAATAAATGTGATTGTGTATATTTAAGATATACAACATGATGCTAAAAGATACATACACATACAGTAAAATGGTTTTACTGTGGAATAACTTAACATATCCATCATCTCATATAGTTATCCATTTATCATTCCTGTGGCGAGAGCAACTCATTTAACAAAAATCCTGAATATAATACACTACTCATAATTATATTAACTATATTAATGTACTTGTGTTGTACATTAGATCTTTTGACTTATTTGTACTACATATTTGCTACTTTGCTTCCTTTGACCTAACATTTTTGAAGAGAACAAAATGCTAATTCATTTTCAAAATGGTGATTCCCACTCCACTTCCTGGATCTTCTTCCTTTGGAGGGCTTTCTTTGTTTAAGAAAGAGTGGGCTTCCTTTGTGGGCTTTATCTGAAAAATAGCCGACTTCTCTTAGTAATTATTGAAAGCTAATCAGAAACCTAGAAACGTTACTTTATTTGAACGAGAATTGTCTAGGTAGGCAACGTCTGGGAGAGATTGTAACCTCTGTGGTACTCAGACAATGGGGAGCAGGGGGAGGACCTTGTGCACTATGACATAAATATGTTTGTTATAACCCTCTCTGGTGTGCCTGCCCACCAGACACCGGATCTTGCAAGGCCGTCATTAAAGTCTCACTTCTGCTGCACTCTACATCTCTGTGTCCATCCTTTGATTTTGGATGGGTGAATTTGTTTCTCACAACATGGCAGCTCTTCTGGAATACTCTGCGTCTGCAGGAGGAGGACCCCAGAAGAGGGGGAAATATGTCCCCGATTTCTCATGGCCAACTCTCCTTGAGGGTCTCAGCTGCTTATGCGACTGCAGATAAGCCCGAGACTATTGTTCTGGAGGCAGCAGAAGTGACAGGGGAGGAAAAAAAAAAAAAGAAAGCAGGCACCGTGGCAACCAGCCAAGGTAGGAAAGATTGGACTATAAGTACTGCCTTGGTGGTTGGGGCATTCTTGGGGGTTGTGTGTGTATGTGACTGAGACGTATTACGGATACTAAGCAAGCCCCTATTCTCAGTTCCATCCTCCCGCGAGAAAAACGGCTGGAGATGGATGAAGCAAATCTCAGGGTGCGCAATAAACCTCCGTTGGGGAGTGGGGGATGAGTGCATAGGTAAACTCAGGCATCAACCAAGTAATATGAGAAACTCCTAGTAAGTGGGGTTGAGTATTCAAGTTAGCCAGGAATGGGGAATTAAAATTCTAGGTCTAGGGAACCCAGGAAAGGGGGAGATAAAGATTCTCCCTCTAACATTACCCTGGATAATCCATTGGGGGAATGTTGAGGTCTTGGGGGGGTAGCCCTTGTAACAAGAATGAAGGAAATGATCAGGAGGGCGGCAATGTTCATATGGAAACAGCAACACCCTCCAGAGCTGGGCATTCAGCCAAACAAAAGTGCCTAAATGTAGATCCTGGGTGGGACAATAATGATGAAGAGGATAGGATTAAAATGCAGGATATGAGGGAGTTGATAATTAAGGGAATCAGAGAATCAGCCCCAAGGTCTCAGGATGTCTCTAAGGGTTTTTTCAACAAGAGAGGGAAAAAATTCCAACTGCTTATCAGAATGAACCTGACAACACCCCAGGTGAATATTAGGGCACTGGAACCCAAATTAATTTCTTAATTAACACAGGTGCCAGCCATTTGGTCCTGGCCATCCATGTTGGAATTATACATTTCAAAGTCCAAATAGTTAACCTACAACTACAGTGTTAAATAGAGGCTTCTAAACTCTATTTTTCTCTTTTCTGCCTGTTTTGAATCTGCTGGTAACTAAGCTACTGGTGTTGAGATAAGCTCATTGCTTCAAGGTTGAATAAAAAATTATGTTTTTCTTATACAGCTCAAGCAGTTCTAACTAAAATGTAAATGTTGAAAACTCACTTAAAACTGAAGAAAAAAAGGTAAACAAAAAAAGTTTTAAAAATAATTAACTAGGAAATAACCTAAAATAACTGGCCTTGTCTAAGCTCTCAGTCTTCATAAGTAATTAAGCAAACTGCTATAAATGAATAAAGGGAAATATGAATAAGACAATGCTTATGAGTAAGCTCTTTAAAAGATTTAAAAATCTTAAAATTGTTTTAGAAGCTCATTAAATGTCTGGGTACTCAATTAAGAAAGATGATATAAAAAAAGTTTCTAAAATTATGTAAAGAGTCTCATCTATAAAATACTAATATCTACAAATAGTTCAGAATTTCTTTTTTCTTAGGCATTCACTAAAATCGTAGGTTATTTTATGTAATCTGAAGATAATTTAAAAAGTTATTTATGAAAAATTTTAAAAAATCAGTAAGTAGAAGACAGAGAGTTGTAAAAAGAGTTATAGATCTAAAGGTATATTTTTGGTAAGGAAAGTTATAAAGGAAAAAGAATAATTTTGTATATGAAATAGTTTTGTATGATAAAATTTTGTCCTGGCTGGGCATGGTGGCTAAAGCCTGTATTCCCAGCACTTTGGGAGATCGAGGCGAAGGAATTGTTTGAGCCCACAGGTTCAAGAACAGCCTGGGCAACTTGGCGAGATCTCATCTCTACAACAAATTAAAAAATTAGCCAGGCATGGTAGCGTGTGCCTGTAGTTCTGGCTACTTGGAAAGCTGAGGCAGAATGATTGCCTGAGCCCAGCAAGTCGATACTGGGGTGGCCATGAGCATGCCACTGCCCTCCAGCCAGCGCAATGGAGTGAGACTCCAACTCAAAAATAAAAAATTTTGTCCTAAAGTTAGAAAGAGGAAAATACAGGGCAAAACAGAGAGTCCAAACATGTCATCAGTTCTATGTGGAAGTCAGAATAAGGTTCGTGAAGGGAAATTTATGAAAGAAATCTTAGTATATAATTAAGTTGGTTGTAACTTTTTCTCCAGTTCTAACTGCTGTTATGGCTTGAACGGTTTTTAATTACTTGGGAAACTGAGCTTTAAAAAAATTGAAGTGTTTACGTCATCATTTTGTATAGGAAAAGATCTTGTATAGTACATTTTTGTCCTATAATAAAATGGCTAGTTATTAAAATGGAAATTCCCACTCCATTTCCTGGTTCTTCTTCTTTCTTTGGAGGGCTTTCTTTGTTTAAGAAAGGATGGGCTTCCTTTGGTGGACTTTATTTGAAAAATGGTGGACTTCCTTTAGTAAATATTGAAATCCGTCAGAAACGTAGAAACATGTACTTTGCCTTATTTGAATGAGAATTGCCTAGGTGACATCTGGGAGAGATTGTAACCTCTGTGGTATCCAGCCAATGGGGAACCAGGAGAGGACCTTGTGCACTATGACATAAATATGCTTGTTGTAACCCTCTCGGGTGTGCCTGCCCACCAGACACCCAATCTTGCAAGACCATCATTATCTTGCAAGACTGTCATTAAAGTCTTGCTTCTGCTTCACTCCATGCCTCTGTGTCCATCCTTTGATTTTTGATGGGTGAATTTGTTTCTCACAATTTTCACATTTCCTCTCCTACTACCAAAACCCTGGTAATCACAGTTTTCTTCTCTATCTTTATATATTTGACTGTTTTTTTTTAAGTTTCACATGTAAATAAGATCATGGAATATTTTTCTTTCTGTGTCTAACTTATTTCACCTAACATAATGTCTTTCAAGTCCATTCATGTTTTGGCAAATGGCAGAACTGCCTCCTTTTCAAAGGCTGTATATTTTTCCATTGCATTTTTATGCCATAGTTGTTTTTTTTTTGTTTTTTTTTTTGAGTTGGAGTTTCACACTCTGTCGCCCAGGCTGGAGTGCAGTGGCCGCTCCCGGCCACCGCAGGCTCGACCTGCTGGGCTCCGGCGATCCTTCCACCTCAGCCTTCCAAGTAGTTGGAACTACAGGCGTGCGCTACCACGCCCGGCTCATTTTTTGATTTATTGTAGAGATGAGGTCTCGCCTGCTCAGGCGGGTCTCAAACCCGCGGGCTCAGGCAATCCACTCACCTCAGCCTCCCAAAGGCGTGGGATTACAGACTGAGCCACCGAGCCCGGCACAGTTTTTTTTTTTTTTAACCATTCATCTATTGATGGACACTTGGGTTGTTTCCATATTTTGTCTATTATGAATAATGCACTGAACACTGCAGATATCTTTATGAGGTGATGATTTTATTTCCTTTGGGTATATATCCAGAAGTGGGATTGCTGGGTCATATGGTAGTTCTATTTTTAATTTCTCTAGAAATCTCCATACAGTTATTCATAATGACTGCACAAATTTCTAGTACCACCAACAGTGTATAAGTTTTTCTTTCTCACCACACCCTTACCAACACCTGTTATCTCTTGTCTTTTTTATAATAACTAGCCTAGCAAGTGTGAGATGACCTCTTGAAGTGGTTTTGATCTGCATTTCCCTGATGATTAGCAGTGTTTCTCATCTTTTTCATTATCTGTTGGCCATCTTCATGTAATCTTTGGAGAAAGGTTTATTCAAGTTCTTTGCTCATTTTTAAATCAAGTTGTATGTTTCTTGCTATTGAGTTGTGTGAGTTATTTATAAATTTTGGATAGTAAACCTTTATCTGTTATAAAGTTTGCAAATATTTGTATGTAGTTCCATTTGTTTATTTTTGCTTTTGTAGCCTGAGTTTTAGGTGTGATATTTGAGAAATCATTGCAAAGGCTGATGTTAAGAAGCCTTTTCCTCCTGTATTTTCTTCTGAGAGTTTTATGGTTTCAGGTCTCAAATTTAGGTCTTTTATCTATTTTGAGTTGATTTTTGTGTATGATTTGAAATAAGGGTCCAGTTTTGAAGCTGGTGCAATTTCCAATACAACTGATTTTTATTTTATTTTATTTTTAATAATCTTAGAAATTGACTCTTCTTGTCTTAAAACTTACCTTTGCCTGGGAGTTCCCTTCTCAGGAGACCAACCTTCAGGCAAGTGACTGAATCTCACCAGAACATTGCATGCAATGAGAAGCTAAACTCTTCACTCAACACAATTGTTTTCTTACCCTCCTTAATTGCTATTTTACATTCCTTCCCCTACTATATAAATCCTCAATTTCACTCAGCTAAGGAGACTAATTTGAAATGAATCTCCCATTCTCCTTGGCTGATATCACCCACAAAGCCTTTTGCCCTGGCAATACTTCTTGTTTCAGTGATTTGTTTTCTACTCAGTGAGCATCCAGACCTCAACTGAACCCCTGATGTCGCAGTAACAGATCTTGGTGCATTGACTGGGAAGTCATTACTTGTGTCCCATGAGCCACAGGCCAGACCAGTATCAGAAATTCGCATAGCAACTGTCCAATTGTTTTTGGTCTGTGGTGGATTTCAGTCTCTCTCTCTCTCTGGCTGGCACTGAACCATGTTCCTGATTGCCTGCGAATAACTGACTTTGAAATTGACATCTGTGTCTGACCCAGCAAGTGTCTATTGTGGGTACCAGACAGTGGAATCTCCTTCTCTCAATCTGGGGAATTCTAAGGGAGTTTCTATTTGAAGATTGAACAAACCCGAACAACTGAGAGAGAGAACAGTTTCAGTTTGGACACTGTTAGGGGGCTTGTTAGTAATTGTTTGTGTGTATGTCTGGACAAATGAATGTCTTTTGTGAACACCAGACAATGGGATTTGCTACTATCAAATTGGGAGATTCCAAAGGAATTTCTGTTAGAAGACTGTGAATAAGCCCAGCTACCTGAAAGAGAAAGCATCCCGACTGTTTCGGTCTGGACATTCTTGGGGCATGTTGGTTGCTGCTGTAGTGGATTGTGTTTTGGTAATTGTTTGTTTACATGTTTGTGTCAATATAGTCATAGGAAATCAGAATTCAATCCCAGAATGTAACCTGCTTGGGAGCATTCTTCAAGATTCGTCTGAATATAATTATGATCCAATGCAACAAAGGAAGATGACATATTTTTGTAATATTGGTTGCCTCTAGTGTTCTTTGAAGTCCAGGGCTTGGGGGGAGGTTGAGTCTGTATTACAATTAGATTCATTTTGCTATCTAGTGGGAAATCAAAGCCTGTGCATCCAGGCTTTGATGCTGCAGTTCTAAGCAGGATCAGGTCTGGTTAGTATGTGATGCCCTTCTGCGGTGTTCTTTGGTTCTAGTGTTCTTTGAAAACTGAGAAGGCTTGGCCTTTAAAAATCAAACTATCTTGGTAAGTGCTTTACCCAAAATTTTGATTCACAGCTTTTATTGGATTATCTACTGAGGCAAACAAAGTGTAGCCATGTGAACATGCTCATAAATTAGTGAATTTGTATTGTTATCTCATGACTGGAGCTCTGGATCTTTGTTAATGTGTGTGTGTGCGTGTTTAGGTGTGTTTATATGCCTGTACATTTATTATGTACCATCTTTTATTATGTATGTTGTGTCTAGGGTACCAAACTGGCTTATAAGTAAAAGATTACCCATAAATAGTAAATAAGTCCAAGCATTTTTCAGGTTCATGTTACTTAAATAAGCATTAATCAACAAGCTGGCTTTAAGATTATTGGTAAAAATAAAAAACAGAAATATCTTTGGAATTGTTCGCATATATTTTTGTCTGGATTTTATATTTGTCTTTGCTAGATATTTCAAGGTGTCAGAGTTAGACACAAAAGGTTATAAGACTTTAGCCCAGGGCTGGAGATGGTGGCTCACCCCTGAAATCCCACCAGTTTTGGAGGTCGAGGTGAAAACACTGCTTGAGCCCAGGAGTTTGAGACTAGCCTAAACAACACAGTAAGACCTCATCTCTACAAAAATTAAACAAATTGTGGTGGTGAGAGCCTGAAATCTCAGCTACTCAGGAGGCTGAGTTGGGAGGATCACTTGAGCTTAGGAGTTGGAGTCTGTGACGATCATGCCATGATTGTGTCACTGCACTCTAATCTAGGCAACAGAGTGAGGCCCTGACTCAAAAAAAAATTGTAAACCAACCAAGAACCAAATGATCCTTGTGTGGTTTTTTTTAAATAAATGAGGCTAGTTTAATATTGTTAGTTTAATAAAAACAACTGAGTTTTCTGAGTTATTTGTGAAAATATGTGTGTATTTAACTTTAAGGTTCTTAGGTCAACTCCTAATATGCACAGATTATAAAATTAGGTAACAAGGAAATAATGACTACTTTGTCTAATATCTCAGTTCTCATAAGTAATCTAGATAAACTGCTAAAAATGAATGAAATATAAATGGAGTAAATGATGTAGACAAGCTTTCTGTGTAATTTGAAATCTTGAAATGATTTCAGATGCTCTGTAGATGACTGATTTCAAATTAAGAAAGGATTATGTACCATAAGAAAGGGATTGACAGTAAGTAGTAGGACACTGCCAGGGGAGGGGGGTACACATAGCATCAATAAGGGTACCCACATCTTACTTATATGATGACCACATATGTACCTAACCCTCATTTTTTTGCCACATTTTTAAAATATTTTATTTTAATTTAATAATTTTTAATTTAATAATTTTTAAAAAAGAAAGGATTATGATGTGAGGAAATACTTTTTAAAAAAATTGTGGAATGTTCTCACCTATAAAATGCTCATAGAAAGTTCAGGATTTTCTTGCTTCCTAGATCTTTCATTAAAATTTAAGGTTACTAAAAATAAGCATCATAATTAATATATAATTCTGTATATAAAATGTTCCAAGGAAGATGTGTCCTTATGAGAAAAAGAATCATTTTGTCTATTTCAGAAGTTATCTAGGTTCAAATTGTGAACCTAGAAAGGTTATTTATGAAACAAGAAAGAAAGGAACAAGTCGGTGTCTAGGTGAGAGAGACATGGAAAATTTATGGGTATGAAGTTGTATTTTTGGTAAGGAAGGCTAAAAGGAAGTAAGATTGTGTATGAAAAAGGATCTTGTACGAAAAGTTTTGATTTTGATTCTATAATCTGTTGTTTTCTTTAAAAAAAAATCTAGGCGCATATCTTAGAAGTCCAAGTGGTTGTATCTTGCCTCTCTTAACTTTTTCTCCCCTGAAAAGGCCTGGGATGACAACTTCCTCCTTTAACTTTTTCATCAGTTCCTATAATCCTTTCTGCTGGTTTTAACTGCTGTTGTGGTCTGATGCTGAAATGTTTATTTGAAAAGTGTAGAAAAGCAGGGAGGGCCTGTGGCTCACACCTTTAATCCCAGCACTTTGGGAGACCAAGGCGAGAGGATTGCTTGACCCCAAGAGTTTAAGACCAGCCTGGGGAACAGAGTGAGACCTTAAGTCTACAAAAAATTAGCTGGGATTTAATGACATATGCCTATAGTCCCAGCTACTCAGGAGGCTAATGTTAGAGGATTGCTTGAGCCCAGGAGTTGGAGGCTGTGGTGAGCTGTGCTTGTGCTACCAAACTCCATTCTGGGTGACAGAGGGAGATCTTAATTAAAAAAAAAAAGTCTAGAAAAGCAATGTTTTCCTCCTGTATAACTTGATTCTGTATACTTGGCCTTTGATATGTCTAAATTGCTCCATGTAATGGGAAAATTTCTCATGCTGTTACTAAGAGCCATTTATGGCACTGTTCAGATGGTAATCTTTTTGTTTCTTGTTTCAATTTGGCCTGAACATATTCTTCTTGTGTCTGATTAATTCAAGTACCTTTTCATCAGGTGTGACTTTTAGGTTATCTAAATATGCTTTCCTTAAGGAGAAAAAAAAAAATCACACCGCAGAAGTTCTTTTTTGCTTCTTGGTAAATGGCCTTAGATCAGTTTTTGTACTTTATCGACATAATTCCTATATCATTGTCATGAGACTTTTGACTGTTTAGAAAGACTGAGGTTTAAAAGAATGTTACGCAGTCATAAAGAAGGACAAAATTGTGAACTTCGCCTCAACTTGGATGGATTCAGAGTCTATGATACTGAGTGATCTATTACAAAAACAAAGAACTGAGAACTACATGTTCTCACTCATAAGTGGACCTTGAACAATTATCATAATACTCTAAGAGAGGGAATGGTAGTAGTTGGAAACTGCTAGGGGAGGGAGGGTGGACAGGACTGGCAGTTGTGAGAAAGTGCCGGGGTGGGGGCACACCTCATCATCAAGGGTAACTACGTAATGAACTTTGTATACCTAACCCTGAATTGTGCCCCACATCTTCAAAATAAAAATTTTAAAAAATCACTAAATAAATTTAAAAAAAAGAATTCAGGTTTTTTCATTTATGCAACTTTCTGTATTACTTTTAAAACTTTTTGATGACCTCTTTGATTAAATGATTTATTTTACAATGACTTGTGATTCTGTTTTGATTGACCATTCTGAACCTTTTAACATCTTTGACAAATATTCTCTTAACTAATTCTTGTGCTGTCAAGTTACAAGGCTTTGGCTTCTGCGTCTGAAAGAGATTGATTCCTGCTAAATCTCACTAGTCAAGGCCTCATATTCAGACCTAGGTGAAGGCAACACTAAAATTGAACTGCTTATGTGAGATACAGAAACAGGAATTAAAGTTATTCAGTTCTCTAGGCCCAGGGACTGTTGTGGAAGAGCTGAGCACAAGAGATTGTAAGGGCTGATTTTGAGCAATAAAATTGGTTCAGAGCTTGTCTATAAATAAAACATGATGCAAGGCCAGCAACTCGACCCCTATGTTGGAAACACATGGTTTTCTTGGAGCATTGATCTGTTCTTTAATAGAAGATTGTAAACGGTTATAAAAGGTTTATTGAAATCTTACCACATGGTCAAACTGATTAAAATTAGATTGATTTGTTTATAAGAGTTATTAAAATTAGCTTTGGCATTAAGAATACACTGTACAAAGGTAAAATTTTATTTTCTCTTCTGAACAAATTTTTTGTGAAATATAAGAGATTAAAAAAAAACTTTTGATAACCTTTTTGAGTAAACTACAGAAAAAAAAAGAGAAGAAAGAGAGGAACAGATTTAGTTGACCTCATGCCGTCTTCATTTGGTCTTATTGGGAAACTAAATCTCCTCTCTAGAGAGAGTAGAGGTTTTTGATTTTTTGAAATCTTTTAATTATCATTTTGGCTAACTGAATGACATTTTATAGTGACCTGTGATCCTATTTTGTGATATCAAGTGTTCTACACCTCTGATATTTAACAAACTTTCCAAAAGCAAATTTTAATTTCTATAAATTAAGTCTTTTTGACCTCAAAATTTTTTAGACATTAGGTTTCCTGAAGTTCAAAAGAGTGATATTAAGCTTATTTGGTAAGTTAAAGTCACATAGAAAGCACTGTTAAATATGAAATGGTATTTAACTTGCTTTGCGTTATGTTTATGTGTTATTAATATGCGTTTCCAAATTGTATAATATTTCTAAAATTTTGATATTTCTTAGTACATGTTATTAGTAATAATTTTTATTATATTGAATTGTTGCATGCCATAGAAATATCCAAATTTTCTTCTCAATTATGTCTTTAACCATGACTGTCTTAAGACTTTTTTCATTCAAATTATTGTTTTACTTTGATTCTTCTAAAAAAATTAGTTTATTATCAGCTACAGTTCAAACTTGCTTCTTTAGGGGTGGTTCATGAAGAGAACTATACAGGTTTCTGATAACTTTGGAGATTGTGCCACTAGACTAGAGAGAAAATTTTCAGACCTCTCATTAAATAGCTGATGTGTTGATATTGCTGGCCCAATATCAAGCAGAACAGGAGTTAATTGCATGGTATGAACTAATAGAGGACTGACATAATTTTTAATGATTTTTTTTGTTTGAAACTTTGCTGATTCTTTTTGTTTTGTTTTTCAGGATCAAGGAAACCGTTTTTCCTTTTGAGCTACTTACAGCATTTTTGAGTAGGGTATGCTTTTGTGGGTAAAATTTAAAGCATATTTCTCTCTACCTGATTTGGAGACTGTGTTGCCTTTATTTATGGAAACATAGTTATTTGCATAAGCACAATAAGAATCTGATTTCTAGCCTGGCTCGGTGGCTCAGCCTGTAATCCCGCGCCTTTGGGAGGCTGAGGTGAGTGGATTGCCTGAGCTCACAGGTTCGAGACCCGCCTGGGCAACTTGGTGAGACCTCATCTTTACAATAAATCCAAAAAAAAATAAAAAATCTGATTTCTTTTGTAACAGGATGCTGGTTATTTTCCCAAGACTTTGACTGGAATAGCATATGAGAAATTGACATGACTTGCAGAGCTGTTAAAAGCCCCTTAGAAGGACTGGTCTTCTACCCTGTTCATGCAGTTCTTTTACAGAGTTCCTAGTGTATGATAAGCAAAGAATGTCACTTTCTAAGAGGCCCAGGAATCTCAGGATATGCTGAAACCTTGAGAAGACAGGAATTTGTACAGGGCCTATAAGCACAGTCTCTTGGCAAATCCTTGACTTGGCTCCTGGCCTTGAGGCTTTTAAAATGTTGAATCCAATATCCTTATGAAAATATTCCACCAAAGCCAATTTTAAAAAGTCTGCATGAACTGCAATTCTTGTTGCACTTTATGCAAATAATCAGGTCAAATAACACTAAAACTTATTTTGCAAATAATTTGGTTCTACTATGATTTGTCTTTGTTAGATATGGGGGACTGCAGAGAGAAAAGTTATTTTTCAGAAGGAAACCACGATACACTTGTTATTAGATTAACCTTTGATTCCTGAGTGGCAATGTTTGCCTATGGCATGGAGCCACAGTCGTGCTGCATTCAGTTATTAAAGGTAAAAATTATCAATGGAATTTAGAAATGTATTCAACTCCTGGGAAGTTGGTTCAATAGATAAATAAGAAAATGCAGCTGGGCTCAGTGGCTCAGCCTGTAATCCCGCGCCTTTGGGAGGCTGAGGTGAGTGGATTGCCTGAGCCCGTGGGTTCGAGACCCGCCTGGGTAGCGAGACCTCATCTCTACAATAAATAAAAAAAAAATCAGCCGGGCATGGTAGCACATGCCTGTAATTCCGGCTACTTGGAAGGCTGAGGCAGAAGGATTGCCGGAGCCCAGCAGGTCGAGGCTGCGGTGGCTGGGAGTGGCCACTGCACTCCAGTCTGGGTGACAGAGTGAGACTCCAACTCAAAAAAAAAAAAATGCAGACTAATAAGAAAAAAGTAAAATATTCAATCCATTGGTTATTGTTATCTATGGTATCTGAAATGAAAGTAAAAGAGTGCTTGGTTGGGCCTTGGGACTGGACCTAGCTCAGGTGGAGATTTGTCTGGGATTGGATCACTACTCTCAAAAGAGAAAATTATTCCACAAGTACCTCTAGACCTGTCTAGAAAGGTAGTCAATATAGGGAAAGGACACGTTGATATAATATGAAAGAATTGTCCATTTTTGTATATTGGTATCATTAGCCTCCTGAAGAATTTTGCTAAAATGGATTGTGAGAGTAACTAAATTGGGAACAATGTCTTTGGTTTTAAATGCTGCAAAATAGGAGAGCATGTGATGGTTGATACACGTCCCACAGCTCATAATTTAACAATTGCAGATGGGTATATATAATTCAGATACCCAGGAAATTATTCCTGAAAATAGCTAACCTGGCAAACTAGGGAAAAAATAAAAGGTTAAGATTTGTTTATCTTGAAAAGGGAAATTGTCCAACTCCATCTATAATTGAAAAGGGAGAATGTAGATGAAGTAGCTGATACATTTCATATGCAAGCCATGAGGGATTGGCTTTATGATGACAGGGATATGAATCATTTTTCGCTTTTTAGTTTTAGATATTAAAGAAGTCTCCTTCTCTTTCTAATTTGCCAAGAGACAAATCTTACCTAAAAAGAGGTCTTGCCCCTCGTCCTGCTGAGGGTACTGGTAGCCCCAGAAGTGGGCTGGCTCTTTGCCCCTTCTAAATATTGTACGGAAGACCATTTTCTCCAACTCTTGGACTCCCTGATACTTGAGGATTTTCCTCCCCCCAAACAGAACCCAGATTGTATGTAAAACAATTAGGAAATATATTAACTAGTCTTTCTGAATTTGCTTCCAACAGGCTCCAGTTCCCTATAGGTGTACCTCTCCACTCTCTGAAACCAGGGAACCAAGACCTGCTGAAGACCTGGAAATCCCACCAGGCTGAAGGCCAGCTGCCACCACAATTAGCTGACCTTTTGAGGTGCTGCTGGCCACCCACTAATCTTCCAAGTTAGCAGGTATCAAGTCATGGATTCACCATACTCGGTAAAACCAGTCCCTCTGGGATTCTTCAAGGGGAAATAGTCATGGTCTTGTGAACCCCGAAGCAGTATTAAGTTAGTATTTAAAACCCAGCCAAAGACCCTGGATAAGAAATCATAAAAGAACATGCAGTTTCTAAGATTATTCTTCTGGATTCCCCAAGGGATCTACTCCATGTTTTTTGGTATTTTTTTCTCATCATTATTGCACGAAGCCCTTTCTCAGCATGAAGCAGACAGAAAGATCAATGACCAGAGTCCCCATTATTGAGGAATTGGTAAATAGAAAGGGGGGATTGAAACCAGCCCAATTTCCATATAGAACTGATTATATATATGATTATGTTTGTGTGTGTGTGTATATACACACACAAACACACACACACACACACAAACGTAGAAATGGACTCTCCCAGTCTTAAAACTACATTCGCTTTATTTAAGTGCCTTCCTCAGAAGACGAACCTTCAGGCAAAGGACTGAACCTCACCAGAATACTGCATCCAGACAATGGAATGCCAGACCCTTTACTCATCATGATTGCTTCTTTAAACCTTCTTAATTGCTGTTTTACATTCCTTCCCTTGCTATATAAATCCCCATTTTTAATCAGCCAGATTTAAGACTAATCTTCTGTTCTCCTTGGCTGATATCGATCAGTTAAAAACCTTTTTCTGTGACAAAACTCATTATCTTCAGTGACTGACTTTCTGTGTGGTAACAGGACCTTGCTGAACCCCTGGTATTTTGGTAATAATTTTATTATTTTGCACTGGAAGTCTAGTTCTTCCATTTATTGAAGAGTCTATCCTTTCCCCATTGTGTCTTCTAGGTGCTCTTCTTGAAAATTAGTTGACTGTATATGTTTGAATTTATTTCTGGAATATCCATTCTGTTCTACTGATCTATGTGTCTGATTTTATGCCAGTACCATACTGTTTTGATTACTATAGCTTTGTAATATAATTTTAA
This sequence comes from Cephalopachus bancanus, assembly GCA_027257055.1. Classification (NCBI taxonomy): domain Eukaryota; kingdom Metazoa; phylum Chordata; class Mammalia; order Primates; family Tarsiidae; genus Cephalopachus; species Cephalopachus bancanus. Next base: position 4,806,404 of record JAPVLO010000045.1, read on the forward strand.
GTTAGGACATGTGATGCCTTCAACTTTTTTTTCCCTTAGAATTGCTTTGGCTATTTGAGGTCTTTTGTGGTTCCATACAAATTTTAGGATTTTTTCTTTTATTTTTCAATAGCAAAAGAAAAAATCCTAAAATTTTGATAAGGATTTTATTGAATCTATACATTTCTTTAGATAGTGTGGATATTTTAACAACATTAATTCTGAGCCATCAACATAGAATATCTTTCCACTTATTTGTCTTCTCTTCAGTTCCTTTCATCCATGTTTTATAGTTTTCAGTATACAAGTATTTCACCTACTTGGTTAAATGTATTCCTAAGTAATTTTTTCTTGATGCTATCATAAATGGTATAGTTTTCTTGATTTCTTTTTCAGCTAGGCCATCATTTGTGAATAGAAATGGCATAAATTTTTATATATTGATTTTTACATCCTGCAGCTTTACTAAATTAATTTATAGGTTGACTCTTTTTTAGAGTCTTCTCAAAATGGGCCATGTTCATGCATAACAAGTGACAGACAAATACAACTAGAAAGGGTCCTTATTTTAGCAACTGAAATTTCTAAAAGAGATTTATGGTGAAAACAAGACAAAGAAATAAACAGTTTGGCTGGTGTTCATTAGCGTTGCTGAACATAAGAAGCTATCGGTTTCCCTTGGCTAAGCTTTGAAAATAACAACATCTCACAGCATAGTTGGTTTTTCTTACCTGGATATGGTAATACTTGAAGAGTTTCAGTCCACTGAAGCAAGACATAGTCATTGTAATGGGAATTAGCCAATGAACACTGTCAAGGACCTTGTTATCAAATGTCTGAAAGAGAGGAGGAAATAAGAAAAGATAATTATGACTAGAACACAAAACTAATTATTGAAAATCTACAGTTTACTTTTACCACTAATCTCAGGGTACAAGATTTGGAATGAAATGGACACAGTACTACTTAAGAGTTTGATAAATGGTACAGATAATTCAAAATTTGTCCTGTGATGATGATTCCTATGGTTTTAGTAGAGAAATAACTATGAACTCTGAGTTATCCAATCACAACTTAAAATAAAAGTAGTTAATATTTATATCATGCATGTTTACAAACATTTCTCTAGGTTCAGTTCCTCTCAAGTCCTTAATGCTATATTTATAAAGGCACATTAGGCCACATTGTGCAGTCATGTTAGGTTTCAAAATATCTTTCTTCTTTTTACTTTTTTTTCTTGATGTTACAGGAAGTTAGAATATCTATTTAGAAAACTGGCATGTTGTGGGGCAGACCTAGGGATATCTAATCTGGAGTATTACCAAAGATGGAAATAAAAGGTTTAAAAAGAAAAGGAATGAAAGTAGTCCATGTATTAGGATATTGAGGACACAATTAATCCCTGACACAACTCATATCTGCCAGCCTCCTTATATGAATTTGTTGTAGACACAGTATTAGCTTGTTGGGCAGTACATTGGATGAATTGACTCAGAACTCTTAAAAATCAACCGTTATGGATATAGTAGCACAAACATCATTGGGAAATCCCCATCTGTTGGCCCTCTTGACCAGCATGCTTTTGAGCAGATTTGACCAGGAACTCCTATGCTTGTTTTTGTGGGCCTGTCTTAACTTGCCATAGAGAATAAGAACCACACCTCCTGAGGATTCTTGGTATGCACAGTGTGTTCTTTAGTTGATAATTGTGACAATCATACGTGTTTCTTACTGATTTGAAGATAGTATACCATGAATTGTGGTGTGTGAATTTTTATTACTTTGCCAAACTCTCTTGCAAACTTTATGTGTATTACCTTATTACATTGTTACAATGTCCCCATACTATATTTCCCTCATTATTTTCAAAAATGAATCTGGCAAAGAGAGAGGCAAATGGCTCACATTTTCCCCTTATGAAAAAAAAATCTCAGCAGAGGGAAAGACCGGCATATTGTGTGTGTGTGTGTGTGTGTGTGTGTGTGTGTTTACAAGAACAACAGCATTGCTTGTCAGAGAAGGCGTGTCTAGGATGAAATAATAAGTCACATTGCTCAGCAAATAAATGATGGCCACAATGAACATAGACAGAAATGGTAGATGGCAGGTTTCTAAGCAGAAACATATAAAAATCATTATACTGTTTGAACATCTGAAAAATAACCCAAGGATACCAGAATTGCATCTAAACGGAAGATTTTCATGTGGGCAGAGGTGGTAATTTTCTTCAGGCAGGAGAAATTTTTACAAGACATCTTTTTCTCTCTTTCAACCATTAAGAAGCTATCATCCTGAAATAAAAACAACTGGTGTGGTCTTTGTTTTAAAAAAGTCAATTATATTCACTTTTGCTTCAAGCATGTTTATAGCTACAGAAGAGCCATTAAACTTTCCTTTACAGAAAATTCATTCATTTACCTTGCCAGGTGATGAAGAAATACATTCTGAGGCATTAGCAGTGTGGCAGGCAGGATTTTTGACCCCATGATCTTCAACCCACTGTTATGCTTATGACTATGCTGCAATCCAGTGAATATGTTGAGGCAAAGTTATACATGAAATTATGGTTGCTAATCAGCTGACTTGCTTTTTATATCAACTTCTTACTCTTAACACAACTGTGTATGCAGATATTAATTGTTAGAATTTTGGCAATGACAATATATAGTCTATGTAATAAAAAAATAAAAATAAAGAGATTACCCTGTATTATCAAGAGAAGAGGAGGGACAGATGAAACGTGTGAGAGGGGTTCTATCTGTTTTTGCTGGCTTTGAACCTGAAGTAAGTGGGCTAGAAGCCAAGGAGTGTGTGTAGCCAGCCCTTAGAAGTTGGTAACAACTCTCAGCTACCAGCAGCATGAAAGGGGAATCTTAGTCCTACAACTGCAAGGAACACAATTCTGGCAATAACCTCAATGAACAAGGCAATAAAGTCTGCCCAGAGCCTCTTGAAAAGAATGCAGAATTGCAACACCTAGAATTTTAGCCCCATGAGACTTTGTGTCAGACTTCTGACCTTTAGAAATGTGAGAAAATATATGTGTATTGTTTTAAGCTGCTAAATATTGGTAGTTTGTTAAAGCAGCAATATAAAACTAATACCAATAGCAAAAAACAGCCTTCAGTCCAGCTTCCTCCTGGCAAAGGCATGAATTCTCATGACAACCCTGAAGATTCCTAGTCATCTGCTAGCACCTGACCTGCGCTGAGTTCATTCAGGAAATATTTAGTGGCAACTATGCACTGGCATTGTTTTGAGTTCTGGGGTGTAGCAGTGAGAAAAGGATACTTGGGGTTTGCAGTTTAGAGGAGACTAAAGACGAGTAATGAACATCTGCAATACACAGTGGTAGAGGAAATACACAGTTCTATAGGAGCACAGAAGAGGGGCATGGACGGTTCCAAGATGTGGGCTCAGGACAGTCTGCTGGAATTGAAGGTTAAGCCAAAACTTCGAAGTAGGAGAGTTAATCATAGGCAGTGAGTGGGAATTGGTGGTGCAAACAGTGGACATAGCATGTGTGAAGATCTAGAACGTCTTGTGGCTTCTGCAGTATCTCCATGGGAAAGAGGAGAACCTGCCACTCTAGGCTTTTAATGCCTTTTCTGTTACACTCTTTCCAATCTAACTTCTAAACCCCAGCTCATGTGTTATTTATATCAATATATATTATATATATAATATATTGGTATATATTATATCAAGTGTTATACACTTCTACTTTTCTAGTCTTACCCTCTAAGATCATTTCTACAAAAATTTCTCTGAAAATTCTTGTTGACATGCCAGATGTAGCTAAGTTCCTAGCTTTTTATATTTTTTGTTTTAAATTTGTATATTCATAGTAGCCCCAAACTATGCTCTTGTTTCCCATCTAAATCCTACATATGTGAGGTTTATGTATGAAGAAAATTTCTGACCGTAATATAGAAGTGTGCAGTACCTTTCAGGGTTATTTATTTCTTCAGCGATAAAATTCACCACGTCCCATTCTGTGTAGAAATAAAGGTGCAATGTGTCCTGGGTCAATGGTGGAGACTTCAAATAGGTTCTTTAGGTTTTTTTGTCCCTCCTAAAATAATTCTTAAGGCTGCATTTTAACTCTTTTGTATGCATGAAAAATTATTAACTGGGAGAAAGTTTCACAAAGATATTAGAAAAACAGGGTTTTGTTGTCAGACTTGGAAGGAGTACTTGGTATCATCTATTGTGTAAACATGGAGAAGTCTCTGATCTTCAGTCTCTCCTTCAAAAAAAAAAAGCAAAAATAGAAATAATAATAGTCCCTAACTCATAGTGTTCTCCTGATTAAATAATTTGTACAAGATCTGGCCTAACCTAAATATTTAATCAACATTACTCATAATTATTATAAGTGAAAAAGGAGTTTTATAGCATCAGATAATTTCCAACAGGATTATTGGATCACTAGGAGATTCTCCAACTCCAAAGTTCAATTATTCTCTGAGTTTAGAAAAGGAGTACAACATTCCATGTGTTTAACTTAGGTTATTTATAACCAGTACTCTTTTCTCTAGGATGATGAAAGTTACTTTCTTTTTTTTTTTTTTTTTTTTTTTTTGAGTTGGAGTCTCACTCTGTCGCCCAGACTGGAGTGCAGTGGCCTCTCCTGGCCACCGCAGCCTCGACCTGCTGGGCTCCGGCGATCCTTCCGCCTCAGCTTCCACACCCGGCTAATTTTTTTGATTTATTGTAGAGATGAGGTCTCACCAAGTTGCCCAGGCGGGTCTCAAACCCTCAGGATCAGGCAATCCACTCACTTCAGCCTCCCAAGGCGCGGGATTACAGGCTGAGCCACCGAGCCCGGCGAAAGTTACTTTCAAGTGTGGTTAATTGTGCAACTAACTGGATGTTAACTCTTGCAAGACACCAGCATACCACGTCTGAGAAAGTAAAACAGCAAAACTGGAGTCTTTTAAGTAGTTTCCTTGTGACATTGTATAATGAAAAATAATATAATCAAAGAAGGAGAGGGTTTTTAGGAATATAGGTGAGTTTAGACAGAATTGTCTCAAAATATACTCTGGGAAATAAGAGAAGATGAGCCCCTCTGTGGTCTGGCCCTTTTCAAAAACATTCTTTCTTCCTAAATTCATGATACTCTTCTTAACCCTTACAAAAACTGAAAGTGGGACAGGAGTAAGCAAATCTTAGATAGGGATGAGTATTATTTCAGTCTGATAGCTTCCTCTTGGCTGAACACATATTAAAGGACAACCCATCCTGTAGTTAAGAACACATTTTCTACCACCATTTTAAAAAGCTTTCTTAAGCTTTTAAAAGCTTAAAAGCACATTTTTAAGATTCAGACAACCAGTTTGTTCCTATCTCAGTCAACAAATAGACTGCCACTCAGTGTTACGATAGCTTAGTTCACCAAACCTTTCCTTTAAAAATCTAACCAGGTATTTTCAATGAGCTTTTTCAAACATCCAGCATTTTAAAAATGTTTCATGGAATTGGTAGTTTGGAGAAATTCTACCAAGGACAGGTAGGGCCATTTTTCCCATAGTAATCATTTCCTTGCTATTAATGCACGTTACTCGTTTTCCCAGACCGTTTGCAGGTGTTACTTGTATGAACAATACTGGGGGGGGGATGCCATTTTTTTCTCCAAAAATATGATAGGATTCTCTCTGCCCAATAAATTAAAAAATCATGACAATCTTTGCTGAGGGTCACGCTGGGCTGCAGTGAGCTAAATTTAGAGACATCTGGGAGTCAGTGCTGTGGCAGAAGACATCACGACTGAAACCAAGAACTACAGAACTGTCTCTTTTACAGCTATTTCCCCAACTAGAACCAGACTGCTGGTGGAACTACCTGAACTTCCTCCGCTGTGAGAAAGCAATGACCACTGAAGGGTGTTAAGTCTCTGGGTGCAAATGGTACCAGCATATGTATAAATCCCTATGCCCTGTATTCTGGATCTCAACCTGGGATGACTTCTGGGCAGTAGGCACATTTCTTGGAAAGATCTGAACTGGCTTCACCCCACTTCTCCTCTGTCCTTTGTTCTTCTCCCCAGGTGACAAAGAGAGACCTGGGTATGTGATTATACCTGCCCTGGAACCCTGAGTCGTGACTTAACTAACAATAAAAACTCATCGGAAAGGCGAAAGAAAAAATCAGAAAGGATCAAAAGGTAGATCTGCAGTTATCTTAAAGAAATAATCGACTCCATCCTGATAAAGACTTAGGTTTCTTCCATTTTTCTGCTATGGTGCATCATGCCAAATGTTGTGCAACATATTGACATGGATGTATCTCAAAAACTGTATGTTGAGAAAAAAACCCTCAAATTTCAAATGGTTATGGACAGTGTACCACTTGTGAAATGACATCATTATTTGTGAGTATATCTATAAGTAGTAAGATTAAAAAAAAATTCTTGGGAATGATTTATATTTACCAGGAGAAAAAAGGGATGGTGATGAGAGAGAGCTATAGTTCTATTTTTCTGTATTTTCTTTCTTTCTTTCTTTCTTTGAGTGGTAGTCTTACTCTATCGCTCAGGCTAGAGTGCAATGGCATGCTCACGCCCACCCCACTGTCGACCTGCTGGTCTCAGGCGATCCTTCCGCCTCAGCCTTCCAAGTAGCTGAACTATAGGCGCATGCTACCGCATCCAGCTAATTTTTCATTTATTGTAGAGATGAGGTCTCTCCAAGTTGCCCAGGCAGGTCTCATACCTGAGGCTCAGACAATTCACTTGCCTCAGCCTCCCAAAGTGCTGGGATTACAGGCTGAGACATGGAGCCTGGCCTGTATTTTATTCCTTAAAAAAAAAAGTCTGAAACAAATATGGTAAAATATTAATATCATGTATGTGTGGTACATGGAATCTTGTTATTTTCTGTACATTTTAAATATTTCATAACTTGAGAAATAACTAGTTTTTTGGGGAGTATTAGCATACTAAAGAATTAACTAGTTAAAATAGGTGGCAGAAGGTCAGAGAATTGACCCTTGTAGTATGCACTCATGCATTTGTGGGTGAGATGAGTACTCAAGGGTAAAACCTCAATTACAGTATCTTTGCTGGGAAGATGACCACTCACCCATATTCTGTGTTTTTTAATTTAAAATTTAGGTTTTAGCACAAATCTGACTATTGGAAGATAATCTATTTCTCAAGAAATCATAGAGGTCCATCAACAGTTCTATTTCTTGCCCTTAAAAATAGTATTGCCTTCTGATTCTATTTGTTAGTCTTGGAATGTATGTGTACCCATGTGACAGATGAATCCTCTCTCAGCTGAATGTTGAAAATATGTTTTGAGCTTGCAAAACTGAGAACAGGATCTGGAATTTAATCAGGTTAGGCACAAATGCCATGTTAGGTCTTCTAGGAAAGAGTTAACTGGCCTTCTCTCGGCTATAGTCTTACTTCAACTTCTGCCATTTTCTTTCTAATTTCCACATCAGATTTGGTGGAGATTTTCTGACCTCTAAGGCCTGATTGCCTTAGTAGGCAAGTACATTATGATTGGTTGTTTCCATTCTGGTTTTCTTCTTTTATTCCTCTTCTGAACTCCTTGAGGACAAGAGTGTTCCTTTTAGTTTTTTTCTCCTCTATTACATTTTTGTAGAAAAAATACTATTGTTAAGATTTTGGTTGAGCTTTGGGTAGTGTTCATTTGCATGATTTAAATGCAAGTAAGTAATAAATAAAATAACTGCTATTATCAGAATGTTTTTTTTTTAAAGTGTGTTGACTGGGCTCAGTGGCACACACCTGTAATATCAGCATTTTGGGAAACCGAGGTGGGAGGACTACTTGAGCCTAGTGGTTCGAGACCAACCCAGGCAACATAGTGAGACCTCATCTCTATTTAAAAAAGATTTAAAAAATTAGCCTGGCATGGTAGCACATGTCTGTAGTCCCAGCTACTCAGGAGGCTGAGGTTGGAGAATTGTCTGGATCCAGGAATTTCAGGCTGCAGTGAGTTGTGATTGTACCACTGTACTCCAGTCTAAGTTATCATAGTGAGACCTTGGCTCAAAAAATAAAATTAGAAATTAAAGTATATACCTTACCAAAGTAGCAAGCTCATAGAAATGGTATATTCATCATACAATAATATAAATTTTGACTTTGGACCTCTAAGTATCAATTCTTTTTTTTTGAGTTGGAGTCTCACTCTGTCGCCCAGACTGGAGTGTAGTGGCCGCTCCCGGCCACCGCAGCCTCGACCTGCTGGGCTCTGGCGATCCTTCCGCCTCAGCCTTCCGAGTAGCTGGAATTATAGGCGTGCGCTACCACGCCCAGCTGATTTTTTTGATTTATTGTAGAGATGAGGTCTCGCTGCCCAGGCTGGTCTCGAACCCGTGGGCTCAGGCAGTCCACTCACCTCAGCCTCCCAAAGGCGCGGGATTATAGGCTGAGCCACCAAGCCCAGTTTAAGTATCAATTCTTAATGCTCTATATTTCATTGCATTCTTTATACTGGAAGGTCCTAGAAATTCCATTTCGGAGTCACTCTCATTTAATTGCTGAGAAAACAGAAACTTGGCATGGTTTCAGTAATTTTTTTTTTTCCAAATGGATCTTAACCACTAGAGTTGACTTCTAATCTAGGCCTTCTGACTTGATATTATAGTGCCTTTTCCACAGTCTGTTGCCATCACAGTTTTTTCATACATATCTCAGGTTTTGATGACAGATTCAAGATGATGATGTGGTTCCTGAAGGACCTGGGTATATCCTGTTTTTTCTGGTGTAGACAGTTACTTAGCACTGTTCCAGGCAGGCACAGAGCTAGCATTTTTCAAATGAATGGTTTAGTGAGTGTCTTTTTTGGCTAACTTTGGGGAAAATATTTCATCTTTCCAATTCTCACTTTCCTGATCATAAAGTGGGAACGATATTTGCTTTGCTTATTCTTCAGATTGGTTTTGATGATTAAATGAGATAATTGTCCCAAAAAGGTCACTGAAAACTAAAGCTAGATAGATTTACTTTTTTTAATGATCAGAATATTTAATAGCAGCTACATCTGAGACTTTGAGACTTTTTTTTTTTTTTTTTTGAGTTGGAGTCTCACTTTGTCGCCTAGACTGGAGTGCAGTGGCCGCTCCCGGCCACCGCAGCCTCGACCTGCTGGGCTCCGGTGATCCTTCCGCCTCAGCCTTCTGAGTAGCCGGAATCACAGGCATGCGCTACCACGCCCGGCTGATTTTTTTTTTGATTTATTGTAGAGATAAGGTCTCACTGCCCAGGCGGGTCTCGAACCCGCGGTCTCAGACAATCCACTCACCTCAGCCTCCCAAAGGCGCGGGATTACAGACTGAGCCACCAAGCCCGGCTACTTTATGACATTTTATTTAAACTGTGATATTAGCTAACTTCGAACCTACTCATTAGTCTAGTTTAGTCCCTAAAAATTGCATAGTAGGATATTTATATAATAGTTAATATTCATTGATATAATAGTTAAATTTATTTAACTACTCCATGGGTATTTTTTGCGTACTTACCTATGTATACCTAACTTTTTTACTTTACCTTTAATAATAAAATAGCTACCCACATATACTTGAAAGTAGGGTCAAGACCTTGGCCTAACTGAAGATATCCAGCACTCTGGTCCTCCACATCATATGCAGTTAATAAATGTTAAAGTGCCTATAGAGAAAATGAGCATAGAAGGTGAAATGTAACATTATGCTAATTATATCACAAGAACAGATTATTGCAAGAATCACTGTTCAGGGATAATTCTCAATAGGACAGAAGTCCATTGTTTAAGAAATAATAATCAAATCTACATTTAAGAAAATACAACCATTTTCTATTTGCTAAAGAATAGATTTTACACAGTAGCTTCTAAATTATTCTACTTTTATTTTTTCTACCCCTTTCTACCCTATGACTAGAGTGATGCCATAGGTTCTGAAAATGTTCATAAAGGATATCCCAGAGTTAGATCTAAATCCCCAAGCTGTACCCCGACAAGCTTCTCTTCTGCTTATGTGGAGAAAACGAAGGCTGCCTGTTGTGCAACTCCAGGAGTGGCATTCACATATGAGTAGAGAACAGTTCTTGTTTCCCTGTTCCCAGAACTTTGCTCATGCTGTTTTCAGCACATGAAATGCTCTCTTGTATATGCCTTTATATTTCTGTTTGTCAAAATCCAATTTTTCAAAGTCTATCTTGACAGTCACTTTCTGTAAGAAACTGTTGCTTAAACTCAATTCAAATATGTTCTCTCTCACCTTGGAAATATTTAGCATTTGTTGATTCATTTCTCATGGAATATCATTTTTGCCTAAACTATTTATACATGTCTTAGACTCTCAAAAGAAAATAAGCTCATTAAACAAGACTTTATTTTTATATCCCCACAGTTTTTAACATTTAGGTGATTTATAACTGAAGTGAATGGAATAGAATTAAACTATCAAGATTTAGATTCTTATTCTAGGTTCATTGCCCCCTAACACTTTACAGTTAGTAGATTATGAACCTGAAGTTACCAATTTTTAAAATAAAATTTGTGAGTAAAATCAATCTGAAATAAATGAATGTAACATTCAGAGTGATAAAAGGCCCTAAGTTTAAAAATTGAATATTACTAGAAATGGGAATGTATACTTCCCACAAATAGGTTGATTCACTGAAAATTTAAAATATTAGGTTAATAGGGCTTTAAAAGTAGCCTATGATGTCTCTTGATCAGAATCTGAAGGGTGAAGTCCTTTACTCACATATGCAAGTGGTTGAGATCAACTTCTCTGTCTCATATGGGGGTTCACAATTTGGCCAAAGTAGTATGATAAAATATTTTGTAAATGTGATCACCTACATGGCCTGTCCTGTTGCTCAATGAGAAGTAAAGATGACCAAAATTAGATGAAGGCAGTAATTTCACCAAAAGCTTCCAGGACGTATGCATAGCTTGCCCCTGACTTTTGGATGGAGGTTTCGAGCTCTGCATAACATAAATCCTTAAGCAAAGAATACACTCCAGCAATGGCTGACATTATCAGAGAAAGCCCATAGGAGGTGCTATGTATTAGAACTTCCTTAGTGGATTCAAATATGCCAGAGCCAATCATATGCCCCACAGATGTCATTCAGTGAAGTGATGTTCTGCTTCATTTGAACTTTTTCTTCTTGGTCCTTGTCTTGCTTCCCAAATCTTATCCGTTCTACTTTTGAAATATGACTGTTCATTTGAAATATGACTATTCCTGCCCTACCACTGTAGTTAGTCAGAGGCATCATCCACGAACAGTCTGTTAAATGCCTCTCTCTGCTATTGCCCCTCACCAGTCAAGATACAGGAGATCTGGTGATATTCAAACACATAAATCACATGACACCATATTAGTTCTCTGCTTAAATGTATCCAGTGACTTCCATTACAGATAACACAAAATCAATACTCTTCACCAAAGGCCTGTTCGATTTTGGCCTCTGCATATTACTCTAGTTCCGGCTCTTATCTCCCTTGCCCTCATTCACTACCTTTCAATAACACTGGCCATCTTTTGATCCCTTAAACATGAAAAACTAATCTGTTCCAAAGACCTTGGAACATTGGTCCTTGTTCTTTCTTTAGAGCTCTTCCTCTAAATCTTTACTTGGCATGCTCCTTCTCTTCATTGGGAGAATCTCTTGTAGCTTGTTTTTTAAAAATATACCCTAACCATTTAAAAAAATCTAAAGTAGGTTTTTCTTTCCCTAATCCATCTAAAACCCACTGTCCTGCTTTGGTTTCTTCATAACACTAATCACCATTTGGTTATTCACTTAAATAAATTTATACATTCCAACCTTAATGTATTACCTTTTTCTCTTAAAATAGGAATTTTATCTTTTTCATTGCATTTCTACTCTCTATAACAATGCCTGACACATGGTACATGTCACTAGCAATTTCTAGAATGAATGAATAGTATATTTTATTATTACATTTCTTGTGGGGGAAGAGGTACAACATCATTAAGTCAAGAAATCTAACAATATGGATAAGGCTATCTGAAGCAATTGTGTATATCTATATTTTTAGAAGAATGTGCTCAGGATGTCAGCTAAGCCACTACTTTCAAATCTTTCTTTCTCTTCCACCCCGTTGGGAAGTTATGCAGTATTTTCTAGTAAAAAACCTACAATCTCAAAGGATAGGTTGGCTTTTTTAAAGAGTTATTGGGTATCCCATGGTTCCCATAAGAGGTACTAAGTTCGCTACAGCTCATGCATTGTTCTTGCATTTCTTCTATACTAGCATTCTAAATATTTTGTTTTTTTGAAATTCAAGGAATATTTGAGGAAATATTTTTGTATATATGGCATTGAATTGAAATATGCTTATGCCAAAATATGAGTCTACCCAGAGGCAAGCATATAAAATATTTTATCTGAGTCTCTGAAAATAGTCTGTATGTATTAGGCTAAAAAATGCTTTCATCCAGACCTGATATGACATATAAATTACTGCAAACCCACTGAACAAAAAGTTAATGGGAAGCAAATTGCAGCAGTAAAACAACTTTAAAAAATAGTTATTGATACAGTATACAAATGGTATAGGAAGTGCTAATAATTCTTATTTCATTAAGACAGAAATTAAGGGTTGACAGCCTATGCAAAGCACAGGTTCTCCCTGTGAAACTCTGGAGCATAAGGTTACTCAGTTGTCTCTTAATAAATCACACAAAAATACAAGGTCCACAGGATGGAATATTATTTCTGATTGGTAAAGTCCAGGAAAACAAACCCATATTACATCCCATCTATTTATATATTTTCTGAACAATCAGAACATCTGATCATCTAACAAACTCCCTCACTCTCTAAACACATCACAGAGCAATAAGAACCATGCATTTGAAAGATAACTGAAGGCTTCATAGAGTAAATACATCAGATATGCCACTTGGTTTTTTAAGAACAGCTATTAGAATTTGCAGGAAGAAAAGGTATACCCTTGTACTTTGCTCTCAGGTTAAATAATTGAAGAGTTATGTTTCTGTGATTGATAACTGATAGCAATAGTCAAACTTCTTTCTTCTGGGGAAAAGCCAGTCATGCTTTCTCTGCCTTATCTGGTTTGAGTATGCCATTAGCTGCATTGAGTGGCTGTCTCATGTCAACAAGGAGAGTTCTCTGATTAGCTGAAGTGGAGCTGTCTTCTGAGACCTGACCTGAAAAAAGCACAGGTTCTGCCCATGACATGATTGGAAAGACTAGAGCCTTGTATCTAATTGCTCAGTATTATTTTAACAAAACTGGGTATTCAGAATCTCGCATCTAGAGGGAGAAGAGGTAAGAGAGGGTGGCTATGGTTTGGGACAGGAAATTAAAAAACAATAAAAAGGAGATCTGATTTTTTTCATATGGGAAATGGCTATGGTTGTGGATAGTGAAGGATTTTACTAGTGTGAAACTCAATAATTTCCTTAGGAATCTGAAGCTTTCTTCTTCTTTTTTCTTGTCTGTAGCTTCAGCTCAGTCTTAGTCCTACTGGCTTAACTTCCAGAAACTAAACTCCTTTAGTGGTTGCTAAATAAGGCAATTATTGTTCAGGAACTCTGAAGTGCATTAGTACTATTCCCTAATGACTATCTATTTTACATATGCACAAGATGAAAGTGATATCTGCAAAGGGGGTTGCTCTTTAAATAACTTCAATTGATTTTTTTTCCTGTCATTAAAGGGTTACTAATTCTTAACGAGTTCTTTTGAAAGCATTAAAAATATTGGTATTGAACATTACTCACCATGAAGAAGCTATTCATTTCACATCCTGTGCAAGAGTTTACCTTTTTAAGAGCAGTACTATGTTATTGACTTATGGTCAGCTTAAATATTGTTAGAGTATTCTTTTTAAAGTATCATATTTTTTTTTCTGTTAGAACATATCTGTTCATTATAGAAACAAATGTAAATACAGATAGTTTGAAGGATAAAAAAGATGATTGCAATCTCAACACCTAGTGATTAGGTTGTGGATATCTTTGGCAGTCATTATTCAGTGGTGGGTGAAGAGGGATGGAAGGGGGGGCATGCAAAAAGACCCAGACCTCAGGGTCAGGAAAGCTTAGTACAGTGGTAGATGTCAAAGGTGAGACCTTTCATAAAAGTCTAAATTAGTTGATCATTTTTATTACATTTCACATATATATAAATTTTGAAGCATAGTGTATATATTTTTTGTAAACTCACAATTTGCACTAAGTATATTCTCACTTTGCAATGATATTAATTTTTCTGTAATCCCATGTTAAAGATTTGTACATATTCTATTATGGAGGTATGCCATGATTTGCTTATCAATATTCAAGAAATATCAGTTAGCACATTTGTAACAGCCACTGTGCTAGGCTTACTGAAAGTCATTATACATAAGACAAAATTTCTTGTCATCAAAGAGATTATCCTTTAGTGGGGAACCTGGACACTTAAATAGCAATTGTAAGACCAGGAGTTAAAACTGTGATAAGGATGGAGTTATTAGTTTTAAATTACTGGTATAACAAACTAACACAAACAGTGACTTTAAACACATACATTTATTCTCTTCCAGTTCTGGAGGCCAGAATTATACTGCACTAAAGTCAAGGTTGCCAGGACTGGTTCCTTTTGGGGAGTCTGAGAGGAAAATCAATTCCTCTGCCTTTTCTAGCTTCCAGCTTCTACAGCTGCACTCTTTGCATCTTTTGGCTCCTGATTCCTTCCTCCACCTTAATGATAGTGGCATGGCACCTTCACATTTTTCTTTATTTCCTTGTTCACTTGCTTTCTTTTTTCTTTTTTCTTTTTGTAGTAAAATGTCCCTCTCATTCTTTCTTTAAGGACATTTGTGGTATTACATTTAGGGTCTACTCTAAAAATCCAGGATAATCTCCCTATTTCAAGACTTTGCTGAAAGCAACATATAAAGTAACATTCCAGAGATTAGGGTGTGGATATCTTTGGCAGCTATTATTCAGTGGTTGGTAAAGAGAGTGAGGGGCTACCCAGGGAAGAGACCCACACCCCTGGGTCAGGAAAGCTTAGTGCAGTTGTGAATGTCAAAGGTAAAGAGATGCTGTTGATCTGAAGTATGGTCATGCAATGGGGACACAAAGTTGCTAGACTGAAAACAAAAATATTTTGGAAGAGGAAATGACAGCACTTGTGATTAATTGGATATGAATGGTGAGGGATTTATGAGTAGAGGGAGGAGGAAGTAAGGGGCAGATGGGTCAAGCTTACCTGGATAGATAATGGTATTATCGGCTGAGAAAGGGAACATAAGGTTTTGTGTGTATGTTGCAGCGAGGAATGAAGAGGTCAATTCTGGAATGTAGAGTTTCCTGTGCAGTATGCCATTTGGCAGGTCTAGTATGAAGTGAATCTCAAGATTAGGACAAAGGACTGACTTTGGAAACACTGATGTCTAAATGTCAAGACCATGGAGGGGGAGGAGATAGATCAAGGAAAGAATGTAGAGTAAGGAGGTGAGAAGTAAGAACAATACCTAAAGGTATTGTTGGAGAAAGAACAGGGATGTCTGGTGTCACGATAGGGAAGACAACCTTTACAAAAGGAGAGGATGATCAGCGCATAGGAGGAGGACTAAAAACTTCCCCTGAATTTAGAAACTAGGAGAGTGTGTTAGTCATTTTTGGCAAGAACAATTTTAGGGGAATGATTCAGATAGAGCCAGATAAAAATGGGCTGAGGAGTGAATAGAGAGTGACTACAGAGGTACAAAAGTGAGAATTGCTATAGACAGCTCTTCTCTCAAGGATTCTGGCCTTAAGCTCTCAGTGGTAGTAAAAACTGATAAAGGCTCTTAGAAAGGAATTTGGCAATATTCATTAACGTTTAAAATATTCATGCTTAATGATCCAAGTAGTCCAATTTCTAGATCTGTGCATTATACTTAAAAAGTGTCCCAAAGTATATGTACCTTATCTATTTATATTGTTTCTAACAGCAGACATATGTGTGCTGACATATGCATATTTAGGAAGGAAGGTTCTGAGCAGTATGTGTAATTAGTTTATTAAAAAAAAAAACAGTTGGGTTCGGTGGCTCAGCCTGTAATCCCAGCGCTTAGGGAGGCCGAGGTGAATGGATTGCCTGAGCCCGCGGGTTTGAGACCTGCCTGTGCAACTTGGTGAGACCTCATCTCTACAATAAATCAAAAAACTAGCCAGGTGTGGTAGCGCGCACCTGTAGTTCTAGCTACTTGGAAGGCTGAGGTGGAAGGATCGCTGGAGCCCAGCCAGTCAAAGCTGCAGTGGCCGGAAGCGGCCACTGCACTCCAGTTTGGGTGACAGAGTGAGGCTCCAACTGAAAAAAAAAAAAAAAAAAACCAGACTATGAGTTGTGGTTATTTTAGTAGGGGAGGTGGTTGGAGACCACAGGGTACTTTCTCTTTGTATATTGCATATTGCACATAACGCGTATTTTTTTAAGAGACATGGTTGCACTATATTGCTAAGTTTGGACTTGAACTTCTGGACTCAAATGACCCTCCTGCTTCTGTCTTCTGGGTAACTGGGACCACAGGTGTACACTGCCACACCAAGTTGTAATTTTTTTGTTATTACCTATTACTTTTGAAGGTGGGAGGGGATAAGAACTCTGTCTATAATTGAAAGAGGAAGGGAAAGAGAGAAGTAGATGGGACGAGTTTTTGTTTTTTTTAAATATGAGAAAACCTTGGGTAGCCTTAAGTTACTGGAAGGAACCTGTATAAGGGAATGATTGGAGTGGAGTGAGTGGAAAGATCATCTAACAAGCTGGAGGAGAAATGCAGAAGTGCAAGATTATTCTTAGAAAGAGGAAGAGTACTTCTGCTAACATGACAAGGGAATAAAAAGACACGAAAATTAAATTCAGTTAACAAGATTTATGTGAGTTCTTGTTTAATAGTACTCATATTGTGAATAATTGAATAACATTCTTGATTATTGGAAATTTGTAAGTTGTTTCAAGCAAACATTTCCAAAAGTACCACCTGTGATTCCCTGTGACCCTTTCAGGGAGTCTATAAGGTCAAGTCTATTTTCATAATTCTAAGATGTTACTGCATTTCTCACTCTCATGCTCTCCCAGGTGAACAGTGGAGTTTCCTAGAGGATACATGATGTGTTTTTAGAACAGACTGAATGCAGATATGAGAACCCAGGTCTCTTCAACTCACTTATCTTTAAATATTAAAGAGATTTACAAAAGTGTAAAACAATACTGCTATTCTTATCAATTTGGGGGCAAATATGGCTATTTTTCATAAAGATATATTAACATGTAGTGGGTATACTATTTTCAACAGATTAACTTGTTTATTTCTCAGTTTAAATTTTAGTGGCAAATATAGGTAGACATAACCCACAAAAGCAAAATCTCTTTTGGCTCCTCATTAATTTTTAAACAGAGGAGAAAAAAGATAGTGGGGGAGCCAGGTGGATTGTGTGAGTCCCCGTGTGAGTAAGCGAGTGTATGAACAAATTTTCATGCATATCTGTTTGTAAGTGGGTATGTGAGTGGCTGACTGAATGGAGACTTGGGAGCAAGTGGCCGGGGCTCTCCTGGTGAAGTGGCTGGTGCTGGTAGCTGCTCTGCTTAGACCCTAGTGTCTCCTGGGACACAGAAGCTGAGCCCCATTTTCTAAAATCAACAAACCTTTTCCTGGGGAAAACTGGTGGGAGCAATGGCCATTGCCAGACTGCCTGACGACTGCAGCACCAGGCTGGATACTGGCAGCAATGACTGCAGAGGGAGAGCAGTGAGGGAGCCAGAGGCAGAGTCCCACTGGAGAAGATGAAACAGGCACCCTGTCACCATCTTGAAAACTGGGTAGGGAAGTGCTCTGACTTGCTCACTATGGATCAACAGACCCGATCTCTGTGACCAATGGGTTAGTTACTAAGAGGCTGGTCATTACTCAGAAGGAGTATCCCAAAAGCACAAATTTTGGAGGTGTGCCTGAGAATTCACATTCATCATCTTGTCCCTCCAAAATTTGTGCTTTTGGGATAGTCCCTCTGGAAATCACCAATGATTCACCGCAGAAGGTAACAGGGATTAGGGAATGGATGGAAAGAGTGAATGAAACTCAAGAAGGATAAGATGCAACACTGAAAGAACTTGTAATAGAGGTTTTGGCCATAAAAACTATATCCAGGAAATAACAAGATGACAAGCATGGAAAGCAGAATCAACCAGGCAGAAGAAAGAATCTCCCAGCTTGAAGACCAAAACATGGAATTAATTTGGCTTGTTAAAAACATAGAAAGAAAACTCCGAAAGAACAAAGTATCTAAGAGATGTATGACTATATCAAGAGTCCAAACTTACACCTGATTGGTATCCCAGAAGAAGAAAGGGAAATGGAGAACAGCTGGGAACAAATATTCCTGGAAGTTATCCAAGAAAACTTTCCCCATCTCACCAGAGATGTGACCAGTCAAACACAGGAGATTCAAAGAGCACCAGCAAGAAATCAAATGAGAACCAATCACTAATTACATAGTAATTTGCCTACACAAAGTAGGTATAAAAAAAAATTTCTAAAGGCAGCAAGAAATGTCAAACTACCTACTGGGGAAGACTGATCAGAATAGCAACAGACATGTCAGCAGAAACACTACACGCTAGAAGGAACTGGAGTCCAGTTTTCAAAGTCCTCAAAGGTAAACAATTTCTACCAAGAGTTTCCTACCCAGCCAAGCTTAGCTTCATCGATGGTGGAGAATTAAATTCCTTTCCAGACATCCAGTCCCTAAAATAATATGCTGCTTCCAGACCAACTCTACAGGAGATGCTAGAGAAGGTATTAAGTGAAGGAGGAGGAGGAGGAGCAGGAGGAGGAGGAGGAGGAGGAGATACAATTATGCACTTTCCAAGAATGCAGGAAAACAGAATCAACACAATACACCACATGACTGCAACATTGAAAACACACACATATATCAACTCAAAAGTTAAGAGAATACAGATCAGACTTATAAGAGCCTCATGACAGGGATACATTCTCACATTTCAATAATCAGCCTGAATATCATTGGATTAAATGTACCACTGAAAAGACATAGAATGGCAAACTGGTTTTAACAAAACAAAACAAAAAACCATGACCCAACAATATGCTGCCTCCAGGAAACACATCTCAGTACAAAGGACACCCACATACTCAAGGGATGGAAAATAAACTTTCATGTGAAATGAAAGCAAAAGAAAGCAGGAGTAGCAATTTTAATATCAGACAAAACAAACTTCAAGCTATCAAAAATGTAAAAAGATACAAAAGGATATTAAATAATGGTAAAGGTTAATCCATCAACAAGAAATATCTATCCTAAATATATATGCATCCAACACAGGAGCACCTGGATTTATAAAGCCACTACAAAGTAAACTAAAAAAGGATATTGACTCTAACAGTATCACAACTGGGTACTTAAATACTCCCCTAATATCCCTAGATATATCATTGAGGTAAAAAAATCAATAAGGGGATCCAGAATCTTATCTTGATGCTTGACCAAATGGACCTCATAGGTACCTACAGAACTACCATGGAATATGCATTCTCCTCATCCCCACATGGAATATACTCCAAGATTGACCATATCCTTGGCCAAAAATCAAGCATAAACAAATTCCATAACATCAAAATACTACCATGCACCTTCTCAGACAACAGTGGAATAAAAATAAATATTGCTACCAACAAAATATCTCCAAAACACACAAAGACATAGACACTAAACAGCATAATGCTGCACAACTGCTATGTCAACACAGAAATAAAAACAAATTAAAAGATTCTTGGAAACAAATGAAAGCAAAGGCACATTTTAGCAAAACTTCTGGGATGCCATGAATCAGTACTAAGAGGGGGATCTATATCTCTTTGAATACACATCAAGAAAATAGAAAGATTACAAGTCAACAGTCCATCAAATCACCTAAGGGAGCTGGAAAGGCAATATCACCAAAACCCAACCCTAACTTTAGCAGAAGAATTCAGATCACCAAAGGAAAAGCCCAAATACAGGACATAGAAGACAAAAATATAAGCAAAAAAACAATGAAACAGAAAGCTGGTTCTTTGAAAGGAAACAAGATTAACGAACCCCTAGTCAGATTGACCAAGAAAAAGAGACAAAAGCCCAAATAAATATAATCAGAGACACAAAAGATCAAGTCACAACTGACCTTGAGGAAATACGAAAGATTATCAAAGTTTACTATGCACATCTTATTTGTATGGACACAAATTCAAAAGCCTAAACAAAATGGAGGGCTTTCTGACATCACACAACCTCTCAAGTTTGAAACAAGAAGAAATAGAAACCATAAATAGACCAATAACTACTCAGGAAATTGACTCTGTCATGAGAAAACTAACAACAACAACAAAAAAAGCCATGGAACAAATGGCTTTCCAGTGGAATTCTACAAAACATACAAGGAGGAACTGGTACCAGTCCTATTGAAAGTATTCTAAAGCAATTGAAAAAGAAAGAATTCTCCCTAAATCATTTTATGCAGCTAACATCACACCAATACCCAAACTGGGCAAAGACCCAACAAAGAAAGAGAGCTATAGGCCAAGGTCCCTGATAAACATAAATGCAAAAATTCTCAATGAGATTCTAGCAAATTGGATCCAAAAACATATCTCAGAAATTATACACCATGACCAAGTAGGCTTTATTCCCAGGATGCGGGGTTGATTCAACATTCAAAAGACATAAACATAATTAAATACATCAACAGATGTTAAAACAATAGCCACATGATTATATTGTTAGGTGCAGAAAAGACTTTTAACAAAATCCAGCATCCATTCTTTATAAAAACGCTTGAACACCTAGGTATAGAGGGTATATACCTCAAAGTAGTAAAAGCCATCTAAGATAAATCCACAGTCAATCTAGTACTAAATGGTCAGAAATTGGAAGCATTTCTCCTAAAAACCAGAACAAGACAAGGCTGTCCACTCTCATCCCTCCTGTTCAACACAGTGTTGGAAGTCCTAGCTAGAGCAATCAGGTAAAGAAGGATGTCAGGGGTTCCCAAATAAGGAGAAAGGAAGTTAAGCTATCCCTCTTTGCAGATGATATGATCCTATACCTGGAAAATCCAAAGGAATATGTCAAAAACCTCCTTGCACTGATAAATGATCTTGGCAAAGTCTCAGGGTATAAAATCAATGTGCAAAAGACAGTAACATTTTTATACACCAATCACAAACAAGCAGAGAAACAAATAAAAAGTACACTCCCATTCACAATAGCCACACACACACAAAATGAAATACCTTGGCATCTTTCTAACCAGAGAAGTGAAAAACCTTTACAATTAAAAATAAAAAACAATGCTAAAAGAAATGAAAGATGAAACAAACAAATGAAAAAATATTCCATGCTTGTGGACTGGAAGAATCAACATTGTTAAGACGGCCATTTTATCAATGGCAATCTACAGATTCAATGCAATACCCATTAAATTACCAACATCATTCTTCTGAGACCTGGAAATACAGAATACAATACAGAAATTCATATGGAAGCATAAACGACCATGAATAGCCAAAACAATCTTCAGCAAAAGAAACAAAGCAGGTGGTATCACACTTCCAAACTTTAAACTTTACTATAATATAATAATCAAAACAGTCTGGTATTGGTACAAGAACAGGCATATGGACCAATGGAACAGGATAGAGATTCTGGAAGCAAAACCTCTATTTCTGAACCAACTCATCTTTGACAAAACCTCTACCAACAACCACTGGGGAGATGATAATCTATTCAGTAAATGGTGCTGGGAAAACTGGCTGACCACATGCAGAATAATGAAACAGGATCCCTACATGTCACCATACACAAAAATCAACTCCAAATGGGTCAAGGAACTAAATGTAAAACCTCACGCTATAAGAATCTTAGAAAATGCAGGAGACACCCTTATGGAAATCAGAATAGGCAACCAATTCCTGATCAAAACCCCCAAAGCCTATGCCATTAGAGATAAGACTGACAAGTGGGATCTCATCAAACTGAAAAACTTCTGCAAAGCAAAAGAAACCATCAAAAATATTAATATACTTTGAAGCGTTTCTAGAATCAGATATGTATTTTATTAGAATTTAGTTTCTATGATCTCTATATGTGCACTTGAATTTCCCTGTTTCATATTCCCCTCTAATGCTTAACAAAAAGTTACTGTATTCTTATTTTTCATGGATAATATGAATCTTCCTAATTACTAGTAAAGTTGAACATCCTTATTTTTGTGCACTTATCTTCAATCATGTCTTATTTTTAGTAAAATATCTACACACGCACACACACAAAAGAGAGAAACCATCAAGAGAGTGGGAAGACAACCCACAGAATGGGAAAAAAATATTTGCCAGTTATGTATCTGACAAAGGCCTAACATCCAGGATCTACAAGGAACTCAAATGTGCCAAAAGGAAAAAAAAAATTAAAAAATGGGCAAAAGACATGAACAGACACTTCTCAAGAGAAGATGTACAAGTAGCCAACAGACACATGAAAAAATGCTCAGCCTCACTAATCAACAGAGAAATGTAAATCAAAGCCACTTTGAGATACCACCTAACCTCAGTAAGAATGGTCATCATTAATAAAACAAAAAACAACAGATGCTGGCAAGGACACTGAGGAAAGGAAACACTTCTGTATTGTTGAGGGGAGTGCAAATGAGTTCATCCTCTCTAGAAAACAGAGTGACAATTACTAAAAGAACTAGAAATTGATCTTCCATATGACCCAACAATCCCCCTCTGGCAATGTACCCGGAGAAATTCAAATTATTCTACAAAAAGATACCTGTGCACGCATATTCATTGCAGCACTAGTCACAATAGCAAAACACGGAACCAACTGTGCTGCCCATCAAAATTGGATTGGATAAAAAAAAAATTGGTACATATACATGGTGGAATATTACACAGCCATAAAGAAGGGCAAACTATGGATGTTGCAGCAACTTGGATTGATTTGGAGTCTATTATACTCAGTGACTATCACAGAAACAAAGAACTGAGTGCCACATATTCTCACTCGTAATCGGACCTTGAACACCTATCATAATGCTACAAAAAAGGGATGGGCAGTATGGGGACGTTGACAGAGGAGAGAGGAACAGGGGGCACACAGCATCAATCAGGGTGCCTGATCCTAATCCAGGTGAAGTGAGGTCCAGTGGGAGGCCCAAAACTTCACCTTTACCTAAACCACTTATGTATGCAATGCTGACTTACACCCCATGACTTTAAAATAGAACTAAATTAAGAAAAAATCTTTAAGCAGTGCCGCAGTGAATGTCATCATGAGTTAATCTTTACACACACTTATGCTTATTTCTCTAGGATAAATTCTTGGATATTGAATTGGTGAATCAAAAAGTATGCAACAGCCTATCAAGAAAAGACAAAGAAATGTAATATGGTGTTACAGAGGAAAAGAGAAAACTTCACCTTTACCCTCTGAAGGTTTTCTGTAAAAACAACTGACTAAAGACAGGGTAATAGGAAAAATGATACAAATTTATTATTGGACGTGTGTGGGTGTGGGTGGATGGGGAATCACAGAGTGATTACCTCAACCTTCCCATGTGATACAGAAACTTATATATTCTTTTGCGTAGAAGAGGGAGGAGATGAAGAATGCAATTTCATTATTATTATTATTATTGTTATTATTGATTCAAAGTGTACATGTGTGGACAGAGTGATTACCCCAACCTTCCCATGTGATACAGAAACTTATATATTCCTTTACATAGAAGAGGGAGGAGATGGAGAATGCAGACAATTTCATAATAATAATAATTATTATTATTATTGATTCAAAGTGTACATGTGCAGGTTTGTTGCATGAGTATTTTGTGTAAAGGTGAGGTTTGGGCTTCTAGTGTACCCATTACCCAAATAGTGAACATTGTATTCAATAAGTAATTTTTCGGTCCTCACTCCTCTCCCACCCTCCCCCTTTTACGGGCCCCAGTGTCTATTATTTGCATCTTTATTGCCATGTGTAATCATTGTTTAGCTCCCACTTATAAGTGAGGATGTGTGATATTTTATTTTCTGTTTCTGAATTATTTCACTTGGAACAATGGCCTCCAACTCTATCCATGTTGCAACAAAAAAACATGATTTTATTCTTTTTAAGGCTGCAAAGTATTCTCTGGTATATATATATATACCACATCAGAAAAATCTAATTATCATCTACTGATGAACATTCAAGTGGATTCATGACTTTGATATTGTAAATAGTGCTTCCATAAACACATAAGTGCAGGTGTCTTTTTGATATAAGAGTTCCTTTTTCTTGGGCTAGATAACTTGTTGTGGGATTCCTGATCAAATGATAGTTCTATTTTTAGATCTGTAAGAAATCTCCATACAGTTTTCCATTGAAGTTGTAGTAATTTACATTCTTACCAACACTGTATAACATTTCCTTTACTCCACATCTATGCCAACATCCATCTTTTTTTTTTTTTAACTTTTTAATAAGGGCTATTCTGACTGGCATAAGATGTTATCTCATTGCAGTTTTAACTTGCATTTCTCTGATGATTAGTGATATTGAGCTTTTTTAATGTTTGTTGGCCGCTTGCATATCTTGTAGTTTGTCCATTTTTAAAAACGGAGTTGCTTTATTTTTACTGCATTTCTTGAGTTCTTTGTAGATTCTGGATGTTAGTCCTTTGTCAATGCATAATTTGCAAATATTTTCTCCCATTCTGTAGATTGTCTGTTTATCCTGTTCATTATTTCTTTTGCTGTGCGGAGGCTTTTTGGTTTATGTAATTCCTATTTTTCTATTTTTGTTTTTATTGTATTTGCTTTTGAAGTCTTAGTCACAATTTCTTTGCCTAGGCCAATATCCAGAATAAATTTTCCTTGATTTTCTTCTAAGATTTTAAAGTTTTAGGTCTTACATTGCTTTAATCCACCTTGAGCTAATTTTTGTATATGGTGAGAGATAGGAGTCCAGTTTCATTCTTCTGCATATGGTTAGCCAATTTTCCCAGCACTATTTATTTAGTGTATCCTTTCCCCATTGTTTATTTTGTCGAAGATCTGCTAGTCATAGGTATATTGCTCTAATTCTGGGTTCTCTATTCTATTCCATTGATCTATGCATCTATTTTTGTACCAGTTACATGCTGTATTGA
Source organism: Cephalopachus bancanus (assembly GCA_027257055.1). NCBI lineage: Eukaryota > Metazoa > Chordata > Mammalia > Primates > Tarsiidae > Cephalopachus > Cephalopachus bancanus. The sequence continues at coordinate 4,831,581 of JAPVLO010000045.1, forward strand.
TTTCTATAGCCTTGTAGTATAATTTGTTCTGATGCCTCCAATTTCTTTCCCCCCCCCTTGGGATTACTTTGACTATCCTGTCTTTTTTTTGTTCCATATACATTTTAGGATTGTTTTTTCTAATTCTGTGAAAAGTGATGTTGGTAATTTAATAGGAATTGCATTGAATCTGTAAACTGCTTTGGGTAGTGCGATCATTTTAGTAACATTGATTCTCCAATCCATGAGCATGGGATACTTTTTCATATGTTTGTGTCAACTACAGTTTCTTTCATCAGTGTTTTCTAGTTCTTTTTGTAGACATCTTTAACCTCTTTGGTTAAATGTATTCCTAAGTACTTTTTGTGTGTGTGGCTATTGTAAATTAAATTGAGTTATTGATATAGTTCTCAGCTTGAATGTTACTGATTTGTTGAAATACTACAGATTTTTGTGCATTGATTTTGTATCCTGAAACTTTACTAAAGTAATTTATCATGTGTAGGAGTCTTTTGGAGTATTCTTTATGGTTTTCTAGGTATAAGATCATGTCTTTTGTGAATAGAGATAATTTGACTCCCTTTTTTTCCAATTTGGATGCCTTTTATATATTTCTCTTTCCTGATTTCTCTGGCTAAGACTTCCAATACTGTCCTGAATAGGAATTGTGAGAATGGGCATCCTTGTCCTATTCTAGTTCTTTGAGGGAATGATTTCAACTTTTCTCCATTTATTATGATGTTAGCTGTGGGTTTGTCATATATAGCTTTTATTATTTTGAGGTGTATTCCTTCTAAGTCTAGTTAGATGGAAGTTTTTCTCATGAAAGAATATTTGATTTAGATGTTTTCACTGCATCTATTGAAATAAATGTATGATTTTAAAAAATTCTGTTTATATAGTGAACCATACTTATTGATTTACATATGTTGAACCATCCTGGTCTTCCTGGAATAAAACCCACTTGATCATGATGTCTTCTTTTTGATGGACTGGTGGATTAGGTTTGCCAGTAGTCTGTTGAGGACTTTTGCATCTATGTTTATCAGATATATTAACCTGTGGTTTTATTTTTATTTTGTATTGTGTTCTTACCTGATCTTGGTTTCAGAGCAATAGAGGTTTTGTAGGCTGAGATAGGGAGAATTTCCTACTTCTGTTTTTTGAAATAGTTTCAGTCAGATTGGTACTGGCTCTTCTTTGTATGTCTGGTACTGGGCATTGTTTTGGGGGAAGATTTTAAATTACTGATTCAGTTTTATGACGTGTCATTGGTCTGCTCAGGATTTCTATTTATTCCTGGCTTAATATTGGGAGGTTGTATGTTTCTAGGTATCTATCCATATCCTCCAAGTTTTCTAGTTTGTGCACATAGAAATGTTCCTTGTAATCTCTGATGAGCTTTTGTATTTTGTGGTGTAAGTTGTGATGTTACTTTTATCATTACTGAATTTACTTACTTGTATCTTCTCTCTTTTTTCCTGTTTAATCTAGGTATTAAATGTTTTATTGTTGATTTTTTGTCTCTCTTTCAATCTATCATCTATTTATCTATCTTTCTATCATCTATCTATCATCTAGCTATCCACTTTTTATGGGTCTCAATCTTACTTAGTTCTGCTCTGATCTTTATTAACTTTGGGTTTGGTTTCTTCTTGTTTTCCTAGTTTCTTGAAGTGTGATGTTAGTTGTTAATTTGAGACGTTTCTGTCTTTTTTGATGTAGGTATTTAAATCTACAGACTTTCCTCTTAGTGCTGCCTTTGCTGTATCACAGAGGTTTGGGTATGCTTTGTCTCAATTTTCATTCATCTCAAAAAAACATTTTAAAAAATTTCTGCTTTAATTTCATTGTTTACTTAAAGATTATTCAGAAGTAAATTAATATGTTTCTATGTATTTTTATAGCTCTGAGTTCCTCTTAGAATTGATATATAATTTTATTCTACTACAGTTCAAGAAAATATTTGGTATGATTTTAATTCTTTTGAATTTATTAAGATTTGTTTTCTGGTCAAATATATGGTCTGTTTCAGAGAATGTGTGGTTGAGAAAAATGCATATTCTGCAATTGTTGAGTGGAATATTTTGTAAATGTCTATTACGTCTATTTTGTCTGAAGTCTAGGGTTTCTTTGTTGACTTTCTGACCTGATGATCTGTCTAGTGCTATCAGTGGGGTCCCCCACTATTATTGCATTGCTGTCTATTTCTTTTCTTAGGTCTAATAGTATATGTTTTATGAATCTAGTTGCTCTGATGTTGGGTGCATATATACTCTATTAGGATAGTTAATTTTATATTGAACCCTTTATTATTATATAATGCTTTTCTTTGTCTTTTTTTTTTTTTTTACTTTTATAAAATCTCTTTTACCTGATATGAGTATAGGTAGTCCAGCTCATTTCTGTTTTCCACTTGCATGATTTATCTTTTTCCACCTCTTTACTTTGAGTCTATGGGTGTCTTTACACATTAGGTGGGTCTCTTATAGTCAGAAGATGGTTGGATCTTTTTTAAAATCCAGTTTCAAGTCTATATCTTTTAAGTGGATAATTTAGGCCATTTATATTCAAGGTTAATATTGATAAGGAGGTTTTGTTTCTGTCTTAATATTTTTAGCTAGAAACTTTGTATTCTTGATTATGTAATTGCTTTATAGGGTCTGTGAGCTTTCTAATTATATGTGCTTTTATAATGAAGAATATTATCCTTTCATTTTCATGCTTAGAACTTTGAATATTTCTTGTAGACCCTGGTCTAGGAGTGACAAATTCCCTTAGCATTTACTTATCTGGAAAATACTTTATTTCTCCTTTATTTAATAAGCTTAGTTTGGCAGGATTTAAAAGTATTGAGTGACTTTAAAAAAAAAAAAAGGCTGAAAATTGCCCCCTCCCTCAATCTCTTTTGGCTTGTAAGATTTATGCTGAGAAGTCCACAGGTATTCTAGGGAATTTCTATAATTATAAGTGACTAATGGTTTTCTCTAACTGCTTTTAAGACTTCTTTCTTCATGTTGACCTGATGACTTTATGCCTTGGTTTGTTCTTGTTTTCCTAATTCATGGAGTACAATGTTAGGTTGTTAATTTGATATGTTTCTATCTTTTTGATGCAGGCATTTAACTCTATAAACTTTCTGTTAGCACTTTGATTGCTGTATACCAGGTGTTTTGATATGTGTGTCTCCATTTTTGTCTTGTAAAGTATCTCCCTGGTGTTCTTTGTGGACAATTGTTTTGAGGGGTAGTAAATGCTTATTAGGGAAAGTGAATGGACCATGGAGACAAATTAATTTGTAAATAATTTAATTTGGAATTTGAATGAGTCAGAGAGGCAGTTATTATCTTTTGAAAAAGTCTATCCTAGTGTAGTTGTACTTCTTAGTCTTCTTTCTGGAATAGAGAATGCAATTTTAGGAAGAAGATAGATGACAATTGTGGTTTTTCTTTTGGTAAGATTTTTTTTTTTTTTTTTTGCCTGGTTAAGAAAATTGCAGAGAAATAATCCATTCATGTGCCTGGAATGGAGAGGGACAGAATCAAGACAAAGTTAGAGGGACCTTGATCCTGAGACTTATTTCCAAGGCCTTTCAATTTTTAAAAATACTCAGCATTCTCAAATATCACAGCCTGGGGAGTCATTTTCTGTACCCCAATATTATCCTGGATAGAATCCTGGATAAAAAAATATTAGATAAAAACCAGGGAATCTGAATAAACTATGGACATAGTTAATAATGTATTTCCAACCTAAATAATCAAGAAGGTCAGAATCTAGTTTCAAGAGTTTATTTAAGTGCAAAGTTTGAGGTCAGGTCACCTGGGAAGCAAATTCTGAAGGATGAAAGTCAGTATTCTGAAGTGTAGAAGTTTGGAATTGCTCACATAAAGTTGGGGAAGTTTAGAAAAATTTCAACATCTTTCTATGTGAAGATTAATGTATAGTTACAAAGTTCTGATTAGTTGAGATGGTCTTTTGAGAAAGGTATGTCAACCTGAAATAAATGAAAGGATCAGGATTGAGTTTTGTTGTTGTTGTCTCATTCTGTTACCCTGGCTGAAGTGCAGTGGCATATCACAACTCATCACAGTCTCAACCTCCTAGGCTAGGGCTGAAGGGTGCAGTGAACAGTCAGAAGGGTGTCACCCGAGATGGCGCTGAACACTATATAGAACCACACAAGACAACAAAGGCCCTAAGCTCCAGCTTCTCCCCATACAGTTTCGCGTGCGCGCAAAGTTTAAACCTGCGTGTGAATAATTTCTCCCTATAGGAATACTACCTCATAGTCTCCTCCAATAAAGCCCAAGCACGGCACTGGCCAACCCCTGCCAGGCCCATAAATACAGCCCTTTCCTTGCATAGCTCTCTCTCTCTCCCCCTCTTCCCTCTCTCTCTCTCCCTCTCTAACTCCCTTTGGCTACAGACCCTTTCCTGTAGCCACCACTTTAATAAATCTCTTGGTCTCTAACGGGTGTGGAGTTGTTACTGGCACCTAAGTTCTTTCATTGGTGTCGTGACTCGGATTGGGTCTCTCTCGCCCTTGTGCGGGTCTCTCTCGCCCTTGGGTGGGACCCTGGCTCGGCGCCAGTGGCCACTCCAACCCTCCCGGACCTTCCCCACCCTCTTGAATGCCTGAGCCACATCCATCAGTGATCGCTGGATAGGTAAGTCCCCCCAAAACAAGGAAGCCTAAAACTTGCCAGGGATCACCGGAGGGAACTGACCTCAGGATCCAGCCCCTCTGGCTCCTCGGTGAAGGGGAGCACACCTCACCTTGGCCTTCATGGCCACAGCGGACCCTAAAGGCTCCCTCTTCTGTTCCATCTCTCACGGACCCTAGGGGCTCCCAGTCTGTCAGGCAGCAGACCTCAGAGGCTCCCACGTCTGCTAGCCTACAGCAGACTCTGTAGGGTTCCCACTCCCCCAGGGCTCCACGTCTGTCTGGCAACAGCGGACCTTAAAGTCTCCCATGTCTGTTGGCCCACAGCAGACCCTGTGGGACTTCCATTTCTGTTCGACTGGCAGGAATTGCAAACACCCTCCCCACCCGCCGCTTGGTCAAGTGCTCTCTGTCTGTTTTGAAAATTCCTAGCGCTAGGTGCCTTGACCCCTCAGTTCTCCAGGAAAACCATGGTTGTGCCCAACCTCTGTGACGACAGACTTTGCCACAGCCACACTTCTTGGACAGCTGACTCTTTGGGGGATGCCCCGTTTAGTCCGCCTGTCCCAACATGGGAGGCTTGTCATCCCTGCCAGCCGATTCCCCCCTTAAATACCTCTTAAACAATCTCACTACACTCTCACTCACCCCTGATATCAAACCCAAATGCCTAATTCACCTCTGCACACAGGACTGGCCAACATATCCCTTAGACAACCAAAATCAGTGGCCCCCTCAGGGGTCCCCAAATCCTGATATTATCTGGGACCTATATAATTTCTGTGAGCTTTCAAAACGGTGGGTAGAGATTCCCTATGTTTAGTCCTTTGCTCTCCTCCATGAATGCCCCCACCTTTGCCTCAATTGTAATCCCTCCAACCTCCACCCTCAGGTCATGCCAGCATCCCACACCCCCTCTACAGTTTCTCTCCCTCCCACTGTCCCACATGTGTCCATACTTCCTCCTCCAAGCCCCTCTCCCCCACTACAAAGTCCCCACGTAAGCCCCCTCCCTGCTCCCTCCTCTCCCGTCTTGGATTTTGATCCTGCAGACGAGGCCCCCCCCTTACAGACAGCCCAAGGCTCCCCCGCCCTCACCTTCCTCTTCCACTCCACCTACTTCTGCTCCAGCAGCTCAACCTCTATACCCTACCCTTCCAACCACTCCCCTGTGTAGCCCTCTGATAACCCAATCCAAGGCCGCACCGGTCGTCCTCGCTCCCCTCCATGAAGTAGCAGGCGCAGAGGGTATTGTTCAGGTGCACGTCCCCTTCTCTATCTCAGACCTCTCACAAATAGAAAAACGTCTTGGATCATACATGACTAATCCTGCCACCTATATTAAGGAGTTTCAATACCTCATCCAGTCCTACAGCCTTACTTTCCACAATATATACCTAATCCTTTCCAACACCCTGCTTCTGGAGGAACGTAGTAGGGTCTGGGAACAGGCTAGAACATACATAGATGAAATTCACCAAACCACCCCAGCTCACCCCCTTGGTGCAGCAGCTGTCCCAGACCAGGACCCGGTCTGGGACTATAACTCCCCCACCGGCATCGAGTCCAGGGATCGCTTCTCTACTTGCCTCCTTTCTGGGTTGCGCAGGGCTGCACAAAAGGCAGTTAACTTTGAAAAGCTTCAGGAAGTCATTCAGGATAAAGATGAAAATCCCTCCAACTTTCTCAACTGACTCACCAGGGCACTTCAGCAATTTACCAACATAAACCTGGACACCCCTGATGGCCGGCAACTCCTAATGACATATTTTTTCTCCCAAAGCTATCTGGACATTAGGGCAAAACTAAAAAAGTTTGACAGAGGCCCCCTCACTCCCCAACATGATGTCCTAGCAACTGCCTTTAAGGTGTTCCACAACCGAATGAAAAGGCAAAAACAAAAACATAAATATCAGATGCTGGCCTAGGTCCTCCATGGAACTAAGGGTTCCGCTGGTGTCACTCAAGGTGGTGGCAATGCCTGAATCCAGCAACAACCACCAGGACCCTGCTTCAAGTGTGGGCAACCAAGACATTGGGCACGAGGCTGCCCCAACCCCAGAGTGCCCCAAAAGCCATGTCCCAAGTGCAGTCAGGCAGGACATTGGGCAATGGACTGCCTTGGTCCCCAAATTGGGACTGGGTCAGCCCCCAACCCTGCTTTAGACCTGCTGGGTATGGCAGCAACCTTGGAATGCCAGGGCCTGGGGTCTCCCTGCCCGACAGAAATCTCAAATTGTCGGGAACCCAGGGTCACTATAATGGTTGACGGGCGCCCCATCCATTTCCTCCTGGACACTGGAGCCACCCTTTCTGTTATATGAGAATTTGGGGGCCCAACTTCCCCATCTAAGCCCCCTATAATCGGGATAGGGGGCCAGTCCATCATCCCACTCATAATTCCCTCAGTTATGTGCATTTTTGCAAACGTCCCCTTCACTCATTCCTTTTTGGTACTGCCTCAATGTCCCTTACCTCTTATGGGCAGGGACATTCTAGCAAAATTCCAGGCGTCCATCACCTTTAACCCAAGTGCAGCCCTTAACAACCCATCCCCTGCAACCCCATTTTTGGCCTTCCCAACTACTAACGATTCCTCAACTGACTCACTTCCTCCTTTACCCCCTTCTATAGTAAATCTTCGGGTATGGGACGTAAACTCCCCCTCTTTAGCACACTGCCCCCCAGTTCACATTCAGCTAAAAAATTCCTCTGCCCACCCCAATACTCTCTTTCTACCTCCAGCTTTCTGGGACTCCAACCTGTCATCAACTCTTTATTACAGAAGGGGTATCTGCGCCCTACCAACTCCCCATTTAACACCCCCATTTTAGCGGTATGAAAACCAAATGGCACTTACCACTTAGTACAAGATCTAAGACTCATTAACACTGCTGTCATCCCCATTCACCCGCTAGTCCCCAATCCTTATACCATTTTATCCTCAATTCCTCCGACCACTACTCACTTTTCAGTCCTCGACCTTAAAGATGCATTCTTCACCATCCCTCTGGCAACGGACTCACAAAACATCTTTGTGTTCAGGTGGACTGATCCAATATCTCGCCATTCACAACAACTCACCTGGACAGTCCTACCACAAGGATTTCGAGATTGCCCCCACCTGTTCAGTCAAACCTTAACAGCAGATCTTAAGTCCCTCTCACTTACCAAATCCACCCTTATTCAGTATGTGGATGACCTCCTTTTATGTAGCCCTTCCTTAACTGATTCTCAAATGGACACTGCACTCACCCTTAACTTTCTAGCAAAAAAGGGATATCGGTTATCCCCTCAAAAAGTCCAACTGTCTGCCACACAAGTCATGTATCTGGGGGTAGCCATCTCATACCAACAAAAGGCCATGACAACAGACCAAAAAGCCCTAATCCAATCCCTACATATACCCAAGACTAAAGAGGAAATCCAATCATTTTGGGGGCTGACTGGATACTTTCAGGCGTGGATTCCCAACTTTGCCCTACTTACAAAGCCACTTTATACTCTCATAAAGGGAGACCCCAATGAGCCACTCCTAACACCCTCCTCCATCAAACAACCTTTTATTGCCCTTCAACAAGCCCTCATGAGGGCCCCTGATCTCCATCTGCCGGATATACACTGACCTTTCATCTTATATGTCCACAAAAACAAAGGGGTAGCCTTGGGAGTCCTAGGGCAACTTTGTGGATGGACATTCGCCCCAGTGGCTTATCTCTCAAAGCAGTTAGATCACACTGTTCAGGACTGGGCCCCATGTCTGCGAGCACTATCCACTGCCCACATGCTAGTATACAAATCAAAAAAATTCACCTTTGGGGCCCCCATTACTGTGACCTCCCCCCACCATCTACAGCACCTCCTAAGCTACAAGGGCCTTCAAACACTACCTCCTGGTTGAGTCCTGTTGCTCCTTGTCTTCTTCCTACAAGATCCCTCGATATCCTTTCAAACTTGTGCTCCCCTAAACCCAGCTACATTACTTCCTTCTTCCACCACCCCACTAACCCATGACTGCGTAGAAATGATAGAGGCTCTTCTCCCTTGTCCGGTTCATATCCAGGAAGGCCCTTTACCCTCCCCCTCCTATACCTGGTTCACTGATGGCAGCTCCTTCCTCCACAATGGGTCCCGGGTCGTGGGATACGCCATCACCTCTATTACACACGTCATTGAGGCAAAGCCTCTCCTGCCAAGCACCACTAACCAACAGGCAGAACTTATAGCTGCCACTCAAGCATTGCAGTTAGCAGCTAGACACTCCCTCTCTTTCTACACTGACTCCAAATATGTTTTTCACATTTTCATCTCCCACTCAGCTATATGGAAGGAAAGGGAGTTATATACTACCAAAGGATCAGCAATAGTTAACGCTAAACTAATCTCCAATCTTCTCACTGCCTCTCTACTTCCCACCAACATTGGCATTTCTCATTGCAAGGCCCACCAGTCTGACTCCTCACTCATAACTCAGGGAAACTCCAGGACAGATAACGTGACCCGACAAGCAGCCTTGGGGTTCATTCCCAACGTGGCCCAATAAGCAACCTTGGGGTCCATCCCCACCTTGGCGGCTATTGCCCACGATGGTCCAAGTCATATGCCTCCCACCAATTCACCAACGCCAACTTCCCTCTCTATCTCAGACCTTATCCCATATTTACACTCAATCTTCCATACCAATCCCTCTGCTCTAATGTCTTTCCTAAAAAGTTTCTTCACCCTTGACCCCCACCAAAAACAGGCAGTCTTTCTTCCTGTAATCGCAGGAGTCTCTCTTGCTTCTGCTCTGGCAGCAGGCAAGCTTAGGCAGCGTGGCTCTAGCATACAGCATTACTTCCTCCCAAGACCTCGCCAATAAACTACAACTTGCATTAGAGGCTTCAGCAATGTCCCTAGCCTCCTAATAACAACAAATCACCTCGTTAGCCCAGGTCACCTTACAAAACTGACGAGCCTTAGACCTTCTAATGGTTGACAAGGGAGGCACTTGCCTCTTTCTTGGAGAGGAATGCTGTTATTACATCAATGAAATTGGCCTAGTAGAAGAAAACCTAAATGTCCTCAGTCATCTAAGTGAAGAATTAAAACGGCGCCGCCAACAGTCAGACTCTTCTCCTTTCACCTGGTTACAATACCCTCTTGCCACCTGGCTGGCCCACTCCTAGGCTCTGTCATTCTAATTTGCGTTTTTTGTCTAATAGCCCCATGTATCTTTAAATATCTCCAACAATGCTTAATTGAACTCTCAAATCAAAACCTCAACCTCTTATTACTCAATAGTTATCAACCTGTCCCAGTAGAGGAGTCAACACCTCGTCCCTAAACATCACTTAACTTTTCTTTTAGATATACTCTTTTCCAGGCTCCACATATATCTCCACAGTCTACTCCAAGACAGTTGGTCACTGCCGTCCTCGTGCCCACTGGAAGACTGGCTGGAACAAGTCGCCACTCTACATTTATAAGGAACCTTCATGGAACTCTCACCTTCAGAAATCTTCACCTTCAGCACCTATCTCTGGGCCCTGTTCTGACTGATTCTGTGCCCTTCCCCCACCCCACCCCATGACGCCCACAGTCAGCAGGAAGCAGCCAGAAAGAGTAACAATGCCCCTCTCCCAAACAAACAGAAAAGGTGGGGATGAAGGGCACAGGGAACAGTCAGAAGGGCGTCTCCTGAGATGGCGCTGAACACTATATAGAACCACACAAAGACAACAAAGGTCCTGAGCTCTGACTTCTCCCCATATGGTCTTGCATGCACGCGAAGTTTAAACCTGCGCACGAATAATTTCTCCCTATAGGAATACTACCTCATGGTCTCCTCCAGTAAAGCCCAAGCACGGCACTGGCCAGGCCCTGCCAGGCCCATAAATTCAGCCCTCTCCCTGCATAGCTCTCTTTCTCTCTCTCTCTCTCTCTCTCTCTCCCTCCCTCTTCCCTCTCTCTCTCTCCCTCTCTAACTCCCTTAGTTAATCTGTAATGAAGATCAATAGACCCTTTCCTGTAGCCGCCACTTTAATAAATCTCTTGGTCTCTAACGGGTGTGGAGTTGTTACTGGTGCCTAAGTTCTTTTAGGGCAGTCTTCCAAGTAGCTGGTATACAGGCACATGCCATCACACCCAGCTATTCAAATTTTTTATCTTTTATTTTTAGAGATGGGGTCTTGCTATTTGCCTAGACTGGTCTCACACTTCTGGGGTCAAGCATTCCTTCCACCCTGGCCTCCCAAAGTGCTGGGATTACAGGTATGAGCCACTGTGCCTGACCCAGAATCTAGTTTTTAAGAGTTTATTGCAGTGAAGAGCTGGGAGTGGCTATCTGGGAGATATAGCCTACAGAAAAAATGGGGTCTGTGCTCTGAAGTTAAAAGTTCTTGCTTATATAATCAGAAAACACAGAAGTTTAGTAGGATTACATATAACATTTTCTGTATAAGGATGATTTATGAGTTACAACAATTATTGTTTTCCTTACAGCTTGTTTTCATTTATTTCCAATTTAAAAGAGCATATTTAAGATTTCATTTTAAGATAGTTTGATAGCCATGAAACCAGCCATGTGTGAGAAAGGTAAGAGATTAGTTAATCTACAATGAAGATCAATAGTAAAGGGGGAAATGGTCTTCCCTGGTGTCCTATAGTCATTTATGACATTTTACAAACAATGTAAGGAAAAAAACTAATTTATAATAGGAGAAATAAAGGTTATAGTTGCCCAAGTTACAGCTGCCTGTCACGTAATTCAGGCTTCATAATCACATTCTTCTAAAGTCTAAAATAATTTAGAGTTCCAACAGCTGAGATTTTGAATTATGCATTTTCATGAGTATATTTAACATTTCACACTGAAGATATAGCAGTCATGGGTCTTGGGCACCATCTGATCTGAATTAGGTACAGGACAATAAAGAAAGCCGTTCGTCTATAACAAATATCAGTGATTGAAAGGGGACAGGGGAGGAAGGTATCTGGTCTCTTCTGGTCATTTACAGAAAAAGAATGATGAGGAAAAGAGTTAATCTGCAATCTAAGGAGCAGAACTGAAAACATGCAGCATCACTCAGTCTCCAGGGCTTAACTTCCCCAATGGCATAATAAATTTAGAGGGTACAAAAATTTTATTTTCTTTTTATGATATCAATATTGATTCATTAGTTGTAAAAGTGCACTATACTAAGATGTTAGTAAGATGTTAATAATAGGGGAAACCAGGTGGAGGGTATATGGGGTCTTTTTTCTGGAAATCATGAACTATTTTAAAAACTAAAGTGTATCTTGATATATATTAGTGTGCTAGGGCTATCATTAACATATTACCATAAACTTAGTGGCCTAAAACAACAGAAACTTATTCCCTCACAGTTCTGGAAGCCAGAAGTCAAAAACCAAGGTGTCAGCAGGGTCATACTCCTTCCAAAGGCTGTGGGAGAGAATCCTTCTTTGCCTCTCCCAGCTTCAGGTGATTCTAAGCATTCCTTGACATGTGGCTTCATCCCTCCAATCTTTGCCTCTGTCTTCACATGGTCTTTTTTCCATCTGTGTTTTCTATTCTTCTGTCTCTTATGAGGATACTTGTCTTGGGTGGATTTTGCCTATGATACTCAGAAACAAGATGTATTTATTTATGTTTATAAATTAAATTGAATCTAACTCAGGCTTTGATTTGATAGGGTTGGTGAGAAGTCTGCATCTTAGTTTTTTTCAGAGTCCTGAGGGTTGTACCCAACCTGGCAGGTAGAATGGGGAGAACTCTCAAGTGTTGAAGACCATAACTTTAACCTTTCCAGTTGTTTTTTTCTATATGTACTGGTGCTGTGAGGTGGCTGTGGGGGAACTGAGGTGAACAAGCCCAATTTGCCACTATTTAATCTTCCTATCCACTCCCCCTTATCCTGGCATGTCTGTAGCACTGCATTTGAGTGATGCCAAAGTCAAATGAAATACAGACATGAATCTTGAAAGAGAAAACATTTTGGGGGAGAAGAAAAAAGTGACAATTCATGGCATGCATGCAGACCAGGTGGTCTTTGATATGTCCAAAGAAAAAAGAGAAGGTTAGAGATCTTATAAAAGGAGAAATTTTACATATTGCTTTTCAAGAAAGGTCACTGGCACTTGTAAGGTTTTGAGGGAGCTGGCAAGCTCTGACTGGTGAGTGATGAGAGTGGGTAAAACTAGTATAGAGTTGCAGCAGGTTGTTTGAGTAGTCAATAGATAAAATCAGTTTCAGGTTACAGAAGGCAGTTTCAGCAGTTTAAAATTTGCAAAAAATTACATTCTTGGAGCAATGGTATGTGCCCCAAGTACTTTTCCCCTGGCTTCTTGGCTCTGTTTTAGTTGGGTATGGTAAGCATGACTCAACTCCTATGATCAACTTTTTAATTTTTTTATTTTTTAATGTTTCTTTGTATGATCAACTTTCAGAGTGAATATAGTCTCTACAATCCAAGTAAACTTTCCAAACCACCATCAGGGAAGCTGCTTTGCAATCAGGGCTGCATTAGGACATTCATGGGCCCTACACACTTATGCCTTTTCTCCTTCCTCCATAAAAATTATAAAAAAAATTATATTTTACAACTGTGTTCTTATAAAAACATATAGTATAACCTAAGCTATAGCTATTGTTATCATATTCTTTTTTTTCCTAATTTTTAAAAGATTTAAAATTAAAACATTTTTTGGGGACCCAAGTTCTGTGTACTAGTTTCCATATTCCTCCATTAGGAGGAATTAATTGCCCAAAATAAGTCTAAAAATCTGAAATTATTAACTCTATCCTAGGGTTGAGAAAAATGCAGAATTTCATGTTCTTTTAACTTTGCTGGGAGGCTTAGGTTAATACTCTTATTTGTTTGTAATGTGGCTATGCTCAAACATCTAGAGTTAATTTTTCAAACTTTTTTTTCCTTGCTTCTTTAAACTTTGAAATATTCTATTAAGGAGCACAAGTGGAAACAAGGGTAGTATTCATACTGCCCAGAATCTTTCTTAGTGATTATGACATTCTCTTCAAGTCTGAGTGTTGAAAAGGACTTGAAGAGTGACTAAGTCACAGTGGGAGGGAAATAATGACTATGTACTTAACAAAGAGACTTCAAACTAGAAGTAAGGAGTACTTGAAGCTATTTTGCTGGTAGCTTCCCTGTTTGCTGAGGGTCTCTAAATATACCCAAAAAGGAATCAGCAAAAGATATGGAAGCTGTAGAATTTGGACTTGTCTGCTATAACAAACTCTCAGGTTAGTAGTCCTGTTGATAAATAGTTTTTTTTTTTTTTTATATAGAACAAAACCTTTTTATTTTGATGAGGTTCAATTCACCAATACGTCATCGATTTTTAATGCTTTTGGTGTCATCTCTAAGTTCTGAAGATATTCTTTATTTGCTTTTTTCTAGATAGTTTTTAAGAATCAACAGGATCTGGAACTATATTGAGAATCATAGTTTAAATTTCTCTGAATAACTGGTTGTTTCTATTTCATAATAATTTTTTCTAGTTTTAAAGATAAACCTCGAGTGTCTCTAAAGGTACTAGCTATACAAATTTTAAGGTTAAGTTTTTAATTTTCCTTTTTTTAAAAAAACAGATGTTGACCTTGGTGGTTATGTGGTTGGTATCCTTAAATCATGAGATTTAAGTGGAGACAGTGCTTTGCACTAGATTTCATAAGCAGAGCGTGGGCAAAACCCATTTAGTATTTTAAGAGGGAAGGCATGCCCCATTTAAATAATTTAATGTACTTGTAGCAAAAAGGGGTACTTATATTGAAACATGCATTTTAGATGAAAAAAACAAGCCACTGCTTTAAAAAATCTGACCTGCAAATAGAGATCATTTGGGTTAAGTTTGTAGATTTCATTTTTTTATGTTAAAAAGTAAACAATTTAAAAATATTTCAATTGTATTCATTAATGATTAGATGAACGATTGTACCTAAATAGTGATGAGCTTTGTCAAGTCGAAGGAAAGCTTTGTGGCATTTTGCAGACCTTGTGCTTGGCCAACCACCATTCAACATTTTAATTAGTAACTTGGATGAAATTATAAAAGGCAAGTTTGGCTGGCTGGGCTTGGTGGCTCAGCCTGTAATCCCCGCACTTTGGGAGGCTAAGGCAAGTGGATTGCCTGAGCCCACAGGTTTGAGACCAGCCCGGCCAACGTAGTAAAACCTGTCTCTACAATAAAAAAACAAAACAAGACAAAACAAAACTAGCCATGCATGGGTAGGCTGTGCCTTTAGTTCTGGCTGCTTGGAAGGCTGAGGCGGAAGGATCGCCTGAGCCCAGCAGGTCAACACTAGGGCGACTGTGAGCTTGTGTGGCACTGCATTCCAGCCTGGGTGATGGTGTGAGATTCCAACTGGAAAAAAAAAAGGCAAGTTTGGTAAATTTATGGATAACAAGTTGGCTTACTCTAGATTTAAGAATAAAAAATATATTGATAGACCAGAACTAGGGATGAATATTAAAAAATTATGAGGGATAAAGAAAAATTGTTATTTTGAGCCTAAAAACCCAACTCAACTCTAATATAAAAATGGAGAAATAAGGCAAAACAACACAGAAGACAAAGGATTTGCCAGCTGATGGACAAATATCAATTCAACAATGACACATAATTGCTAAAAAATGAGTTTTTTAGTTTCTTATTTAAGTATAAGGGGAGAAGATATCCCAACTGTACCAGCAAGACCTAACTAAGGAGCATTGTATTCAGTTATGGCGGCCACACTTTGAGGGGAGTATAGACCATGCCTCTTAATTGGAGATTGGAGATATATAAAACAGTGTCATATGAAGGATGAGATTTAACCTATAAACTATCCAAGGTTTGGAACTGGGACAAATAGATATATGCTATAGAAAAATAGATTTTTAAATCAAAGTATGAAAGTACTGATAGTACTGTCTGAAAATAAAATAAATTGCCTGAAGAGGTTATAAGCTCCCCTTTTATCAATGGAAACATTTAATCATGAGATAAATATCTATTAACATCTGTCTTGTAGAGGATTTTGAAGCATCAGATTCACACTTGTTCCTTTCAACCCATTCATTAGTTATACATCAAATTTTAAACAATAAAGAAAGAAGTAACAAAAATAATGTAGAATAAATTTCTTGAGAAGCAAATACATTATGTTTTTAAAGGAAACCTAGGTGCTTGAAATGATTCAGTGGAAACAAAAAGCAGGAGGTAGTTTGGAAAGTAGGCTGTGTGGGACATGGGAGGTATAATTTTAGACAAGAAACACATTTCTGAGACTGAGATGTTTGTGAGGATGGCTAAATGTGAAAGTTCACCAATTTTCCTTCTCTCGCAATTGGCCATAATTTTTCTTCATAAATTAGGAAACAATATTTGATTAAGTCGGTTGAGGATGTGCAGAGGGTTAATTACAAGAATGGAAAGAAAAACCAGCCTTCACTGCTTGATACTACTGATGCAGCAATTCAGTCTTTCATAGCAATGCAGATTTCTTAGTACAACTTTCAGAACAATTTGCTTATTGTATTGTTCCTCCTATGTCAGCCTGACTGCTATTGTATTTCAAGTATTTAGTCCCTTCTGAAGTTCTTCCCTGAAGAACTGAGTTGTAAATTCCAATCTATTGATGTGATGATCATGTTTAAGTGATGCAATCCTTCCAAACTGAAAACATGGCTAAAATTGTTTTGGGAATTCAGATTGGATGTAAAACAAAAGTAAAATTTTCTAATAAAACCTTAGTTTAGACCATATATTCAGAAGACAAACATGGCAATAAGACATTAGGAAAACTAGATGTCTGGGCATCTGTGTACCTGGAAATAAATTATTTTTATTCACCAATCTATAGTTTCTTAAAAAAGGGTCTTGTACTTTACCACAAATAAAAATTGCCTGGAGAGTTTGTTAAAACAGATTCCTAGACCTCTCCCCTGAAGACTGATTCAGTAGGTCTGAAATAGCCATGAATTTCATTTCTAACAAGCTTCAGGTGATGCCAATACGGCTAGTCTGTGGACTATACTTCTGGGATGCACTGTTTTAAAATACAGTTTTAAGATACATTGCAGGGAATGCCATCTTTAGTACTATCTAGTACTGTCTAGTTAAGAGATAGATTATTAGGTCCCTTCCTAGAGTGACTGAATCTTAATTTTTTTTTTTTTTTTTTGAGTTGGAGTCTCACTCTGTCGCCCAGACTGGAGTGCAAGTGGCCGCTTCCGGCCACCGCAGCCTCGCCTGCTGGGCTCCGGCAATCCTTCCGCCTCCGCCTTCCGAGTAGCCGGAATTACAGGCGCGCGCTACCACGCCCGGCTGATTTTTTGTAGAGGTGAGGTCTCGCTGCCCAGGGGGTCTCGAACCCGCGGGCTCAGGCAATCCACTCACCTCAGCTCCCAAAGGCGCGGGATTACAGGCTGAGCCACCGAGCCCGGCTTGAATCTTAATTTTTTATTCTCCTACTACTTCTATCATTGTTAGCACATTCATGTGCTACCTATACTATGATTTATTTAATAGTACTTAAAATTTTATTATTCAAATATAATAGAAAATCAACACTTGTTATATGTAGAAGTCCATTTTCAAACTGAATACAATTTAAAAATAATTATAAAATTCTTGCTGAAGTTCTGAGCCTGAAGACTATTCACTTTCTGTTACTAAAGGGGATAGAAAGATGATAGCACAGAATTGGGATATTCTCCTTTACTTAAATAAAAGGCTCATCTGGGTGCAGTGGGTCAGTCTGTAATCCCAGCACTTTGGGAGGCCAAGGTGAGAGAATTGCCTGAGCCTGGGGGTATGAGACCAGCCCCGGCAACTTGGTGAGACCTCATCTCTACAATAAATCACAAAAACTAGCTGGGCATTGTGGTGTGTGTCTGTAGTTCCAGCTACTTGGAAGGCTGAAGCGGAACGCCTGAGCCCAGCAGGTTGAGGCTGTGGTGGCTGTGAGTGTGACTCTGCACTCCAGTCTGGGTGACAAGAGTGAGACTCCAGCTAAAAAAAATAAATAAAAAATTAAAATAAATAAATAAAAGCCTCAGTAAAGAACTGAAAAGAACATCCTTACTATATGACTCAAATGTTATTTATTGCTGTGCCTATGTACTGCTTAATAATCCCACTTACTATTAGCTGTATTTGCACTACATTTTGGGAAATGTGATTTAAAGGAAATATCTTCTCTTACTCAGTTTTCATTCCACTGAACTAGTCATTAAAGAGTTATTTAGGAAGTGACTACTCTATGTCAGACCCTGTTCTATACTGACTGCTGGTATACTCTGCACACTCTTTCTCATCTTTCCCTAAAATTGTTATTAAATATTGGTCATAAGAAAATCAGCTGCTGAGATTGTTACACCTCTCTGAAGGGATGAAAGTTCACTGTAGATTCATCCTGATCCTTGACACCATATTATTATTCATTAAAATGTTGTTATTCATAAAGAAAAAGCTTTCAGAGCTGTGATGATGGATGACTACATGTGTGTCTTCTATATATTAAATTATGGGTGAAAATGTTTTGTAAGCACATAGCCATAAACACCGAAATTACAAGTTTTTGAATCTTTGCAGAAACAGAAAAAGCAGGGGAACATCAATTTTATCAATCCACATCAAGTCTGACATAAAAGTCAACTTGAGGTCGCTAATATTCAAAATAATTTCCTTTTAGAATATGTGTAGAGAAAAGGGAAAGCCTCCAAAAGAAGTATTTTTCTCTACGTATTATTTCCCAAATTAAATTATATTAACACTTTTCAAAATTTAATAAATAACTCGTGCTTAATTAGGTTTTATTTTTTCCTTATTAATTTCCATATTTCTTAAAGGCACAGTTAAGAGGTGCAAGTTAGTGTCAAGCTGCAAAATGGAGATAAAAATACTATTTTACATTTCTAATAAAATATTTAATTGCCTCAAGCCATTGCATCTCTTTTGTGAGAAAAAAAGGTGACTTTTTTCAGTCTGTGGATCTGGTGCTTCTTGAACTTTCAGATTTATCTTGTATTTCATTTTTGCTGACTTTGCCAAGCAGTTTCCAAAAAGGGATATTATTCTTTGTAGGTTTTCATTTAGTAATATTTTCCATTAACAACAACAAAAGAAGAGCTCACACTGTATTTTATTATTTGGGCTAAACTTGGTATGAACAAGTTAAGAAAATTTTTAAAAAGCAGCCTGGATATTAGGCAACAAGGAAAAGAATGAGTTAGATCTGTATCTGATATGGAAGACTGCAGAGGCAGTACTATTAAGTGCAAAAATCAGGTTGTGGTATGATGTGCCATAATAATAATATTAAGAAAAAGACCCTCTCCCACATGAGCAGGAGGAGGGTGTAGAAGGATATTTATCAGGCTGTTAACGTTGGTTAGTTTGGTTGTTGACAGTGGGAAGGGCTGAGGTTAAAAATGAGAGCAGATAACCAGAATTAAAAGATTTTTTTTTATATGCTTTATATTGTTTTACCTTTGAAACAACTTCTTAAAGGGAATTCATAAATAAAACTTTATCATGTGACCTGAATAAAAAGTTTAAAATAACCCTTTAGAGCATTTGAACCTAGGATCACACGGTAGGAATACTGTGCTATCCTGGTATAGAAAGGGTATTTACTTCATAAAGTTAAACTGCATCATAGACAAGTAATAAATAATCCACAAATAAAGTGAAGGTGAAAGTAGCTTCTATCAGAACACACTACACCTTAAGATACTGTTATGGACAAGAAGAATATAACTACTGCACTTTAAAAATAGTTTCTTAATTAACAAAAGAGACACAAGAAATTGAACTATGTAGCAAAATGCAAACTTTTTACTTAATTAAAAAAAAATACTGCAATATCATGGAAGGAGACTAAAATATACCCAAAGAAGAATCTTCAGTAAAGTTTCTAATACACATAAGGATTTTATAAAAACAGTGTTAAGGCAACAGAGATATAAATATCCTTTTATAAAATGATTTTTCTTCTTGAAAAAGGCTCACTTATAGGCTTTTATTCTGAAGTAAATTTAAAGATGGTAGTCTAGAAACCACAAGTATTTCTGGGTAAGGCTGAAGACCCATTTGTTTGTTATCTTTCAACTTTTGTACTATAACTTTGGCAAATTCTTCTCCTTGTATGTCAGTGGTGTCCAGTAATTGTCTGACTTTTGAGGTCCTTGTAGGTTTGGTACTAATAAGTTCGTAGTCCTCCTTCATGATCAAGTCCCTGGACAGAAGGGCATCTAGTGCCTGGTTAAGGCAGGCTTCTGTCATTTGGCTCACAACATCTTCTCTTTTGCTCTGAATCCATTGCTGGGCTATCCCAGGCTGCAGACGCTCTGTGGAAGAGCAAGGGATAATTAAAAAGGCGAGGACAGATATCTACCAATGAGTAAAATTACACAAAAAGAAATAAGAACTAAAACTTAATTCTCCTGTGATTGTGCCAATATGGAACATCAGTATTTTTGAAAATGCCCTTATTTTTCAGAAAACATTCAGAGATTTGGTTTATTTCCTCTCTCATTGTCCAGAAAAAAAAGTACATGTTTCTATATGCTATAAATCATGGGGCAAAAGTCACTTTAATTTTCAGTTTTTGTTTTTAGGTCTGTTTTGTTTCAAATATAGAGGATACATGCATAGCTGTTAAATAAACAAAAATAACTTTACTTTTAGTAATATATTAAGTAACACCTTCTTTTAGTACTCCTTCCCTAATTAGATGTTCATGGAATACCATTTGGGCCCATTATTATGTGTCAGCATTCCCATTCTTTATTTCCTCAATATGGTATCTGATTCTTTTGTTCCATGGTAAGTACATACCATATTGAGGAAATAAAGAAAAGTAAACATTACCGTATGGCATATCTACTGAGTGCAGATTTGTGAGGTACATAGCTTAGTTGACTAAGTATTTCACAGTAAATATTTACCTGAATGTCCCTCAGCTGAGAGTGAATTTATTATTGCTGAAGAGCATGGAATGGTCTTGTGATCATAGAATGTGGCCTTATGAGATGCAGAAATGGCACCATCCCAACTGTGATTTATTGGACAGTGATATAGCTTCATAGAAGAACAGTCTTGAGTTTTTCCTATAAAATACAAAATCATTAAAGGAAGAATATTCCTTATTCTGGTCAGCTAAAATGTCAATATCTGAGTATATAGAAGGCAGGCTCCAATGTCACTGCTATTAAAGCTGGTTCAGAAACCTAATTTTGCAAGTAAATATTTCTTAAAACAAAAAAAGGGTTTATATGGAATGTTTTCACTGTAACTTCTGTCTGTGATTGTCCTATGCAAATTACAAATCATGGAGTTTTACTTCACATAGTCCCATATTTCTTCTTGTGTATCTTCTCACTCCTCCTGCACTTTAAATGTATCCTCTAAATCTAGAAATGACCTATGTCTTTTTTCCTTCTCTTTTGGCAGTCCTATTCATCCACAGGATTTAATCACCATCTCTATTCCCAAATCCATGTAATTAAATTTTCTGTCTTCACTGACTCTTAGTCTTACTTTTCAAAAGCTCTCTGGTCAGTACCCCCATATGTGCTGCTAGTACCTCAAATAACAAAAAGAAAAACTTATTCATCTTGACTCTAAGTCTTGTTTCAACTTCTGTCTCTGTTAATAACACCAATATTCTCCCAGTCACCAGGCTAAAAATGTTATTTGGCTTTACCTCTTTTTTTCCCCTCTTCCCTCCTCCAAGTGAAAAGTTATTAAGTCCTATCAGCTACTTCTCCATAACTTGTCTCACACCACCTCTCCCGTCTTTTACACTGGGTCAGTTTTAATCTCCATGGGTACTACAGTTATAGTCCCCTGACTGGTCTCACCATTTTCAAGTCTCCTTTTCCTTTCAAAATATCCCATGCATTTCATCCAGGATGAATCTTCCTAAAGCAAAATATTTTTATCATGTCACCCCCTTGCTAAAACACTTGTGATAGTTGCTTCCTACCCAAGTAAAAAAGCCAAAATAGGTAAATGTTAGAATTTGTAATTATATGACTCCACTAAACCAAGCTTTTATCTTGTTTCACTCACTCCTTCACCTCACTGTGTTTTCTTGCTTCTATATCTCTACATTGTTCCTTCTTCCTGCAATGCCCATCCTTTATAACTATAGACCCAACCTTCAGCCAGAAATAATTTCTTCATGATAACATGATAATATGGTATAGTTGAGTGACATGATAACTATCTATCAAAAGGCCTGGCATCAAGTCCAGGATTTGCCAGTTACTAGCTATTTGATCCAGAGTCCTTAAACTGTAAAATGAGGACAATCTCTTTCAACAGATTGTTGTGAAAGTACTCTGTTAAGAGTGTTACTCTTCAACTCTATTACCATAGCACTAGAGCTGCATCCCTCTTACAATATATCACTTTCCATTTCATACAATGGTTACTTAGAAAACACTTCTCTTGCAAATGATTGTTTTGGCTATTCGTGGTTGTTTATGTTCCCATATGGATTTCTGTATTGTCATTTCCAAGTCTGAGAAGAAAGGTGCTTTTAATTTAATGGGTATTGCGTTGAATCTGTAGATTGCCTTTGGTAGGATGGACATCCTAACATTGTTGATACTTCCTATCCATGAGCATGGAATATTTTTCCATTTGTTTGTGTCTTCTTGGATTTCTTTGAGCAGTGTTTTGTAGTTTTCACTGTAAAGGTCTTTCACATCTCTGGTTAGGAAGATGTCAAGGTATTTCATTTTTTTTTTGTGGCTACTGGGAATGGGATTGTGCTTTTTATTTGGTTCTCTGCCTGTTTGTTGTTGGTGTATAAGAATGCAACTGTCTTTTGCATTTATTTTGTACCCCCAGACTTTGCCAAAGTCCTTTATCAGTGCAGGGAGGTTTTTAACAATTCTCGTGCATTTTTGAGTCATATGCCTAACATCCCGGATATACAAGGAACTCAAAAAAACTCCAAAAGGAAAAAAAACAAACAGCCCCATCAAAAAGTGGGCAAGAGACATGAATAGACACTTCTCAAAAGATATACAAGGAGTCAAAAGAACATGAAAAAGTGGTCAGCCTCAGTAATCATCAGAGAAATGCAAATCAAAACCACATTGAGATACACCTAACCCCAATAAGAATGGCTGTCATTAGTAAAACAAAAAACAACAGATGCTGGCAAGGATGCAGAATAAAGGGAATGTTTCTACACTGCTGGTGGGAATGCAAACTAGTTCAACCTCTATGGAAAACAGTGTAATGATTTCTAAAAGAATTAGAAATCGACCTTCTGTATGATCCAGCAATCCCCCTACTGGGAATATATCTGGAGGAACTAAAGCCATTCCACAAAAAAGATACCTGCACATGCACGCTTACTGCAGCACTATTCACACAATAGCAAAAACAAGGAAACAACTGTGCTGCCCATCGAAATTGGACTGGATTAAAAAAATATGGTACATATACACAATGGGGATTTAAAAAATGTGGTACATATACACGATGGAATATTATGCAGCCATAAAGAAGGCCAAATATACGGACTTCGTAGCAAGTGGATTTAGAGTCTATAATACTCAGTGATCTATCACAGAAACAAAGAACAGAGTATCACATGTTCTCACTCATAAATAGACCTTCAACATTTACCATAATACTATAAGAAAGGGATTGGCAGTAGTGGGATACTGCTGGGGCGGCAGGGGACACAACATTAATAAGGGTACCTGACCTCAAACCAGGCAAAATAGGGACCAAAGGGAGGCTCAAACTTTACTTGTACAATGTCCACTTGTATACCTAATTCTGAATTGTATCAAATATCTTTAAAATAAAATATAAATTAAAAAAGAAACACTTTTCTTTTTTATAAGAAAAAGTGGGTATTTTTTCAGTGTCTGACATATTGCCTATAATGCTTAAATCTATTTGTTGAACATCCCACTACTATATTCATATCTTTAGACCCTGTCACTTGAAACATGAGTTATAAATGCAAATGAAAGATATGTTCCATATAAACCATGGCTACTTGCTAAGAATATGATCTTGAAAGAAAATGGAAACTTGCAAGTCAATACTGATTGGAAAATTTACATACTAGATGAAAAATCATTGTCTTGCGGAGCTGACAGGGACCTTGAGGTTCCAGGAGAACCACAATTTTTATGGAGTTGAGAGGATCCACATGATTCCTAAAGTAAATATAAGATAAAGGATTTAGGTTAATAAAAAATTCTTTAAATAGTTATATAGTTTTCATTTCTAAACTTCTTGCTTGTGGCTTATTAAAAATGAAGAATCAAAACTACAAAAAACTCATACTTCACAAAAATTAAAGAAACACATACATCTCTAATGTAACCAATGAAGATAAACATAATATTTTAATTAACACAAATGGAGGAAATGGAGCAATGTGAAACGTTAGAAATAATAATTTTTTCAGTATTTTCTACATAACTTACAGCCTTTGTCCAGTAGCTAGAACAGTGGATGGGAAATTTGATATCTGTAACTCTAATCACTTATAGACTTAGAAATGTCTGTTCTCAGCATAGAGGTTCCTTCAACATGGGAGAAGTAATGGAGAACTTGACGCCACTCCCAGCTCTGTCATGGGATTACTGCCTAGCCTTTGATAGGGCAGTTAAATTCTTTGGCTCTCAAGGTCTTTGTCTGTAATATCTGTACTGTTTACCTGAAAATATGCACAAAGAGGCTCAAGAATCATATGAGATAGTGTACATCAAGGTGATTAAACTATTATTTATTTTGCTTTAATGTTCATTTGAAGGTATTAGAGCTTGAGTATCCCTTAATCCAGAATGCTTGGGACCAGAAGTGTTTCTGATTTCAGGTTTTTTCTAATTTTAGAATATTTGCATATACATGAGATATCTTGGGAATGAGACTCAAGTCTAAATATGAAATTAATCTGTTTCATATATACCTTATACTTACAGCCTGAATGCAATTTTGTACAATATTTAAAAATAATTTTGTACCTGAAAGAAAGTTTTGATTGCAGCCCATTACATGAGGTCAGGTGCTGCTATGGTTTGAATATGGTTTGTTTGTCCCCATCAAATCTCATGTTGAAATTTGATTCCCAATGTGGTAGTGTTGGGAGGTGGGGCTTAATGGGAGGTGTTTGGGTCCTGGGGGAGGATTCCTCATGAATAGCTTGGTGCTATTCTATAAGTGCTGAGTTGTTAAAAAGCCTGGCTTTCTTGGTTTCACTCTCTTGTACCTTGTCTCACCATATAATCTCTTTGCACATGCTGGCTCCCCTTCTACTTTGTGCCATGAGTGGAAGTAGTGGTATGAGGTCTTCTCTAGATGCAGCTGCCCAATCCTGAACTTTCCAGCCACCAGAATCGTGAGAAATAAAATAAGCCTCTTTTCCTTATAAATTACCCAGTTTCAGGCATTCTGTTAATAGCAACATAAAACAGACTAACACAGGTGAGGCATCATGCTGGTGCTCAAAAAGTTTTGAATTTTGGAGCATTTTGGATTAGGAATGCTAAATATGCATTACTTTTCTGAATCTGTGAAATGAACACATATATTCTTAAAAGAAATGACTAATATGAAATAACTGTGAATGAATGCTACTAAAAAAATCTTTCTTCTTGGCAACAAAAATGCTTTTTTTCCTCTTATTAGCTATAACAAGAGGTGAGAACAAGGTGGCATAAATAGAGTAGTAAAGCTGTAATCAATAATTTGCCTGTATACTACCCTGGGAAATCATTCATTGTGTGAAACAATGACAGGGACAGAACTGAATGCCAAAGAAGCAAGAATTGTGATTTGATGGAATAAACAGTGATTTCAAGATGTCTATTGCCATGAACTGCCAAACAAATCCTAAAAGTTCCCTGGATTTATTTTCTAGTTTCTCTTCTATAAAAGTAGGGATCAGACCAAATGATTTTTCATATTCTTCTCACATTTTCAGGTTTAACATGATTTTTTTCTTTTTTTTACCTCCTGTGGACCATGATTTACAGGTATGTTCACAGATAATTCCATCTTCTTGTCACATAAGTGAATAGTACTCAAAGTACTCTGTAACTGGAATAAATACATAATTGTACTTTAATAGAAGTTGATTAGGAAGCTATAGAAGTAAAATACAATCTACTTATTTCTATATATTTATACAAAATAAATGGAAAGACATTCCAAATAGTTGAGAATATGCCATATAAATCTAAAGATAGAGACAGTGTACATTAGGGAAAATAACTTTAGAAAAACAAACTTTGGGCTGGGTGCAGTGGCTCATGCCTATAATCCAGTACTCTGGGAGGCTGAGGTGAGAGAACTGCCTGAGTCCATGGGTTTGAGATCCGCCTGGGCAACTTGGCGAGACCTCATCTCTACAATAAATCAAAAATTAGCCAAGTGTGGTGGTACATGCCTGTAGCTCCAGCTACTTGGAAGGATGAGGAGGAAGGATCACCTGAGCCCAGCAGGTCGAGGTTGCAGTGGTCATGAGCATGCCACTGCACTCCAGCCTGGGTGACAGAGTAAGACTCCACCAAAAAAAAAAAAAAAAAAAAAAAGAAAGAAAGAAAGAAAAAGAAAAAGAAAAACAAACTTTGAATCCTGCCTCATATTAACTGGCTTCCTTGAGCAAATGAATAATCTCTCAGAATCTCAGGGCTTCATCTTTAAAATGTAGTAATACCTACATGCAGTATTGTTCTAAAGACTAAGATAATGAATATAAAATGTCTGGTACAAATTAGGTACTTAATAAATTTGGGAGTGTGTATTTCTATCTAGGTATAATTATTAAGCATTTACTGTACTTCAGGGATCATGCTTGTAAGTACTATTATAATTTTCATTTTATAGACAAGAAACTGAGACTTGAACTAAAATAAAACAGGTAGTGTGTCACAATGAAATGGTAAAAGTCATGTAGCCAATCAGATCTGGGTTAGATTACCAGGTTACCTAACTGTTTGATCTTGAACATGAGACTTAATCTCAGTTTACTTATCTATACATTGAAGATAAAAGTATCTATTATGCAGGATTACTATAAGGAAAATTAGAAGTAGTATATGCAAAAACATTCAATAAATAAACATTCAGTAAATAGTAGTGGCTGAGCAGATGCTATAACTAAATATTATACTTTTATATTGAAATTGTTAAGGGATTTATTTCTGTCTCTATAAGCCAGGCTTAGATTAATTACCAGCACTACTGAGTGACTTAAAAACAAATTGATCAGTTGATTTTTTTTTCAATCACTTGATTTTCTTTCCAAGATCAACATAATGCCAATTATTCTTCGGAACTTTGGAAAATGGTGGATTGCTCACGCAGCTCTCCATTATTCACATTTATGACTGCTTGCTCCATTACATGGCTAAGGAAATTTAGAAGGAAAATACACCTGTTCATCTGAGTATATAAGGTACATAGCATAGTACTTTGCACACAGTAGTTAACTGAGCATTTATAAATATATATATATATATATATATTTTTTTTTGAGTCGGAGTCTCACTCAGTTGCCCAGACTGTAGTGCAGTGGCCGCTCCCGGCCACCGCAGCCTCAACCTGCTGGGCTCCGGCGATCCTTCCGCCTCAGCCTTCTGAGTAGCCGGAATTACAAGCATGCGCTACCACGCCCGGCTGATTTTTATAAATATATTTTTATGTGTACCTTTAAAATTAGCATTTGGCTATGTTTGTTATTGTAAGGATATTCTGTGCTTATAAAATTTACCAAAATATTTCTGATAATGCAATATCCTTGAATTAGTAATATTGTTTTTAGTTAGGTGTTCAGTTATGTTAAATCAAATTACTTATGAACTAGTAAATTAGTCCCGAAGGAGAAATAAAATGAAATACTAAAGAAAGACTATTTTTGTTCAGTTTTTGCCATTCATGATATCGAAAGTGTTTATTTATGAAAACACGAACAAGTTCAAAGAACTGAAAAATGTAGGAAACTCAAACAAAACAAGTCACCTTATGTAGTCATCTTTGTTGACAGAATTTTTTTTAAGTAATAGAATCTAACTATGTTGTCCAAACTGGATAGAAACTCCTAGGCGCAAGCGATCCTTCTGTCACAGCCTCCTGAGTAACTATGACTTACAGGCATGTACCACAGTGCTTGGCTCAGAAATTTATTTGTGAAAAAGTTTATTAAATTTGTACTCTACTGTTGGCCCTGATGTTAGGTAGCTGTGAGGGGTGTTATGTGTTGTGTGACTTGCTTCCCTACACAGCAGCGGTTCCCAACCTTTTTGGCATCGGGCACTTGTTTTTTGGAAGACAAGTTTTTCCACGGACCGGGTTGGGGGTTGGAGGATGGGATTACCAGGCATTAGATTCTCATGAGAAGTGTACAGTCTAGATACCTCGCCTGCACAGTTCACAATAGGGTTCAGGCTTTTATGAGAATCTAATGCTCCTGCTGATCTGACAGGAGTGGAGCTCTGCTCCACTTGTCAGTCGTTCACCTCCTGCTGTGCTGCCAGGTTCCTTACAGGCCACAGACAGGTACCAGTCCGTGGTCTGGGGTTGGGAACCCCTGCTATACAGTATTCCCTGCTTATCTGTAGTTTTGCTTTCTGCAGCATCAGTTACCTTCAGTCAAATGTGGTCTAGTAATACTAAATGGAAAATTCCAGAAATAAACAATTCATAAATTTAAAATTGCACACAGTTCTAAGTAGCATGATGAAATCTTGAGCCCTGTTGCTTCATCCCACCCAGGATGTGAATCATCCTCTGTCCAGTCTATCCATGCTACCTGCCTGTTAGTCACTTAGTAGCTGTCTTGGTTACCAGACTGAGTGTTGTAATAGTGCAGTGCTTGTGTTCAAGTAACCCTTATTTTACTTAATGGCCCCAAAGCCCAAGAATAATTTTGCTAGCATATTCTTATAATTGTTCTATTTTATTATTAGTTATTGTTAATCTCATAATATTCCTAACTTAAAAGTTAAACTTTATCATAGCTATGTATGTATAGGAAGAAACATAGTATATATAGGGTTCAGTGCTACCCATAATTTCAGGGATTTACTAGGAATCGTGCAGTGTACCCCCATGGATAAGGGAGGACTATTGTATCTCAGATATCTCATCTACAAAAATTAGATAACACTTCTTGCCCTAGCAGTTTCACAGAATTGACACAAGGATTTTTAAAAAAGAAGGAAATGACTCTAAGTGAAAACATATGGCACCTTAAAAACAAAGAAGAAAGTAGCTGGGTCTGGTAGTACATGTTTTTAGTACTAGCTATTCTAGAGGTTGAGGTGGGAGGATTGCATGCACTCAGGAAGTCAAGGCCAGTCTGGGCAATGCAGCTTGATTGTATCTAAAAATTAATAATAATAACCCAAAGCACTAAAGAAAGTACTACTATTATCATATTATCAAATGGTATAAAATAATTGAAAATATATACTTTAAGAAACCAAATTTCTTCTAAAAATAAAAACAGTCTTAAGTATAGAATCCTAGCTGTGTTGTTTGGGGTAAAAAAGGGAACTAGAACGGTTTTCTTCCTTTTCATAACCAAGACAACAGGCCCTTCTATTTTTGGAAGAAGAAAATAAAGACAAAGTTGTGAAAAGAAGAGAAAAAAAGGGAACTGAAAAGATAAGGCAAAAAAAAAAATGTTATCAAAAGTTTGTATTAATGTCTAATCCTGCAGGGTGGCTTGAGCCTATAATGCCAGCTACCCAGGAGTCTGAGGCAGGAGAATCAGTGGGGCCCAGGAGTTCAAGGCTGCGGTGAGCTATGATTGTGCCACTGTACTCCAGCCTGGGCAACAAAGTGAGATCTCATCTCAGAAAAAAAAAAAAGAAGTTTGTATCTACTAAGATGTTATCAAAATAACTACAATAAAGTTCCTCTTTAGTTCCTTCCTTTATGCACTTCCTTTTTAAACCAAAGGTTATGTCAGTAGATTCAGCAAACCACAAGGAGCAAGCAATGTCATTTACCAGTAAATTGAAGACTGTGTTTGTTCACACACCAAGAGTTTGGCTAACTGCTAGTTTTTATTATCATATATTAAATACAAGTTAATAAAACCCAGTGAGTTCTAAACTATGCTTTCTTTGCCTTAAAGATCATAGTAGCTTTTTAAACGATGTTTGACAATATTTTTAAAAAATCTTGCAATAATAGGTTCCTTCAATTGTTCTGATCTACAAAAGCCAGACTGACTAAAGAAGACAACTGTACAGGTAGTTCATATCAACAGCTATTGTTATTTTGTTCTATGCAACATGCAGTGTTTGAGTGGGGAAACAGAAAAAAAAACAATAAAAAAACACACACTTTGGTCTCAGTCATAATAAAGATTCGATAGCTTAACTTGGTGATGAATCTCAGAAAAGTCCAAGTACACTGAATAAAAAGAGAAGTACAAGAACCCAGACATCTATTACTATGTAGGTGCTAAAACTTTAGGAAAACAAATGTAGATTAAAAATAAACCAACAAACATTTCTAGCCTTCATTACATATTTTAAATTTATATCTGATATTTAAGAGTTCTAGAAATGTTTAAAAATCTGAAGCTGGAATGAAATGAAAATGAAATGAAAAAAAAAAAAAAAAGGAAATGAAATGGAAAAGTTCTTCGGTGACCAAGGAAAGACAGTACTTGAAGTCTCTGGTAAAATCTCCCACCACAAAAATGTAGCCTATATCTGCAAAAAGTATTTAGATTAAAAACCAAACTAAAAATCTCCATGAGTAATATATAGTTGTTTAAAGTTTTAATTTCCAGCATTTGGTTTGGCAATTTACCTTTGTTTTCTTTAGCTCAATAACAGCTTCAAAAAAGTTATCTCTTCAAATGTTCTCAAAACTGGTTCAAGTTCTATTATACATTCTAAATAAGAAAAAAAAATACAATTTGAGTTCAGATTGCTTCTAATCATAAAACTGAAATGCTAACTTTTAACTGATAAGGCCTTGAGTCAGTTTTCCTCCAAATAGATGACATTTATCTGTCTTAAGAGCTTTTATTACTGACATAAGGATACACATAAGACTCAATGAAATGGGACGGAGAGTCAAAAAACCCTTATTTATGGTCAACTGCTTTTTGACAAAGGTACTAAGCCAATTCAATGGAGAAAGAATAGTCTTTTCAACAAATGACACTAAAACAGTTGGATATTCGCCTGGCAAGAGATAAATTTAGACTCTTAGCTCACACTATACATAAAAATTAACTACACAAGGATCATACATCTAAATGTAAACACAGGAAAAAAATCCCCATGACCCTTTTGGGTTTGGTAGAGTTCTTAGATACGACATCAAAAACAAAATCCATTAAGAAAATTGGGAGCTGGACTTTGAAAAATTTGAAAATGTTTACACTTCAAGACACTACTAAGACAAAATGAAAAGATAAACCACAGACTAGGAGAATATATTTCCATATTACATATCTGCTAAATAATTTGTATCTAGAATATATAAAAAATCCTGACAAATCAGTAATAGGACAAACAACAAAATTTAAAAATAAGTAACATATTGAAATTTTACTAAAGGAGATACACAAGTAGCTAAAAAGCACATGAAAAGGTGCTTAACATTATAAGAAAATGCAAACTAAAACTGCAATGAGATACCACTCAATATTCACTAAACTAAACAATTCAAAAGACACAAAGTAACAAGTGTTGACAGTGATATGGGGAGGCTGAAACCCTCACACATTGCTGGTAGGAATATAAAACAATGCAACTACTTTAGAAAACAGTTTGGCAGTTTCTTAAAAATGAAAGATAAATGTATCACATAACCCAGAAATTCTACTCACAGAAATGAAAGTACATGTTTACACAAAGAGTTGTACGTAAATAGTAATAGCAACCTTATTCATACAGGCAACAAAGTGGAAACAATAAAAATATTCTCAACTGGCCAAGGATCAATACAACGTGTTACATTCACATGATGAAATATTACCCATCAATAAACTGGATGAACCTGAATAACCTTATGCTAGGTGAAAAGAGCCAGATGTAAAGGGTCACATATTGTTATCACTCTATACTAAATATACAGAAAAGGCTAATCTAGAGAGACAAAATAGATTACTGGGGTTATGGGTGGGAACAAGCAGTGACTGTGATATGAGGGAGTTTTTTTGTTTGTTTGTTTGTTTTTTGAGTAGGAGTCTTACTCTGTCGCCCAGACTGGAGTGCGTGGCCGCTCCCGGCCATGGCAGCCTCGACCTGCTGGGCTCCGGTGATCCTTCCGCCTCAGCCTTCCAAGTAGCTGGAACTACAGGCGTGCACTACCATGCCCAGCTAGTTTTTGATTTATTGTAGAGGTGAGGTCTCGCCAAGTTGTCCACGTGGGTCTTGAACCCGCAGGCTCAGGCAATCCATTCACCTCAGTCTCCCAAAGCACAGGATTATAGGTTGAGCCACCGAGCCCGGCTGGGAGTTTTTTTTAGGTGATGTAAATGTTTTGAAATTTTTTTGATTATGGTGGTGGTTGCAAACTGTAAAATTACTAGAAATTATGAGTATATACTTAGATATATTTTATGACATGTAAATTATACTTCAAATAAGGCCTTTGAAAAACCTTTATTGTATAATGATTTCTCTCTCTGCCATTGAGCTACCTTGTCACTTAGTTAAGTATATTAATTGAATAGCTGAACCCATTTTCTGAATGTGTATCCTACTAGTTATTACGTTTTTCAACAAAGGCTTGCATAGCTTCCTCTTTTCCTTAACTCAGTTAACCAGTATTTTTAAAAAGAAAAAATATTGCGTGCTTTTAGTTTGTAAAGCTTCTCTTACTTTTTATTATAATTTCTTTTTGTTTTGAAATTTTCACTTATTTTCAGAAGGTTTATTCACGAGTAGGCACCTTGTGCTTACTTTGACACCTAGAGGTCTCCTTGTAATTTCATGTCAATATTTGGTCATATTGACAGAGTTTCTTTGTTGAATACACTTAAGTTTTCCCCCATTATTGATTTTTAGTATGATTCTTCTTCTTTTCCCTTTCAGGTTCCCACCACATGCTTTTCGCTATTCCTATATATACTCCTATTTATTTAAAGTAAAACTGACATACTGTATTGAGAGAAGCATGTTTATAAATGAGTGCCAGTACCTTTCTACTTAACATGGGAAGATGGCTTCTTAGAAAAAAAAGGTTGCACCTCAATTAAAAATCAAAACCAAAAACCTAACAATAAGAAAACTAGTACTATCCCAGAAGCTACTAAAAAAGTCTAAGCCAGATAACAGTGCTTTTAAAGAAATATATAAGTAGACCCTCAACATTTATCATAATACTAAAAGAAAGGGGTTGGCAGTAGTGGGACACTGCTGGGGAAGGGAGAGGGGCACATAGCATCAGGAGTATCTTGGTCTCTCAGACTCTCATTCCCAACTCTTTGACTCTAAGTACCCACTGGACTTCACTTTGGTTTTCTTCTCCCTGTGCTGCATCTATAAACTCTTAAGACAGCAAGCTGAGCAAACGTAAGGCTCACCTCATTTGTTTCCCATCTCCCAGAGATTGCTGTCCTTTGTTTCCTGATATCCAGTGTTCCAAAAACCACAGTTTCATCTATTTTGTCAAGATTTCTTGGTTGTTTCAGGCAGAAGGGTAAATTAGCCCATCTTAAGCAGAAGTGGAAGTCACTGGTTTCTCTTTAAATTAATGGTACAAACTGGGTACTATACACTACTTCTGAACAATTCTATTTTGCTCCCAAAATGTATCAATTCCATTTTCACAGATTAGTGGTTCTTAAAGTGTGGATCCTTGGCGGGGGGATTGGTCCTTGGGGCTCTTAAAAGGGTCCATAAAGTCAAAACTATTTTCAAGATAATAAATACTAAGACTTTCTTTTTTCTTTTTACTCTCATCCCTTCAGGAGTATATAGTGGACTTTTTTCCAGAGGCTAAATGGGATATAATGACATTATTGCTTTAAAAGATAATGCAATATGTAAGTACTCACTCTCCTTTTTTTTTTTTTTTTAAGACAGGTCCTCACGATGCAGCTCACTGTAGCCTTAAACTCCTGGGCGTAAGTGATCCTCCTGCCATAGCCTCCTGAGTAGCTAGGACGACAGGTATGCATCACCATGCCTGGCTTTCTCTTTTCTTTTCTTTTTTTTTTTTTTTTTGAGTTGGAGTCTCACTCTGTCGCCCAGATGGAGTGCAGTGGCCGCTCCCGGCCACCGCAGCCTCGACCTGCTGGGCTCCAGCGATCCTTCCGCCTCAGCCTTCCAAGTAGCTGGAATTATAGGCATGTGCTACCACGCCCAGCTGATTTTTTGATTTATTGTAGAGATGAGGTCTTACTGCCCAGGCGGGCCTCGAACCCACGGGCTCAGGCAATCCACTCATCTCAGTCTCCCAAAGGCACGAGATTACAGGCTGAGCCACCGAGCCCGGCTCTCTTTCCTTAATAATATCTTTTGAAGTGCAAAAGTCTCCATTTTTTGAAGTCATATTACAATTTTTTTAATACATCTTGTTTTTGTATTCATATTTAAGAACTCTGCTTAACCCAAGGTCATGAAGATTTTCTTCATTTTCTGTATTTACTTTTTTTTTTAGTATATGAAAATTTATTACTATGGTGTTTCCATTATTACAACTTATGGTCTTGGTTTTTCCTTCTTGCCTTTGTACAGGGCCAAAAGAGGGACTCTGGCTACTTTGACCACTTTAAAGCAGACTCAGGGATATCATCAACAGCATGACCTTTCTGACAAAATCTTTCCTCAATAAAGGCCATTGCTTTCCTCAATAAAGATCAAATCTGTCACTGGGCACAAAGGTTGTGATCTTCTTGCCATTCTTGATCAGCTTGGACCCAGATATACTTTCTGATGGCAGAATTCGGCTGCTTGTCTTTCACCTCTACTTACTCTAGCATGATGCCCTGGGTGTGGGATGCGCCCCCTAAGGTATTGGCTGTGCCCAAGTGCGCTTTCTTGTACTGCTTGTTGTGCTACTTCTGGTCTACTTGGTAGCTGCAGAGTTCCTGGCAATGCAGATGCTTTGAAACTTGCACATCCTTCCAGCGCCATGGCCTGAGCAAAAGCTGTATTTACATTTAGCTGTCTGATAGTTTACCTCTGAAATATATCTTAATTTTGTGTAACCCTTCTATTTCCAGAATTACCATCTTAATTAGAAAATCCTGAAAGGGTGTCCTAGCCGGTCTCTTTGTTTTCACTTTTGCCTTTCTCCAATCAATTTTGCACACAGCAGCAAGAATAATTTCATTTAAACTTAGATCATGTCACCTCCTTGAAAAACACATTTTAATGGCTTTCCATTGTACTTGGAACAAAAAACTAATCTTTTTATGATGGCCAATAGCCTATTTCTTTTTTTTTTTTTTTTTTGAGTTGGAGTCTCACTCTGTCACCCAGACTGGAGTGCAGTGGCCACTCCCGGTCACTGCCTCAACCTGCTGGGCTCCGGCGATCCTTCCGCCTCAGCCTTCCAAGTAGTTGGAACTACAGGCATGCACCGCCACACCCGGCTAATTTTTTTGATTTATTGTAGAGATGAGGTCTCGCCAAATTGCCCAGGCGGGTCTCGAACCCACGGGCTCAGGCAATCTTCTCACCTCAGCCTCCCAAAGCGTGGGATTACAGGCTGAACCACCGAGCCCGGGTAGCCTATTTCTTATCTTTCTGATCTTGTATCATTCCTTTCCTTGTTCCTTGTATTCCAGCTATATAGGCTTTCTCACTGTTCCTTGCACATACAAAACTCTTTCCTCTTCTAGACTCGGAGCCTTTGTCCCTGCTGTTTTGTCTACCTGAAGTAGTCTTTGAATGGCTCCTTTTTAAGATTCAAACATCTCAGCTCAAATTCTTGCTACTGAAAAAAGGCTCTCTCTTCCCTCCCTTAATTAGTCTATTACCTTGCTTATTTCCTTATAAAACTTCCACAATCTGTATCTTGTTACTTATTTGTTTTCTCTCTGTGTCCCAACCAGAATGTGAACTCCAGGCAGTTAACAACTTAGATTGTCTTGTTTACTATCCTGTTCCTAGAGCTCACTCTAGTCTGTAAATAGCACATAGTAGGTGTTCAATAAATATTTGTTAAGCTGGGTGTGGTGGCTCACACCTGTAATTCCAGCACTTTGGAAAGCCAAGGCATGAGGATTGCTAGTGCCCATTTGTTTAATACCACCCTGGGCAATTTAGCAAAATCTCATCTCTATTTTTTTTTTTTTGAGTTGGAGTCTCACTCTGTCGCCCAGACTGGAGTGCAGTGGCCGCTCCCGGCCACCGCAGCCTCGACCTGCTGGGCTCTGGCGACACTTCCGCCTCAGCCTTCTGAGTAGCTGGAATTACAGGCGCGCGCTACCATGCCCGGCTGATTTTTTGATTTATTGTAGAGATGAGGTCTCGCTGCCCAGGTGGGTCTCGAACCCGCGGGCTCAGGCAATCCACTCACCTCAGCCTCCCAAAGGCACGGGATTACAGGCTGAGCCACCGAGCCCGGCCTCATCTCTATTTAAA
Source organism: Cephalopachus bancanus (assembly GCA_027257055.1). NCBI lineage: Eukaryota > Metazoa > Chordata > Mammalia > Primates > Tarsiidae > Cephalopachus > Cephalopachus bancanus. The sequence goes on from JAPVLO010000045.1 coordinate 4,867,770, forward strand.
AAAAAGAAAAAAAAGAATAAATATATGAATGAAATTACTACACCTATCATGATTCTCTTTTCTGTTAGGAATTCTCAATTTTGCTCTAGAAGGAATTATTTATGTATGCTATGAATAACAAGAGAGAAAAGAATTTAATCAACTACTTCTGACTACTCATCTACTTTGTGTAATTTTTCAAGGAATATTTTATTCACAGTATATTAACTACTTCTGTAATTCAAAGAGTCCAGATTACTCACTTAAGAAAGATGGTCTTTCATCTGGATTTTGTGCCCATCCACTTTCTATTAGAGAAATCATAAGTGCTCGATGAGGTATGTCACATGGCAAACTTTCTTCATTAGTGTCAGGTCGATGTCCTTGTGACACACTATACATAATCTGCAAAGGATTGGTGACTTCTGTCAAAAACAAATAGATTTCATTCCTTAGAAATATATTATAATCCAGTATATTAATATATACTCTAAAACTATTAATAAGAAAATGAGGGAATCTTAAAATTTTAGAAGTATCATCATGCCTCTTTCTGTAAAAGGAATATGTATATCTCAAGCCAGACTTGACTGCTTCTGGACTGCCTTCTGTGGGAGGAATTTACACTCTAACCTAGTTAACTCAGGGCTTGGGTGTATGATTTGATTTTGTCAATGTAATGTGAGGAGAGCAGAGGAAAGTGAAAGCTAGAACCAAGAAGGGCTACAACAGCTAATATCTAATGTGAAGGAGAAAGAGATGTTTATTTTGAAAGCTACTCAGATTTCAAGGTGATTGTTTGTTACATAGCAAACTGACCTATACAAACCTCAGAATAAAAAAATATTCACAGGGAATAAAAAAGATTATTCTTCAATGTTTTCTGGTCCTTAAAATGTTCATATAAAGAGTTTTACAGTTGGAATGGAGTTTAGAAATAGCAATTCAAAACTCTTGTTTTACGGATGACAAAAATGAGGACTCAACAGATTTAGTGGCTTGATCATAGAGTTAATTACTATCAGAATAAGAATTAGAAAGTAAGTTTTTCTGACTTCATTCAAGTATGATTTCCTGTATACAATAGATTCACAATTGTCCCTTAATCCAGTATACTCTGCAGTATATGATGGGTTTAAAAGGATAAATTGTTATGTTCTATAGTGTGTTTTTCACAAAATGAATGCTAGATAGATTTAAAATAAGAATGAGTTCTAGATAGTTCTGAGTGTGGCCTACCAACATAATGTTATCTAGAAAAAAAGGCCAAAGTATACTTACCTTCAAAAGGCTGTTTTCTAGATAGCACTTCCCATGTGATAATTGCATAGCTGTTTAAGATAAAAACATACACATTATACATTATAAATGAACTCTACATGATAAACTGAAATAGCACTAGTTTTAAAGCTGTGGAAATACCATTTTTATTTTATTTTATTTTAATTTATTTATTTTTAATTTTGTTTGAGTCAGAGTCTTACTCTGTCACACAGGCTGGAGTGCAATGGCACGCTCATGGCCACTGCAGCCTCCACCTACTGGTCTCAGGTGATCCTTCCAAGTAGCTGGAACTACAAGTGTGTGCGATCACGCCCAGCTAATTTTTCTTGATTTATTGTGGAGCTAAGGTCTCACCAAGTTGCCCAGGCTGTTCTCAAACCCATGGGCTCAGGCAATCCTCTCACCTTGGCCTCCCAAAGTGCTGGGATTATAAGCAAAAGCCACCGCACCCGGCCAAGATACCATTTTTAAAGGTGACAAGGTAGCGAAATGCTGTATAAAGAATTACTACATACAACTAAGATGAGGAGTGCTCATACATAGTTTTGTTTGGAAAGAAAATTAATCTTAACTTAAAAAATTAGGACGTTACTGTAATAAAAGTTTAAAGTTACATGCAAGGATAACTTTTTGTGATGATTTAATATTGGGCTTAGTTCTTGAACACCCAGATAACCTATGCCCTCTAATTAAATGATTCTATTTTCCACACAAAACAAAGAACAATTTTTTAAAAAACTGTCTCATACAGCTCTAGTCTACTGACTTTTCTGACCTTAGTACTGTCTTCTTTGGTAGTGAAAATATTCTGCCAGCAATTTAACTTTAGTTGTCAATCACCTGGTTAACTGGATAGAGTTTATACACAGGATAAATATGGAGTTTATATATAGGATAAATGATTAAATAGGATAGAGACATTTTGCCACACCCCCCAAATTAACTCAAAATGGATATATGGAATTAATTAGTACCAACATTTTGCCTTAGGGAGACAGTGAGGATTACAGAGGAAATTTCTAACCAAATCAAATAAACAGTAGTTGCTTTTTTTTCCCCTGGCAGGGAATGCTGAAATTGAACATGAAAGCATCATTCACAAAATGAATGATAGGCAAATTTATGTTAGAACATTTTTATAGAATCAAATCATATTTCAGGAATTGTTGGCTAGAACATGGTCTTTACCTTAGAAGATATAAATATTTTCCCCCATCCCTCAGTATATCATTCTAAATAGACTAAAAATATTAGGGAACAGAATATATAAGAACATTTATTCATATAATAGTGTTGAGTATAAAAGATACTGTATTAGGTTTTTTAGTGCAACTACTAAAATGGATTGGCTGGCATTGAATTTAATGAGAAGCAAAATTAAAATCATTTTGGAAAAAAGGGATACACAATTTAATTAAATATATAATTTTCGGGTAGAGATATGCATTCATTCCCAAAATGATTCATTTTTACCAGGTTATTTATTAAAGACAGCAAAAAGCTATTTTAAGGAACTATAAAATATGTTCATGGAAAAATCAGTAAGTTTGATTTGGTATTATTATGTTAAAAGAGGCAAGTATAAATTATACATGAGATGAATGTCCCAATACCCTAATTCTAAGCATTACAAATTATCATCTTCCCTCTTCCTGGTCTAATAACATATTATGCTTATTACCAAATTAGGAGAGTATAAGTAATATGCAGCTGAAACATGAAAACATGATTTTACCAAACATATTAATTTGTTGTTTGAAAAATTCAACCACATACAAATATTAGAAATTCTTCAAATAGAAACATCCCCAGTATGATAAAGGGTTTATTTATTTTTCTAAAAAGATTTGTAGATATGGTTCTTGAGATAATTTCAGCTTGGCCCGCTCCTCTCTTTAGAGTGTATTGTCACCACTTGCTTTTGCTAAATAAACTACCATTTGCTTAAAAAAAAAGATTTGTAGATATTAAAGACTGACAGGTTGAACAGGATGAGAAACTTAAAGCTAAAACATCAGGAACCAGTTTCCCTCTGCTTCTCCAAGTCACACATGATAAAAACTCTTAAGTATTATATTATAAGTTAATAAGACCAGATGATATACTTTAAATTTTTTTAAAGAATGTAAAAACTGCTTAAAGCAAGGTATATTTAATTTGAAAAATATTAACTACCATGATCTCTATAGTTTATTTCCCCTACAGTTATGAGAGAAAAATAAAAATAGCACTTTATAATGTAACTACAAAATTTTGCTTGATTAATTTTGTGTTTTAGAAAAGGTTAACTCTGAGCAAAGGCAACTTTACTGTACCTATATATATCGTGCTTGACACTGGCTCTTGATTTTTGTCCAGGTTCATAGTTTTCAGGTGGCATATAAATAATTGTCCCTCCTTCTGGTGCAGATTTACTACTTCGTGATTGTGAGAGGGACATCATGCGCCATTTAGACAAGCCAAAATCTGCAATCTGTAAGGAAAAAGAGTAACTAAATGAATTTTAAAATTTTCTCTTCAAAAAGTCCAAAAATTGACTATCTTTGTGTATATCCATGTGTTTAGACACCAGACTAGAGAAAATATATATATTAATATTTTATTTCTACATATTCCACCAGGTTTTTTTTTTTTTTTAAAATTTTTTTTTGAGTTGGAGTCTCACTCAGTTGCCGAGACTGGAGTGCAGTGGCCGCTCCCGGCCATCGCAGCCTCGACCTGCTGGGCTCCGGTGATCCTTCCGCCTCAGCCTTCCGAGTAGCCGGAATTACAGGCGCGCGCTACCAAGCCCGCCTGATTTTTTGATTTATTGTAGAGATGAGGTCTCGCCTGCCCAGGCGGGTCTCGAACTCGCGGGCTCAGGCAATCCACTCACCTCAGCCTCCCAAAGATGCGGGATTACAGGCTGAGCCACCGAGCCTGGCTTCCACCAGGTTTTTATGAAATTAAATTTCATAGTCCTGAGCCCAATAACTCTAGAAGCAAGACATACTGACTTAAAGTTTAGCACAGCATTACAAATTTCAAGAGAGACTAAGTTTTGAAAATGTAAAGAGAAATATTTTTTGTCTGATATTCTGAATTAGTATATATACTGAACATCTTGTTATGTTAAGTAGCTTTACAGCATATGCTTTACAAATTCATCTGTGCTTCATAGAACTGCCAAGTCTAATCATATCTCATACAATTGTCACTGGTCATTGTTTACAACTCAGGTTTATAAGGCCTTATTCATAATGCCATAAAAGTAGCATCTTTAAATTATGTAATAATCAAAATTTCAATAACAGTAAAGATCATTATTATACAATTTATGTGTATTACTAAAAAATTATATCTAGTGTCAATCATATAGTTAGAATATAAAACACATTTATGCCTATTAAAATGAGTGGCTAAAAAATTATTAATGACAAACATTCTGTATTTTGATATGCCCTTTACAGTTCTGCTTCAATTGTAAATTCTGTGAAGACATACAATATTTTATAACTCTAAATATTTAAGAGCTTCTATTTTTTTTTAAGTGGAAGATAAAATGTAAGAACAGAAACAATATTTAGCAGATAAGGGAGCATAAGAAATTCTTAAAGACATTTTTGCCTCTAAGGCCTTAGCATTCTGGGTCTGTGATAATCAGTGACAGCCTTAAATATCCCTGAAATGCCTTTGAAGTCTTTTTGCCATTGTCTAGAAGAGCAGCACCTGGCTTCCTTCTATCAATACTAATTTCCTCATCAAATAGTTGCTTGGCTACATCCTTAGTTTTGTCTCCAAAATGTGGTTTTTTAAAAATTATTTACATGGCCAAGCTGAGAATTTTCCGAATCTTTACATTCTGCTTCCCTTTTGATTTATAAATTCCATCTTTAAGCTACTTTTCTCTTCTTGCATTTTACTATAAGCAGCTAACAGAGGCCAAGCTGCATCCTGAGCACATTGCTACTTAGAGATTCCTTCTGCCAAATATCCTAGTGCATCATTAAGTTTTGCCTTCCCCAAAGTCCTAGGACATGGACATAATTTAGCCAAGTTCTTTGTCACTTTACACAAAGGATGACTCTTCTTCCAGGTTCCAATACCGTGTTTCTCTGCTCTGAGACCTCATCAGAAGAGTCTTTATTGTCCATATCTCTATCAACATTCTATTCAGGACTACTCAAGCAATGTCTAAGAAGAATAAAACTTTCTCTACAGTTCTTCTCTTCTTCCTAGCCCTCACAAGAATCACTCTTAATACTATCTTCATAGCAATCTAGGCTTTTTCTCACATTCACTTCAAACTATTTCAGACTCAACCCATTATCCAGTTCCAAGGCCACTTCCATATTTTTCAGTATCTGCTATAGCAACAATTCTCATCTCTAATACCAATTTCTGTCATAGTAAATTTGTGTTGCTAAGATAATACTATAGATTGGGTGATTTATAAAGGGCAGAAATTTTTACTCACAGCTCTGGAGGCTGGGAAGTCCAAGATCAAGTCACCAACATTTGATCTGGTGAGGACTTTCTTGCTGTGTCCTCATGGTAGAAGACAGATATCAGGCTAGCCAAAAGCTACATAAAGCGTCTTCTTTTTAAAAGCCTTGATCTCATTCATGAGGAGGAAAAATGCCCTCATTGGCTAATTACCTCTTAAAGGTCACACCTTTTATACTATCATAATGGCACCACCTAAATTTTGGAGGGGACACCTTCAAACCATAGTACCTGGCTTTAAAAAATTTTTTTAAAGTTTCACAAAAGGAATATCTTGTCAGTAATTAAATGTGAAGGAGCCAGCAAAAAACATTGTATCTTTCCAATGATTAATTTTAGACCTCATGTGATATATCCTAAGTACCTGGTAAAATGTCTAGCACACAGCAGTTGCTCCTCAAATATTTACTGAATAAAAGGAATGAACAATTTTGTTTCCTTTTTTGAAAGTATTACTACTATGAAAGAGTAAAAGAAAATAATGTTTGTCTATTATAAAACATTTTTATGTACTCTAATAATAAATTAAAAATAAAATATTAGACTTCTAAATTAGGTGGCCTATCTGGTATATATAGAAAGTCAGGAATTCACACATTTGTTCATTCAACAAATAATTATTTAATGTTTCTTTATGGTATTTGCTGGGCATGTGGCAATAAACAAAGCAGACTAAATTTATATCTTCATAAAGCTTATATTCTAATTGGGGAAGATGTTAAATAAACATGCTGATAAAATATGCTAGATGGTGAAAAATGCAATGGAGAAGCATAAATCAATGTAAGAGAATAAAGAGAAACTGGAAGGTAGTAAGGAAGAGCCACTCTGATAATGAGAGTGAAGAAGGTGAGAGAGGAAGCCACGAGAATATCTCAGGAAAGCAGCTAAGCAAGCATTTAAAAAATATTCTTATGGACAGAATGAAGAAATATGGACTATATAAAGGCACTTTTACAAGTATTCCCAACAAATTGAATGGTTAGCCTCCAAAAGTATTGATTAACAAGAGGACTGATATTGACAGGGAGGAAGGTTCTTAAGGTCATGCTGCTACAACTCTGATCTGAGTTCTGTATTGATTAATATTTAATCATGATTTAAAGATACAAAAAACAGCTGGGCTCGGTGTCTCAGCCTGTAATCCTGCACCTTTGGGAGGCTGAGGTGAGTGGATTGCCTGAGCCCGCGGGTTCAAGACCCGCCTGGACAACTTGGCGAGACCTCATCTCTACAATAAATCAAAAAAATTAGCTGGGTATGGTAGCGCGCACCTGTAGTTCCAGCTACTTGAAAGGCTGAGGCGGAAGGATTGCCGGAGCCCAGTAGGTCGAGGCTGTGGGGGCCGGGAGCGGCCACTGCACTCCAGTCTGGGCAACAGTGAGACTCCAACTCAAAAAAAAAAAAAAAAAGATATAAAAAACTGATCAATTTGTTGATGATACAAAGCTGGGAGAGACCCTCAAAACCGTTGGACTATAGAAATAACATTTAAAAGGTCTACAGAGGATGAAAATATTGCTCCAATCTAACAAGATAAAATTTGATGATGTCTAGAAAGTATCCTGTAAAGTGTATGAAAAGGAAAGGTGACTTAAGCAACAATACATGATAAAAATAACCACTGAAGGGTTTTTCGTTGACACTACACCCAATTTGAACAGTGTTATATGACTGTCTCCTAAAGGCTGATGAATTCTTAAGGAAATACTAAGTATTTAGGACCAAGGAAATGACACTTTCATTAGGTTCTACATCCATCAGACCACACCAAGAGTAGTATTTTGTTCAGTTCTGAGGATCAAAATTTAAGAGAGCTTTAAACAAACAGATGTGTCTATATAGCACCAGAGATTAATGTCCATGTAATAGGGAGACTGGTTGAAGGAACTAAAAGTGTGTAGCAGGGAGAAGAATAAAATGCAAATGTATGTGAAAAGATAGATCATAGTTATCTTCTAATATTGGAAGGGCTGTCCTATGGAAGTAGAATTGGATTTGTTCAGTTTATCATGAAAAGTTAAGCTAGTACCAAATGGGTGGAAGCAACTGGTAACAAATTTTGATTGATCACGTCAGAAAATGTCACAGTCATTCAAGTAAGGAATTTAGGACCCCCCCCCACCTCACAGGATAAACTGGATGATAGGTTGTAGTGAGGATTCTGAGAACAGACTTTTATGGTACTTCTACCCAATGATTATATAATTGACACAATAGGTTAGTCTCTTCTTTTTAAAGGAAAGGCCAAGGCAGCAGCTTGTTTCTCTCTTCCCTCTACCATTTCATTCTAGGGAGTGAAACTATCTTCAATAAAGATTTACTTTTCCACCTAATCTTTTCTAACTTTTTTTTCTTTAATTTTTCTACTCTTTCAACTTCTTTATTACTTGTAATTGAACTTTCTGGATATTTATAATAATTTTCTCGTGTACATTATTATTATAGATAGAACAAAATAATATATAAAAAAGTAAGTTACATTTAGTATTAATTACTCAGCAACTACTTTTTTTATAAACATATTTTTTATTTCAAAATTGTGGGGTACAGTTAAGGGTTAGGTATATAAATATGCATCGTTCAGGCACCCTTGTTGATAAGGGGTGTCCCCCCATCCCCAGACAGATATTTTTAAACTGTCATCAGTTACATATAGGGTAACTATGAAATCCCTACCACACCTGGTGTCTTTAGCACCTAAGTCTTGTGCCTTATACACAAATTAATTCAAAATGGATCATAGATTTAAATGTGAAACATAAAACTATAAAACTGTACATGATAGCATAAAAGAGACTCTTTAGTACCTAGAGCTTGGTGAAAGTGCTTAGACATTACATCAAAAGCATGAGCCATAAAAGAAAAACCTTATAAATTGAACTTCATCAAAATTAAAACTATTGCTCTGTGAAAGGCTCTGTTAAACAAAAGGATGAAAATACAAACTACAGCTGGGAGGAAATATTTGCAACCTATATATTTGATGAAGGACTCAGAATAGAATAGAATATATACAAAACTCTCTAGTAACAAAAATAATCCAATTAGAAAATGGGTTTAGAACTTAAAGAGATATTTCACTGAAAAGGATATACAGATGGCAAATTAGCACATGGAAACGCATTAGACACTAGTTATTAGGAAAATGCAAATTAAGTTCATGATGAGATATCACTATTACATCTACTACAACAGCTAAATAAAAAACAGTGATAATACTAAATGCTGGTGAGGATGCAGAAAAGCTGGATCTCTCATACATTGCTGGTGGAATGTAAAATGGTACAGCCACTCTGGAAAATAGTTGGATAGTTTCTTTAAAAACTAAACATACCCTTACCATAAGACCCACCAGTTGCACTGTTGGGCATTTATTCCAGAAAAATGAAGAATTATGTTCACTCATAAACCTGTATAGGACTGTTCACAGTAGCTTTATTTTAATTGCCCCAAACTGGAAAGAACCACAGTGTTCCTCAATAGGTAAATGGTTAAATAACTGTGGTACATCCATACGATGGAATACTATTTATCAATACAACCAACTGTTGATACAACCAAAAACTTAGATAGACTTCAAGAGCATTATATGAAATGAACAAAGCCAATCTAAAAATATCATATATTATTCCATTTACATAGCATTTCCAAAACGACAAAGTTATAAAGATGTAAAACAGATTAGTGGCTGTCAGAGGTAAGGGATGGTGGAAGTGAGAAGGTGGGTATGATTATAAACAGGCAGGCAGCATGAGCAGTATCTTTGTGGTGATGGAATAGTGCTGTACCTTGATTGCTGTGTTGGTTACACAAATCTACATGTGATAAAGTAACATAAAACTGTATATACCCATTATAAAAATGTCAAATTCCTGGTCTTGAAATTATACTATTATTATGTGTGATGTAACCATAAGGGAAACAGGGTGAAGGATACATAAGACCTCTTTGTACTATCTTTGCAATATCCTGTGAGTCTATAATAATTTCAACATGAAAAGTAAAAAGAAGGAAATCTTCAAAAATCAATAAAGAAACACAATGGCTTTGTACTTCATACCATAATTCTATCTATCTCTGTCTAGGAATAACTAAGTCATTGCTACAAGAAGAGGGATGGAAGACAGGAATGGGGGGCTGTGGAAAAGGGAAGAGATATTAAATTGGCTAAGTGGAAGAAATAACTGAGAAGTCATTCTAAAACTATTAAGTATAAGGATATAGATAAAAAAAATTTTTGAGTCAAGATCTCACCTTGTCACTCAGGCTGTAGTGCAGTGGGCACAATCATGGCTCACCTCAACTTCTACATCGTGGGCTCAGGTGATCCTTCAGCCTCAGCCTCTCAAGCAGCTGGGACTATAGGCATGCACCACCATGCCCAGCTAATATATATATATTTTTGTAGCGACCAGGTCTCGTTATGTTGCCTAAATTGGTCTCAAACTCTTGGCCTCAAACAATCCTCTTGTCTCAGCATCCCCAAATGCTGGGATTACAGGCATGGGCCACTGTGCCTGGTCCCCAGATAAACTTGTAAAAATAGTAATTACCTTAACATGAAATTCATTATCCAATAAAATATTCTGAGTCTTCAAATCATGATGAAGTAAAGGAGGAGTCATATTGTGCAGGTAATTTACACCAAGTGCAATTTCATGCAGAATGCGAAATCTCAATGGCCAAGCAACATCAGGATATTCAGTTTTCTTTATATATGTATGAAAAGAAACACAATGAAAATTAGTTTCGAATTAGTCATATAACGAATTTATCTGAATTTCAGGTTGACAAATTAATCTTTGAGAGTTTTGTTTTTGTGAAAGAGACAAAGGTCATTTTTTCCTAAACCTATATAGTACAGACATATTTTAAAATAGTGTTTTTATTTCTTGTTTATCATAACTGACATCTATCTGAGCGTTCTTGAAATAAATGATTTCTGAACATACAAGTTAACGCAGCTTCCCAGGAGAATAAACATATTCAGAAAAATGAAGACAATTTTGGAAGATCAGTGAATCAGTGAATTATCAGGTACCATGCCACTGGGTACGTTTTTCTAATTGTTATTAGAAAATCGTTAAAAGTCTTCTACTGAGAGCTCAAAACTGTTTTTGATAACTTTTTTCTGCAAATGTATCAGCTTACAGTTCAGTGATCAACCTGGCAGGGGGAGTGGCTCAAAATATTTTAGACTGTTTATGTTGTATTTTGATTCTTTTTCAATGAGTTTTGTGAGGTTGGGGGAGGGTGCTTCAAGATAAATCTCAGTCTAAATAATACAACACAGGAAACCAAAAGAAACAAAAAAAGACTAATGGGGAACACTACTTCCTCTGGTATAGACAGAGTCCCATCACCTAGAGAAATGGAATCTTTTAATCTGTACAAAACTTTCTTTGTAAATTATGCAGTTTAAAGCAGTGGCCAGGTCTTTCTGCGGTATAGTATTATATGGAGGCTTGTAATCATGGAGACGAAGGAGAGCAGTGCTCATTCTGTATTTTATGATTTCTTCCAGGAGTTACCAATCCTCCTGGAGTAGACTATAGAATTTCCATTTGGATCCAAATATGAGTGCCAAAGTATCTACTAGGATACGGGAATAAAATATTAGATTTCTACTTATATTCATTTTCAATAAAAATTAAAAAGAAATTGCACTCTATTAATATTTGTATCTTAATTGCTGTGGTAGTTACACAAATCTCACAGACTGACACCACTTTACTTCATCCTTATTTCAGATGGCCACAAGTCATGAATAGAATGAGATGTATTCTGAAACAAAGAGGAAGACACTACATGAATTGCTGACAGTGGCACCTGCCACTTTCCCTTGGTTATTTACAGGGCATTATAATGTATTATAATTTAGGAATGTCCACTAATTGGATTATGCAGATTTTTACACATTTTTAATTAAAGCAACCCTCACAAAATGGAACAAGAAGTTTAAAAAGATTTCTGGAAAGAAACTACAGATTGGAGATAATATTAGTAATGTAAGCTCAAGCAAACAATAATAATTGAATACATGTATTTTGAGAATGAGGATTTCTGAATTTGTTTACTGATGGGATTGACAATCAAAGCTCCAGTAACTGGCACCTTGAGAAAAAAAGGTAAATGGCTCTACTAATTAACACTACTATTAGTAGAAAAGCTATTGTGACTGGTATTCAAAGATAACTTACTTGTTCTGTTAATTCAGACTTTTGTGAATTGGTGTTTCCATGTTCCTAATGTTCATATTAGTAACATTAAATCTGAGTCTTAAATTGTTAAGAATATCAAATAAAATACATTTTAAATAACAGTGGATTTTACAGTGTTCAGAGTTTATCTTTTCTTTTTTCCATTCCTATCTATGTAACATGCATATGAATACTGGAATTCAGTATAAATGTTAGAAACAGTAATCCAAGCAAATAATCTCGGTCTCTTAGATACTGGGCCTGACTCCACAGTATTTTTATCAACACACACACACACACACACACACACACACACACACAAAGCCACAAAAGGTAAAATTTTACCCCTAATAATGCCTTTCATTATTCTTTGATTTATCTATATGTCTCTAAATAATATGACCAAATGTAAAACCAAAGTGCTATATAGTTTGAATAACAGAAATGATCATTGTAGCTACTAAAAACTTACAATACTTACCCGGTGTAGGAGTTCATTTAATGATCCATTTGGCATGTATTCAGTAACTATTCCCAAAAATTCAGGTTCATTGCAAATTCCCAAAATTGGAAGAATGTAACTAAATCTAGCTTTGTGTAAAATTTCAGCTTCTCTTAAGACATCTTTTCTTTCGCTAAGGAAAAAAAATGTATAATTATTTCAAGTAATGAAAAATATACAATGATCATGCCCATAAGTCCAATTAAGCCCAGATTTTTTTCATTTACTAGCTGTGTGACCTCATAAAAATTATGCAACTTCTCTGTAACTTAGTTTCATCATATTTAAATAAACCTAATACCTACCCTACATATTCCACAGGTATGTTTAGAGACCAAAATGAGTTCTATAAACCACTGAGAGGTAAAAGTGCTATACACAGGTTATTATTATTGTACTTTTCCTAGGAAAGGGAAAGAAGACGGTATTAGAGAAACTTTCTAAAGCCTATCTATGTTAGATATATATTTAGAATAACTGGTGCTTGAACTAATTAAACAATATAGTTTATGTTGTATTAAATAAACAGATTTGATTAAAAATTATACTAAATTTTACAGTTGTATACCATGTACAATTTTTAATATCTTGAATATGAAAATATTTACATGTTGTAGACTTAAGTGACTAGGTGACAATAGCCATATAAAGGTCAATAATACTTAGACATTGTATACCAGAATTCAGGAAAAGAACACTGAGAAACAGGTAAATGCTTATAACAGATGCCTGGGATAATTCTGATTCCAGGTTCATTTGCTTATTCATAAGTAAAATAGATAAACATTTAGCTTTTTTATGAATAAAACATTGTGCTCAGCATTATGGAGAATATAAAGATTAAAAAGATATATGTGGTCTTTGCCTTCAAGTTGCCCAGAAATCTCATAAGAAAAAATATAAGACAGACTGTTGTAAGTGCAACAGTGTAAAAAAAAAGATGAAGAAAATAAAACTATGGAGAATTCAGAAAGAAGAAAATAAAACTACGGAGAATTCAGAAAAAATAAAGTAGATTTGGGGTTAGGGGAATCACTGGAGTCTTTAGAGAAGTAAGAGTTCGCTTGTTCTGTAAGGATGGACAGATTTCAACATTTGGAGAGAAGTTATCTGGGATGGATGAGGCCTCCATGAGAGGAGAGAGTAGGGAACCTGGCTTTCCTTTTCAATTGTATATCCCTGGGACTTGGAACAGTGCCTAACACATGGTAACACAGCAGATATCCAATAGATATGTATCAAATAAATTCAAGAAAGTTAAAGTAAGGCTATGTTTGGAAAATTGTGAATTGTTTAATATGGATCAGGACATGTAACATAAAAGAGTGAAGGTGAATAAGACAGGCTAAAGCCACATCTCAGTCTTCAAGCCAGGTTAGGGTGGTTAAACGTTATTTGGTAGCCACTGAGTTGTAACTGAAAGGTTTTTGTTGTTATTGTTGCCTTTTTTTTTTTCCTTTTTAAACAGATAATGCTCCTATGTTGCCCAGGCTGGCCTCCAACTCTTGGGCTCATGTGATCCTAACCTCTTATATGTATGTATTTTTTTGTTGGAGTCTCATTCTGTCACCCAGGCTGGAGTACAGTGACACACTCACAGCGTCATCCTCCTTTCTAGACCTCCCAAGTAGCTAGGACTATAGGCAGTATGCCTGGTGCAACTAAAGATTTTTAAGCTGGAAATGACAGTAGAACAAAATTTTAGGATGATTAACTTGGCAGCAGATGTAGGATCACAGAAAGTGGTAGGGGTTGAAAGTCAGGTGTTAAGTTACTCATTAAGATGTGAAACAATGAGAACCTAAAACTCTAAAGGTAGCAGTGGAAATGGAAAGAAAATTACTAGCTGAATAAAATGCCTAGGTCATGGTGATTGACCGACTGATTGCGGAGATAAAAAAATGGAAAGGAATTGAAGGTGTCATCATTTTTTACTCTGATGCCTGGGCGTTGGTAGCAACAATAACAGAAATAGAAATGTCTCCAGAAGAAGTCTATTAGGCAAGTTATGATGATAAGTTGACTCTCAAACCACCCAAGCTCTTGATGAATGGTTGCTGAAATAAGAATAGCAACAGATATTCCAGACCAGACTAAAAGGGAAGAGGCCTGCTTTAAAAACAAAGGAAAAAACCAAAAACTGTAGTCATTTATTTTTTGAATAGGTAATATATTTATATGTTTTAAAATTCAATTGCCAAGAAGTCATAAAGTGGAAAGCTTCTCTCTTTCTCCTTGCCCTTCAATCACTTAATACTCCAACTGTTAGAAAACCTATTATATCAGTTTGTGAGACTTGTCTTAATTCTCTAAATTGAAACAGTTCTGTAATTGTCCCCAAGAAATGTGGGCCAATAAGATACAGAAGATGAATCTGAAGATTCCTGAATACTGCAAAGAACCACAGAGAGGGCATGCTGCTGAAGTCTCAGTGGTACTTAATGTATTCTTCCCACCTCCATTAAGAGTATAAGGCATTCTTTCTTCTACTGTGACTCTTATTACATGTCATCCACTTTATATGCACTATCATCCTAAGATAAATACTCTAAAGTTGGTTTCATTATCCTCAATTTATATGTGAGGGCACCAAGGCTCAGAAAAATTAATAATTTTCCAGTGGCCCACCAATAATAAGTGATAGTGTTGTAATCATTCTGAACTGCAATCATGAGACCTTAAAGCTTGTGTTCTTTCTACTCTATTGCTTGATCAGAGAAGAAAGTAGTAAAGTTCTTGAAGACAGATTTGGCAAGATTGAGTGAGTGAGAAAATAAAGAAAGCCAAAATATTTAAAAATAAGTTTTTTCATTAAAAATATAAAGATGTACAATATAGCTTTTACAGACACAGCACTAAAATTACTCAACATTTCAATTAAAAAAAAAAACAGTTATGTCAATCTACAGGGTATCTGGACAACCAGTTGTACTCATTTGCTCATAAGGGGTGGGAAGATTATTGGGGAAGGCCCAATGCATTGGATAGAAGTCAGGTTATGGAGAATGATTCACCAATCAGTAAAATAAGAACATGTTACATCCTATAAACTTATTTTTCTTTCAGGTGATCTCAAAGAACAATGAAAACATTATCTACTTGAGATCCCAGTAAGTACATGTCTTTATTATTCCTACATTACAAATGAGGAAATAGAAATAGACACCCTGTGAGTCAATTGCATAGCCTACTCTTAAGCTCAGACTACATAAATACTGCTAATGAAAAGATCTTAGGTAACAAGTTGGAGAAAAGAATGTGACATGGCAATGCCAAAGTGTTTCACTGATATTATGGCTTCTTTGAAGACAGAATTAAGTTTCTATTCAATTTAATAAAGAATTTTAGACTATGAAAATTGCTAATAAGTATGGAAAGAGAACTCCTTCATTCCTTGGCCCTCAAGTTATACAAAGCTTGGATAAAGTTAAATCTTGAAAAGCAGCATCCAAAATGGGAGAATCAATTGGTTTTAGAATACCTAATGGGTCCATCAGTGCTACATTTCCATATAATATTTGCATAGTTCTAAAATATATCCATCCTCTCTAACCAACCACCACCCTTTAATGTTGACTACAGACACATACACACACTTGCCCAGCACTTGCTCCACAGATATAAGGCTCAGAGTAAACAGACACCACACCCTGTATATCACTGAACCTGGATTATTGTATACACAAACTGGGAACAATCTCTAAAGGTGTTCCAAATCTACTGTGTCATCTAGCCAATCCAAGCCCAATTGTGAGAGACAACAAAGAAAAGCCACAGGTAGATGAAAGTCCACTAACTTTGTCAGGGCTTAAGCTGAGGAATTTATGTGATACTGCATACCAACAACCTCTGGCCAATCAGGCATCTATGATGATGTATTTTCACTTTAGATATAGGGAGAGAAGAGAATGTTGCAATCATAGATGTTAACCTACTAAGAACTGAGTGCTGCGCCTGTAGGAAGGAAAATACACAAGACTAGTGACTAAATCCATCGACTAATACATGGGGTCACAGGTCCACAGCATATGGTTGTAATTCTTTTTTCCTGTAAACAGAAACAAATGCTAATCTTTCTTTAAAACCTAGACACACCAGGATGTGAGAAACATTCACAATTTGGGCCATTTAACAGTCTTTTGATTCAATTTATGGTAGCAGAAATACACATTTCCTCTAGGGACAGCCTTTCCTGTGATTACATGTAATTTATGTATGATTACATGTAATAAACCACAAACAAAAGAAAAACAATAAAAAGCCCCAACCAAAATATCCCAGACACTCAAGCAGTGCTGTCCAATAAATATACAACCTGAACCACATAAGCAATCTAAGATTTTCTACAGGCTAGATTTTTTAAAAAGTAAAAAGAAACACGTGAAATGAATTTTAACACGATTTTATGTCTAACCCAATATAAAGACATAATTTCTGCATAGAATAAAAACATGAATAATGAGTTTTTGTTGTTGTTGTTGTTTTTAGTAAATCCTGTGTGTATTTTACACCTTTCATTTCGGACGGCCACATTTTAAGTGCTCAATAGCCACCTGTGGCTAAGCGGTATTTACTGCACAGAACAGCCCCATAGCCCGATTTCAAAACAAACAAACAGACAAACAAACCAAGCAAACAAAACTCACACCCACCACATCAACGCACATCAACCTCAGTAAACAGCTTTAGAGCTGGGCTGAGATTGCTAGCGTTTGGAGTCCGGAGAGAAGACGCTCCGGAGAGTAAGTGCGCAGTGAAGAGATGAGTGGAAGGATGCAACGCCTGCCATCTCCAGAGAAACCGGTTCTCCCCAGCATGCCAGACCCAAACTAGGACTGCCGAGGGTTGACGAGGAGTGGGCCAACCCCAGGGACCACTCCGTTTGGGTTCTAGAGCCCGCAAGCCCGGGGTGGGGTGAGGGGGGCGCAGCAGAGTTCGGCGCTTCCCGGGAACCCGGCGGCTCCCTACCTGTCGAGCAGCGGGGTGTGGATGTGCAGGTGCTTCACGGCCACCTGGACGCGCCAGTCTGCGTGGCGGGCGGACGACACCGTGCCCGAGGCGCCGCGGCTGAGGTAGCGCAGGTCGGCGAGCTTGTGGGAAGGAATGGCGGGCAGGGCGCTGCAGATAGCCTCCCCGTTCATGGTCCCAGGCGGCGCGGGCGCTCCGGCCGCGGCCGGCCGTTCCGGGTGGGTCCGCCGCTCCCGCGGCTCCCTGGCCGCGCTCGGGCGCCCAGATCCGCCCCTGCGCGAGCGAGGCGGGCGAGGCCCTTCCTGCCCCGGACGCTAGGTCACGAGGCCGCCCATTCCCCGGGCGGCCCACGCCCGGCCGCTGCTTTTCCGGAGCCGATTCTTCTTTTCAGGAGACGGGGACCAACTCCGAGGCGCAGCGTCGCGCCGAGGAGGAGCGTCCTCTCGCGGCCCCGGCCCTCCCAGGCGCGCCCGGGCCCCCGAGCCCGCCGTCGCAGCTCCTCCCTCCGCGACTTCACAGGCGACGTCAGCGACGGACACCGAGGCGGGGAGAGGGGCCGCCCGCTCGCCGCCCTCCCGCCGGCTGTCGCCTCGGCCCGAGGCGGGGGACGCGCCACTCGCGTCGCGCGGCCAGCGGTCTAGAGATGGGAAAGAGAGCCGGGGTGTCCTTTTGTCTCACTGTCCCAACCCCCAAGTTCGGAAAAGTTTTCCTTTTGGGAAAGTCCCTCTCACCAGAATTGGCCAGGGGCCCTCACTTTGACCGCGTGTCTTCCGGAGTTGCAAAATCCCACAGGTGGCGGGGGGCTAGGGGCTTTTTGGGGGCGGGGATCCCCTTCTACCGCCCGACTCTGCGCTTGCGCTGGAAGCGCTTTAGGGGAGCGTGGTGAATTCAGAAGCCTCCACGCTTTGAGAGGATGTAAATTCACCTGCCTGCCTGGACACCAATCTTTCCTCACTTTCAGCCACTTGAGAAGTGAAGGGTGGGTGATAAACTCTGCCATAGTGGGAAAAGTTAATGTGTTTAGCTCCCCTTACATGGGCTTTGCTTTTCTCCCTCTTCTTTATCACTTCCATAGGTAGGGACTTCTGACTCCAGATGAGATGCGAAGGTTGCTTTCTTTGTAGATTTGGGTGGAAAACAATCAGTGTTTACTGCCAATGAAAAAAGACTGCAAACATGTTTCAAATCTTTTTTTACCTTAAACATCTTGCCACTTAATTTTTTGTAGGTATTGCAGATATTATATGCAATAATACTAAGTTCATCATGGGCAGGTTAGGGTTAGAATTTAATGAATTCTAGGGTTACAAGAATAAGGATTGTCTGACTTGAAAGAGGATTTCTACCTAGAGAACTAATGGTTCTTTTACTTTTGCATTGCCTGGGATGAGAGTAACAATATTAGGTTTTACAACAGTGGGAGGTTGTAATCAATAATGTGTTTAAACATCTTGATCATTTATAATAAAAATTTTAGCCCTAAAGATATGGTCTGATACTCTGTACTTTATTGCTCAATAAGCTTTTTTTTTTTTTGGCTACAAAGAGTGCTTGAAAAAACTTTCCCAAATCCAACCATTCAATTAATTTTAAAAAACTAAGAGTTCCAGAAAAAGAGAATAAACAAACAGGGAAGAAATGATCAGAATAATAATTCAAAAAATTTTGCTAGCACTGAAGGAAAGGGGTCTTTATTTTGAAAGGGTCCAGTGAGTCAGAAGATCTATATTAAAGCACATAAATTAAAAAATGAGAATGCTAAGAATATAAAGAAGATTCTGAAAGTTTTCAGAGGGAGGAAGCAAGAATAAAGAGGAATTAGAATAGCATTGGATTTCTTAACAATAAGACTCATGCTAAAAGGGGGGTGTCCAAACTTTCAGCTTTCCTGCGTCACCTCAAGTAAAGAGGAATTGTCTTGGGCTGCACATAAATTATTTAATATAGCTAGTGTATATGCATAAAATACTTCTTTGTAAATATTTTTTAATTATAAAGTTTAGAAAAATGGGAAAAATTTAAAACTAGTGGTAAATTTGACCATGTTTTATAAAATGAATCTGTCAATGTTTGGTTCGATGGAAATGGTCGCAATTCTTAGTGAGTTCTCAAGGTGCTTGTCAGAAATGTTTGCTTGAATTTTGCTGTTCGTGTGCTTCATAATTGAAAACAGTAGCTCACAAATGTATGTGATGCCAAAAAGCAGTGTCATGAATAAGACGTGATTGTGAACTTCAAAAATGGAACTACAAATGGGATCTTGAAGAAAATAAATGCTGAAAAACACATGATGTTAAAAGATTTTGTGGGGCTGCATTACTAGGTGTCCTGGACTGCATGTAGCTCATGAGCCGCAGGTTGGACATGCTTGTGCTAAAACATAAGGAAGTGAAGTTTCTTCAAAATTCTGAAGGGTCCCTCCAACCTAGAATTTTATAGTCAAACTATCAGGTGTAAGGGTAGAATAAAAACATTTTCAGACACAAGTATGCAAATACTTTCATTCACTTTTTTTTTTTTTGGTAAGGAAAACTGCTAGAGAATGTGTTCCAACCTGAGAATAAGCCAAGAAAGAAAAAGACATGGAATCCAGAAGACAGGACCAGGAAAATAAGAAGGTAAACTCCAGGATGAGAGATATTTGGCCAAATTAGAGAGCATCCTGTTTTCAACTGAAGAGGAAGATGGCAGGAGAAAAAAAACTAAAGTAATTCAACATAGATTATTCAATTTTGAGTATTTGGGAAATTATATTAACAAATGTTTGATAGTTCCAATGAAATATGTGATAAATTTGGAGAGAGAACTTAAAAATATCCAAGTTAAAAAGGAGGCAATTATTAATTCTATGAAAAATAAAAATTATTCAAGGAAATTACATTTGTCTAAACATTTGATATATTAATATAGATCTCTAAGAAGGAGAGAGCATGCATAATAGAATTTTATGTAATATATTTGTACTGTTAATTATATTAATTTTGAATTTACTTGTTAAAAACATACATGTTTCAAAATTTAAAATTGTAAAGACAGACAATACAATAGAAGGTTGAGCAGCAGATGAATATACTTCACAAAAGAGGATATGAGCCGGGCTCGGTGGCTCAGCCTGTAATCCTGCGCCTTTGGGAGGCTGAGGTGAGTGGATTGCCTGAGCCTGCGGGTTCGAGACCCGCCTGGGCAGCAAGACCTCATATCTACAATAAATAAAAAAATCAGCCGGGCGTGGTAGCACATGCCTGTAATTCTGGCTACTTGGAAGGCTGAGGCGGAAGGATCACTGGAGTTCAGCAGGTCGAGGCTGCGGTGGCCGGGAACAGCCACTGCACTCCAGTCTGGGTGACAGAGTGAGACTCCAACTCAAAAAAAAAAAAGAAAAAAAAAAGAGGATATGTAAATAACAGCTATAGGTAAAAAGATGCTCAACATCATTAATTATCAAGGAACTACAAATTAAATCCACAGTGCAACATTGCTGTTCAGTCAGTAGAATGACTAAAATTAAAAAGGCAGAATATACCAAGTATAGGTGAGAATTTGGAGAAACTGGAACTGTCATATACTACTGATAGAAGTGTTGATTCGTACAATCAATTTTCCAAAATATTTGGTAGTATCTATTACAATTGTAGATATGAAAATTTTATGTCCCGGAAAGTATATATATACATGCATACATTGGAATGTTCTTAGAAGTGATATTTATAATAGCCTCAAATTGGAAATTACCTAAGTATGCATAAATAGTAAAATGGGTAAATAAATTGTGACAAATTTATTCAATGGAATACTAAATGACAAAGAAATCAAATAATCCATAAATATAATTGTTGAATAAAAATATCAGACACAGAAGAGTATGTACTATAAGAGTCGAAGTACAAAATTTGTTTGAAGTACAAAAATAAATAAACTTATGCTTTTAGAAATCAACGTAGTGGTTACTCTTGTAGGGAAGTAGCTTCTGGGGTTGTGGTAATGTTCTGCCTCTTGTTCTAGGACAGTGGCATGATTGTGTTCAGTTTATGAAGATTCTTGGAAGTTACACACATGCACTTTTCTGCGTATATGTTATAATTCAGTGAAGTAAATAGGTTTAAATAGAAAATAAATGTGTGTATATCTATATACAATGTTTGTCAGTTTTATTTTATTAGAATAACACTATATACCTGTTCGGTTTGCTTTTTCACTTATCTTAGATATCTTTCCATGTGAATGCATTAAAAGCTTCCTTATGTTTTTTCTTTTTTTTTTTTCTTGAGTCAGAGTCTCACTCTGTCGCCCAGACTGGAGTGCAGTGGCCGCTCCCGGCCACCGCAGCCTCGATTGCTGGACTCCCGCGATCCTTCCACGTAGCTGGAACTACAGGCGCATGCTACCACACCCGGCTAAGTTTTTGATTTATTGTAGAGATGAGGTCTCACCAAGTTGCCCAGGTGGGTCGCGAACCCGCGGGCTCAGGCAATCCACTCACCTCAGCCTCCCAAGGTGTGGGATTACAGGCTGAGCCACTGAGCCCGGCTGTTTTTTCATTTTTTAAAGGCTGTTGGATATACCATCATTTAACCCCAATTGATGGACATTTGTTTTGTTTTCACACATTTGCTGTTACAAATAATCCTGCAATAATTAACCTTTATATATGTCATTTCATGCATATGCAATTATATTTATATAATTCAAGAAGCCAAATTGCTGGATCAAAGAGTATGTTCATTAGTAATTTTGATTTATGTCATTGAATTTGTTCTTCAACTAAGTTGTATCAGTTTTCTTTTCCTGCAAACAATGAGAGTAGCTGATTCTCTATACACTTAATTTCCTGTCCTTTTAAGATATAGTACCATGTTGGACAGCTGATTCCTGAAGAGTTCAGTGCTTCTAAATTCAGTTAAATGCTAAGATTCTTTTATCATAACTATTCTAAATATTTGGCCTCTGTTTGTTTATCACAATCTCACACCTTTGGTTTTCATGATAGTTTTCATCAGTACACAGTTTTAAAGATATGTATTCTTAGTCATATACATGGAGATTAATTAAATTATATATGTATATATATATCCCAATATACTTATAGTTTAATTAGTTCCCATAATTAATTGACTGGCAATAGAAAGCTTAAGGAATCATGATGCGGAAGTACATAAACAAGATGCAAAAAATTAGAATATGCAAATTAGGCTTATAAAGCAAGCATCGCATCTACATGTGTTCAAAATTCTATAAAATTACATCAAAAATTGTTTTCCCTTTTACTGAGATAAAGGTTATTTATTTATTTATTTTTGAGTCTGGGTCTTACTCTGACACTCAAGACTAGAGTGCAGTGGCATGATCACAGGTGTTTGCAGCCTCAAACTTCTGGACGTAAGTGATCTGTCCGTCTCAGCCTAGGACTACAGGCCCGTGCCACCACATCTAGCTAATTTTTCCCTTTCTTTGTAGAGAGGAGCTTTTGCTATGTTGTCTAGACTGATCTTGAACTCTTGGACTCAAGCAATTCTCCCGCCTCAGCCTCCCAAAGTGCTGGAATTATACAGGTGTGAGCCACTGCGCCCAGCCTGAGATAAAGGTTATTTATATTGTAGATGTAACTATAGGAAATAGCAGCATGAAATATATCTCCTCAGTTAGAAACCAGACAGCTATTCCAAAGGCTGTTTTTTTATCTCTATTATTTTTCCATCAAGAATGTTAGGTTAATAGAATCATAAAGTATGTGATATTTTGAAATTGACTTTTTTCACTCAACATAATGCCCTTGAGATACATCCAATTCCTTCTTGTAATAATAGTTGGTTCTTTTTATTGGTGAATAGTATCTATAGTATAGTTTACCGTAGTTGTCTAACGATTCATCTATTGAGGAATATTTTAATTGTTTCCATGATTTGGCTATTCCACATAAAGCTACTATGAATAATTGTGTATAGGTGTTTGTGTGGAAATACATTTTTGTTTCTCTGAGATAAATGTCCAGGAGTGTAGTTGCTGCACTGCATAGTAGAAGTATGTTTAGTTTTGTTTTTTTTTAAGAAACTGCTACAATATTTTCCATTGTGATTGCACCATTATATTCCCACAGCAGTGTATGAAAAATTCCATTTCTCTGCATCTGTCTCATTTTCTATTTTAGCTGTTTAATAATTGTGTAGTACTTTCTCATTTATAAACTCACATTCAAATTTTGAATTTAATTATAAATTTTATCATGTATATGTGGTTCTTTTCTTCTAGCCTTTTGTGATTCTCTTAAAACTGCTTTTTAGTATACTGACTGTCTTCTACAGAAAGTACAACATTTGGAATAATCCATACCTGATTTCAGGTCTTTGTTTTGTCTTTTCTGAACCATGTGACTTTGTGCAGCCTGCTTAACCCCTTTGAGGGTCATTTTCTCCCTCTGTGAAATTACTGCTCCACCTAATACAAATGTGAAAGAAGATAATCTATGTAAAGTGTTTACTATATGGCATAGCTCAATAGATGCTACTTTTTTCCCCTTCTGTATTTTCAACTCAATAGAAATATGGACTAGGACAAAGCAAGTTTAGAATCTTAAGGTAACTAGAGATCTTATTTCATTAATTAACCAGATAAAGTATCTAAAAATATTTTTTCAGTTAGATTGCAAAACTTCAGAAAACTTTGTTTTCATATTAGGCTGGGAAAGTTACTTATTTTACTTGCTTGCTGAAACAGATTATATTGTTAAGTCTTTACAATTGAAAATATAGAGCATAATGCAGCAGAAAGCATTCGGTTGGTTTATTAATTCTGACTCAAATCTTTACACATCTTGGTCTGAGGTATGTAGCTAAAGGAATCAATATCCTTTAAATGGACTAAAGGACTAATTGAGATCATTCAGAGTAAGATATTCAATACTACAATATTTGGAAGTATTGCATGCAGAGAAGCTTACTTGCTAAAAAGTACATATTAGTATGGAATGAGAGTAGGGACTTGGTTGCTGTTTGATGGCATTAAACCAGGAAATTCAGGATTAGCGATATTATGTCCAAAGACCCAGCTATCCTATTCCATGAGGTGCCTTGAAAAAACTCTATGCACAGAACAGTAGCAAAATAAAGAAAATAAGTATTATGTTTTAAAAGGCTAGAGCCCTAGACAAAAGACCCAAGGAATCTAACAAGTATGAGGTAATTTCTCATTGTGGTTTTAATGTGCATTTCTCTGGTGATTAGAAATGTTGAGGATTTTTTCCTGTATCCCTTGGCCATTTGTATGTCTTCTTTAAAGAAATGTTTATACAAGTTGAAAAAAGTTCGGCACCAGTAATGACTCCACACCCAGCCAGAACCAAGAGATTTATTAAAGCAGCTGTTACAGAGGGGATCTGTAACGGGAAAACAGAAAAAGAGAGAGAGAAAGAGAGAGTAAGAGAGAGAGAGGAAGTGGGAGAGAGGTGGGGAGAGAGCTGCAGAGAGGAGGAGAGCAACAGACAGAGAGAGAAAGAGAGACTGAGAGAGAGAGAGTTGTGGGGAGAGGGCTGTATTTATTAGCCTGACAGGGGCTGGAAGGGGCCGTGCTATGTTCCTATTGGAGGAGCTGCATGGGAGTAGGGTGGGGCCCATGCCGTGTTATAGTCCTATTGGACGCATAACAAAGCTGGCTAAGGATTGGAGGCTTGCAGGTTTGAAATTCACGCGCGTGGGGAATTGTGCTCACAGAAGCCGGGACCTAGGGCCTTTGTTGTCTGATGTGTTGGTGCCATTTTGGGAGCCGACCCTCTGGTCACTTCCTGCACCCTTCATTCCCACCTTTTCTGTTTTTTATGGGGAGGGGCATCGTTACTCTTTCTGGCTACTTCCTGCTGGTTGGGGGCGTTGTGGGGGTAAGGTGGTGAAAGGGTGCAGAACCAGCCAGAGCAGGGCCCAAAGGTAGGTGCTGAAGGTATAGATTTCCACAGGTGAGAGTTCCATGAAGGTTCCTTGTAAGTGTAGAACAGCGACTTGTTCTGGCCAGTCTTCTAATGAGCACAAGGATGGTAGCAACCAGCTGTCCTGGAGCGGGCTGTGGAGGTAGACAGACAACCTGGAAGAGAGCATATCTGGTCGTCAAGCAATTTAGAAGGGGGTGGGGTAGGTGTGGTTCCTAGAGCTTACTGCTTATCTCACCCTAGAGACTGAACCAAGAACTTGAAGAGTTTAAGTAACAAAGTTTTCAAAAACATGTTACAACACAAAATCACAGTAGTTATTGTAAAAGTTGCATATTTAGCCAAAATGATAGTCTTAACGATTTTGAAAAGAAAACCTCTCTTTTTTGTAACAAAGACAGTGGGGGGGGGCTAATTAAACCTTTTTTGTAGCCTTGAGTGTTTACAGAATTTCTTTTACTTCTTTTCACAAACTTTCACCTACCATGTTCGACATACCTGTACCATTTTTCGACATGCTTAAACCTTCTATTTTTGTTCTATACTTTCTTTAACCAGCCATTCTATTATAGAACAAAAATGTACCATACAAGATTCTTTCCTATACAATTATTTATCTTTTCTTTATCCTTTCTTACTAAAAACATACCTTACACCAACAACTTTCTTTACATTTTTCCTAACCTTAGAGTTTTAACCAAAGCAATAAGTTTATATGCAGTGAAGGGCTTAGATAGGATCCAACGTGAAACTATTAGGGAAATTTAAAGCTATACAAAAGGCACCCAAAAAGCACATTGGTGATGGCTCAGGGTAAAGAATAATACGAGTTTTAATTTTTGTCATAATGTCCCTTTTAATAATGGAGCTGGACACGTTGGCATAATAAGGAGAGAGTGTGAAATATTTTATTTCCCAGAACACATGGAAGTAATGACGTAGTGAGGGGCCTGGATATAATGCCCTGTACCCCCACAACCAAAAGGGGTGAAGGAAAGAGTGGACTGGGAAATTTAAGTAGAGCTGAGCATGCAGCCCCCATATTAATAACAAATGATATAACCCTGCCAGCTACTGATATTTCCACCCTAGGCTTGGTTGGTTTAATAGTTTGTTCCAAAAACATTGGGGCTACCAAGTTAGGGGCGAGTCAATCTGACTGGAGCAAGCCCAAGGGATCCCCTTTTGAGATCGTGTAAGATGCCTGGTGTTCCTTAATTGCAGCAAGCCTCTGGGCCATGTGCTCTCCTCCGGCTAGGTGAACGAGGCAATCATGAACCCAATGTCCATGCTGTTTGCATTTGGGACCTAGGGTTTTGCTGGTGGGCAGGGCTTGACAGTCTTTGGCCATATGCCCATTTTGACGGCATCGGAAACAAACCCGGGAAGGGGGCTGTGTACTCCTTCTGCTATTGGCCATCTGGGGTGGAAGATTATCAGTGGTGGCTTTTTCTGCTGAAGTGGTAGATAAAAGCTGAAGTGCTTCCTGCTTATGTTGGTGGTCCTGTATTCTTCCCTCCTTTTGGTTGTTAAAGATTTTAGAGTCCATGTCCAATAGCTCTAATTGAGGGGTTTGTGGGCCCTTATCTAATTTTTGGAGTTTGCGCCTAATACCCGGTGCTGACTGGGAGATAAAATATATAGCCAAAAGAGTTTGTCCCTTTATAGAGTTTAAAGCAATATTAGTAAACTGCTAGGACAACTGGTGTGGCCTTGGTTCGGGTTACTGGAGGGTTACACTGGGGAATGGTTGGAAGGGGAGGATACAGGGATCGAGCTGCCAGAGTAGAGGAGGGTGGGGGCGGGGGAGCCTGAGGCTGTTGAGGCTGCCTGTAAGGGGGGGCTTGTCTGCAGGGTCGAAATCTGAGATGGAGGAGGGGGTAGCGGAACTGGGATTTACAGTGTCTGTAGTGGGGGGAGGGGAGTTTTGGAGAGGAGGCCGAAGTGTGCGTAAAACAAGGGGAGAAGGAGAAATTGCAGGAGGTGGCAGATGCCAGCATGAGTGGAGGGTAGAGATTAGAGGGATTGCAATTGAGGCAGAGGCGGGGATGTTCACGGAGGAGAGAAAAGGACTGAACATAGGGAATCTCTACCCACTGTTTTGAACATTCACAGAAATTATATAAGTCCCGAATAATATCAGGATTGAGGGACCCCTGAGGGGGCCACTGATTTTGGTTGTCTAAGGGGTATGTTGGCCAGTCTTGGGTGCAGAAACGAATTAGGCATTTGGGTTTGATATCAGAAGAAAGAGAAAGGATAGTGAGATTGTTTAAAAGGCATTTAATTGGGGAATCGGCTGGCAGGGATGACGAGCCTCCCATGGTGAGACAGGTAGACTAAACAGGGCGTCCCCTGAAGAGTCGGCTGTCCGAGAAGTGTGGCTGTGGCAAAGCCTGTCATCACAGGGGTTTGGCACAACCAGGGTCCTCCTGGAGAACCGAGGGGGTCAAGGCACCTTGCACAAGAATTTTTGAACCAGACGGAAAGCACTTGACCGGGCAGAGGGTGGGACCGTGTTTGAGATTCCTGCTGGTCAAATAGGGCTTACTGTGGGGCAACAAACATGGAGCCTCTGAGGCTCCCTGTTACCTGACAGATACGGGAGTCCTTCAGAATCCACTGTGGGCCAGCAGATGTGGGACCCCCGGGGTCCGCTGCAGCCTGACAGCTGTGGGATTCCTTACGGGGGGAGAGAGAGAATTTTATGGAGG
The DNA here is from genome assembly GCA_027257055.1 of Cephalopachus bancanus. Taxonomy (NCBI): domain Eukaryota; kingdom Metazoa; phylum Chordata; class Mammalia; order Primates; family Tarsiidae; genus Cephalopachus; species Cephalopachus bancanus. Next base: position 4,895,817 of record JAPVLO010000045.1, read on the forward strand.
CCGCTCTGGGTTAGCAGACGTGGGACCCCTGGGGCCTGCTGCAGCCCAGCAGCCATGGGAGTTTTAAGGGTTCAGAGAGATGAAAGAGAAGAGGAAGCCTTTAGGGTTCACTGTGGCCATGAAGGCCGAGGTGGGGTGCATTCCCCCTCACCCTGGGGCCAGAGGGGCTGCCGGACAATCAATGGTCAGTTCCCCCCAGTGATCCCGGGCAAGTTTCGGGCTTCCATGTCTGGGGAACTCACCTATCCAGTGGTCACTGGTGGATGCAAGTCATGCATTCAAAATGGTGGCAAAGGTCCGGGAGGGCTGGAGTGGCCACTGGCACCAGGTTGGGGATTCCTGCCTACAGGAATACACCCGCACAAAGGTGAGGGAGCACCCAATCTGAGTCACAGCACCAATGAAAGAAGTTCGGCGCTAGTAATGACTCCACACCCGGCCAGGACCAAGAGATTTATTAAAGCGGCTGCTACAGAGGGGATCTGTAACGGGAAAAAAGAAAAAGAGAGAGAGTAAGAGAGAAAGAGAGGAAGTGGGAGAGAGGCGGGGAGAGAGCTGCAGAGAGGGAGAGAGCAACAGAGAGAGAGAGAAAGAGATACCGAGAGAGAGTTGCGGGGAGAGGGCTGTATTTATTAGCCTGACAGGGGCCAGAAGGGGCCATGCTATGTTCCTATTGGAGGAGCTGCATGGGAGTAGGGTGGGGCCAATGCCTTGTTATAGTCCTATTGGATGCATGACAAAGCTGGCTACGGATTGGAGGCTTGCAGGTTTGAAATTAGCACGCGGGAAGGTTTGAAATTTGCACACGCAGGGAACTGTGCTCACAGAAGCCGGGACCTAGGGCCTTTGTTGTCTGGTGTGTCAGCGCCATTTTGGGAGCCGCCCCTCTGGTCGCTTTCTGTACCCTTCACAAGTCCTTTGCCCCTATTTTAATAGCATTGTTTTCTTGTTATTGAATAGTTGAGTTTTGTGTGTATTTTTTAACATTAGCCACTTATCCAATTTTAGTGTATGTATTGCCAAAGTAAGTACATTAGCCCCTTATACAATGTATGATTTGCAAATATATTCTCCCAATTTGTGAGTTGTCTCTTCAATCTGTTAATTATCTATTTTGCTATGCAGAAGCTTTTTAATTTGATGCAATCCCTTTTGTGTGTTTTTATTTTCATGGCCTGTACTTTTGGGATCATAGCCAAGATATTGCTGCCCATGCCATCATCATGGAGCTTTTTTCTAGTAGGTTTATAAGATATGGGGTACAACTCAGGGTTAGGTATACAAATGGTCATTGCACAGGTAAAGTTTGGGCCTCACTTTGGTCCCCATGTCACCTGGTTTGAGATTAGGTACCCTTATTGATGAAGTGGGAAACTCCCCTGGCAGTTTCCCACTACTGCCAATCCTTTTCTTATAGTATTATGCTAATTGTTCAGTGTTCGCTTATGAGTGAGAATATGTGGTACTCAGTTCATTGTTTTTGTGATAGATCACTGAGTATTACAGACTCTAAATCCAACCAAGTTGCTGCGAAGTTCATAATTGTGTCCTTCTTTATGGCTGCGTAATATCCATTGTGTATGTGTACCACATTTTTTTAATCCAGTATACTTTTGATGGGCACCATTATTGGTTCCACATTTTTGCTATTGTGAATAGTGCTGCAATAAACATGAGTGCACAAGTATCTTTTTTGTAGAATTATTTGCGTTCCTCCAGGTATATTCCCAGAAGGGGGATTGCTGGGTTGTATGGGAGGTCAATTTTTAGATCTTTTAGCAATTTCCACACTGTTTTCACAGAGGTGGTACTAGTTTGCACTCCCACCAACATGTAGAAGTGTTCCCTTTTCCCCACATCCTCTCCAGTATCTGTTGTTTTTTGAGTTGATGGTTATCCTGACTAGAGTTAGATAGTATCCCAGTGTAGTTTTAATTTGCATTTCTTTGATGATTAGTGAGGCTGAGCATTTTTTCATGTATCTGTTGGCTGCTCGTATGTCTTCTTTTGAGAAGTATCTATTCATATCTTTTGCCCATTTTTTAATAGGGCTGCTTGTTTTTTTCTTTTTGCCACATTTGAGTTACATGTAGATCCTAGATGTTAGGCCTTTGTCAGACATATAGTTGGCAAATATTTTTTCCCATTCTGTGGCTGTCTCCCCATTCTCTTGATGGTTTCTTTGGCTTTGCAGAAACTTTTCAGTTTGATGGTGTCCAACTTGTCTATCTTATCTCTTATGGCATGGGCTTTTGAGGTTTTGATCAGTAGCTGGTTGCCAGTTCCAGTTTCCGTAAGGGTGACTCCTGTAGTTTTTCCAATGCCATTTGTTGAATAGATTGTCCTTTCTCTATTTGCTATATGGTCAAAGGGAAAACTTCCTCTTCTTCCTCAGAGGATTTGGTGACAAATCAATTCACAAAAGGCAGATTAATAAGAGGAAAATTATCTAATTTATTAATGTATAGATGGAGGAATCACAGAGTAATTATCCAAGCCCTCAATGGAGTGCAGAAACTTATATAGACACCATCTTTAGGTTACATAAAGAATGAAGGCTTAGAGAATAGCCAAAAACTTGTTATGGTGATAAGTTACTTTATATTGGCAAGACAGGTTTTGGTAGAGAGAGAAGACTCCACTAGCAAAAGCGGTCTTGTTATGTATGTGAAACCTCACAGATAGCAGCTATCAGAGGGAATACATGGAAATGTTCCTTTCAGACCTTTACATGTGTCGTTCTCTCAGTAAATCTTTCCAAGATCTCAACATTGGACGGCATCAATGCATATTCCCTACAGATGCACATCTTCCTACACAAAAAACATGTTTGCAGGACTACCTCTGTTTGCTGGCTCTCTGAACAGCCAGCTCAAAATATGTCAAAGATATATATTTGGGGTAAAGTATTTTAATTTCCTTCAGTGATTTCTTGGCTCCTTTGTTGAAAATCAATTGACCAGCCTGGCTCGGTGGCTCAGCCTGTAATCCTGTGCCTTGGGAGGCCAAGGTGAGTGAATTGCCTGAGGCTGCAGGTTTAAGACCCGCCTGGGCAACTTGGTGAGACCTCATCTCTGCAATAAAAATCAAACATATTAGCCGGGCATGGGAGCACGTGTCTGTAGTTCCAGCTATACTTGGAAAGCTGAGGGGGAAGGATCACCAGAGTCCAGCTGGTTGAGGCTGAGGTGGCCGGGAGCAGCCACTGCACTCCAGTCTGGGTGACTGAGTGAGACTAAAAAAAAAGAAAAAGAAAAAAGAAAATCAATTGACCGTAGATGTGTGTGTTTATTTCCAGGATTTCTATTTTATTTATTGGGTGATGGATCTGTTTTTTTAATGCCAATATCATGCTATTTTGACTACTGTGACTTTGTAATATATCTTAAAATGAAGTGTGATGCATCAAGCTTTATTCAAGATTGCTCTGGCTATTCAGGGTCTTTTGTGATACCATGCAAATTTTAGGATTATTTGAAGAATGATGTTTAAATTTTGATAGGGATTGCATTCAACTTGTAGATTATCTTGGGTAGTATGAACATTTTAAATTATTAAATAATTTATTTATATTTAATATATTATAATATAATTTATTTATAATATATAATTATACATATTAATATATTGTTAATATATTAATCATATTAACATATCAATATAATATATTATATAATTAATATAATGTATTATATAATTATATATTAATATATTAAATATTAATATAATGTATAAATATATTTATATATTTATAACATATAATTCATTTATATTTAATATATTTAATAATTTATGAATATTTTAAATTATTAAAATTATTAAAATATTAATTCTTCCATGTCATGAATATAGGTTATTATGCCACTTATTTGTGTTATCTTTGGGTTCTTTCATCAATGTTTTATAGTTTTCTTTTTTAAAAATAAATTTATTTTAAAGATGTGGGATGCAATTCAAATTTAGGTATGCAAGTTGTCATTGTACAGGTAAAGTTTGGGCCTCCCTTTGGTCCCCATTTCACCTGGTTTGAGATCAGATACACTTATTGATGTTATGTGGCCCCCCTCTGTGCCCCTGGCAGTGCCCTGCTACTGCAAATCTCTTTCTTATTGTATTATGGCAAATATTTAGGGTCTGCTTATGAGTAAAATATGTGGTACTCAGTTCTTTGTTTCTGTGATAAATCTCCGAGTATAATAGACTGTAAATCCTTCCAAGTTGCTGTGAAGTTCATAATTTTGTTCTTCTTTATGTCTGCATAATATTCTATCATGCATATGTACCACATTTTTAAAAAATCCAGTCCACTTTTGATGGGAAGCATGGTTGGTTCCATGTTTTTGCTATTGTGAATAGTGCTGCAATAAACAAGCATGTGCAGATATCTTTTTTATAGAGTGACTTACTTTCCTCCAGGTATATTCCCAGAAGGGAGATTGCTGGATCATATGGAAAGTCAATTTCCAGTTCTTTCGGGAATCACCACACTGTTTTCCATAGAAGTTGAACTAGTTTGCATTCCCACCAACTGTGTAGAAACATTTCCTTTTCTCTGCATTCTCACCAGCATCTGTTATTTTTTGTTTTATTAATAATGACCATTCTTACTGGAGTTAGGTGGTATCTCAATGTGGTATTGATTTGCATTTCTCCAACAATTAGCGAGGCTGAGCATTTTCTCATGTTTCTGTTGGTTGCTCATATGTCATCCTTTGAGTAATGTCTATTCGTGTCGTTTGCCCGCTCATTAATGGTGTTGGGGGGCACATCTGAGTTCCTTGTAGAACCTGGATGTTTGGCCATTGTCAGATATGAAGTTGGCATATATTTTTCCCATTCTGTGGGCTGTCTACCTGATCTCTTGATTTTTTTCTTTTTGCTTTGCAGAAGCTTTCAGTTTGATGAAGTCCCATTTGTCTGTCTTATCTCTTATGGCATGAGCTTTTGGAATTTTGATCAGGAATCGGTTGCCTATTTCAATTTCCATAAGGTGTCTTCTGCATTTTCTAAGATTTTTAGCATTTGAGGTTTTACATTTAGGTCTTTGATTCATTTGGAGTTGGTTTTTGTGTATGGTGACAGGTAGGGATCCTGTTTCATTCTTCTGCCTGTGGTCAGCCAGTTTTCCCAGCACCATTTACTGAATAGATTCTCTTCTCCCCAGTGGTTGATGGTGGAGGCTTTGTCAAAGATGAGTTGGTTGAGAAATTGAGGCTTTACTTCTGGAATCTCTATCCTGTTACATTGGTCTGTATGTCTGTTCTTGTACCAATACCAGTCTGTTTTGATTTTTGTAGCCTTATAATAAAGTTTAAAGTCTGGAAGTGTGATACCTCCCACTTTGTTTCTTTTTCTAGGAATTGTTTTGGCTAATTGTGGTCTTTTATATTTCCATAAGATTTTCTGTATTGTTGCTTATAGGTTTGAAAAGAATGATGTTGGTAATTTAATGGACATGAGTCTATAGTTTTCAGTTTATAGATTTAACCTTATTGGTTAAATTTACTCAGCATTTTTTATGCTTTTACAAATGGGATTGTTTCCTCTCTTTTTCAAATAGTTTATTGTTAATTATAGAAATGCTACTTATTTTGTAGGTTAGTTTTGCATCTTCCAACTTTACTGAATTTATCAGTGCTAACAGTTTTTTGATAAAGTCTTTATAGTTTCCTATATGTTAGTTCATGTGGTCAGCAGACATACGATTTTATTTCTTCTTTTCCTATTTGGATGCTTTTAATTAATTAATTTATTTATTTATTTTTTTGCTGCCCAATTGCTCTGGCTAGAACTTCCAATATTTTGTTTCACAGAAATGGTGAATGTTGGCACTTTAGTCATTTTCCCTGATGTTAAAAGAAAAGGCTTCAACTTTTCACCATTGAATGTGATGTTAGCTGTGGGCTTATCATATATGGCCTTTATTGTACAGAAGAACATTGCTCCTAATTTATTGAGAATTTTTTGTCATGAAATGATGTTGAATTTTGTCAAATGATTTTTATGCATCTATTAAGATGATTATGTGTTTTTGTTTTTAGTCTGTTAATATGGTGAATCATATTTATTGATTTGTGTATATTGAACCATCTATGCATCCAAACAATAACTCCCGCTTGATCATGGTGAATAATCCTTTTAATATACTTTTTAAAAACATTTTATTGTTTTTTTTGAGTTGGAGTCTCACTCTGTTGCCCAGACTGGAGTGCAGTGGCTGCTCCCGGCCATCGCAGCCTCGACCTGCTGGGCTCCGGTGATCCTTCCACCTCAGCCTTCCAAATAGCCGGAATTACAGGCATGTGCTACCACACCCGGCTGATTTTTTGATTTATTGTAGAGATGAGGTCTTGCTGCCTAGGCGGGTCTCGAACCCGCAGGCTCAGGCAATCCACTCACCTCAGCCTCCCAAAGGTGCGGGATTACAGGCTGAGTCACCGAGCCCGGCTTCTTTTACATTTTAAAATATACTGTTAAATATGGCTTGCTAGTACTTTGTTGGGGCTTTTTACATCTATGTCCATTAAAGATATTGGTCTGTAGTTTTATTTTCTGGTAGTGACTTTGGCTTTGGTATTAGAATAATGTTGGATTCATAAAATGAGTTTGGAAGTATATCCGCCTCTTTAAATTTTTGAGAAAGTTTGAGAGGAATTGGTATTAGTTTTTCAAATGTTTGGAAGAATTTAGTTATGAAGCAATCTGATGCTGGGCTTTTTATTGATAGGACGCTTTTAATTATTGATTCAGTCTTTTTCCTTGGTCAAGCATGGCAACTCACACCTGTAATCCCAGCTTTTGGGGAAGCTGAGCTGGGAGGATCGTTTGAGGCGTGAAGTTTGAGACCAGCCTGTTCAATGTAGTGAGAGTGCATGCCTGTAGTCCTAACTACTTGGGAGGCGAAGGTTGTAGGACCACTTGAGCCCAGGAGGTTGAGGTTACAGTGAACTATGAACTTGTCACTCTACTCCAGCCTGGGTGACAGAGTGAGACCCTATATTTTAACAAAACAAGACAAAACAAAAACTCCTTGCTTGTTATTAGTCTGTTCTTATTTCTGGTTTCTTCATGTTTCAGTCTTGGTAGGCTATATGTTTCAGAGAATTTATCTATTTCTTCTAGGTTGTCCAATTTGTTTGCATATAATCATGTTTTCAGTTGTTATACCTCCTCTTTCATTCTTATTTTTTATTTGAACCTTCTTTTTATGTTAGTATAGCTAACAGAATAATTTTTCATTTTTATCTTTTCAAAATACTTATTTTAGTTTAATTAATTTTTATATTCATTTAATTCTTTCCTTCTCTTAAGTTTGGGCTTAGTTTATTCTTTGTTTACTAATTCCTTTAAGTGTTCATTAGGCTGTTAATTTGAATAAAAAATTTTTTTTTACATAGGCATTTTTAAAATGGGTAAACAGTATATTTTAAAAATCATTTTAACAATTATTTTTATTTCATTAAATTTTTATTTATTATTTTAAAGGTGTGAGGTATAAGGGTTAGGTATAAAAGTGGTCATCATGCAGGTAAAGTTTGATGCTATGTTCCCCCTAGCCTCCCTCCCTGGCAGTGTCCTACTATTGCCCATCCCTTTCTTATAGTATTATGATAAATATGCAGCATTCGCTTATGAGTGAGTACACCTAGCCCTCAAATGTTTGTTTCTGTGATAGATCACTGAGTATTATAGATACTAAATTCATCAAAGTCTATAATTTTATTTTTCTTTATGGTTGTGTAATATTCCATCATGTGTATGTACCATATTTTCTTTATCCAGTCCACTTTCAGTGGGGAGCATGGTTGGTTCCATGTTTTGCTATTGTGAATAATGCTGAAGTAAACAAGAAGAAATTTAAAAGAAAAATTTTAAATGTCTTGAGACAAATATAAATGAAAGCATACCAAAATTTAAGGGAAGTAGCAAAAGCAGTTTTGAGAAAGTTTATATCTTTTGCTATATCCCATACATTTTGGTATGCTGTGTTTTAACTTACAATTGTCTCAAGATATGTTAAAATTTTCTTTTAAATTTTTTCTTTGATCCAGTAGTTGTTCAGGGCCATATAGCTTAATTTCCACATATTTGTTTATTTTTCTTGTTTCCTTTGTTTCTATTGATTCCTAGTTTCTTACCATTATGTTTGGGAAAGATAATTGGTAAGATTTAGATCTTTTAAAAAAATTTAAGATCTTATTTGTGGTCTAACATGTGGCCTATCCTGGAGAATGTTCTGTGTGCACCTGAGAAGAATCTATATTCTGTTCTTGTTGTTGGATGGAATGTTCTGTAATAATCTATTAGGTTCATTTAGTCTAAAGTATAGTTCATGTCCAGTGGTCCCTTATTGATTTTCCATCTGGATGATCTGTCTTTTGTTGAAAGTGTGGTATTGAAATCCCCTACTATTATTTTGTTGCTGTCTGTGTCTCTATTCAGGTCTCTTTTTGTTTATATATCTAGGTGCTCTGATGTTGGATGCATCTGTGTTTACAATTGTTATATCCTCTTGATTAATTGATCCCTTTGTCACAATATAATAGCCTTTGTCTCTTTTTGTATTTTTACCCTAAAGTCTATTTATTCTCCATTAAGTTATAGCTACCCTAACTCTCTTTTGGTTTTCATTTGTACAGTCTATCTTTTTCCATCTCTTCAGTTTCAGTCTAGGAATGTTCTTTAAATGGGGGCGAGGTTCTTGTAGACTGCATATAGTTGGATCTTTTTAAAAAATCCATTCACCCATTCTATGTCCTTTGATTGGAGAATTTAATCTATTTACATGCAAAGTAATTATTGATAGGTGAGAACATTCTAGTGCTGTTTTATTAATTATTTTCTGGTTGTTTTGTAGCTCCTTTATTCCTTTCTTCCTCTCTTGCCTTCTTCTTTTGTACTTTGATGTATTTCTGTTGTGGTATGCTTTGGATCTTTTAATCTTCTGTGTATCTATTATAGACTTTTGCTTTGTGATTACCCTGATGCTTACATAAAACATCTTTAGCTCTTTCAAGTTGACAACTTAATTTTGATTGCATACACAACTCCTCACTCTTATTCCCCCTCCTCTCATGTTTTATATTTTTGATGTTTCACCTTAAATCTTTTAATAGTTTGTATTCCTTAACAAATTATTTTAACTTTAGTTGTTTTAAATAGTTTTGCCTTTTATCCTTTATACTGGAGATATACTTGATTTACCCATTGCCTTATAGTATTAGAATGTTTTGGATTTGACAGCATACTTACTATTACCAGTGAGTTATATACTTTCATATGTTTTCACATGACCAATTAGCCTCTTCTTCCTTTAGTTTGAAGAGCTCTCTTTTTAGTATTTATTATAAGGCAGGTCTAGTAGTGATAAAGTCTCTCATTTTTTGTTTATCTGAGGAAGTCTTTATCACCCCTTCATTTCTGAATGATAGATTGCTGGGTACGTTATTCTTGATTGGCAGTATTTTTTCTTTTGTGATTTTAAATATGTCATTATCCCATGCCCTTCTGCCCTGCAAGGTTTCTGCTAAAGAAGCTACTGATAGTTGCATGGTAATTCTCTTATATGTGATAATTTGCTTTTTCTTCTCTACTTTCAACACTCTCTGTATTTGACTTTTGATAATTTGATTATGATATGTCTTTGTGTACATCTCTTTGGTTAATCTTATTTGGTGACCTTTGGGCTTCCTGGATCTTGCTATTTTTGTCTCTAGGCTTTGGATAGTTTCTGTCATAATTTCTTTGAATGGGTTTTCTGTCCTATTTTTTTCCCTCTCTTCGTTTACATTGATTATACATAAGTTGTTCCACTTGATGGTGTTCCATAAATCTCTTAAGCTATCTTTATTCTTTTTTATTCGTTTTTCTTTTTGATCTTCAGATTGTATGATTTCCAAATACCTGTTTTTGAATCCACTGATCCTTTCTTCTGCTTCATATGGTCTGCTGTTGAACCCCTCTAGAAATCTTTTAGTTCAGTTATAACATTCTTCAAATCTATGATTTCTGTTAGGCACTTTTTAATGCTTTCTATATCTTTACTAAAATTCTCAGTTTGTTCTTGCATTGCTTTCCTGACCTCAGTGAGCATCTGAGTGACCATTATTTTGAATTCCCTGTTGGGAAAATCACATATGTCCAATTCACCCAACTCACTCACGGTGGTTTTGGTAGATTTAGCCTGTTCTTTTATTTGGAATATATTATTCTGTTTCTTCATTGACTCTCTGTTGTCATATTTTTAATTAAAAAGAAATACATGTACTACATAGGCATAGTAAGATATTCAAATATTGCAACAAGGTATGTAAATGAAAAGTGGACCTTCTTGATACTTCAGGTTTCCAGTTCACCTCTCTCAAGGCAACAGATAGTCAGATATATTTTGTGCCCTTATGCTTTATGCTAGAAATAAAAGGGTAACAAATAACATGTGGTCCCTTTCTTTAAAATTCTGAGTGTTCTATGGGAGATGCAAATTAGAGTGTTATAAATATTCTCATAGGAAACTTCAGTTTCTAATAGGGAAGTCAAAGGTACTCTCCAATAATAGGAGGGAGAACATGTCTCATAATTTAATGAAAATAAGACCCATGAAGGTTAGATACATGGCCAGAAGTTACTGTTCGTAAATTACAAAGATGAGATTTGTGGACAAATATGTTTAAATCAAAGATCATATTTTTTCCAGGAACTGCTTGATTTATCAGAAGGGTATTTTATTTTCAGTTTCACTTTCTATAATGTTTGAGGAGAGAAATTTAGTGACAAGGGAATTTCCCAACTACAAAAAAACAATGTTGGACAGAAATTTATCAGTAGTAGAAATTGCATGGGAAATTCCATTTTCCTTTAATATTTTACTTGGGAAGTTTCCAAGAAGGTAAAAGGATATGTAACTAGCAGCTCAATCTGCATTTAAAAATTTCATCCTCTGGATTTAGCTGAATATGTAGCTGTTTGAAGTTTTTCGGAATTCTAAATCCAAAATCATTTTTTTCATCTGTCACTCCCAGGTTGTACACAAAATATGCGAAGGTAACTTTTTTATAACACACACACACACACGCACACTTTTTTTTCTTTAAAAAATTACTGTGAGAGAGGTTACAAGTTCAGTGCCCTTTTCAGCATCCTGTTTTGTGCAGGCGCAGGAGTAGTTGTGCAAGAAGGAGGAGCTTTTCTTCTTGTAATAGTCTGTGTAATCTGGGTCATAACAGGGCAGGATAGTGTAGTTGCTGGAAGGGGAAATTCTGACTACATTAAGGATGTAACGCCAGCAGCTGAACAAGTTACCGTGAGAGAACTCTAAGGTTTATTGAGAAATAAGGAATACTCAGTAATCTTCTTTTACTCAATTTTCATAATTGTCAAAAGGAATGGAAATGTCTGCTCTGGTAGAACAGCCTGTTGCACAACTTTACAGGGCCATTATTCATATTGAGGAGGTGTCATTTACATGGAATACATCATACATGGGGCCCCTAGAGTTGTGCAATGTGGAGGCACTATGACCTACTTATCTTCCAGGATTATCCTGGGAGGCTCAGGTTACACAATGAATACAAATTATAAGCATAAAAATATATGAAAAAGAATAACAATAATAGTTGTTATTTTCTGGCTAACTCTGCCCTTTGAAAACTTGCTTATCTAGTTTGAGAAATAGAAAAGCAACTCCTGCTAGCCAGGAGTTGATCTGGTACTCACAACGGAGCTGTAGAATTCTCTTGTTGAATATAAACACTTTTATAGGACACTGGCCTCCTACAAAACCTGCTTGTGACCATAAGGGAGCAAAGCAAAAATTAAACCACTGCATGATCACATCTGAACAGACAAAAATAACATTACCAAATCATGAAAATGAGCAAACATTCCCCTTTTCTGGCTAATAATGAGTAACTGCTGCTTCTTTTCCAGTGAATAGTGTTAGCCCCGCTTTATTCCTTTCAATATTTACATAAGAATTATTACAATACACAACAGAGAATAGTCCCTGATTCTGGTCAATGTCCAGTTCAGGGAAGATCCCTATTTCCTTGAATGCTTCCTCAAATCTCCTACCACAAGCCTAAATCCCTTACAACACCTTACTGCAATGCCCTGTGGTTCCCCATGGAATTTATTTATTTTCCTTGTACTGAATCAGTAAATCAAGCTTTGTAGAACTACAGAGATGTGCCTGTAGTCTTTGGCTAGAGGACATTGACAAGTTTACAGAATAGTTGTTACTTACTCTATGTTTCAGGCAGAGAGCTGGCTCTGACTTTGCTAGGGATTTGTCTATGGTATTGGTGCTATTTTGGAGTTCAGACCTAGACATGTATGTGCTAGAGCTGAATATCATAAATTTGCAGCTTCCTTTATATATGCTTTATGGTGAGTTGGTAAACTCATTAGAATAAAGGCATTATGTATATTTCTATTTTGTGAGTACTCAAATGTCTGAGATATTTTAGCCATTAAGCAGCTTATATTGGAGATATAGCAGAGTGTACACATGTATATGTACACTAATATTTAACAGAAACATTGTAAAGAGATTCAGTAATATGTATGCTAAAATGAGGAAGATACTAGGGAAGTAGTGGATGAGGAATCAAATTAGTAGTATTTTGTAGGGTTTAAATGATTGAGGAAAACAAATAGAAAGAGGTGATCAGAAGGTGCAGTTTAAGGGAGAGGACCATTTTTGGTATCACAGATAAAAAGAAAGTTTTCCTAGAGTCTGGATGATCTCAAATGTCCTTTTAGAAAGGGTATAAAGTCCAAGAAGGAGAACTACATCTTGAAAGACCACCAGTGGACCTGCTTGCTGCAAGGGAGTAATAGTCATGGTTAATCAAGTCTGTATCCTTCTTTACTCTGATGCAATAATATGTTTTAAGAGTTGAATACCATAATATGAATTTGTAATTTCTTTTCCACAATATGTTGGTAGATGTACCAAGACTCCAATGATCTGCATAATGTGCACTTAGCCCTAATCACACGTATAAAAACATGTTAACAAGATTTTGCTTGGTTTCGAGCTCAGTCTCTATTTTAGTACTCACAATGCCTATCTTTTCTTAAGTTCACATTCTTCATTTCTAAGAGTTGCACAGGAGAAGTGAATGAGATAATGCATGTGGAAGTGCTCCATAAACTGTGTTACACTGGTTAATTTTAGTATTGGATACTGGCTCTGTTCTAAGGTTTTCTTTATTCTAGTTTACTGTTGTTGCGAAAGTGAGCACTGTGCTTGGCACATATAAAAGACAGGGTATTTTGTCTTCTGGGAGTTACAAGAGAAGACAGAACAATTTTTTTTAGAGGCTTAGCAATTATTCTATCTTTGGATATTTTCCTGTTAACATAGTTTCTAAAATTACTCATCTGTGGGGAGCTCAGTACATATTTCTGTGCTGACTAATATATGACAGGAGGATCAGTTAATTTGATGTAATACTTTCATTCATACAATGTAGCATGTGATTTTACACATGGAAATTGGCCAAGCATGCAAAAGTAACCAAACTGGCTTTCAGGACCTAGCTGTGCCAGTCAGCTTTTTTAAAAAAAATCTTTCCTATACCTGCTGTAACTTGTGCTTGTTTATATAATCTCATGTATACCATCTAATCTCTTAGCAAGAGTTTAATACTCTAGCTTTACTACAGTTAAATTTCAACCTGATTAAGGATTATTTTCTAATGCAACACTTTCCCTAAAGTTCAAAACATTTAAAGAATTTTAAAGTCCTTCATTTGCCTCACTTACTGCTCATAGCACTAATGCAACAACAGATTGGCTGTCTCGACATCATGGGTTCTTGCTTTGACTGTTGAGCTTTCCATCTTAAAAATATAGTGAAATAGTAGTAAAGCACAGATTATTCAGAAAGTGCAAGGCTCAACATCTTCTCATGAAAACAATGATTGAGTCATTTAATTAGCTCTTAAAATTCATCAAAACAAAACTAGATAATAATAGAATGTCTTTCGATCAATGAAAAAAATGTTTTTGAATTTGTTGCTAATTTAAAAAGACATATTGATGCCAATGCACCAGTGATGAGTGGGATCCTGCAGTGTGGGCCTGAGACCAGCTGGCAGGCATTGTCTAATCCAGGACTCTGGGCTGGGTCGGGCTGTGTAGGGCTTGTGACTCTGTTACTGATCATGTATCCTAGTCCAGAGAGATCTCTGAATCAATTCTGAAGTAGGTTCTCATTCAAGTTGGACAAACATATAAAACTAATATAAAATGCTTAGCCACCAGCCCAACTTGGAATTGATGCTTACGTAGACAGTGACCAAAGGAGTAATTTTTTAAACCAATGAGGAAATAGCTGAGGTGACTTTATAATGGGGGGAGGCACAATGGCAGAGTGGTTTATCCTTAGCTCTTAAGCATGCCAAGAGCACATGCCTGGTTTTACAATATGGTGCTTTGGGTCCATAAAGATAGTCTTATATACATGTATATATCTGTATATTACTGGCTCATCATGTGAATTATATAAAATGTAGAAGACTCAGAAATACATAAAGTGAAGAGTTAGTCTCCACCCTTTACCCTTTCCTGTTTCCCAGTCACCCTTTCTCCCTCCCAGAAAGTGACTGCAATTTTCAGTTTCTCCCTCCTTTCCTCTTGCTCTTCGTTCTAGTGCTGAATAACCTCCCCAAGCCCAAGCACTCCTGCCTAGAAACTTCTCATATTCTGTACTTTTCTATCTTGTTAAAGTCAACCTTATTTATCTGTCTTTCAAAGTCTCAATGCTTTATTTATTCTCCTTTTAATTAGTCTTCTTTCCCAGTTGTCCCTAACAAGCTTCGTATGTTTTTCCCTACATGTATTTGTTCCATGTTTCCTAGATACCATTTGTGTTCTTCCTTTTTCTCTGATCTGCCTGAAATTTCTGCTTCTTTGAAACTGAAGTTAGACCCATCTTCTCTCTTTTTAAAAAATGTTTAAAAAAGATGTGGGATACAATTCTGGGCTAGGTATACAAATGTTCATTATGCAGATATCCTTGTTGATGAGGTGTGCCTCTCATTCCCATGGCAGTTTCCCACTACTGCCAATCTTTTTCTTATAGTATTATGATAATTGTTCAAGGTCCACTTATGAGTGAGAACATATGGTACTCTGTTCTTTGTTTCTGTGATAGATCACTGAGTATGATAGACTCTAAGTCCATCCAAGTTGTGATGAAGTCTATATGTTTGTCTTTTAAAGTGCTTAGTAGTACATGGTGTATATGTACCACATTTTTTAACCCAGTCCAAAATGGGCAGCATGTTGGTCTCATGTTTTTGCTGTTATGAATAATGCTGCAATAAACATGTGTGTGCAGGCATCGTTTTTGTAAAATGATTTTAGTTCTTTATGGCTGCATAATATTCCATTGTGTATATGTGCCACATTTTTTTTTATCCAGTCCAGCTTCCATGGTTCCACCAACATGGTTGGTTCCCTGTTGTTGCTATTGTGAATAGAGCTGCAACAAGCATGCATGGGCAGGTATCTTTTTTAAAGAATTATTTGAATTTCTCAGGGTATATTCCCAACAGGGAAATTGCTGGGTCATATGGAAGGTCAATTTCTAGTTCTTTCAAAAATTACCATACTGTATTCCAGAGAGGTTGCACTAGTTTGCATTCCCACCAGCAGTGTAGAAGTGTTTCTTTTCATCTGTATCCTTGCCAGCATCTGTTGTTGTTTGTTTTATTAATGATGGCCATTCTTACTAGGGTTAGTTGGTATCTCCATGTGGTTTTGATTTGCATTTCTTTATTGATGAGTGAGGCTGAGCATTTTATCATGTAACTATTGGCTGCCCATATACCTTCTTTTGAGAAGTGTCTATTCATGTCTTTTGCCCACTTTTTAATGGGGTAGCATATTTTTTTCTTTTCGGCGCGTTTGTGTTCCTTGTAGATCCTAGATGTTAGACCTTTGTCAGATATACAGTTGGCAAATATTTGTTCCCATTTTGTGGGATGTCTCCCTGCTCTCTTGAGGATTTCTTTTACTTTGTAGAAGCTCATCAGTTTGATGAGGTCCCACTTATCTATCTTATTTCTTATGGCATGGGCACGTAGAGTTTTGATCAGGAATTAGTTTCCAGTTCCAATTTCTATATGGGTGTTGCCTGCATTTTCTCAGATTCTTATAGTTTGGGGTTTTACGCTTTAGGTCTTTGGTTCATTTAGAGTTAATTTTTGTGTATGGTGATAGATAGGGTCCTGTTTCAATCTTCTGCATGTGATCAGCCAATTTTCCCAGCACCATTTACTGAATGGTTGTTGTTGGAGGCTTTGCCAAAGATGAGTTGGTTGAGAAATTGAGGTTTTGCTTCTGGAATCTCTATCCTGTTCCATTGGTGTATATGCCTGTTCTTGTACCAATATCAGGATGTTTTGATTACTGAAGGCTTATGATAAAGTTTGAAGTCTGGAAGTGTGATACCTCCTGCTTTGTTTCTTGTGCTAAGGATTGTCTTGGCTATTTGTAGTCATTTATATTTCCATATGAATTTCTGTATTGCCATTTCCAGGTCTGAGAAGAATAATGTTGGTAATTTGATGGGTACTGCATTGACTCTGTAGATTGCCTTCAGTAGGATGGACATCTTAACAGTGTTGATTCTTCCTATTCATGAGCATGGAATATTTTCCCATTTGTTTGTGTCTTCTTGGATTTCTTTGAACAGTGTTTTGTAGTTCTCATAGTAAAGGTCTTTCACTTCTCTGGTTAGGAAGATGTTGAGGTATTTCATTTTGTTGGTGGCTATTGTGATGGGACTATGCTTTTTATTTGGTTGTTTGTCTGCTTGTTGTTGGCGTATAAGAACGCAACTTTCTTTTGCACATTTATTTTGTACCCTGAGACTTTGCCAAAGTCTTTTATCAGTACAAGCAGGTTTTTGACAGAATCTCTTGGATTTTTGAGGTATAGGATCATATCATCAGCAAAGAGGGATAACTTGACTTCCTCTTTTCCTATTTGGATACCCTGATTTCCTTCTCTTGTCTAATTGCCCTAGCTAGAACTTCCAACATGATGTTGAACAAAAGGGGTGTGAGTGTGCAGCCTTGTCTTGTTCCAGTTTTCAGGGGAGATGTTTCCAGTTTCTGTCCATTTAGCAATATGCTAGCAGTGGGTTTACTGTAGATGGCACTTACTATTTTGAGGTATATTCCTTCTATACCTAGGTGTTTGAGGGTTTTTATCAAGAAGGAATGCTAGATTTTATCAAAAGCTTTTTCTGCATGTAATGATATAATCATGTTGTTCTTGTTTTTGCATATGTTGATGTATTTAATTACTTTTGTGGTCCTGGGAATGTTGAACCAGTCCTGCATCCTGGGGATGAAGCCTGCTTGGTTATAGTGGATGATTTTTGAGATGTATATTTGGATCCAATTTACTAGAATCTTGTTCAGAATTTTTCCATATATGTTCATAAGGGATATTAGCCTGTAGTTCTCTTTTTTGTTGAATCTTTACCAAGTTTGGGTATCATTGTGATGTTAGCTTTGTAAAATTATTTTGGGAGAATTCCATCTTTCTCAATTGCCTGGAATACTTTCAAAAGGATTGGTATCAGCTCCTGCTTGTACGTTTTGTAGAATTCTCCTGGAAAGTCATCCATCCAGTTCAGGGCTTTTTTTTTTGCAGATATTTTTCTTATGACAGAGACAATTTCCTGGGTTATTATTGGTCGAATTATTGTCTCACTAAATTCTTGTTTCAACCTTGGGAGGTTGTGATGTCAGAAAGTCCTCCATTTCATTTAGGTTATCAAGTTTGTTTTCATATAGGTGTACATAGTAATCTCTGATAATCTTTTGTATTTCTTCAAGATCAGTTATGATTTGATCTTTTGTATTTCTGATCGTGTTTATTTGGGTTTTTTTCTCTCTTTTTCTTGGTCATTCTGGCTACGGGTTCACCAATCTTATTAATTCTTTCAAAGAACCAGCTTTTTGTTTTGTTGATGTTTTCTATGATTTTTTTTTTTCCTTCTGTGTTCTGTATATGGGGTCTTATTTTGGTGATTTGGATTCTTCTGCTTAAGTTAGGTTTTGTTGGTTTTTTCTTTCTAACTTCCTTAGGCAATTTGTTAGGCTCTCAACTTGTGATCTTTCAATTTTCTTGTTGTGTGCTCATAGAGATATCATTTCCCCTCTTAGAACTGCCTTCAAGGTATCCCTAAGGATTTGGCAAGATGCTTCTTCATTTTCATTTGTTTCCAGGAGTCATTTAATTTCTGCTTTGATTTCAGTGTTGACCCAGTAGTTGTTCAGCATCATGCTATTTAGTGTCCATGTGTCTGTGGGCTTTGGGGTAATTTTGTTGGTGTTGACATTTATTTTTATTCCACTGTAGACCCCAGCTCTTCTGACTGCTCCATGGTCACCATCTTCTTCCCTGAACTCCTAGATCATTACTTCAATCTGGAACAAATTGTCAGGTATCTAAAATAGTGATTATTTGAGTTCCTGTCTTCACATTCCAAAATGATGCCAATATACGTTACATAAAATATTAATTGCATTTTTTTTTTTGGTCTGGGACTATGTAAATTCAAAAAAAGGCAAAAAAGTTATCTCAGAGCTATTAGATGTTATAGTTGGAAGTTTTGGAAATACTTTTTTTTAATTTACAAAATTTTTCAAAATTGGGTTTCTGGGGAAAATAGTAAAAGAAATCCCTAATAGAGGAAAGTTGCAAGCCATTAATTGTGCATACATCTAATACTTGTATATAATGAAGTGGTTGAGAGCATGATCTTTGTAGTCAGGCAGACCTGGCTTTTTCACTCTCCATTTTATGACTGGACAATTTGCATTATCTTTTGGAGTCTTGGTTTCTCACTTAGAAAATGACTCAGGGCTAATGAATAAACTCAGTATGATGCCTACCACACAGTAAATGTCTGAAAGGTAGGAATCCCAAGAAACTTAGAATTAGAGGAACTTGGTAAAATAATTCTGGCAATAGTGCACCCATGTTAGCTTCAGCCTTAGCCCCTCACACTTTGCTGAGCAGTCCTGCTGATCACTAGCAAGATGCAGAAATGTCACTCCCGGGCTTAGAACCTGGTAATTATTCTAAGCTCCTTAAGCCTGTCCAGTACTAATTATTCTTACCCAAATTCCTAACAAAAAAGGCTTGGAAAAAAACTTGTATTAAGCTGAGTTGGGCTAAATGCAGAAGCTGTTTGAATTTAAAAGTAAACAATTTTCCTTGTCCCCACCCTCCTTTACTGTCCTTGGATCTAGTAACTGTTGCTGGTACTGAAGGGAACACAACCATCTTCTTTGAGCCCCCTGCTAAGCAGGAGACACACAAAAGACTGCATGTCCCCTGGAAATGCCTCCACTACATCTAGATAAGAAATAGTCTCTGCTAAAACTTTCTAACACCCAGAAATGTATCTATTCCCTTAGTATCTAAATGACAGCTGCTTTCTTTCATGTCTGTATTAATTTCATGTGTAATGTTTAATCAAGCCTTGTGAACCAGAACTCCTGGAATAAGAAAAAACTGTAACAAACTAGAAAGTATGCAGCCCAAATTGTTTAAGGCATCTGTGCTTCAGGCCTTGATGTATTGTTTTTAGTTTACTGTGATCAGCCTCTAGCCCACCACTTGGAATCATGAGATACTGGTGCCTGGTGACATCAAGACACAAGACTTATGTGATTTCCATTATCTACATCAAAAAGTGCAGCTCTGAACATTCTTCTTAGCCCAAACACCTCTTCAAGAGCTTTAAATAGGCCAGACTCGGTGGCTCAGCCTGTAATCTCACGCTTTGGGAGGCTAAGGTGAGTGGATTGCCTGAGCCCACAGGTTTGAGACCCTCCTGGGCAACTTGGTGAGACCTCATCTCTACAATAAATCAAAAAATTAGCTGGGCGCGGTAGCGCACGCCTCTAGTTCCAGCTACTTGGAAGGCTGAGGTGGAAGGATCTCCAGAGCCCAGCAGGTTGAGGCTGAGGTGGCTGGGAGCATGCCACTGCACTCCAGAGTGGGTGACAGGGTAAGACTCTAACTCCAAAAAAAGAAAAAGAGCTTTAAATATACCTAACTCCCCAGCCTTCAACGCCACACTTGCCTGTGAGCATTGGTTCCTTTCTGTCTGTGGAAACTAGATAATAAACTTTACTTCTCTGTCTGTTGCAATCTTGCATTATTCTCACAGCACCAGCCCACCTGGCCTCAGTTTACACTTTTGTTTTCAGTACATTTTATGTGTTATTGTTGTCAATCTCATTTGCTATTTTGTGTGGTTTGTCACCTGTGTTAGGCAGAATAGTTGCAAAACAACCCATCCAAATGTCTATATTTTGATCCCTAGAACCCCTGATATCATTATACCTTATATGCAAAAGTGACTTTGAAGGTGTGATTCAGTTAGAAATCTTAAAATGGAGAGATTATCCTGGATTATTCAAGTGGACTCAATGTAATCATAAAGGTCCTTCACAGATGGAAGAGAGAGGTAGAGGAATCATGAAAGGAGCTGTGACAACAAAGTCAGTGTTAGAGTAGTAGAGTGATTTGATGTGAAAAAAGTTCAGCCCTCTGTTGTTGACTGTGAAGATAGAAGAAAGGGCTATGAGCCAAGGAGTACAGGTGGCTTTTAGCAAGAGGTTGAAAAGATAAGGAAATCGGTTCTCCTGTGGAACTTCTAGAAAGAAACTCAGCCTTGCTGACGCCTTGATTTTAGCCCAGTGAGATTCAGTTCAGATTTCTGACCTCTAGAAGTAAAAGATGATAAGTTTGTGGTAATTTGATAAAGCATCAATAAGAAATGAATACTTCTCCCTAGAAGGACTCCTTTTAAGGACCAGTTTTATAGATCATCATACCCAGTGTAAATGCTGGATGTAAGTATACATCGATAATTTAGAATTACTGAGGTTTCCAGGAGAAAGGCACAACAACCCTTATAATTTGCTATTTTTTAATGGAGAGAAGTTAACAATGAGTCAGCTTACTTTCTGAATGTAGATTTCCATTGCAGTACAAGTTAAAGATACTAGAGAAATTCTCCATCTCACTGGCAAGGACAGATTGTAACTGGCACTTTTCCCCCCCAATAATTCAATAAATCCATCTATAGTCAGCCAGGGTTTTTCCTGCAGTGTCTCTCCCTTTCATAATTACATCTAGTTTTCAGACAGATCAATAATAAAATAGCTACCATGTATTGAGCACACAGTATGTGCCAGGAGTTGTGCTGAATGTTTTATATATTATCTTATTCAAGCTTCCCCAAATTTCTATGATACTAAAAAGAAATGTAGTTTTTGTTTTTCAAACTTAAGGTCATGACTCTTAGTGGAATTTGCAATCAGTTTTGTGGGAAGTTACCAGCAGTTTTTAAATGATAGAATAGAAATTATCTGTGCATTGCGTGAGTAAGAATAGGTATGTTTGCATCAAATTTTAATTTCAATTATCATATTATGTATATTGTATGTATGTGTAAAATATATGTGTGTATACTAGGTGGTGTTATAGAACATATTTCTTATTATAGGTCATTGTAAAAAATGTTTTTTACAGTGGATTATAGTTATAAATTTTAAAAACTACCAATGAAGTGGTTAAAAATACAGGGTCTAGCAATAGGGTTACTTGAGTTTAATACCAGATCTTTATTTTGCCAGCTCTGTGATCTTGAGTATGTTACTTATTGTCCCTATCTTAGTTACCTCATTTATAGGATCACATTTCATAGGATCTTTTTGAGGAGTAAATGAGTTAATCCAAGTACAGCATTTGAATGGTGCCTTAGTAATTAATGCTCAGCTAATGTTACTTTTCCCGTGTCTCATGGGCTAGTAAGTGGTAGAACTTTTCAGATTTCTGTTCTACCTAGCAGTTAAGACTTTTAGCTACTATATGCCACTGCTTGAGTTTGAAAACAAAGGCAATTTTATACTAATTTAGATGTCCCCTCAAAGCAGACAAACAACGATATTAAAAGTCTCTCTTTACAATAAGTTACCAGAACGTTAAAATACTGGAGACCCACATCTACTCAGGAAGTTAACCTATGTTGGCATAGTCTTGCCTCTGAGGGAATATAAGCTTCATGACTTGTTCTGTTCTGAAATTCAGGAGAGGAATATGTGGAAGGAACTGGGTGGTTCCACAAATACAAAGCAAGCTGATGACTCACTCAAACCTTGACAGTAGGGGTACAATATAAGTTATTATGTATAAAGGGAATCAGGTCAAGAAAGAAATTTTATAATCATGGAGGGATACCTGTTGTCTAAAAGCTTGTCAGGTAACTAGGGTGTCATTTTTGTTATTGTTTGTTTTTGTCTTGTTTGTTTTTATTTTTTCTTGCTCTATTTCCTCTCTCTGTTCCAGAAGGCAACTTAAGCATTTTATTAGTCTCTTAAAATATGTTTTGACCTACCTGGTGATTGAAATATATAACCAGGCTGTATTGGATTTATATTAGGTTGGTGGAAATGTAATTGTGGTTTTTGCAAGTTGAAATTTACCATTTGATATTGGAATACATTTTTAATAAATGTGGTTATGTTATACATAAATTTAATGTACATTTTCACAGTATTTTTTTTGCTAATGACTTACTGCTTGCTGTTTATTTTATGTTTATTTTAGACTTGGAAATGATGTTAGACAAAAAGTAAATTTGTGTGATTTTCTTATTCAAGTTCAAAATAGCTCGTAAAACAGCAGAGGCATCTGCAGCATCAACAACACATTTAGCTCTGGAACTGCTAATGAATGTATAGTGCAATGGTGGTTCAAGAAGTTTTGCAAAGCAGATGAGAGTCTTGAAGATGAAAGCATAGTGGCTGGTCATTGGAAGTTGACAACAACCAGTTGAGAGCAATCATTGAAGCCAATCCTCTTAAAACGACAAAAGATGTTGCCAAAGACCTTAACATTGACCATTCTGTGGATGTTTGATATTTGAAGCAAATTGGAAAGGTGAAAAAAATAAGTGGGTGCCTCATGAGTAGACTAAAATTTTTTAAAAAATCATTGTTTTGAAGTATCATATTCTCTTATTCTGTGCAATAACAATGAGCATTTCTCCATTGGATTGTGACATGCAACCAAAAGTGGATTTTATATAACAACCGGCAACAACTAGCTCAGCGGTTGGACTGAAAAGATCCAAAGCTCTTCCTGAAGCCAAAGCAAAAAAAGGTCATGGTCACTGTTTGGTGGTCTGCTGCGAATCTGATCCACTACAGCTTTCTGAATCCTGGCAAAACCACTACAGTTGAAAACTGCAACTTCAGCCTGCATTTGTCAACAGAAAGGGCCCAATTCTTCTCTATAGCACCCAACTGCATTTCACACAACCAACGCTTCAAAAGTTGAACAAATTAGGCTACAAAGTTTTGCCTCATCCACAATATTCACCTTACCTCTCGTCAACTGACTGGCACTTCTTCAAGCATCTTGACAACTTTTTGTAGGGAAAATGCTTCTACAACCAACAGGATGCAGAAAATGCTTTCCAAGAAGTAACTGAATCCTGAAGCATGGATTTTTATGCTACAGGAATAAACAAACTTATTTCTCATTGGCAAAAATATGTCGATTGTAATGGTTCCTATTTTGTTTGATAAAGATGTGTTGGAGCCTAGTTATAATGATTTAAAATTCATGGTCTGAAACTGCTATTACTTTTGCACCAATCTAATAAGTTTGAAATTTAAGAATGTAGGAAACCAATGACTTTCTTAAATTACAGATAAATCTAATTGATAAAATTCTGGGCCTTTGAACCATTGATTTTAATATTCAGTTAATATCCCATTTGGAATAAATTATGTACCACTTCCAACTTGCTTGACTGTAGAGTCATTTTGTTGCTGGTTAACCTATTGCTGGAAAATGTATTTTAGATGTTAAGATTTGGGAAGGATGTGAGTCTAACTTCTCAGACACAATCTGGCAAGTAGATAGCAGTGTTTTGAACCATCAGAGAAAAGGAAGAAGGTATATTCAGTGTTCCTGCCCCACCTCAACACATCTATTTCCTCATCTTAACAGTGATAATTTTTTATTTGTTATTTTGGTTTGAATTTTGTTTGTGACATGTGGCCGTGCTGCCTTTGAGCTCTAAGTAGAAGAAAAAATAGTGCCAATGATTTCCTCACAGAGATGCTCCTCTTTCCTTTTAAGTCAAGGAGCAATCCTTGAGGTTAGCAGTTGCTTGGATGAATAAGCATGTCGTGTGTGGTCACTTAGTGGGTTTGTGCTTTGCAAGGTACACTATGGAACTGGTTATTCACTTTATTTTTATTTTTTAAATATTTCTTTTTTGGGTTTTTATTTATTTTTAATTTATTATTATTATTTTTTGAGTTGGAGTCTCACTCCATTGCCCAGACTGGAGTGCAGTGGCATGCTCCCGGCCACCGCAACCTCGACCTGCTGGTCTCTGGTGATCTTCCGCCTCAGCCTTCCAAGTAGCCAGAACTACAGGCGCATTCTACCATGCCTGGCTGATTTTTTTCATTTATTGTAGAAACGAGGTCTCGCTAAGTTGCCCAGGCAGGTCTCAAACCCACTGGCTCAGGCAGTCCACTCATCTCGGCCTCCCAAAGCGCTAGGATTACAGGCTGAGCCACTGAGCCTGTCCTTTTGGTTATTAACTTTAAACATAAGATTCCAGCAGCTGACCCCAGGATTCTACAACCCTATCTAAGAAGTGTTTTTAAAATGCTTAGAGGAGTTGAACTGTGTATTTACCTCATTCATCTCCAGTGGGCAGACGCATGGGAATTGCAGCAAGGATTGGGGAGGTAGCTTCATAAGGAGGCATGTGGAGGTCTCTCATCCTCTGAAATATGCTGAATGACTATTGTCTTTGTTAAAACAAAGAAAAAAACAGAAGTATATTTATCTTTTAGGGGGAGCTCAGTGTTACTTTCTACTAAACACAGTACCCTCTCACATCTGTCTTTAGAGGCAGGGACTTTTTATTGAATGACAAATACTCTGAGAAGAAAGGAGTTAAAAGTCAGGATTCATGTTGGGTGGTCTTTTAGGACACTCTTACTGTTAAGAGCTTTGTTAATTCAGGCTTCTATAACAAAATATCATTGACCAAGTAGCTTAAAAACAACAGAAATTTATTTCTCACAGTTCTGGAGACTGGAAAGTCTGAGATCAAGACACCAGAAGATTTACCATGGATGGCTGCATTTTTGTCATGTCCTCACATGGTGGAAGAAGCAAGGCAGCTCTTTGGGACTCTTTTATAATGGTGCTACCTTTATTTTTGAGGACTGCTAATCATCTCCCACAGGCCCCACTCTTAATACTGTGACATTGGGGGTTAAGTTTCAACATAAAAATTCTGGGGCAGGGGATGCAAACTCTCAGACCATAACAAGAAGTGAGAAGCTTGTAGTGCTATCATGCCTCACTGACCCTTTTATATATATTAATGAATATATTTGTTCGTGTTGGATAGTAGCAGAAGCACATTATTTAGTTATCATGGCTTTAAAAATTAATATAGCCTCCTCATAAAATAAGTTCACTTAAAATGAAATGGGTTAAATGATAAAAGTGCTGGGGTTTTCATCTTCTCTTGAACCTGGAGCAAAGTGAGGGCTAAAGTCAGTTGTCAGCAATAGAGATCCTATGCCAGGTCTAGTGCTGACCAACACTTGGTTGGAGTACATGACCTGAGAGCAGCCACAGTGACTATCAGACTTTATCTCTGGGTTAGATCAACTGGCTTAGTCGTGGACACATAACTACTGCCAGCCTCTCTGGAGGTGGTAGGCCTCTCACCACATAGTAGAGAGTGAAGGGATTTATTAATTTATTCAGAAAGTATTCATTGTATGCTGGGTGTTGCCCAGGATGCTGGAGACACGGCAATGGACAAAACAAAGTCTTTGCTCTCCTGTGTGGTTTACTTTATCTGTGTTTGTGGGGGTTGGACATGAGGACATTAAGGTGGGTGTCACAGACACTAGAGACAATAAAGAAGTATGTGCTTCTGGTTGACAGACTGACTCTGAAAAGATTGAGAAAGGACCTGTGAACTGGCTCCATTTCTTGTCCTAATTCACTTATCCGATAATTTCTGAGGAAGAACCTGTGAGGGAGGGAGAGAGGCACAAAATATTAATATTTTTCCTTTAGGCAAGCATGGGGAAGAGTAATGGGGATCTTCTAATAAAACATCATATTTATGCATAAAAATTCAAAAGATATGGATAATGTAACACGGGAAAGCCTTACCCAAATCTCCCAGAGTATCACTTTTTCAACCTCATAAAATAGCCAGTGTTATCAATATATTTTTCTATGAATATAAAACATACAGAGTATGCCTACCTAACCATTTAAAATATTTGCTAGATATAAACATATGAGTATAAAATGAAAAAGATAGAATAAATGAGTGCATAGACCCTCTAGTTATTCTTATTAAATACAACTGCAGTGAATAATATTTTCCTTTACTTTCAGTTTCAAAGAAGTCTCAGATTTGGAACCCAACATTTTAATTTTCTCATATCTATTGTAATTCTAGGCCTTGTAAAGTCATGAGTTGTTCATTGATTAGGTACCTACTATTCACCAGACACCGTGTTAACAATTTGCAGTCATACATCAAGAACAAACTAGATATTCTTTAGTTTGTTGGAACTCAGCTGAGGTAGAAATAGGGAAAGAACAGAGCCCAAATTATTCCCATCATCACTGGTTTGTTTCCTCGGTGCCTTTTGAAATGTGGTCTAAGAATCCGTCTCTTCCCATCCCAAAGACTCTTCCCCAAAACTTTTCTGCCTGTTCTGCCTCATTTTGGTACTTATTTTCTATCCCTGCTCCTGTATAAGTCTGCTATCTCACATTTTTTCAAGCTTAACAGTTTTGTCTTTAATTTTATATTCTAATTCATCATTTCAATTATTATTTTCCCAGTTATTCTAATCATTTTCCTTCATTCTGGTACCTCCTCTCTGGTACAGTTTTTTCCTACTTCAGTAGAAGATTAAACATTTCTAAAACAGCAAAATAAATATTGTCTTGTTTATTTTTACTGTTTAGTGCAAACTATATATGTATATGTCTTCACAAGGAGATTTTTGATGACTTCTGCTTTGGTTAAATGTGTCCAGTGCTATATGCAATGAGTACTTGTGAGACTACCAGGAGAGCAATTTTACTTAGATCATAGTATCTACTGAGACACTTCAGATCTTTTATTTTGTGTTATTGAAAATGTGGTTCATGGACTAGAAGCATTGGCATCATCTAGGAGACCTTGTTAGAACTGCAAGATCTCAAACCCCACCATTCTTACTGACTAAGATTTCAGGTGATTCATATACACAATGAAATTTGAGAAGTGCTATATTAGAGGACATACAGAAACCGGTGGCTTTTCTGCTAGAGTACTGCCAATGTCCAGAATTTCATAACTAAATGACAATTAATTTAATATATCAGAGCACAGAACTTGCTATCTTGGTGGCTTCAAAGAGTTGATGTCATATAGTATAAACTACAATCTAAGATAGCAACTTAGGCACAAGAAAGTATATGTTTGGGACTGTTTTACTAGGGAATTTTGGATGTTTCTATGATGTGTGCAACAAATAATTGTTATATAACAATTGTTACAACCATTTGCAGATATGCATAAATAGTATATTTCACAGTCTTTATTTGAGCATCTGACCAGTTAGAGAAGCTAGACATGTATAACCAGTTTAGACTTAACAATCAAGTTCAGAAAATAATATGTAGACTTCTGCCTAGTTTCTTTTCTGGATAATGTTACAGATTTAAAGAAGTTGGTAGGTGTTCAAAATTCTCTTGGTGCCTTTGTGAATCACTTCACCTGATTTATATATGTACTTTCATATAATGACTTTTAATAGTGAGGAATATTTGGATATTAAAAGATTAGGGTAATTCTGAGCTCATTAAATTATAGGCTGTCATCTTTTATGAGGAATTACCTTCCTGGTACAATATGTTTTCATCACTGGTTTAAATTTTTTTTAAGTTTTGGATTTAATTTTGAGCCCTTGATTCATGAAAAAGTAAATATAGTTCTTTCGCTATGCTGCTTTGTTGCTTTGTAAATAGGAAGGACAATATGAATACTGGATATTATTATTATTATTTTTTGAGTTGGAGTCTCACTCTGTCATCCAGGCTGGAGTGTAATGGCGTGATAATGGCTCACCACAGCCTTGAATTCCTGAGCTCAAGGGATCCCCCTGCCTCAGCCTTCAGCCTCACGAGTAGCTGGAACTACAGACATGCACCACCATGCCTGGCTAATTTTTTAATTTTTTTGTAGAGACAAGGTCTTGTTATGTTTCCCAGGTGGTCTCGAACTCTTGGGCTCAAACAGTTCTCCTCCCTCTACCTCCCCAAATGCTGCGATTACAGGTGTGAGCCACCACGCCCAGCCTGAATGCCTATTATTCTCTAGCTGCATTCCTACTAGTGAGTACAGGGTAGAATTCAGGCCATGATTCATGATATTCAGGCTTTGTTTTCAAGTACTTTAAAGTATTTTTCAAGTATCTTGGCTATAGTTTGGAGTGATTAGGGAAATGCTTTGATTTTTTTTTTGAAAGAATTGTTAAAAAATACAATCCTGTGCAAAACACAGAGGGTGCTAAAAATGCAGTCTTTGTACCAACTGATAAGAAATTTTGTATAGATCCAGAACTGTCTTGCCCCTTAAAAGGAAATCTAAGAGCTTCCTTATTCACTAACACTTTGGAAGCTGGCAGTAGAGTGAGCATCTGTGGAGGAAGGGACAACTGGATCTTCCTCAACTCAGGATTTCTGTCCTCTGCTCCTTGAGGATCTCACTAATCACTGTTGCCACCTCCACCCTGGCACTAGTGAAGATATCAATATCTCTATCATTAGCATCGAGGCCTAGTTTGGGCATATAATCCTTCCTGAATTTTCCACAGTTTGGTTGAGACCATACTAGAGCTACTAACAAGTGTTTACCAAAAGTTCAAGGATAACAACAGAGAACTACAATATAACGAGTAACAAATAACAGCTCCCTAGATGTGACTTGCTCTTCAGAGTGTACAGAACCCATCTTCACTTCACAGGACAATGAGGAAGAAGAGAGCAATTTGGGAAACTCTCATCTTAGTCTTCTCAGTTTGCTGCCTCTTCGGTCTTCAGCCTTTTCCTTCCTTTCACTTAAGACCAGGTCATTCTCAGGTGATGAGCAATCACTTCTTCACAATGTTGAACTCAGAGTCTGATTTGATAAAAGGGGAGAAGCATAATAAAGATTACATCACATAGACACTTAAAATGCCTCGAGATTTAAGAGAGGTCCCTATCACTATAATTCTCAAAGGGAAAGCTCAGTAGCCTACAGATATTTAGAAAGTAAGCAAACAAGCAACCAAACAACAAGACAGAAGAAAATTCCAGAATAACCTGCAAGCTATGCTTTTACATGCTATGATTTCATAATGAAAAGATTTCTTAAAATATGTATCTTGTGGTGTCAGTGTGGTGATTGTGTTGTGGTGTGGGCTGCCTTTTTCCTTTTTTCAAGCTGAAGTTTGTGCCATTTCTATTGTGAAGTAAAGATATGTATGTTGGATAATAGAACTTTAATTTCTATGAGTTTAATTGAATACATATTTTTGGAGTTTGCCACCTTCTGGCCATTATTAAGAAAGCACCTAAAATGAAGCTAGGAAATAGGACCATCAGCGAGAGCAGCTTGGGCTTAGAGCATCACTTTCTGAAGCTTGATTCTCCAACCACATATTCTTAAAACTGCCTGTGGTGTTTGTGAAAAGCAGATCCCTGGACTTCAGCCCATATTCCCTGGAGGTGGGGAGGGAATCTGGGTTGGTAACAAGAGCCAAGTGATTTCTTTGTTCCCTAAAATTGGAGAACCCTTGGCTTAGAGACGCAGCATATACTTAGAGACCAGACCTTTCCCATCCTGATGAATTTCGTTGCTTAGCTGCCTTCTGTTCCCTCCCACACTCTATGTCTCATCTCTACCAGCACCCTCGACTACAGGGAGGCTAACTAAGGCTGTGTGTCCTCTCAGTGGCAACAGTGTTTCTATTGTTCTGGAAGCACAGGTCCTGTGATAAACTCAGCTGTCTGACTAGTTGCTCTGACTAACTTTTAGCAATACTGTTTTTATTGTTATACTGGTACTTTATATTTCTTTTTAAACTTAATTTCCTTTAAACTTCACAGAACACTTTCACATACCTTATTTCATTGGACCTCATAGTTTACTTTTCATAGACTTCCTTTGGAGTCCATGAGACAGACTTTTCTTCATTTGTAATATTAATCTCCACCCTCTTCCATAAATATATATGTATGTCCCACATATGCATCCCATATATATGCCCCACATATATGTCTACATATGCTTATATCTCATATATATCGTACATGTATGGGAGACATGTATTTGACATATATATGACATACACATGCTCTATATTTGTCATACATGTGTTTCATATATATATATATATATATATATATATATATATATATATATATATGATGCACCCTTTCTAGAGGTTCCTAGACTGTGTAATTCCTATTTATACATGTTTAAAATTTGCATAGCTTCCTCAAAGATATTTGTTTGTTACTAGTTAAAAAAAATTCTTAAGATTTTTTTCCCCCAATTTATTTCCTGGGATTCATGAACTTCTTCATCAATCTAGATGTGGTCTCTGGGACTCAAAAAATCCATGCAGATAGAAAATCAGACTCGTCCTGGTGGGATGACTGACTCACCCTGCTGAGAGAATGTATGAAGGGGAACCCCAAAACCCCAGAATTTATTTATAAAAACTGTATTTATTCATACGTGTTTAAACTTCAGTCACTTTTAAAGTATTCTTCATACCTATCAAGACACTTTTTCCACTGCTCAAAACAGTTTTTGAACTCATCAATTTTAATGCCTTTTAGTGCTTCTGCTGTTTTTTGTTTCACCTCTTCCACATCAGCAAAATGTTTCTCTCTGAGAACTTTTTTCATTCGGGGAAACAAAGCAATGTTGTTTGAGGTGAGATCAGGTGAACAGCGAGGGTGGGGCATGGAAGTCATGCCACTTTTGGAAAAAGCTTCTGAACTCTCAGAGTGGTGTGGGCAGGTGTGCTCATAAGTCAGCCATGATGAAATGGGCAAATGCACTGAAGGAATCTGCAAAAAAATTAACTGAAGCCAAATGTAGCCTCTCATGGCAATGCTAGCTGGTACACTGATACTGATGGGTTCCTAGAACACTTACCTAGCAGGGGAAGCCTGTACCGCAAGGGGCCTGCTCTCCAAAATATAATTCAAGAGTTTTTGGGTTCCCCTCATATTTATAATAATGGAGCTGGCCTTGCATGGTGGCACTTTGGGAGGCCGAAAAGGGAGGACCACTTAAGAATAGAGTTCAGTACCAACCTGGGCAACATAATAAGACCCCATCTTTACAAAAAATAATGCAAATTAGCCAGGCTCAGTGGTGTGTGATTGTGGTCCTAGCTACGCAGGAGGCTGAGACAGGAGGATTGCATGACTTCAGGAATTTGAGATTACAGTGAGCTATGATCATACTACTACATTCTAGTCCAGCCTGGGTGACAGAGTGAGAGAGTGAGACTCTGTCTCACCAAAAAAAAAGAGAGAGAGAAGAGGAGAGAGGGGAGAGGGAAGAGGGGGGAGAGAGGGGAGGAGAAGGAGAGGGAGGCAGAGGAGAGATGAAGGGGGTGGGGGGGAGAGGAGGAGAACAGCCTAGTTTGTTTTAGCTCTCTTGCATAGTAAAGCCACCTTGCAAGGCCTGCTCCATTATTATAAATACCAGGTGGAGGAGGGGGGAGAGGGGGAGAGAGGGAGGGAGGAGGTAGGGGAAGAGAGAGCAGCCTAGTTTGTGTTAGCTTATTGTTAATTCATTCAATTAATATTTACTGAGTGCTTATTATGTACAAAGCACTATTCCAGAAGATACAAAAGTGAATAAAACATACAAAAATTACCTACTTATTTGGAGTTTACATTTTAGTGGGAGGAGACAGACAATAATAAGTATGATAAATGCTATAGAGAAAGATCATGCAGAGAAGAGAGAAGGGTGTACTGAAGGTTTTGGAATTATAAATAGTGTGCTCTTGGAAGGCCTCACTAAGAAGGCTGTATTTGAGCAAGGATCTGAAAGGGGCGAGAGACATCTGGAGGAATGTTTCAGATAGAGGGCATTGCAAGTGCAAAGGCCTAAGACAGGAATTTACGTGACCTGTTTTAGCTTAGCAAGGAACCTGTGTTGCTGAGATGAAGAGAGTGAGAGGAAAGTAGTAGAAAATAAAGTCAGAGGTGACTGGGTGCAGTATTGACTAAGGCTTTGTAGACTGCATAGACACTGAGTGAAATGAGTGGTCGTTGATAGGTTTTTAACAAAGGAAGATCCTGGCATGTATTAAAAGGAATACTTTGGATGCTATGTTGAGAATAGATTGAAAAAGGATATAAAGACCAATTAGGATGCTGTGGTAGATCATTGCTCAGCAAATATTCACTCTACCATCTTCCTATCCATTGGGTGGAATAAATTTCCCTGGCCCACCAGCACTGGATTTGGTCATTTGCTTTGCATTAGTCAATGGAATGTGAGTGAAAAATGACTATGTGCCAGTCCAGAAGCAAAGTTTTAAAAGAGACAGCAAGTTTCTTCCAGCCCTCTTGTGCTTTTGCCCAAATAACACTTCAACTAACCAGTGATCCTTTAGCTTTGACCTCAGAATGCGAGATCTGGAGCAGGCTTGACCCTGACCAGCAGCCTAGAGTCCAGCCAAGATTACCCAGCAAAGCTCAACCAAAGCAAAGCCACAGTAGACTTGTAGATTTATGAGCAAGAACTAGCTTGTACCGAAAGTCACTGAGATTGGGGGGATACTTTTTATGCAGGATTATTGCAGTTAACCTGATTAGCCCAGGTGCTATTGCAATAATTCAGGAGAAGAGTGATGGTAAGCTACAGTAAAATAGAATTGATGCTGGTGGGGTGTGGTGTGTTGCTCCATGGGTTCTTTGGATTTGGATACAGAAAAGAATTTCAGAGCAAGTCGTAAGTATAGTTTAAGACAAAATTTATTAGAAAGAAAGAGATATACCCAAAGACCATAGGCACCTTAAAAGAAAGGACACAGATGTGCTTGCCTTTAAGTATATATTTATATACTTATAAAAATAATAACAGAGTTGTGGGGTACAAGTGAAGATTTACCACATTAATTGGTTTCACCAAGGTGAAGTTTGGGCTTCTAGCTGGCCCTGTCTCCCCCGATAGCCGACCACGTACCCAGTGTGCTGCCTTATACCCCTCATTTCCCTACCTCCTTCCCTCTCTTACCAGTGACCAGAGTCTGCTGATCTCACCTTTGTGCTCATGTGACCAGTGATCAGGATCCTCTTATGAGTGAGAATGTGTGGTATTTAGTTCTTTGTTTCTGTGATAGTTCACTTAGCATGATGGTCTCCAGCTGCATTCATGTTGCTGTAAGGCCATGATTTTGTTCTTCTTTATGGCTGCATAATATTCCATCATATATATGTATCACAATTTATTTATCCAGTCTACTTTCGATGGGCATCTGGGCAGGTTCTCTACTTTTGCTATTGTGAAAAGTGCTGCAATAAACATGCATATGCAGGGGTTTTTTTAATAGAGTGATTTATGTTTCTCTGGATATATTCACAGAAGAGGGATTGCTGTATCGTATGGCAACTCAATTTTTAGTTCTTTGAGAAAATACCACACTGCTTTCTGCAAAGGATGGACCAGCTTATATTACCACCTACAATGTAGAAGCATTCCCTTTTCTCTATAGCCATGCCAGCATCTGTTGATTTTTGACTTATTTATTTATTTTTTTAACTTTAAAGATGTGGGGTACAACTCAGGGTTAGGCATACAAATATTGATTATATAGGTACCCTTGTTGATGAGGTGTGTCCCACCCTCCCCTAGCAGTTTCCCTCAACTGCCAATCCCAACACCCCTCCCATGGCAGTTTCCCACTACTGCCAATCCCTTTCTTACAGTATAATGATAATTGTTTAAGGTCCACTTATGAGTGAGAACATATGGTACTCTGCTCTTTGTTTCTGTGATCACTGAGTATGATAGACTCTAAATCCATCCTAGTTGCTGTGAAGTTCATATGTTTGTCTTTCTTTATGGCTGCCTAATATTTCATTGTGTATATGTACCATATTTTTTTTATCCAGTCAAGCTTCGATGGGGAGCATGGTTGGTTCCATGTTTTTGCTATTGTGAATAGAACTGCAGCAAACATGCATGTGCTGGTATCTTTTTGTAGAATGATTTGAGTTCCTGTGGATATATTCCCAACAGAAGGATTGCTGGGTCATATGGAAGGTCAATTTCTAGTTCTTTCAGAAATTGCCACACTGTCTTCCAAAGAGGTTGCACTAGTTTGCATTCCCACCAGCAGTGTAGAAGTGTTCCTTTTTCTCTATATCCTCACCAGCATCTGTTGTTGTTTGTTTTATTAATGATGGTCATTCTTACTGGGGTTAGGTGGTATCTCAATGGGGTTTTGATTTGCATTTCTCTGATAATGAGTGAGGCTAAGTACTTTGTCAAGTGTCTGTTGGCTGTCAATATACCTTATTTTGAGAAGTGTCTATTCACGTTTTTTGCCCACTTTTTAATGGGGCTGCTTAGTTTTTCCTTTCAGCATGTTTGAGTTCCTTGTAGATCCTAGATATTAGGCTTTTGTCAGATATACAGTTGGCAATTTTTTTTCCCATTCTGTGGGCTGTCTTCTTGTTCTTTTGACAGTTTCTTTTGCTTTGAAGAAGCTCATCAGTTTGATGAGGTCCCATTTGTCTATCTTATTTCTTATGGTATGGGCACTTAGAGTTCTGATCAGGAATTGGTTGCCAGTTCCAATTTCCATAAGGGTGTCTCCTGTGTTTTCTAAGATTCTTATAGTTTCAGGTATTACGTTTAGGTCTTTGATCCATTTAGAGTTAATTTTTATATATGGTGATAGGTAGGGGTCCTGTTTCAATCTTCTGCATGTGATCAGTCAGTTTTCCCAGCACCATTTACTGAATAGGTTCTCCTCTCCCCAGTGGTTGTTGTTGTAGGCTTTGTCAAAGATGAGTTGGTTGGGAAATTGAGGCTTTGCTCCTGGAATCTCTATCCTGTTCCATTGGTATCCTGTTCCATTGGTCTATATGCCTGTTCTTGTACCAATACCAGGCTGTTTTGATTGTTGTAGTCTTATAGTAAAGTTTGAAGTCTGGAAGTGTGATACCTCCTGCTTTGTTTCTTTTGCTAAGAATTGTTTTGACTATTCGTGGTTGTTTATGTTTCCATATGAATTCTGTATTGCCATTTCCAGGTCTGAGAAGAATGATGTTGGTAATTTAATGGGTATTGCATTATATCTGCAGACTGCCTTCGCTAGGATGGACATTTTAACAATGCTGATTCTTTCTATCCATGGACATGAAATATTTTTCCATTTGTTTGTGTCTTCTTGGATTTCTTTGAGCAGTGTTTTGTAGTTCTCATTGTAAAGGTCTTTCACTTCTCTGGTTAGGAAGATGCCGAGGTATTTCATTTTTTTGTGTGGCTATTGTGAATGGGATTGTGCTTTTTATTTGGATCTCTGCCTGCTTGTTGTTGGTGTATAAGAATGCAACTTTCTTTTGCACATTTATTTTGTACCCTGAGTATTTGCCCAAGTTCTTTATCAGTGCAAGCAGGTTTTGGCAGATTCTCTTGGATTTTCAAGGTATAGGATCATATCATGAGCAAAAAAGGGACAACTTGACTTCCTCTTTTCCTATTTGGATACCCCTGATTTCCTGCTTTTGTCTAATTGCCCTAACTAGGACTTCCTACACAATGTTGAACAATAGGAGTGAGAGAGGGCAGCCTTGTTCCAGTTTTCAGGGTAAATGTTTCCAGTTTCTTAACGTTTAACAATATGTCAGCTGTAGGCTTGTCATAAAAGACACTTAGTATTTTGAGGTATATTCCTTCTATACCTAGGTGTTTGAGGGTTTTTATCATGTGGGGATGGATGCTGGATTTTATCAAAAGCTTTTTCTACATCTAATGATATAATCATGTGATTCTTGCTTTTACAGCTGTTTATGTATTTAATCACATTTATGGTCTTGTGAATGTTGAACCAACTCTGCATCCTGGGGATGAAGGCTGCTTGGTCATGGTGGATGATTTTTGAGATGTGTTTTTGGATCCAATTTGCTAGAATCTTGTTGAGAATTTTTGCATCTAGGTTGATTTTTGACTTATTAATGATGGCCATCCTTACCAGTGTTACATGGTATCTCATTGTAGTTTTGATTTGCATTTCTCTGATGATTAGTATGGCTGAGCATTTTTTCATATTTTTTGGCTGCTTCTATGTTTTCCTTTGAGAAGTGTCTATTCTTTTGCCCACTTTTTAATGGGGTGTTTTTGTTTTTCTCTTAATTAGTTTGAGTTCCTGGTAGATCTTAGATGTTAGGCCTTTGCTATATGTATAGCTTGTAAATATTTTTTTCCCATTCCACTGGTTTTCTCTTTACTCTTTTGATGATTCCTTTTGCTGTGCGAATACTTTTTAGTTTGATAAATTTTAGATGGTCTATTTTAGATTTTGCTACCTTTGCTTTTGAAGACCTGGCTATGACTTCCTTTCCTACTCTGATGTCCAGGTGGGTGTTCCCTAAGTTTTCTTCTAAGATTCTTAGTTTGACATTTCACATTTCTGTCCTTGATCCATCTTGAGTTATATTTTGTATGTGGTGATAGGTAGGGGTCCAGTTTCATTGTTCTCTATGTGGCTAGCCAGTTTTCCCAGCATCATTTGGTAAATATGGTTTTCTTTCTGCAATGTTTGTAATTGATGACTTTGTTGAAGATGAGTTGATCAAGGGACTATGGCTTTATTTTTGGATTATCTGTCCTGTTTCATTGGTCTATGGGTTTCTTTCTATACCAAGCTGTCTTGGTTACTGCAGGTATGTAATAAAGTTTAAAGACTGAAAGTGTGATACCTTCAGCTTTGTTCCTTTTCCTGGGGATTGCTTTATCTAGTAATGCTCTTTTTTTGAGAAGCTTCATATACTTTTGCAACAATTATTTAGCAAACCATGTTCAAAGGGTGGTGGGCTGCAGGTATCTGGTTATTAATTTTGATTACCATCTTTCCACTTTTTATGAGCTAAGAGCGGTGGCCTGCAGGTATCTGGTCACGAGTTTTGATCACCATCTCTCAACCTTCTTTGGTCACAAAGACTACCTAAACAGTTAAAGTTATTACCTAACTAGATTTGGGCTTTTCTTAGAACATCATGTCTGTGTTTTGGGTAGTTCCCTATTGGTTTTGTGATTTACCATACAGATAGATTCACGTTTCAGCTCGCAAGGTGGTCAGGTCTGGTGTGCCTGGTTGGTTGGGTGTACCAATACAAAGATATCTGAATGCTTGCCCTATTTTAGTTTAGCCCTGCCTACAAGAAACTGATCTATTTATATCTAAACTGGACTAAATAACCTGCCTCAGGATGGTTGTGATAGAATTCAATTCTGTATATGTTTTTGAATATGAGTATTGAAATCATTTGCTTACATATTGAGTTTGAAAGGCAAATTTTGAAGTTTTGGTCCAAATAACTGAAAGGATTAATTTTCCATTAATTGACATGGGGAAGACTAAAAGAGGGACAAATTTACTTAATTCAGGGCATGCAGAGGAAATCAGAGTTAAACTTTGTATATGTTTGTTTGATATGCCTATTATATTTGCAAATAGAGCTATCTTCTTATATCTGCAAGAAGAAGTATCCAACAAGCAGTGTGGATACTTAAACAAGCATATTTAAATAATTATTTATTTAAATGAGCATATTTAAATAAAGACTTCAAAAGACAGCTTTAGCTCTTGCCATGTCCTCTGACAAGGACTAGATTTACTCTCTACTTCAAACAACTAGGAAATCAGACAAAACAATGTTTTCAGATATTCAATAAAAGACACTAGTACTCCTGAGAAGAAGAAAACAAATGGAATCTTATTAGTGCCCTAGATTGGCTTGCCTTTTAGAGACAGTTTTCAGGCTTCAGTGGGTGGAAGAAAAACTCAAACAGAGCATGGTAGTCTAGCTTAGTGAAGGGAATAGGAATTGGAATTCAGGGAGGCTAAGGTGGTTAGAAATTTGGAAGGGAATGGGAAAGAGAAATGAGAGAGAAAATGAGACACACACACACACACACACACACACACACACACACAGAGAGAGAGAGAGAGAGAGAGAGAGAGAGAGAGAGAATTAAACTGATTTTTCTTCTTTCACTTGCCAATTTCCTAAGGGTATTGGGGAGACGAGATTTTTATTAATCCTATATAATGTGGTTTGTTTTCCAACCTGACTCTAGCATAGCATCACATAACAGATAAAGAAGGAAAATCAAATTATTTTATGACTCTGTAACGCTGTCTCCTGGGGACTTCTTCTGGACTCTGGGCACCTTTTAAAACCCTTACCACCTATTCTTTCTGAAGTCTGCTACCCATAAGGCTTCATCTACATATCAAGAAACTTGATTCCCTCATCATCCTGCAAGTTGCCCATTTCCCATACTGAATTCAAAATTCCTTAGATATGAACTGGCTCTTGCTACTGATTGCTAGTCAAGAAATCTTTGAATCCACCCATAAACTGCAAGCACCCTCTTGGAGATGTCAAGCATTCTCAGATTATTGTAAATCTCAAATATATTGATTTATTGTTTTCTGTAAATTCTGTCTGCTTAAAATTTTATAAGCAAGCTGGAATTCACCCACCGTGGGCACACGTTCTCAGGATCTCCTGGAATGGGTGTCATATGCCTAAGTTAACTGCATTTGTCTCAGAATAAACTATCTTAAATATTTTGCAAAGTTTGGCATCCTTTGTCAACGAGAGAGAGAATATATACAGAAATCTACTAAAAGGTCCTTTGAGCATTTGTCTGAGTATTGATATGAGCATGTGAGAGAGGAAAATACCCAACAAAAGACCACTGGAAAGCAATAAGCTAAATAATTCCCCAAACTCCCTTGAGTCTGGAAAGAGTTTGTATTCCCACCAGTCAGAGAAGGAAGACCTTATTATATTGTATTTTATGGGACTTTGAATGGAAGTTAGCCTGAAACTAAAATATGCTCTGTATTCCCTAACAAAGTCTAAATCAAGCCTCAAAAAAGGTTAGCCCAAATCTAAGTAACTTAAATATGTGCCAGAACAAAGCCCAACACTATTAAAAGGGTTACAGCAAATTCTACCACCCTATTAGGTAAGGTGTCAATGCCCCCTATGCAATAAAAAAAATCAGGCATTAGAAGAAATAAGAATCATGACTCAT
Organism: Cephalopachus bancanus; assembly: GCA_027257055.1. NCBI lineage: Eukaryota > Metazoa > Chordata > Mammalia > Primates > Tarsiidae > Cephalopachus > Cephalopachus bancanus. The sequence continues at coordinate 4,935,280 of JAPVLO010000045.1, forward strand.
AATCAGAAGAAAAATGTCAATCAATAGAAACAGAACCAGAAATGACAGAAGTGATGGAATGACTGAAATTGGCCATTATAAATATGTTTTATGTCATCAAGAAGGTAGAGGGAAGCATGAATGTGATAAAAAGAGATATAGCTAATAGACTAAGGCCCAAATCAAACATATAGAAATGAAAAATATAATATCTGAAATGAAGAATAGATTGGATGGGATCAACAGCTGATTAAATACCACTGAAGAAAAGACCCATGAAATTGAAGGAGCAGAAGAACCTATCAGAAATGAAGCTCAGAGAGAAAAAAGACTGACAAAAAAATGAACAGCGCATTAGTGACCTGACAGACAATATCAGAAGATCTAACATTTAGTTGGAATGACAGAAGCAAGGTGGTAGAGAGCAGAAAATATTTGAAGAGTTTTAATAGCCATATTTTTTTCCAAATCTGATAAAAAATCCAAGAAACTCAACAAATCCTAAGAAGGAAAAACACAATGAAAACCACACCAACACGCAGTAGATAAGTATTTTTTAAAATCCAGTGATAAAGAGAAAATCCTAATAGCAACTAGACACTATTTCAACAGAAACTTTTCATCAGAAACTACACAAGCCAGAAGACAGTCGTCAAAGTGTTGAAAGAAAATCAGTCAATCTAGAATTCTATATCCAGATTTTTTACTTTTCAAAAATAAATGTGAAATAAACATTTTCTTAGATGAACAAAAGCAGATAAATTTAATTGTTAATGGACTAACTATATAAAAAATATTGAAGGGAGTTATTCATGCAGAAGGAAAACGATACCAGATGGAATTTTTTTATCTTCATAAAGTAATAGAAAGTGCCAGAATGGTAAATATGTGGATACAAATAAAATACTTAATATTTTTAGTTTTAAAATCTCTTTAACAGATAAGTAATGGCATAAAGCAAAATAGAAATATGTACTATTGGCTTTATAACATATGTAGAAATAAAGTATGTGATAAAGACACTTTAACTTTCCACAGTTGTGTTAAACAGCTTCTGAGATGTTCCCCAACAGTCTCTAAATTATAGTGTTCAAATCCTAATACAGTCTCATGTTGTATTGAATAGGACTTAACAATATGAACAACATTATATGGAAAACTGACAATATATGACTTCTAAGTCTAGGTTGAAAAGATATTGCAGCTTCTAACTTCTTTCTTGCATTGCTTCTCTAAGTAAAGCCAGCTACCATTCCCTGAGGATGCTCAACACCTATGGATAATTCACATGGAGAGGAACTTAAGTCCGGCGAGGACCCAGCACCAACTTTCCAGTCACATGAGTGAGTCATCTTGGAAACAACTTCTCCAGCCCCAGTAAAATGTTTGTTCAGATAACTGCTCTGCTTTCCCATTGAGCCAGAATTACCCAACTAAGCCCATCTTGATGCACAAAAACTGGGTGAGATAATAAGTGTTTATAGTTATTTTATGCTACTAAGTATTGGGGTAATTTGTTATTCAGCAATAGATAACTAATGCAGGAGTCTACCATTAGATGACAAGTCATTTCTCACAGAGTGTAAGAAGCCTTTAAAACCTTTAACAGTCTTTAACAGTATACTTCTATTTCACTGCAATTTGTCCAGAAAAATAATTAATTCAAAATTAATTGTATTTCTATACAGTTATAACCTTCAATTGGGATTTGAGATTAATGTAATAATACCATTTTAGTGGCATTTAAGACTTTTGATGGCATTAAAATATGAAAACTTTAGACCGGGAGCGGTGACTCAAGCCTGTAATTCCAGCATTTTGGGAGGTCGGGGTGAGAAAAGTGCCTGAGTCCAGGGCTTCAAGACTAGCCCAGGCATCTTGGTGAGACCTCATCTCTACAGTAAAGCAAAAGAATTAGCCAGGGATGGTGGCACATGCCTGTTATTCCAGCTACTTGGAAGACTGAGATGGACCTACTGAGCCCAGTAGGTCAAGGCTGCGGTGGCTGTGAGTGTGCCACTGCACTCCAGCTTGAGCAAAAGGGTGAGATTCTGACTCAAAATAAAAAAGAAAATTTAAAGATACATTTTCTAAAATATGTGTAAGTTTTGTGTACTCAAAAATACAAAACTTACTGAAAAAAATGAAAGAAATTCATAATAAATAGAGACATAAGCCATGTTCACAGATTGGAAGACTAATTATTGTTAAAATATTAGATCTTCCCAAATTGTTTGGTAGATTCAATTTGATGTCTACCAAAAATATTAGATCTTCCCAAATTGATTTGGTAGATTCAATTTGATGTCTACCAAAAATACAAGCAGCCTTTTGGTAAAAATTAATAAATCAATTCAAGAATTTACATGCAAGTCCAAAAGTCCTAAAATAAACAATTGTTAAAAAATAGCAGATTTGGTGAACTTATTCTATTTGATTTCTAGTCTTACTCTAAAACTGCAGTTATCGAGTAGTATGCTAGTGGGGTAAGAACAGACATACAGAAATGCAGAAACAGATAGTCCTCAAATAGATATATACGCATATAGTCAATTAATTTTTGGTAAAGTTTTCAAGATAATTTAATGGAGTAAAGGGTAGTTGTTTCAATAAATGGTGCTGTAACACTTGGATACCCATATGAACCCTGACCCTTACCACACACCTTATAGAATTGACCACACACCTTATAGAATTGGGTTGTACATCTAAATGCAAAAGCTAAGAGTATAAAACTTACAGAAGAAAATACAAGCAAGTGTTTGTAACATAAATTTAGGCAAATATATCTTAGCTAGGACAAAAAAAAATCTATGAACCATAAGAAAAAATATGGTAAAAAAATTAATAAAAAACATTTGCTCTTCAAAATATACTGTTAAGGGGAAAAGACAAGCTACAGATTGGAATAAAATATTGGCAGACTATATATCCAATGAGGATTTTATCCATAATGTGAAAACTCAATAATAAATACCAGATAACAAAAATTTATAGACATTTTACCAGATAAACTATATGAATAGTAAATAGTATATGAAAAGATGGTCAACATTATTAGTTATTCAGGGACTGCAAATCAAAACCACAATGAAATGCCCATACAAAGAGAGGTATGTTGATATTTATGGTAGCTTTATTTCTAATGACTGGAATCTGGAAATAGCTCAAATTTTCTTAAATGAGAATGAACAAATAAACTGTACATTCATACATGGATTTCTGCTCAGCAATAAAAAGGAATAAGAGATACAATAATGTGGATGAGACTCAAAAGCACTATATTAAGTGAAAATGCCCTTCTCAAAATACTACATAATGTATCATTCCATTTATCTGAGGTTCTAAAAAGACAAAACTATAATGATAGAAAGTAGATTCGTGGTTACCAGGGACTAAGAGTGGAGGGAAGGGATTGATAGCAAATGGGCAGGAGAGAACTTTTGAATGATGGAAATGTTCTATGTTTTGATTTTGGTGGTAGTTATATGAGTGTATTCAATTGTCAAAACTCATTAAACTGTATACTTCAAGTTGACAAATTTTATTGAATGTAAATTGTACCTTAATACAGCTAGTTAAAAAAAATTCAGGGCAGAGGTATGGTATAGAGAAAGAAATGTAGGACTCATGAGCATATAAATGGTATTTAAAACTTTGAAACTGGATGTTGTCATTGAGAAAAATAATGTGTATGTGTGTGTGTGTATGTACGAAGTCAAAATATTGAGCCCTAAGGCAGCCTAATGTTTAGAAACTAGCAAAATGAGAAGGAAGTAGCAAATATGACTCACAGGAGTAGCCAGTGAAGAAAACAAATTGTGTGTGGTGCCTGGAAGTCACATGATAAAACTATTTCAAGGAGGAGTGAATGTGTCAAATGTTGATGCATCAAAAAATATGAAGACTAAGTATGCCCTGTTTAATTTAGCAATCAAATATGAAGGGAATTCATATTTTCTCTTGACAAGAATAGTTTGGGGCTGCTTGGAAATGATTCAAAAGAGAAAAAGTGCAGATAAATTAGAGACATTGAATATAGACAACTCCAAATTAGGAGCTTTGTTGTAAAAGGGAGTGTAATGGAGTGTAAGCTAAAGGGATAGTAAGGTAATGAGAAGAGTTATTATTATTTCTTAAAGATGGCAGTAATATTAGCATATTTTTATGCTTTTAGGAAAGATTTTGGCAGAGGAAGAAACATTTATGATATAGGAAAACAGAGGGAATATTTACAGGAGTGACGTGCTTGAGTAGGACAAAGTTGATATCTAGTAGACAAGCATTAGCCTCAGATAGAAGTGTGAACAGTTCATTTGTATTAAATGATACCTTAATTAGAGTATATGGGCATGTGTATAATAAGATGGATAGATGTTACGGTGGAGATTTTTGGGGTTTTCTTCTACTTCTGTTTTTGGAAGATATAGGAGGTATGGATGTTAGGTGAAAGTTTGGATGAGGGAGGTGTTGTTGGAGGTTTGAGGTGGGACAAGTAGATATGAAACAGTCATACAGGGTAAAAGTGTGGATGACTAGGGGAATATGGGCTGATTGTTGGGCAGCATTAAGGACCCACTTGTGCAGACTGTTCATCGATTTAAAGTGAAACCAGTCGGTATGGTAGTAGGTTTTTCTCTAGATACATTCAAGTACCAGAATGCGGGCCCAGAGTAGATGGAGAGATGGCTTCCTCAGCATTAGGGTTTTTCCAGGAGAGAATGGGAAAGTAAGAGAATGGCAAGGGAGTTGAGAATAAGTGAAAGAGAACAATTATGAAGAAGGGCTATAGATTTAAGCTGTGAAAGGAAGTGAGGACATGAATGGAATGACAGATAGTGGAAGGTGATAGGATAAATGGATGATAGCATCCAATTTGGTGTAAGCATGGTTAAAATCGGGGTATTAGAGGAAGTTTGAAAGATGGGAAGCAGTGGTTGGGGAAAGGATTTTCTTAAAATGGTAAATTGGGAGGGGGAAACAGCAAGACTAGGATTTGACTGTGAGAGTGAATATTTGAAATAGGTAGAGAACAAGGTCATTGTAAGACAGGAGATTGCAGTTATGTCCTGGGTTGCATCCGTAGGTTCACCTCTGATTTCAGCAGCATCTGTAACAGTTTCTGTGCTTGCTGATGCTATCCCTCCTTGAGTATTTGCTTTATCCCTGCTTTTCAACCTCAGGGCCTTTTTCTGAATCCTTGAGAACCCCTCACATTCTAGGCAAGACAACTTGTAAACATGGAAACATGGAGGAGTTTTTACTTCTGGTGATAAATCTATACCAATTTTGGGAACAGGAGTCTGATAAAATGTCCCAGTTGCCCTTTTTTGGTGGGGTGGCTGGGTTCAACATGATTCCTATAAGCTGCCTGCATTCAATTACTTGTTTTAAAATCTGCTTTAGGAAAACCAACTTAAGGAATTGAGGAGTCAACTTACTTAAAAAAATTTTTTTTATTTTAAAGATGTGGGGTACAATTCAGGGTTAGGTATACAAATGTTTATTATGCAGGTACCCTTGTTAATGAAGTGTGCCCCTCTCTCCTGGCAGTGAGTCCATTTATTTAGAGTATCCATCCAAGTGGATATTTAAAAGATAGTAGTAATGTTGGAGCAAAGAAAGTAATCTAGGAAGAAGTAATATGTAAGGAACAAGGGTGCATTTCTTAGCACATAGCTTAGTGCCTGACACTTAGTTATGATTTGTTTATTTGTTTATTTAATTTTCTTTCTCCTTCCTTCCTCCTTCCCTCCTTCCCTCCTTCCCTCTCCCTCCCTCCCTCCTCCTTCCCTCCCTCCCTCCCTCTTCTTTCCTTCCTTACTCTTCTTCCTCTTCCTCTGCTCTGCTTCTTCTTTTCTTCTTCTTCTTTGAGATGGAGTCTCACTGTGTTGCCCAGGCAGGAATTAAGTGGCTATTCTCAGTTGTAATCATAGTGCACTGCAGCCTTAATAAGCTCTTGGGCTCAAGCAATCCTTTGGTGACCTTACCTTCCCAAGTAACTGGGATTACAGGCATGTGCCACTACACTGAGTAAATATTTTAAAAATAGTGCACGAAACACACATACTTCTCATCCACATTCTTGTGAAATTCAGTTTCCTACCATAGAAACTCCTTGAAGAATCATCCTGATCCCATTGTGTGACATCTTACCACACTAATATGACAAATAGAAATGGTGAGATGAGTCTAGTGGGCAGCTGAGGCCAGAAACTACCACTAAATAGGTTAATCAATTATGCTGCTTTGATTTTTTGTGGGAGGATAGGTGTGGATATCGTGAGGTACATGCAGGACATGTGTCCTGTAACCCCTCCCCTGCTGATAACTGTTTTCCAACAGGGAGGATAATCCTTGGTCAGGGCCACCTGTCTTCAGTAGAAATACCCTTGAAGATATGCATATCTGCAAACTCAGAGCTTCCTAGAGAAAATATCTTTGTTTCTTCTTCTTGGCACATAATGCTTGCTCCCTTTCCCATGCTGTCTATCATAGTATAGAAAACCTTGTTCCTGCCAGTGTCATCCTTTGTCTTTACCAACCTGTCCTCCAAGTGATTTCTTTGCAGTAAACATTACACAAGTACCCTGTCTGATGTGGGGCTGCTGTGATACAGATATTTATCAAAAACTATCAAATTGCGCCGGGCTCGGTGGCTCAGCTTGTAATCCTGTGCCTTTGGGAGGCTGAGGTGAGAGAATTGCCAGATCCCGCGGGTTCAAGACCCGCCTGGGCAGCGAGACCTCATCTCTACAATAAATCAAAAAATCAGCCGGGCCTGGTAACACATGCCTATAATTCCAGCTACTCGGAAGGCTGAGGTGGAAGGATCGCCAGAGCCCAGCAGGTCGAGGCTGCGGTGGCCAGGAGCGGCCGCTGCACTCCAGTCTGGGTGACAGAGTGAGACTCCAACTCAAAAAAAAAAAAAAAAAAAAAAACAACTATCTAATTAGAACCATTATGTATAGCTTGGGGAACTGTAGCAAAATATCCCACGCCCACTCAAGCCTTCCTTATCTTGCTCTTCAAATTGTGCCCAGAAAACCTCTTTCTGGATGCAGTACCTTTCACAGGATGCTTTAATAGCATGTAGAGGTGTTTTTGTTGTTGCATTTATTTTGTATCAAAGGACTCTGAATTAATGAAATGTTACTGTAAATTCACTAAGAAATATGTTTACAGCTTTAATATTTGTGCTCCCTAATGTATACTTAAATGACTCCTGAAAGCTAAACAATGATATAGGCAGTTGATTAACTTAAAACATTATCTCTAAATGAAACATAGCATATTTATAGGGGAAGAGTTGATTAATGTTGAACAGGAAAATGAGAGGAACTGATGGAAATATTCACCAAGGAATTACACCTGAGATGCTGAGTTTCTAAATGTAATGCCTTTTTCTTATCTCTGTAATGAAAATTGCCATTAGGAAGATGGCTTAAGTAGGTTGTTACTGCTGGTAATGAAATAAGACATGAAACACTTGAGAGTATATTCATAAAATTGTATTTATCGCTAGACAAGAAAATTGTCTCATTTTTGTTTTAGAGAAAGGCACTAACATACATGTTAAAACAACAAATTCCATTATATTATTCTAATATTTTAAAACATATATACAGCATATGCTATTTATTTTTAAAGGACTGAATACCATGAAAGATGATGCCTTAAAAATTGTTTTATAACTAACAAAATGGTATAGACCCATAAATATATAATTTGGTATATATACATCTATTTATCTATCTATCCAGATAGTGGGAGGGAGGGAGGAAGGGGGAAGAGAGAGAGAGGAAATGGAAGGAGGGGAGGGAGATAGAGAGATGCCTTTGAAATATGCTGGGTGTCTCAACTGGTTCATTGTAGAAAACATGGAGAAATGAAAAATGGATAAATAATGGAAAGGAAATTGAAACCACCTATAGTTCCACTTCAAAGTTCTTTACTATGATCAAAAGATACACCTAGTTTTTGGCTCATAAAGGAACTTACCTTAAGAAGTTACCAGATAGGTGTTGTCTTAGTTGACTTAGGCTGTTGTAACAATACATAAGCTAGGTGAGTTATAAACAACAGAAATTTATTTCACACAATTTTGGAAATTTGGAAGTCCAAGATAAAGTGCTGACATATTCGGTGTCTGTTTAGGGTCCCTTTTCTGGTTTGTAGACAGCCATCTTGCTGTGCCTTTACATGGCAAAACAGGCAACTCTGGGGTCTCTTTTATAAAGGCACTAATCCCATTCTTGAGGACTCTACCCTCATGATGGAATCGCCTACCCAAAGACTCCACCTCCTAATACCATTGTTTTGGGATTAGGGTTTCAACATATGAATTGAGGGAGGCACATAAACATTCATACCATAGTAGGTATCTGGGTATTGATTGCAGTATTGTGACTAATAAATAGTTTTAAACCTGAAATAACATATATAAAGCTGCTAAATTCATCATGGTCTAGTTATATAATCAAATACTAAATAGCAAATGAGAATGCTGTTGTAGAAGAATATTTAATGACATTAAAAGATCACTGTATATGGTTAAGAGAAAATAGTAGTGTCTACAATAATAAACACATTATGACACACACACAGACACACAGGCATACCTTGTAGATACTGAAGGTTTGATTCCAGACCACTGCAGTTAAGCCAATGTTGCAACAAAGTGAGTTGCACAAAATTTTTTAGTTTCCCAGTTTATATAAAAGTTATGTTTCATTATACTGTTGTCTATTAAGTGTGCAATAATATTATGTCTAAAAATCCAATGTGCATGCCTTAATTAAAATACTTTATTTCTAACAGATGCTAACAATTATCTGAGCCTTTAGTGAGTTGTAATCTTTCTGCCTCAACGTTGATGGTTGCTGACTGATCAGGGTGGTGGTTACTGAAAGCTGGGGCATCAGCGGCAATTTCATAAAATAAAACGATAATGAAATTTGCTGTATCGATTGACTCTTCCTTTCATGAAAGATTTCTTCTCTGTAACATACAGTACTATTTGATAGCATTTTATCCACAGAAGAACTTTCAAAATTGAAGTCCATCCTTACAAACTGTGTTGCTACTTTATCAACTAAGTTTGTGTAATATTATACATTTTTGTTGTCAGTTTGCTAACATTTACAGCATCTGCACCTGTAGTAGTTGATTCCATCATAAGAAACCACTTTCTTTGCTCATCCATAAGAAGCAATCCTCATCCATTCAAATTCTATCATGAGATTGCAGCAATTCAGTCATAACATCAGGCCACACTTCTAATTCTAGTTTCTTGCTAGTTCTATCACATCTGCAATTACTTCCTCCACTGAAGTCTTGAATCCTCAAAGTCTTTCATGAGGGTTGGAATCAACTTATTCCAAATTTCTTTTAATGTTGACATTTTTATCTTCTTCCATGAATCATAAATGCTCTTAATGGCATCTAGAATGGTGAATTCCTTCTAGAAGGTATTCAATTTACTTTGCCCAGATCCACCAGAGGAATCATTGCCTATGACAGCTATAGCTTTATAAAATGTATTTCTTAAATAATAAAACTTGAAAGTCAAAATTACTTCTTGATCTATGGGCTTCAGATTAGATGTTATGTTAGCAGGTATGAAAACAGCATTAGTAATCTCTTTGTACACATCCACCTGGGTGACCAGGTAGGTGCACTATCAATAAGCAGTAATATTTTGAAAAAAATCCTTTCTTCTGAGGAGCAGTTCTTAACATCAGGCTTAAAATATACAGTAAACCATGCTATAAACAGTTGTGCTATCATCCAGGCTTTGTTGTTCCATTTGTAGAGCAGAGGCAGAGTAGATTTAAAATAATTCTTAAGCGTCCTAGGATTTATTGGGAATGGTAAATAAACATTGGCTTCAACTTCAAGTCACCAATTGCCTTATTCCCTAAAAGAGAGTCAACCTGTCCATTGAAGCTTTGATGGCAGGCGTTGTCTTTTCCTCTCCAACAATAATGGTCCTAGACGGCATCTCCTTCCAATATAAAGCTGTTTTGTCTACACTGAAAATCTGTTGCTTAGTGTAGCCACCCTTATCAATTATATTACTAGATCTTCTGTATAACTTTCTGCAGCTTCTACATCAGCACCTGCTGCTTCACCTTGCACTTTTATGTTATGAAGACAGCTTCTTTCCTTAAACCTCATGAACCAGTTATTGCTATCTTTCAACTTTTTTTCTGCAGTTTCCTCATCTCTCAGCCTTCATAGATTTGAAGAGAAGTTCTTGGTCTGAATTGGGCTTTAACTTGAGGGAATATTGTGGCAGGTTTTTCTTCTATCCAGACCATTCAAACTCTTTCCATATTAGCAATAAATTCGTTTTTCTTTATTATCATTCATGTGTTCACTGGAGTCACATTTTTAGATTCTTTCAAGTACTTTTCCTTTGCATTACAACTTGGCTAACTGTTTGGAACAAGAGGCCTAGTTTTCAGCCTAAACATTCAACATGTCCTCCTCACTAAGCTTAATTATTTTTAGCTTTTGATTGAAAGTAAGTGATGTGTGACACTTCCTTTCACTTGAACACTTAGAGGCCACTGTAGGGTTATTCTCTGGCCTAACGTCAATGTTGTTGTGTCTCAGGGAATAGTGAAGTCTGAAGAAAGAGAGAGAGAGAGATGGAGGAATGAACACACAAAATGATTAAGTTTGTCGTCTCTTTGTACACATCCCCCTGGGCGACCAGGTGCATTGTCAATAAGTAATGCATGATTTGTGTTTCTCCAAAGCAATTACAATAGTGATTAAAAAAACACTTATCACAGGTTACCATAACAGGTATAATGATAATGAAAAATTTGAAATATTGAGAGAATTACTAAAATGTGACACAGAGACACAAAGCGAGCACATGCTGTTGGAAAAAAAAATGGCACCAACAGACGTGCTCAATGCATGGTTGCCACAAACTTTGAATTTGTAAAAAATGCAATACCAGCAAAGTATAGTAATGCAAAGCACAATATACAAGATGTGCCTTTATATGTATATGAGTAAATATACAACTTTGTGCATGTGTCTGTGTGGAGAAAAGACTATAGATATACTCACATTTTCATGATGACTATCTCTGTTGGTAGTTGATTCAATTTTCTTTTTGTTATTTGCATTTAAAGTTTTCTTTTATAATAAACAAGATTCTTTAAAAAAATATATGCAATATGAGTAAAAAAAGCACACACACAATGCAAACCTCTAAATGGAGCTATTAAGTTATGAGAGAAAAAACACATTTATCAAATATTTGTTCATTTTATTTTATAAAAAGCATAATATATGAATATCTCTATAGTATCTTTACCCAGAAATTAGAGGAATATATCTGTAGATAGGGAAATACTTAAGAAAAGGAAATGTGGAGATAAATGAACAAAATTTAATTAAGAATTGATAGAAAGTGACTCCCTTTTAAAAATGGGTCCCCAGAGGTATGGGTGGCTGTGACTCTCTGTTTTTCTCTAGAGAGTTTAGAATAGAGGCTGGGTAGACAAGAAGATGGCTAGTGCAACTGAAAAAATATTTATGTTCTTCACAAGTTATTCTAATAAGATTTGTTCTTCTTTAACAATTTACAAGCTCCTCTCTTAAAAGCAAGAGGATTGAATCTAATAGTCACACCTGTCTACAGCCATACCACCCAGAACATGCCTAATCTACTCTAGTGATCAAATCTTACCATAATATACTTAATTGTATAATCCATTTCCCCACCTTTTAATTTAAATACTTGTAAATGAATGTTTTCTAGAAGAAAAGGAGGTCAGGGAAGTTATGGAGGGAGTTGTTTCTGTTATTGGAAGCAGCAGAGGCTTTGATCAACCAAAGGGACACGTTGATGACTGGGGTCAAGGAGAGAAGGTGCCAGAAGCAGAGAGAGAGAGAGAGAGAGAGAGAGAGAGAGAGAGAGAGAGAGAGAGAGAGAGAGGGAGAGGGAGGCAGGGAGGGAGGGAGGGGGAAGCAACATAATGGGGTAGCAAGCTCTTTCTGTAAAGGTACAGATAGTAAACATTTCAGGCCTTGTGGTTTACGCAGTCTCTGTTACAACTGCGTGACTTCTTGTGTGGCACTGGAGCAACTATGGATAATGCTTAAGCAAACAGTGTGGCTGTGATCCAGTAAAACTTACAAAAATATGTGACAGCTAGATTTCACTTACAGACTGTCATTTGCTGAGTCCTGGTCTAGACGTAAGAAAGTGATGGAGAAAATATTAATGTTGAATAAACTGAAAAGTGTGTCGAGTCTATAAACTTTGCAGTGAGAAGAGCACATACAATTGAAAAAATATTATTTTCATGCTTGAAAAATGTTCTCTTATTTGGCAAAAGAGTGGCTCACATCATTGATGAATGAGTGATATTCTACTGTTCGTCTACAATGATGTCTTATGCTGAGATCTCTGGTTACCATGAAGAGAAGTACGGGTGGGGGCTGTTTTGCAAAGTGAATGTGCTCCAGGGTGACTCTCTTTTTTTTACTATACAGAGCATATTTCAGCTTCTGCTGCTGAAGAAGTAAAATTTCATTTCTGGTAGGTCAGCCCACTCTATCTGGATATGTTTTATTTTTTGACAGTAAAAATTGTACATATTTATCATGGACAACAATTTTTGAAATATGTTCTATGTGTGTTTTAAATAATATTCTGGTGACAGAATTTCTCAAAGGAAAATTCATCTTTTGTTTCAGTACATCACTTTAAGGAGCCACTTGGATATGAAAAGATGGGGTTCAGAGCTTGGTCTGCTAGGGAAAATAGACGAAAGGATGACTAAATTGCCTTGGCTGAGAAAATGAGAGGATGTTGTGACTACTATGCATCAACTGCTGTCCTGGGCTCTGGGGGTGGCATGGGGAAAAAGGGTTCCTGCTTTTAAATAGCTTATTTTTTTTTTAGCTGGAATGAGTGTGAAGAAGAGCTGCAGGTGCAGAGAACAAGAAAGAATTAAATGGACACAGATATAATAACAAGAAACAAATAAGATAATTGTAAACCCTACAAAGATCATTTGAAGGAAGAGGTAAGGGGAAGGGATAGGAGGGATAGTGCCATGCCTTATCTATGTGCCATGGGGGCTTGGGTCAATTTTTAAACAAAAAAAGGGTGATTTCAAAACACTAGAGAACATGGACACAACTGATCTTGGGTTACATACATTAGCCCAAGACAACCATTACTTTTTTTTGAAGTCTTTTCCTTTATTCCTCCCCCACCTTCACCAAATGGCATAGTATCAGATATTCTGTAGGATCTTGATTTAATTAGTGTTGGAAATATGCCACTAGTGATGATTATATTACATGTGCATATGACTGAAATGAGACACTCTTGCCTAGGACCACACTTATCTGATTTAGTGCCACTTTTATACTAATGCTTTAGAAATTGGATAGGACAGTGATACAGCCTCCTACAACATCACACACACACACATAACTCACACACACATTTTGCAGTTGGACCAATGTATAAGTCTGCTTCTTGCAAGTTTGAACTGTAGCTCTTCATGTTGTAAGAAACACTGTACAGTGAAATTTCTTCCTGAAGTGAATGTTTACACCCATCTACTTAAGAAACAATGAAATAGGTTCTTCCAGAGTGCCAACTGAGTCCTGATTTTTTTATAGTTAACTCCAGAAAACTGCTTTCGTTCTTTATAGCTGAAAGCATCACATTATATATTTTTATTTCATCTTAAATATTAACAGAATGCTATGTGGAATCCAAAGTTTAGAACCCATATACATGTAGTTGAAACTCTAAAAATAAGAAATTCTAGATTGAAAAAACAAACTAAAAAAATGAATGGTCAAACACTTGCTTCAATAGATACATGGTAGTATAAAAGTGAGTTGTTAGGCAGTCTAATTTCATCTTAACTCGTGACTTTAGTAACTGCCCACCAGGTACGGCTTCACTTCCAGGTTGAAATTTTGTGCTGAGACCGGGCTCGGTGACTCAGCCTGTAATCCCGCGCCTTTGGGAGGCTGAGGTGAGTGGATTACCTGAGCCCGCGGGTTCGAGACCCGCCTGGGCAACTTGGCGAGACCTCATCTCTACAATAAATAAAAAACCAGCCGGGTGTGGTGGCGCGCGCCTGTAGTTCCAGCTACTTGGAAGGCTGGGGCGGAAGGATCGCCGGAGCCCAGCAGGTCGAGGCTGTGGTGGCTGGGAGCGGCCACTGCACTCCAGTCTGGGCGACAGAGTAAGACTCCAACTCAAAAAAAAAAAGAAAGAAATTATGTGCTGAATTTCTCTAGCTTCATATAAGTACTTATCATAAAAAATAGAATACAATTTGAATTATTTGAAGAGCACAACTCTTTTCTTAAATTTACCCTTTTCATACTGTTATAAAAGTGCGTACCAGAGATGAAAATAGTAGGGACAGAAATCTTCAAGACTTTTGTGAAGAGGAACAATTTTATTTTCCTGAAAATGCACTTCAATAAATTAACCACTGGATGTCACTGCTGCAACACTGGGAGCAAATTTGAGCCTTGTTAGGAGAGGAGCAGAGTGGATGTTGAATATGACAGCTTCAGCAGCACATCTGTTCAAAAAGAAAATTCCAATAAAAGAAAATTCTTAATGCTATTCAATTGTAGTTCCTCTTCTGTAGCTCAAGGAGCATAGTCTAGGGCAGGCGGGTGTGTTTTGGGAGTCCTTATTTGGGTAATTTTGAGTATATTATTATTCATCCATCTTCCTAAGAATTTAGGTTACAAAACTTAAATACTGACTTTTTGGGTTTTATTATATCTATTATATATATATTTGAGACAGGTCTCACTATGTTGCCTAGGCTGGACTTGAACTCCTGGGCTCAATTGATCCTCCTGAGACTCCTGAGTAGCTGGACTTTCAGATGTGTGCTACTGTGCCCAGCATATATCTATTTTCAAGACCTAAAAATAGGCATATTTTGCCATACTCTCCTGACTCTGTGCCTTTATGTCGTTGCTAAACTGCTAAAGTTCACCCAGGAATTGTTTCTCTCCTCCATTTTTATTTTGTAAGTCTTGGATTTTTCAAAAAATTACCTTCACGGTAAGTTGGTCTAGTAAGAAGAAGTGGTAGACTCTATTGGGAGCGAGAACAGTCATTTATCTTTTTCATCCATCTGCAGGAAAGAGAGCTGACAGTCAAATCTATTAGGGGTAAATTTCTTTGCAGGTTTATATAGCCAAGGAAGAAATGCAGCACTCTTTGTCTCCTAGTTGCCACCTCCCTGCTCACCCTCATTGATTATTTCTTGTGATAGTAATATCTTGCCACTCTCCTGAGGGCATGATGTCGTCTTTGACTCTTCATTCCTCTAAAGTGCAGATTCAAAGGGATGTCTCAGGAAGTATCCTACAGTCTTTAGGAACTCAGTTTTGGAGTAAGACAGTCTTGAGTTCTATCCAGAATATGACACTTGATGTGCTTTGTTCATTTACTTAATCTTTCTGGCCTTTGCTTTTCCTATTTGTAAAATGTGTATAATCATTCCCATATGGCAGATTTGTTGTAAAGATTAATTGAGATAAGATGTAGAAAGTGCACAGCCCAGTATCTTTAATTCTTAATATGAAAAGAATACTTGAATTTGAGACAGAATCAGTGATTATGATATAGTTTCTTTCTTTTCCCCTCTGTGCTTAGAGGTTATACATAGCAAGTTAGCAAGTGTATCAGGAACACTTGTAAAGATTTTTTTTCAGTGAATATTTAAAACAATTCCCATAATTATCAAAAGTCTGTTTTTTAACATTTATTCTAGATTTGGTATTTGAAAGGTAAATACATATAGTCCTTGATTTGTGGGCCTTTATGATCTACCATAGAAGCATTTTGACAAATATGAAGGAAATATATTTAGTTGACAACTTTAGAACAAATGTATATAAGTTGCTATATTTCTTATCAGCACCTGAAACACACTGGAAACTCAATAAATGTTAACAGGTATAATTAAAATAATAAATTTATAAATAAAGAAATAGCATATGTTTCATATAAGTTATTGACCCGATGTTCATTGTATCAGTCCATGTCTCTTCAGGGTAAACTCTTTTATCTCAGTAAAATCTGTTGTGATTTTGTTATGTGCGGATTTTGAAGAGATACAGAATTGGGTATTATAAGTAACCGCTATTTATTCAGATAGAAAGACCATGCTATTTTCAGTACATGATTTTTAGGGAACAGGTATCAGTATAACTTATCAACAAAGTGCTGGTGTTGGTCAGATTTAATGCTGAACATAAAAACTAAAATATTATTCCCTTTTGTTAAAATAACAGACATTTACAAATATAGAATTATTTATGCAATTATCTTCAGTACACCTGCTTATCAATCATTGTGGTGAAATACGAAGGATTTTATTTTTCTCAAGCTGCTGCTTTCAACTGTATTCTGTTTAATCACTCTTTCCTATCCTTTAATGACATCTCAGGCAGATCTATAACTTTAAGTTTACTTATAGTCATTAAAACTCATTCCACTACAGTTTTAAGTTTCTAAAATTTCACATTGTTGATTTTGAAACTTTAACACGTATCAAGATCACCCGGGGGAGTGATTGTAAAAAATACAAATTAGTGAGTTCTAGCCCCAGAGTTTCTGATTCAGATATGTGGAAGGGGCTGAAAATGTGTTTCTAATATGTTCCTAGGTGATACGATTGCTGCTCTCTGAGGCCCACTATGGGAAAGCACTGCTGCATACCTTCCTCCTTCCTTTTCTAAGCTCTAGAGCTCTCTAGTACTCTGTGTGTTAGAACGGAGAGAGAGGAGAGAGAAAGGGAAATGTCTCCTAAGTAACTGGCTGTGGCTGTGACTGTGGCTGTGGCCCTCTCCAGGATAGTTGCTGCTCTCTGGCATCACTATCAACTGTTGGTGCCTTCTGATCCAAAATCAAAATACTGGCTTTATTGAGATGTTCCACACTTGGATTCTTTTAGGAGCCATGAGGATTGTGAGTCTCCCCACTGCACAATTTCCCGATATGTTAGATTCTGTTATGGTTTGACCCCTTCCTCCTTCACCTTTATTACCACCATTGGTGGTCTACTTCATTCTCTTGTTGCTGTCTAAACCAGTCTCCACATGGCGGCCAGAGCCGTCTTTTAAGTTCCTAAGTTGTATTAAATTCTTCCTAGCCTCTCTCTTATTTCCCTTCCTCAGCCCCTGCTTAATACCTTTCAGTGACTTCATAAACTCTTACCTTTGTAACATGACCCCCAGGCCCTAAATGATCTCATCTTTGTCTGCCTTTCCAGCAATTGGAACTACTCTTTCCCAAATCTTCACATGACTGGTTCATTCTCTTCCTTTAGTCTTAGCTTAAATATCCCCCTTTCTGAAAACCTTTCACCATGCAATATTAAAATGACTTTTTGCTTACGGTACTCTGTTTTTTCCCCTCTTTGGGACTTTTTTTGTGTGTGCAACATGTAATTATACACTTTTTGTATTTTTTTATCATCTGTTTACTCCTCCAGATTATACACTGTATTAGGGCATAAACTTGCCTGCACTGCGTACACAGGGCCTAGGACAGTAATTCCACACAGTACATACTCAGTACATTTTTATTTAATGAATTAATATACGAAGAGACAAAGGGGTGGTCTTCTGGGCTGGAGGTCTTGAGGTTCTGGGCAATCTTTACTCAGTCCTGGAAGGTCAGATGTTGGTGTTCAGACAAGTCATCAAAGAGGAGGTAACCTCTGTTTATTCATATTGGGCTAGTTTTGGGGTACTCACAGGAAGGACTGATTTTTCTGGAAGGCTTATATCTGTACTGGAAGTAGAGAAGTATTCTCTGATATTACATATTTTACTTGTCAGGTAGAACAATGTATTTACTAAGTGTTTGGGCTCTTGAATCAGCCAGTGTGTTAATTTGAATCTGCTAAGAAGCAGATGGCAAAATAAGAGTAGAAGTGCAAGAGATTTGTTGGGAGAAAATACCTGTGAGGGAAATTGTCCTAAGTGCCCGTGAAGATCGGAGGGTTCTCAGATCACAGTGCAGGTTTGCCTCCTGTGATGGATAGATGGAAGGAAGTTTGGGTATGAAGAGTCTTAGAAGGCAGTGCAGTTCTGAGACAGTTTTGGCAAGGTTTATGGACAGTTCTCAAGCCCAAGTGGTCCATGCAATCATATTTTGCAGAAGTGGGCCTGCTTTAGTATACTAGCTGTACTGAGTCATTTTCTATAAGTATTTTCTGGAAGGTGTGACTTTGGTGCAGAGTTCCACAGTGAATTCAGCAAAGCTGCTTGTGCCATCAGTCAATAAAGAGCAGTAATAGGAGATCCGACAGGTGTACTTTGAAGGGTAGCAGAACTTGATAGGCATTTGATGAAAAAATTATTAGTAGTATTATTTGATTTGGAATTTGTCCTTTTCATTTTACTATGGCATGACTCTAATGCTGTTTCTTATTAGTCTGCAATTGTATCTGCAAACTTCCTAGTCATGTGAATTTCTTTTTTTTCTAATTATTATTAAATAAATTCATGAATATGTACCTACTATAAATTATATAAACAATAAAAAATTATTTTGAGTAAAACAAAATCTTTTTGTTCCCCTGCCAACACCACAAATGTTACTTGTTTTCTTAAACAGTAATTGCTATTAACATTTATTGTATTGCTTTCTGGACTTTTTCATATTATTTGTTTATATTCATACATGTACTTACACCAACCTACACATGTTTTTATATACAAATACATGCATACCTATACATGCATACACACATTTATACAGTTTTGTTTTTTATAAACACAAGATTATTGTTAACATATATTATTCAGAATCATGCTTTTTCTTCTGATAATTTTATTTAGGAGAGCTTCTTCTGTTGGAACACATAATAATGATATTGAAACTTTTGTGAGTAAGAGCCAGATGAAGTTCTACTTTAAAATGTATGTCCAAAGCCGGGCTTGGTGGCTCAGTCTGTAATCCCACGCTTTGGGAGGCCGAGGTGAGTGGATTGCCTGAGCCTGCAGCTTCGAGACCCGCCTGGGCCACTTGGCGAGACCTCATCTCTACAATAAATAAAAAATCAGCTGGGCGTGGTAGTGCGTGCCTGTAGTTCCAGCTACTTGGAAGCCTGAGGCGGAAGGATCGCCGAAGCCTAGCAGGTCGAAGCTGCAATGGCCGGGAGTGGCCACTGCACTCCAGTCTGGGTGATGGAGTGAGACTCCAACTCAAAAATAAATAAATAAATAAATAAATAAAAAATAAAAATAAAAATGTATGTCCAATAGATGTAGTAAGTCTAAGATGAGACTCAGAGATCTGTTTGCTTAACAAAAATGCCAGTCAGTTATTAAAAAAAAAAAAAAGAGGTTCTGCCATTTGACACAACGTGGATAGACCTGGAGGACATTATGCTAAGTAAAATAAGCCTGGCACAAAAAGAGAAATATTCTATTGTCTCACTTATAAGTAGAATCTAAAAAACAAGGTCTAATGTATAGAGATGTAGAATAAAATAGTGGTGACCGGTCTTGGGATGAGGTGGGGAAAGAAATGGGGAGATGTAGGTCAAAGGATACAAAGTAGCAAATATACAGGAAGAGTAATGTATAACATGAGGACTGTAGTTAATAAAAGTGTATTGTGTTCAGGATTTATGCTAAATGAAGAGATTGTATCTGCTCTTTTGGCAGAGTGGGGGATGGGAGTAACCATTTGACCACAATTATAATGATTTTGCTACATATATATTGTGTATATATATATATATATATATATATATATTATATTTCAGTGTGTGTGTGTGTGTATATATATATAGTAACATCATGTTGTTTATGTTAAATATACACAAAAAATTTGTTAAAAACTCCCGGTGATTCTCATGCATGTGATCATTAGATCACAGTTTGAGAAACACTAATAGAAGTTTATCTCATTCTTTCTATGATTGTATTTCAGAAGTGTAAATGTTATGTAATTTATTCACTTCTTTATTTATCAATAATTAGATTGCTTTCATTTTACAAATGAAGGTTACAGTGAGCATGAACTTTTCTAGTAGCATCAAGTAAACAGTTTATGTTTATACATAAAAATTCTTATGTAAGAATGCACACTTTTTTTTCTTGCAAGTGACTCTAAAGCTTGGGCCAGCCAATTGCTTAATATTCTAGTTAGGACATAGTAACACATGATTATCATGATGTTAATTTTAAGTCATATTATGAATGCATCAGTTGACATTTTGAATACATGTCAAATTATTTCTGTTCTTATAGCTTTGCCCAATATTTTTCGGGACTCTAACTTTTTTCATAGTTATTCTAATGACTAGTGAGAAAAGTTTTCCTAAAAGTGGGTCTAAGGAGAAAGGAAACATTTAAGAAATGCTTATTATAATTCCAGTTTGGGTTCAAGACAATTTACTTCCTGGGATTGACTGCTGACAAAGATTAAAACCAGAAGAGGTTAAATCAGATCCATAGGTCAGTGGTCATAGGCTTCATGATGTGTAGACGTCATAATTGTTTTCCATTGGTTGTTTGCTTTTCTGTTTTAATACAAAAAAACCCCAAGTTTTGCAACAATAGATAAGTAATATTTTCTTGCTTTATTCTTTTTTTTTTTAAATATTTTTTATTATGATGTTGTGGGGTACAGTTAAGGGTTAGGTATACAATTACGTTTCATTCAGACACCCTGTTGATAAGAGGTGTTTCCCCATCCCCAGACAGATTTGCTACTGTTAATCCCATCTCCCTCCTACCCCATAGTTTCCCAGTACCGTCAGTCATTTTCTTATCAAAAGGAAATCTGCATACTCAGACATAGTTCTAAGGGAACAGACATGTGGCTCTTCCCTGAGGTTTCTGATGTGCCTGCAGCCTTTTCAACTGGTGGCTATCTTCTCTCCCACTTCATATCACTTACCTAAAAGTAGAGATATAACTTTCTTGATCATTACTTCTTCTTCTAAGCCATTCTCCTGTTCTCTTTTTCTCTTCCCTATACCTAGCTTTGAATTTCATGTACCTTGAAATTATCTCTTATTGTTGCCATTATCTACAGGCTCCTTGTTCCTTAAAATGCTAGCTTCTTGCCCACTGTTATTCTCCCTATACCATCACAGTCATAATTCATGGTTGTTTCTATGTTCTCAGAATAAACATGAGATGAGGCTTAAAATATCCGGTGATTGCTCTCTTTTTGCCTTAGCCACTCACCTCTTGGGTATATCCCAGGCCTTGTCAGTAACTTTTGTTTTTTAACCTCACAATTGTCTTAATGTAAATATCCTATACTTACCACCAACGCTCATCTTTCTAGTTTATTCTCTTTAGTAACATGAGTTCAACAATTCTTCAGCCCCATCTGAGTGTAGTCATGGCTTAGCTGGGTCCTCTGCAAGGCTATAGTGAAGGTGCCTGTTGTGGATGTGGTCTCACCTGAGGCTTGACTGGAGAAAGATCCCCTTTTTTTGCTTTTGTGGTTGTTGGAAGAACTCAGTTTCTTGTGGGATGTTGGACTAAGTGCCTCAGTTTCTTGCTGGTTATCATCTAGCGTATATTCTCAGCTCCTTGCCACTCATAGACAGCTCATAATGGCAAGTTGCTTCTTTGCAAGAGAATCTCCTTGCAAGACAGATATTATGTCTTATGTAATAGAGTAATGTACATACCATTTGCTCACTATATTGGCCAGGAGAAAGATACAGGATCTGTCCACATTCAAAAGGAGAGTGCTACCCAAGGGAGTCTATCTATTGGTATTCATACCCTTGTGTAGTGTTCTCCTGTTTGTCTGTTTTTGTCATTCTCATTCTTATTAACATGAAATGACAGTGATTAGTACATTATCATCAAACTAAAATGACAGCATTCTGAAGTTAAAGACTATTTAGTTATAAGCATCCTGGATCAGTCATTATACTACCAAATTGTTATTTATTTATTTATTTATTTAAATTTCTCTGTGATTTCATTAAAGCAAATTGAGTTTTCAAATGTTATTCTACCTTTCTAATCAAACACAAGCTGATCTGGTTCTAAGGCTATTTTCCATAACAGAAAATCTCCTCACCACTGTTTTATTTAAAAACCAAACTCAAGCCTTGATCCAAGTTACATGCTGGCTTTTACCATATATGGAATTCTCACAGCCAGCAAGGCAACTTAAACACAAAAGGTTTTCCAAAGAAGTAAGCCCAACTCCTTATTGACAGAATGACTCCTAGCTGTTATCTTGACATAAATGCCGGTATCTAAATATTGCAGACTCATTAGTTAATATTTTCCAAATAGTTTCAGCAGCTGCAAATCTAAGATATTAAAGATGCACCTAATCTACTCAAATATGATCATTACCATCTGTCTAAAGTTGACTGGTGTTATACTCACAAACACCCTGCCTTTTACAAAGGCAATATGTTTCAAAATTGATGTCTCAAGGTCATGGAAATAACATTAAGACTTCAGTCAGGCATTAAGGAGCTCATCCTCTGAGTGTCCAATAGCATCTGGGTTTGGAAGTGGATACAAGTCTGCAAACAGATTACTGTTGTAAGGGGATCTTGCTAATTTCTTTGGACTCTATGAAGGTACTAACTGGTTATCAATGTGTGAAAGAGGGAGTTCTGATTCTTCTTGGGATACCCAGCTGTTGAAAGCTCCACCAGCATGAAGGCCAAAGTTGAAGAGCTGAGAAGGAAGAAATCAAGAGGAATGAGCAAGAGGTTCAGACGTCATGGAAGGCTCCTGGAACAAGAGACTGGCACTGGGGCTCCAAAAGGCAGTCTAACGTTCTCAGGTAAATTCACTAGTGTTTGAAGGACCAGAACTCAGTAGGTTTTTCAGAAATGGGAATTGCTTCTCAAAATCTTCTCCTATTAATTAATCTACAGGTAGATCTTTTGCCGCTTGGAGACATTTCTCCCATCACACCAGCGCCTGCCCCTGACTCAATTCAGAGCTATAGATTCAGTTTGTCCTTGGGAGGATGCCATCATTGCCTTTGCCCCTCCCATGGAGCAGGCCAGGAACTAGGAGTTCAAATAGTTTTTTTTTTTTAAAAGAAAGTGCTACTCTTTTTAAGATTAAGTCATTGCTTTTTTAAAATTACATTTTTTTCTGCAATATACATGCAAAGATATGTGAACACACACACAGTTCAATAATGATAATAAAATAAACATACACCTATCCATTACCAGGTTAAGAACTTACTTGACTAGTGCCTCAGAAGTCCCCTGAATGCTCACTTTCTGTTCTTTCCCAGAACTTATTACTCTGTTGAATTTTTTATTAATCATTCTTTTGTGGTTCTTTACTGTTTTACCAGTTATATTTTTATCCCTAAATTAAATTTGTTTATTTTGCTTCTGTTTGAATTTTATACATCGTGTGATTTTCTTTTATTCAATATTATGATTTTATCTATATTGATGTATGACTGTAGTTATTTTCACTGCGTACTTTTTTATAAGCACTGTTTGAATGTATTACAATGTATATCTTCGTTGTACTGTTGATGGTTTTTTCTATTTTTTTATCATAAGCAATGATGCTGTGAATTTTCTTGCCAATGTCTCCAGTTGTTCATGCTTAAGACTTTCTCTCTGTCACTAATGACTGGAATTACTGAATTATAGGTGATGTGCAAGTTCAACTTTGCCCAAAAATGCCTAAGTGTTATACAAATGGTTGCACTAATTACACTTACACATGCAGGGGAAGAAGCTGTTTCTTTTTATAGGAGAAGTTTCCCAAGAGTCAGCTTTAAAAGACTTTACCTCATCAGAGGGCTGATGATTGTAATCAGTCACTTCAGAATTAAATGCTTGAGCATAGAAAACTGACAGTTCGAGTAAATCTTCCTGACACATGGGTAAATTTAAAATAAATGTATTTAAAGATTATAAACCTTGAGAGAGTTTAATTAAAGTTTAGAGGAGATTACAGCACAAATGTTTAAGAAGTAAAATTCCCCTTTCATGTCCAATACCAATTAATTCTTCTCTTCTTCCATTTCTAATTTATCAGCTTAGTTCTGTTGCATTGATAGTGCTGCTACATTTTTCTACTTGGTAGTTATTTTAAACCCAAAGGAATAATTTACCAAAAAGTACACTTATGAAAGTGAAGCCCAGTTTACTCTTTGTATTAATCATTGGGATTTCTAAGTTCATGATGAGTAGTGAATTGAGAGGTGAAGGAGAATTTGAATCTTTGGGAAAAGAGTAATCTAGAATTAATAGTATATATGTACATTTATCAAGAGGTCATGTCTATTTTCTTATCTTCTTCACAAGAACACATTGTGCTTCAAAACTAAGTGGTGAAATTAGGGTAGATATGCATAATTAGAAGAATCTGGAAACAATTTTCTCAGACTTGTGCTTTCCATATTTTTAAGACTAATGGGCTTATTAACATGAATTGCATTGAAAATCAATTGGAAGTTAAATTTTTAATTTTCTTTTTTAGATGTCTGTGAAAATGTTTTTATTGCATCTTCTTATCTATTTAGCTCTTTAATCATTTGCATGTATTGGATAAATTTTTAAAATAGTGTCCTCTTATCATCTCTTTTTGACTGTGGGAGATCTTTTCTTGGGGTAGTGAGAAGGAACAGGGAGACGGGGCAGACAGGGAAAGGGAAGGAGGTAGGGTAGGGGAGTAGGGCCAGTAGAGTGAACAGTGATAATAATGAATTGCCATTCCTATCAGAGATGTTTTTAACATAATCAAAAAGAGTAAGCTCACTCCAACTGGGTATGAATCTGCTTTTTCCTGGAGAAGAGACAGGAGTCAGGATTATTCATTGATATATGCCTTAACCTATTTCCTAGAAAAAAAGAATCAAAGGCAAAATTTACATGCTAATGCTTTGTTGGCCTGCATTCCCAGGACAGCAAGAGTGAAGTAGAGTGTAGCAGTAGAGGAAGGACAGCAAATACCAGGTAATGTGCGCTCAGCTGGTTATATCCTTATAGGGACATAGCTAGTTGTTGGGTCACATAGCATATTTCTGGAGAGTCATCTGCAATCACTTTGTCTTAGAAAAATCCATTGGGATAGAAGGGGAGGTAGTAAAGGGAATTTATCTGACATCTTCTTATCATCTCATTTCTCATTGGTTAATGTTTTTCTTCCAGGGCATTAACTAGGCCAAACTCCTGTGAACAGCTGTTGGAGAAGTCAGATCCTGTGACCCATGGTGAGTGCATCATCTGAACCTGGAAGTGGTGGGAAAAGCCAGAGTCTATGTGAATCAGGTTAGCATATGCCTGGACTTGGCCTTGGAATCATTCCAGAAGTGGCTGGTAACAACCAGAATGAGTAGATTGTATCAGTGGGCTGATCTGGCCTAGCTACTACATCTATGGACCACTTATGTTGGAGAGGCTGGCATGACTCCTCAAGTGGCTTTGAGATTGTTGTAGTTAGCTTATTGTCCCAATTACTCCAAGACAGTTTAGATCAGAGTTCAGAATGCTTCCCTTCTTTTGCATAGCCATAACCTAGGAATGCATTTGTGCAAGTTTTTTGAGCTGCTTCTTTACAGAAGAAAGTTGAGATAATGGAACCAGAAGAGAGATGAGTAGCATGGCATTTTTGTTCCCACCCTCAGGATTTTAGGCAATTGAAAGAGAACTCCAGGTAAGATTCCAGCCTTTAGTTGAGCAGTAGGGTGTGCCATCAGATAAATAATAGAATGAGAGTTCCCATAAACTGAGCCAAAAATTAGGTTAAAGTTTGAAGGGAGGAGAGAAAGCAAAACTGTCCCTCAGGGGCCCCATGGGCACTCTGGCTCATTCAGGCATACATACTAGATGTGCTTAGATAACGAGGTTTTCTTACCAAGTAGAGTTAGAAGAAACCAGGGGAAAATTATATAGGGATTGAAAATATGTGTATTATCTTCTGTTACTTGAAACAATCTCTTAAATACTTTACAGAAAGTTGACATTTGTTTTGGGAAGACGGTCTCTGAAGGTCTTTAAAAAAATCAGTATTTCATATCTCAAAAATACATGGAATTTCTGTTTGGATTCAGTGTTACAGAGATTTGTTTTAAAAAACTCACCCTCTCATTTTTTATTTCAATTTCACTTATAGTATCAAAAGATTATTTACTTATCTGCTCTGAAAATATTTGATACAAGTTACTTTAGCACACCTCAATCAGCTATTTTCATTTTTCTCTATATTATTATACCTTTTAAAGATTAGCATTTTGCTTACATATAGATCCCATGGACGCACAGGGGAGCACATGCCTTTTAAAGCCCTGTTAACCAATTATAAAGCATATTATTTACAAACTGTTTTTGATCCCAATTAAATTAATTTTATTGAGGTTATTAAACATTTCTCTGAAAAGACAGAAAACTTCTGTGAAAAAGCATGCTTGTCACTCTTGATGCTTTTAAGTAAACATTTCCTTCTGACTAAATTGGAATGGAATCACCTTGTTAAATTACTGATCAGAACACGTAATTTTTGATAATGTTCTTGTAGATTTGTGCCAATTTTTCTGTTTTTCTACCTTCCACACGTTCCCTATCTTTGTTCTAGCAGGAATCCTTTAAAAGTTTTCTGTCTCTAGTGTGTCTGCTTTTACATACTTTGCAGCAACACATCTTCCTGTGGCAGCTGTTTTGCTTTGCTCTAGTGCACTCTTCATCTTCCATCTATTCTTCTTCTTCTCAGATCACAGCCAGTCACAAGCAGAGCAGCTTAGAAACCAACAGAGTGGCAAAACAGAGCAGCTGTCGGGGGAACTGAGCATGGCATTTGGGAGACAAAGCAGGGAAAACTCAAACAAACAAGCTGCTGCACTTCTGTAGTTTAGAGCATTTGACCCAGAAATATTTAGATGTGCAGCTAATTCTTATGATTGGCAAATCTGTCTAGCCTGGTGTGGTAGATACTGCCTCTGATAATCTTTCCCCCACTCTCCTTTATATATATCAGTACAGAAAAAGACCCCAGGCTTTGGCTAAAATAAAAGGAATATTACCTAAGCAAGACTTGGAGATGATTTATAATTAGAATATTTTGTAATTATTCATTTTATAAAATTGTAAGGTGATAGAGAAAGTTTATAGGTAAGGTCCCTTTAAATCCTTGTCTCTAAGTCATTAAATGCTTTGCCTTTCTGTGTCATTTGATAGAGTCCTGGGAGATTCACATTCCTTAAGACGTTTTAAAGCTTCAACAGTCTCATTCTGTTTTTTTCTCCTGTGCATACTTAGAACAGTTGCATTTATTTGTTGGGATTTCAGCCAGAATCCCTTGGCATAATTCAAATTACCTTACTACAGTCTTCTTGCTATGTGTAGTCATGTTTGCTTTACTCAAGTATGTCCCTTGGTGAGTTCCTCCTGTCTACAGATTTTGAATTCATTTTTATGGATTGGTGGCACTTCTGGCGATTCTGTAGAATATTGTAGTACTATTGATTATCAGAGCGGAAAGGACCAGGGCTCATCCTGCTAAGTTTGCAGATGATGTGTCTGGGTCTTAGAGAGGAAACATGTCATGTCCAGTGCTTCCAGTTTGCATAGGCAGAATGGGATTAAGTAAGGCCAACACATATTTCGCTGCAATACTGGCATTTATAATTTTGAAAGACATGTTTGGTCTTCCATCTACAACTTATTGTTTTACATGCATTATGCAAAGTAATGGATATTTATTTATGAGTGCAATTGGTAAAATAAGTCTTTATTAAAATAATGAGCATTGTTAAAATTCAATTATACCATTAACTTTGGATTTTAAAAAAGACAGAAATTACAAGCTAAACAATAAAATGACCTAATGATTATGTCTTCTATTTTTTGCTTCTGAGTTAGGAATAAAGAAGATAGAATTAACACTTTCTTTTATACTTCTATTTATTTATTAATCAGCATTTATAAGAGTTGACTACTATGTAATTGAACAGTGTGCTAGATTTTGCACAGATACAAAGAAAATTAAGTCTCCTTTGGAAGGGCTCACTGTCATAAGGGCTAGAACAGACTTGTATATATCCAAAATTGCAGAATGATCAATACTGTAATACAAGCAGGCCTAGAGTCCTATGAAAACATGGAAGAAAAAAGATTGACTACCAGAAAAGCTTCATTGGGAGATTGCATTTAACTTATGCCTTGAAGAATGTGTAGACATTGATCAGGTAGTAAAGAGGGATAGGTATAAATGAGAATTCCAGACAGTGGGATTTTGACAGATACAGTTTTAAGAAAGAATAAAATGCTTAAGTGAGCATATGAACAGAAAATGTGAGCTGAAGAATGGATGGAGATGGGGCTAGAAGATAGATTAATGTCTGATCGTGTAGAGCCCAGTATATGACTCAGGAAGTTAGTCCTTATTTTTAGCTACATGGAAGCAGAGACTTTGTATAATTCGCCATTGTATCCACTGTGCTAGCATGATACACAAATAGGAATGTGCCAAATCAAATCAAGTTTGTTTGATTAGCATTAAGGAAAATATCTAAGAAGTTTTCAGAGCCAGGCTTGGTGGCTCAGCCTGTAATCTCGCGCCTTTGGGAGGCTGAGGTGAGTGGATTGCCTGAGCCCACGGGTTCAAGACCCTCCTGGGCAGTGAGACCTCATCTCTACAATAAATCAAAAAATCAGCCGGGCGTGGTAGTGCATGCCTGTAATTCCGGCTACTTGGAAGGCTGAGGCAGAAGGATCGCTGGAGCCCAGCAGGTCGAGGTTGCGGTGGCTGGGAGTGGCCACTTCACTCCAGTCTGGGCAACAGAGTAAGACTCCAACTCAAAAAAAAAAAAAAAAAAAAAGAAGCTTTCAGAATAGCTGATAAAAGAGACTGAGGGTCTCACCTAAAGGATTAATGGTTGATTTTGGAGTTTGTTTGGGCTGCTATAACAAAATACCATAGCCTGGATATCTTATAAACAGAAAAAATTCATTTCTTCTAGTACAGGAGGCTGAGAGGCCCAAGATCAAGGCACCAGCAGATTTGGTGTCAGATAAGGTCCTGTTCCTAATAAGTGGTATCTTCTAACTATGTTCTTACATTGTGAAATGGCCAAACAAGTTCCTTTGGGCCTCTTTTATAAGGGCACTAATCCCATTCATGAGAGCTCTTTCCTCATGAATTAAATACCACTCAAAAGGACCTATCTTTTAAGCACTTTGGAAGTTAAGAGTTTAACATATGAATTTTGGGAGACAGAAAACATTCAGACCATAGCAGTTGAAATGAAGAAAATGATAGATATTTAAAAGGAAAATCTGACAGGATTGGGTGTCTGATTGGATAAGGGTGGTGCTGGAAATAGAAATGTCAAGAAAGATTCCATTATATTATTCGATGCAGAAAAAGCTTTTGATAAAATCCAGCTTCATTTCTTGATAAAAACCCTTATAAACCTAGGCATAGAGGGAACATACCTCAAAATAGTAAGAGCCATCTATGATAAACCCACAGCTAACATATTGCTAAACAGACAGAAATTGGAAGCATTTCCCTTGACAATAGGAACAAGACAAGGCTGCCCACTCTCACCCCTCCTGTTCAACATTGTGTTGAAAGTCCTAGCTAGAGAGATCGGACAAGAGAAGGAAATCAAGGGTATCCAAATAGGAAAAGAAGTCAAGTTATCCCTCTTTGCTGAAGATATGATCCTATACCTCAAAATCCAAGAGAATCTGTCAAAAACCTCCTTGCACTGATAAAGGACTTTGAAAAGTCTCAGTGTACAAAATAAATATGCAAAAGACAGTTGCATTCTTATACACCAACAAAAAACAGGTGATGAACCAAATAAAGCACGATCCCATTCACAATAGCCACAAAAAGATGAAGTACCTCGGCATCTTCTTAATCAGAGAAGTGAAAGACCTTTACAACAAAACCTACAAAACACTGCTCAAAGAAGTCAAAGATGGCACAAACAAATGGAAAAATATTCCATGCTTATGGACTGGAAGAATCAACACTGTTAAAATGTCCATCCTACCAAAGTCAATCTACAGATTCATTGCTATACCCATTAAATTACCAGCACCATTCTTCTCAGACCTGTAAACATAAACAACCACAAATTGCCAAGATAATCCTTAGCAAAAGAAACAAAGCAGGAGGTATCACACTTCTAGACTTTAAACTTTATTATAAGGTTACAATAAACAAAACAGCCTGATATTGGTACAAGAATAGGCATGTAGACCAATGGAACAGGACAGAGATTCCAGAAGCAAAACCTCAATTTCTCAAAACCAACTCATCTTTGACAAAGCCTCCAACAATAACCACTGGGGAGAGGAGAACCTATTCAGTAAACAGTGCTGGGAAAACTGGCTGACCAAGTGCAGAAGAATGAAACAGGACCCCGACCTATCACCATACACAAAAAATCAACTCAAAGTGGTTCACAGACCTAAATGTAAAACCCAAACTTTAAGAATCTTAGAATATGCAGAGACACTCTTATGGAAATCAAAATTGGCAGCCAATTCCTGATTAAACTCTCAGATGTCCATGCCATAAGATAGACAAGTTTTTAAAATGAAAAGCTTCTGCAAAGCAAAAGAAACCAAGATGAGAGTGTGGCGACAGTCCACAGAATGGGAAGAAATATTTGCCAATTGCGTATCTGACAAAGGCCTAACATCCAGGATCTACAAGGAACTCAAGCATGCTGAAAAGAAAAAAACCAACAGTCCCATGAAAAAGTAGACAAAAGACAGGAATAGACACTTCTCAAAAAAAGATACACTGGCAGCCAACAGACGAATGAAAAAAGTGCTCAGCTTCACTAATCAGAGAAATACATATCAAAATCACATTGAGATACCACCTAATCCCATCATTAATAAAACAACCAACAGAGGATGCCAAGAAAAGGGAGCACTTCTACACTGCTGGTGGGAATGTAAACTAGCTCAACCTCTGTGGGAAACAGTGTGGCGATTTCTAAAAGAACTATAAATCAACCTTCCATATGAACCAGAAGTCCCCCTACTGGGAATATACCCAGAGGAACTAAAATTATTTTACAAAAAAGATACCTACACACACATGTTTATGGCAGCATTATTCACAATAGAAAAAACATGGAAGCAACCATGCTACCCATCAAAACTGCACTGGATTAAAAAAATGTGGTACTAATACACAATGGAATATTAGGCAGCCAGAAAGAAAGACAAACATGTGGACTTCACAGCAACTTGCATGGATTTAGAGTCTGTTATACTCAGTGATCTATCACAAAAACAAAGGACAGAGTACCATATGTTCTCACTCATAAGCAGACTTGGAACATTTACCATAATACTGTAAAAAAGAGATTGACAGTAGCAGGATACTGCTGGAGTGGGGGAGGAGACACAACATCAATAAGGGTAACTGATCTCAAACTAGGCAAAGTGGAGACCAAAGGGAGCCCCAAACTTTACCTGTACGATGTCCACTTGTATACCTTCCTGAATTGTACCCCACATCTTTAAAATAAAATTTAAATAAATAAATATAGAATTATTTTTTATTTTTACCAATATGTCATCATTTATTTACCCATTGCCCTATTGGTGGATATTAAACTTGTTTTTAATTTTTAATTTTAAAGATGTGGGGTACAATTCAGGGTTAGGTATACAGAGGTTCATTATGCATGCACCCTTGTTGATGAGGTGTGCCCACCTCCCCTGGCAGATTCCCACTACTGCTAATCCTGCCCCGCCCTCCCCTGGCAGTGTCCTACTACTGCCAATGCTTTCTTTCTTTTTTTTTTTTTTGAGTTGGAGTCTCACTCTGTTGCCCAGACTGTGTTGCCCAGACTGGAGTGCAGTGGCCGCTCCCGGCCACCGCAGCCTCGACCTGTTGGGCTCCGGCGATCCTTCCGCCTCAGCCTTCCGAGTAGCTGGAATTACAGGCATGCGCTACCACGCCCGGCTGATTTTTTGATTTATTGTAGAGATGAGGTCTTGCTGCCCAGGCTGGTCTCGAACCCGCGGGCTCAGGCAATCCACTCACCTCAGCCTCCCAAAGGCGTGGGATTACAGGCTGAGCCACCGAGCCCGGCTTGCCAATGCTTTCTTATAGTATTATGATAATTGTTCAAGGTTCACATATAAATGAGAACATGTGATACTCAGGTCTTTGTTTCTGTGATATGTCACTCAGTTAAATATAGAATTATTAACTATAGTTATCCTACAGTGGCATAGAGCACTATAATTTATTCCTTCTATCTAGCTATTATTTTGTATCTTTTAAATTTTTTTATGGATACATAAAATTTTCCATATTTATGGAGTACATGTTATATTTTCCTACATGCAGAGAATGATCAAGTTAGTGTATTTGAGATGTCCATCACTCTGAGTATGTCATTTCTATGTGTTAGGAACAATTCAAGTTATCTTTCTAGCTACACTGAAAGATACAAGACATTGTTAACTGTAGTTACTGTATATTCTGCTGTTGACTGTAGAAAACTTATACCTTTTATCTAACTGTATGTTTGCCCTCCTTAACCTACTTCTCTTCCCCTGCCTAATTTTGTATCCTTTAAAAAAGTTTATCCTATCCACCATGTCTCTCTACTCTTTCAACTTCTCGTGCCCTCTGTTCTATTTTTTACTTCTATGAGATCAACACTTAGCATTCACATGTAAGTGAGAACGTGTGGCATCTAACCATCTGTTCCTGACTTATTTCACTTAACATAGTATCCCCTAGTTCCATCCATGTTTCCATGAATAACAGGATTTCATTATTTTTTTAATAGCAGAATAGATTCCATACATGCAATTCATCTGTTATTGGACGCTTACATTGGTTCCATATCTTGGCTACTGTGAATAGTCCTGCAATAAACATTGGAGTGCAGATGTTTCTTCAATATACTGATTTCTGTTCCTTTGAATAAATGCCCAGTAATGGGATTACTGCATGATATGGCAGTTCTGTTTGTAGTTTTTGAGGAACCTCCATACTATTCCCCAGAGTAACTGAACTAGCTTACATTCCTACCAACAGTATATGAGTTCCCCTTTTGCTGCATCCTTACCAGCATTTATTTTTTGTCTTTTTAATAATCACATCCTAACTGGGGTGAGATGATACTCCGTTGTGGTTTCAATTAGATTCTCTGATGATTAGTGGCATTGAACATTTTTTTCACATATTTGTTGGTCATTTGTATTTCTTCTTCTTTTTTTTCAATTTACTTAGGCAGAGACAGAGTCTTGCTGTGTTGCCCAGGCTGGTCTCAAAATCCCAATCTCAAACAATCCTCCCACCTCAGCTTCCTAACATGCTGTGATTACATATGTGACCCATTGTGCCCAGCCTATGTCTTCTTTTGAGAAATGTCTGTTCACATCATTTGCTCATTTTTTCAACTTAATTTTTTTTGCTGTTAAGATATTTGAATTATTTGTATATTATGGATATTAATCCCTGTTGGATAAATGATTTGCAAATATTTTCTTCCACTCTATAGATCGTCTTTTCACTCTGCGTGTTTTTTTTTTCTGTGCAGAAGTCTTTCAGTTTGATATAATCTCATCTATTTATTTTTTCTTTTTTTGCTTGTGTTTGAGGTCTTGTTCATAAAATCTTTGCCCAGATCAATGCCCTGAAGCATTTCCTCTATGTTTTCTTCTAGTCATTTTTTAATTTTAGATTTTACATTTAGATCTTTGATCCTTTGTGACTTGATGTTTTTACAGAGTTAGAAGTAGGAGTTTAGCTTCATTCTTCTGCATACAGATATCCAATTTTTCCAGCACCATTTATTGAAGAGACCATCCTTTTGCTAGTGAGTCTTCCTGGCATCTTTGTCAAAAACCAGTAGCTGTAGTTATAAGGATTAATTTCTGCTCCAATGGTCTATGTATTTACCAGGCTGTTTTGGTTACCAGAGTTTTGTAGTATATTTTGAAGTCAGGTAGTGTGATGTCTCCACTTTTATCTTTTTGCTTAGGGTTGTTTTGACTTTTTTGGGTCCTTTGTGGTTTTTTAAAAATTTTAGGATTGTCTTTTTCTATTTCTGTGAAGAATGTCATTGGTATTTTGATAGGGATTGCGTTGAATCTGTAGATTACTTTGAGCAGTATGGTCATTTTAACAATATTACTCCTTCAGATCCATATGCATAAGATGTATTTCCATTTGTTTATATAATTGTGAATTTTTAATTAGTATTTTGTAATATTCCTTGTAGAAATCTTTGACCTCCTTGGTTAAATTTATTTCTTGTTATTTTTGTGTAGCTATTGTGAATGAGATTGCTGTCTTGATTTTTTTTTCATCAAACTTGTTGTTCATGTATAGAAACGATACTGATTATTATTATTATTATTTTTTTTGAGTTGGAGTCTCACTCTGTCACCCAGACTGGAGTGCAGTGGCTGCTCCTGGCCACCGCAGCCTTGACCTGCTGGGCTCCGGCCATCCTTCCGCCTCAGCCTTCCAAGTAGCGCTACCACACTCGGCTAATTTTTGATTTATTGTAGAGATGAGGTCTCACTAAGTTGCCCAGGTGGGTCTCGAACCCGCGGGCTCAGGCAATCCACTCACCTCAGCCTCCCAAAGGCATGGGATTACAGGCTGAGCCACGAAGCCTGGCAATACTGATTTTTGTATATTAATTTTGCATTCTGCAATTTTGCTGAATTCATTTGTTAGCACTAAGAGATTTGTTGTGTAGTATTTTGGTTTTTCTACATATAAGATTATTTCATCTGCAAACTTACTATTTGATTTCTTCCTTTCCAATGTGGATGCACTTTTTTTTCTTTTTCTGAACGAAATGCTCTGGCTAGGACTTCCAGTACTATGTTGTACAAGAGTGGTGAAAGTGAGCATCCTTGTCTTGTTCTAGTTGTTAGAGAAAAAGATTTCAGCTTTACCCTGTTCCATAAGATGTTAGCTGGTAGCTTATTATATATGTCTTCTGTTATGTTGAAGTACTTTCCTTTTATACCTAATTTATTGAGAGTTTTTTTTTTTATCATGAAGGGATGTTGAATTTTATCAACTGCTTTTTCTGCATGTATTGCAAAAATTACATGGTTTTTGTTCTTCATTCTATTGAAGTGATATACGCCATTTATTGATTTGCATATATTGAATCACCCTTGCATAAATGATATTTTTGATATATTGTTGGATTTGGTTTAATAGTATTTTCTTGAGGATTGTTGTATCTACGTTCATCAGGGATATTGTCCTGTAGTATTCTTTTTATTTTATATCCTTGTCTGGTTTTGGTATCAGGGTAATGCTGGTCTTAGAGAATGAGTTAGGACGCATTCCCTCTGCTTCAATTTTTTTGGGAATAGTTTGAGAAGAATTGGTGTTAATTCTTCTCTAAAGTTCAGTAGAATTCAGCAGTTGAAGTCATTTAGGTATGGACTTTTCTTTGATGGGAGTCTATTTATTACTGATTCCGTCTGGTTACTTGTTATTGGTCTGTTCAGATTTTCTGTTTATTCTTGTTTCAATCATTGTAGGTTGTCAGTTCCCTGGAATTTATCCCTTTCCTTTAGATTTTTAAATGTATTGATGTAAAGATCTCCATAGTAGTCTCTAGTGATCCTTTGCATTTCTGTGGTATTTGTTGCAATGTCTCCTTTTTAATTTCTGATTTTACTTTTTTGCATTTTCTCTTTTGTTCTTGGTTAGTGAAGTTGGTCTGTCCATTTTATCTTTTCAAAAAACAAACTTTTTGTTTATTTAATCTTTCATGTTGTGTTTTTAGCCTCAATTTCTCTTTTTTTGCTGTATTTTTTAAATTCTACTAATATTTGGTTTTGTCTTGCTTTTCCTGTTTCCTGTTTCTGAGGTGCATTGTTAGGGTGTTTATTTAAATCTTTCTAGTTTTTTGTTGTAGGCATTTATTGCTATAAATGTGCCTCTTAATACTACTTTTCCGATGTTTCATAGGTTTTGAAACTGTGTTTCTATTTTTATTTTTTCAAGGAACTTTCAAATTTTCATCTTAATTTCTTCCTTTACCCATTGATCATTCAGAAGCATGTTGTTTAATTCCCATATATTTGTATAGTTTTTAATGTATCGTTGAATGTTCTTTGAATATTGTTATTGATGTCTAGTTTTATTTCATTATGGCCAGATAAGATGCTTTATATGATTTTGATTTTTAAAATTTTTTTGTGACTTGTTTTATGTCCTAACATATGGCAAATCCTGGAGAATATTCTATGTGCTAATGAAAAAAATGTGTATTCTGTAGCTATTGGATGTTCTGTAAATGTTCTGTAAACATTTGTTGTGTCCATTTAGTCTATGATACAGTTAAAATATGTTGTTTGTTTCTAGATTTTCTGTCTAAATTATCTGTTTAATGCTGAGAGTGGGGTGTTGAAATTCACAACTGTTTTGTTTTTGGATTTAATTCTCCCTTTAAGTTTAAGCATATTTGCTTTGTATATCTGGGTCCTTTGTTGATGGGTACATTACATTTACAATTATAATATTCTTTTGCTGAATTGATCCTTTTATTATTATATGATGCCCTCTTTGTCTCCAGCTTTTGTCTTGATATCTGTTTTGTGTGATAAAAATACAGCTACACCTGCTTGCTTTTAGGTTCTATCTGCATTGAATATCCTTTTCCATTCCTTCAGTTTCAGTTTGTATGTCTTTATAGGTGAGATGTGTTTCTTTTAAGCAACTTATGGGTAAATCTTATTAAAAACAAAAACAAAACAAAACAAAAAATCTCCATTCAGCCAATCTATGTCTTTTAGTTGGGGATTTAATTCCTTTACATTTAAGGCTATAATGTTGTGTTCCTGTCATATTAATTGCAGTTTGGTTGTTTTGCATAGGTTTTGCTTCTTGTTCTTTCTCTTATTGTTTTTCATTGTGGTTTTCCTAATGGTATCATTTGAGCTTTTTGTCTTTTTCATTTGTGTGTTTGCATTACCAATGACTTTTGTGTGTTTTCATGAGGATAAATGTCAATCTTTTGTGTCCCCATGTAGCACTCCCTTGGACATTTCTTACAGGGCTGGTCTAATGGTGATACATTCCCTCAGTTTTTGCTTATAGAGGAAAGACTTTATTTCTCCCTCATATATGAAGGATAATTTTGCTGGGTATAGTATCCTTGGCTGACAGCTTTTTTTTTCCTCTTTCAGAACTAAATATGTCATTCCAATCTCTTCTGACCTGTGAGGTTTCTGCTGATAAATCTTCAGTTAGTCTAATGGGGAATTCTCTTAGATGTAATGTCACACTTCTCTTTTTCTGCTATTAGAATTCTTTCTTTGTCTTTGACTTTTGTCAATTTGGTATAATATGCCCGGAGAAAACCTGTTTGGGTTGAATCTATTTGGTGTTCTTTAATTTTTCTGGACCTGGATGTCCATCTCTTTCCCAAGACATGGAAAGCATATGCTTTGATTTCATTAACTACAGTTACCTCATCTTTTCTCTTATATTCTTCTTCTGGAATGCCGATAATACAAACTTATTTTTTTTCACTTAATGTTGTCTCATAAGTGCTATAGACTTTGTTATTCTTTTATACATATTTTTTGTCCTTTGTCTGCCTGTGTTATTTCAAAAGACAATTCAAGTTCATAAATTATTTCTTCTGCTTTGTCTTATCTGTTGCTGAGGCTTCAGTCGAATCTTTAAGTGAATTCTTGAATTCTTCATCTCTAGGATTTCTGTTTAGTTCTTTTTTATGATCCCTATCTCTTTGTTTAATTTATTATTCAAATAATGAAATGTTTTCCTATTTTTTTGAATTTTGTAACTATATTCTCTTCTATTTCACTAAGTTTCCTTAAAATTATTATTTTGAATTATATTTCTGGCATTTTATATATTTTCTTACATTTGAGGTCAGTTACTGGAGAATTTTCATTTTCTTTTGAAGATATCATGCTTCCTTGCTTTTTAATATTTGATGTGTCCTTATGTTTTCTATGCATATGGTGGAAAAGTTATTTCTTCCATTTCTGTTGAGCAGGCCTCATAGAGAAATTATTTTTCATATAATGGATCTTAGGGTATTGGTTCAGGGATGTATATTGGCCTTGGATTTTGGTGGTACAGTAGTGTAGTTTTCTTGTAGTTTCTTCAACTATAATCTACATTACTGGCACTTGCAAGTTTCTCAGTGGCCTAGGCTGGGAGAGTTTATGGTGCTAACAATGTGACTTTGCTAGCAGTGGACTCACTAGGCTATTTCTCAGGTTGGAGGCATATGTTTGCACATGGTGGGTTGGCCAACTTGGGTCTTCCTTGCTGGGTTTAGGGCCATGGGGCCATGGGGCTGTTACTCTGACTGGGAGCAGGGGCATGCAGTTGCTTTGCCAGCTTGAGAGTGCACTTGCCAGGAACATTTCATGGGGTTCTGTCTCAAGCCTGAGACATAACTGCAAAGCTTCGATGTTGTCAAGGGGCTGTGTTTGCTGGGAGTGACTTATGGGGCTGTTACTCTTGTTCTTCCTCTAGGTGGATACAGTAGTGTAGTCTCCATACAGGTTCTTTGGCTGCCATTGATATAGCGGCATTTGTAAGTTTCTTAGTGGCCTAGGCAGAGAGAGTTTATAATAATAGTGGTGCAGCTTTGCTGGGGGTAGACTCCCTGGATTGTCTGTTGTATTGGGACCTATGCTCAGTTGGCCTATGGGCATACCTGCCAGGAGGGGCTTGCAGGGCTGTTTTTCAGGCCCAGGATGTGGGTGCAATTGCTTGGCCAGTCTGGGGCGTTTCTACCAGAATTGACCCTTAGGCTTCTCCTCAGGCCCAGGATGCAAGCATAAAGCTGCTCAACTGGCCTGGGGTGTGTGCTAGGGGGCAGTCCACAGAGTTGTGTCTTAGGCCTGGGACACAGTTACATTTCTCAGTTGGCCTGGATGCATGTCTGGGGGGTGGGGGGAGGTCATCAGTGCACAATTATTTGGCTGGCCTGGGAGTACGCCTACTGGAGGTGGCCCCATGGGGCTGTTTTCCAGGTCCGGGATACAAGTACAAGGCTGCCTGACTGGCTCAGCAGTGTGCTAACTGGGGTGGTCCATGGGATTCTCAGGCCCAGTATGCAGATGTGAGTTGGGTTGATTGGTGTGAGGTATATTTTCCAGGGGTTGCCAATAGGGCTGTTTCTTACTTTTGGGATGTGGGCTCTTGGCTACTTAGTATGCCTGGGAGCATTCTCACCAAAGGCAGTCTTTTGGACCATTTTTTAGAGCCTAATTTGAAGTGCAGGGCCACTGGGTAGATCCAATGTGTCTCTGCAGGGTGCATTGCCTCTTTAGGATGTTACTTAAGTCCTAAGGAAGAGCACATAGCTGCTTTGCTGGCCCAGGGAGTGTATCAACTGCTAAGAGGCTCAGAAGTCTTTCCCAGTTGGGAGAGGGTGCATAGTGGTTTGGTCAACTCAAGGGGTTTACCCTGGGTGGGACTATCAGACTGTTCCTTTGACTGATAGTGTAGCAGCAGGGGTTGATTTCCCTGCTGTGTGGGACCAGAGGCACATGTGATCATTGGCCTAGGATCTGTGCAGCTGGATTATGGTGTTCAGAAACCTGTGTAGGCCATGAAGATGGAACCCTAGTGCTGGAGAGGTGTAGTGGCTACTGGCCTCCAGTGAAGGGTATACTTCAGAGAAGGCTTTGGTCTTAAGATGATGCTGTGAGCCGGGCTCGGTGGCTCAGCCTGTAATCCCACGTCTTTGGGAGGCTGA